>PVIA01000063.1:0-595075 GCA_004024845.1 Tonatia bakeri
TGCATTCCCACCAACAGTGCACTGTGGTTCCCTTTTCTACACCAGCACTTGTTGATTTGTTTATGATGGCCATTCTGACTGGTGTGAAGTGGTATCTCATTGTGGTTTTAATTTGGATCTCTCTGATGGCTAGTGATGCTGAGCATCTTTTCATATGTGTCTGGGCCCTCTGTATGTCCTCCTTGGAGGAGTGTCTGTTGAAGTCCTTTGCCCATTTTTTAATTGGGTTGTTTATCTTCCTGGAGTGGAGTCACTTGAGTTCTTTATATATTTTGGAGATCAAACCCTTGTCTGAGGTACCATTGGCAAATATGTTTTTCCATATAATTGGTTCTCTTTTCATTTTAATGCTGTTTTCTTTAGCCATGCAGAAGCTTTTTAATTTGACGAGGTCTCATTTCTTTGTTTCCTTTATGTCCCTTGCTTTAGGGGACATATCAGTGATGATATTGCTGAGTGGAATGTCTGATATTTCCCTGCCTATGATCTTCTCTAGGACTTTTATGGTGTCATGACTTATATTTAAGTCTTTTATCCACCTTGAATTCATTTTTTGTATGGTAAGTTGGTGATTGAGTTTCATTTTTTTGCTTGTAGCTGTCCAGATCTCCCAACACCATTTGTTAAAGACACTATTTTTACTCCATTTTATGCTTCTTCCTCCTTTGTCAAATATTAATTGGTCATAGAGACCCGGGTTTATTTCTGGGCTCTCTATTCTGTTCCATCGGTCTATCTGTCTGTTCTATGCTAGTACCAGGCTGTTTTGTTTACAGTGGCCTTGTAATACAGTTTAATATCAGGTATTGTGATCCCTCCTACTTTTTTCTTCTTTCCCAAAATTGCTGCGGCTCCTTGGGGATGTTTATGGTTCCATATGAATTTCTGAAATGTTTGTTCTATATTTATGAAGTATGTCATTGATACTTTAATAGGGATTGCATTGAGTCTATAAATTGCTTTGGGTAGTATGGACATTTTGATGACTTTAATTCTTCTAATCTATGAGCATGGCACATGCTTCCATTTGTTTGTGTTTCTCTTAATTTCTTCCCTCAGTGTTGAGTAGTTTTCTGAGTACAGGTATTTTACCTCCTTGGTTAGGTTTATTCCTAGGTATTTTATTTTTCTTTTTGCTATATCAAATGGGATTTTTTCCAGGTTTCTGTTTCTAACATTTCAGTGTTGGTGTACAAAAATTCCTTTGATTTCTAAATATTGTTTTTGTATCCAGCTGTCTTGCCAAATTTACTTATTAGGTCGAGTAGTTTTTTGGTGGAATCTGTAGGATTTTTTATGTACACTATCATGTAAATAGAATACTGTCATCTGCAAACAATGTCAATTTTGTTTCCTCCTTTTCAATTTGGATACCTTTTACTTCTTCTTCTTGTCTGATTGCTATGGCTGGACTTCCAAAACTATGTTGATAGGAGTGGTGAAAGTGGACATCTTGTCTTCTTCCTGATTTTAGTGGAAACGCTTTTAGTTTTTGTCTATTGAGTATGATATTGGCTGTAGGTCTCTTGTATATGGCCTTTATTATATTGAGGAATGCCCCCTCTATTCCCCCTTTGCTGAGTGTTTTTATCATAAATGATAAAAATCTTATCAAATGCTTTTTCCACATCTATTGCTATGATCATGTGATTTTTGTCTTTTATTTTCTTTATGTGATGTATTACACTTATGGCTTTATGAATATTGTACCACCCTTGCATCCCTGGAATGAATCCCACTTGGTCATGGTGTATTATCTTTTTAATGTATTGTTGGATGTGGTTTGACAATATTTTGTTGAAGATTTTAGGGTCTATGTTTATCAGCAATACTGGCCTGAAGTTTTCTTTCTTTGTTATGTCTTTATCTGGTTTTGGGATTAGGATGATGCTGGCTTCATAAAAAGAGTTTGGGAATCTTCCATCTTCTTTGATGTTTTGGAATACTCTGTGAAGGATAGGGATTAGCTCATCCTTAAATGCTTTGTAAAATTCTCCTGTGAAACCATCTGGTCCAAGGCTTTTGTGTGTTGGGCGTTTTTTGATTACTGCTTCAATTTCATTTGTTGTTATTGGTCTGTTCAGTCTTTTTGCTTCTTCTTCATTGAGTTTTGGAAAATTATATTTTTCTAGAAACTTGTCCATTTCACCTAGGTTTTCAAATTTCTTGGCATATAGTTCTTCGTAGTAATTTCTTATAATCTTTTGTATTTCTGTGGTATCAATTGTAATCTCTCCTCTTTCATTTCTGATTGTGTTTATTTGGGTCCTCTCTCTTTTTTTCTTGATGAGGCTGCTTAAAGGTTTGTTGATTTTGTTTATCTTTTCAAAGAACCAGCTCCTGGATTTATTAATCTTTTAAATTGTTCTTTTATTCTCTATGTCATTTAATTCTGCTCTGATCTTAGTTATTTCCTTCCTTTTAGTTCCCCTGGGCTGTCTTTGTTGTTCCTGAAGTTCTTGTAAGTATAGGGTTAGGTTGTTTGTTTGAAATGTTTCTATCTTTTTTAGGTAGGCCTGTATCACTATGGACTTCCTTTTCAGGACTGCCTTTGCTGGGAACACCCTGTTTTCTAATGTGGGATAATTAGTATACTATTCCAAATTTAACCGTAGGTAATATGTGTGTATGGTAAAAATCATAGATGTGCCTGCCCCCCTTTGAAAAGCACATTGTGTGCACTTCCCAGTATAATTACTTTACTTACCTTGGGACATTGGAGTAGGGAATCCAGTATAATACACTTAAAATTACATATCCATGTGCATGTCTTTTATAGAACTAGTAATTTTTCCACATTTGAATTATACTGGGTTTAGAAATTTCTATTATACTTCTTGCTAATTACACTTTCTTTTTCAATTTAAAAACACATTTTAAGGTTAATGAGAATGAAGGCATGTGACATGCTGTGCTGAGCATGCTCAGTAATTTCCATTTTTCACTTAAGAGGAGTGTTCAGCCATATAGAAAGGAAAATGGGCCAAAGGGTTAGACAATTAGTGAGCTGAGAAAAAGATCAACATGCCTCTCTCAGAATTTGTAAAATGTGGAGTTGTGAAACTTGTTCTACCTGAGTTTTATCTGCTGTACTCTCTCCCTCTCTCCCATACCTTTTCCATCCATCTCCCTTTCCTCTCCCTTCCTCTTCTGATTGCCTTGAAGATTCTGGATCCCCTTGTGCTTAAACTTTGGTGGACTCTTGAGGAGTCTTTTCTAGAATGAAATCATTTGAGTAGGTAGTTAACACAAAAGTCTAGTAAGAAACATCCTTTATGTAACAGAAGATGTGGGCCTGCATTCAAAAATGCCATCAGCTTTTCAGGTAAGGAAGTGTTGGGCAGGATTTCAGCATTTTGATTACTTTGGAAAGATTTTGGAAGTAGTGTACCTCTAGCATTCACAAAGCATATTACTATGGTTATTTTGTGTGTGTGTGCCATGAAATTATGGTTTGATACGATTTTCAGTGACAAAAAATAAATTATACAAGGTGGAATTATAGCAGTCTTCTCTTCCTCTGTCTTATAAGTTATTTGGAGAGCTGACTTGTGGGTATTCTTAAGTTTGGTTTCCCCTTTGTGGTATCTTCTAATAATTTAAAACCTAATTGAATGCTAAGGAATTATTTACACTTCATGTCTCCCTGTGTGTTCAGGACGGCTTTAGTATCAAACTAAAGAGAGTAGATGAAACTCCGTTTTCTAATATATTCCTTGCTCATTTCTATACTGCAATAAGTTTTCCAGTTGGGAAAGTGTGTGTGTATGCATGTGTGTGTGTTTCATAATGCATTTCTACAACACTGGAGCTAAAGTTAAGGGAAAGTATTTATAGTCTCCTGAACAAGAAATTTCACATCTAATGGCATTGGGCACCTTCGAATATCACAGCACTATAGTAGGAGATATAGAGATAGCTAAATATTTATTGGTTTTAGAAATTCATATCTTGTCTCATGTTTTTGGCTTTATTCAGAAAAATACTCAGAAATAGAATACTAGTGATTGCCAATTTTCCTCTTTCTTTACCCAAGGACACTAACAGATACCTACAGTGATTCCTGCACTCAGATACATAACACAGTGAACTGAAGTGAAACTTTCTTTCCCTCTGTGGAAATTCAGGCTTTTTTATGGTCCTTGCCTTGTACCCTTAACATCCCTCTGTGCTCTAGTCAATGGAACCACTGAACACATTGTCCTGAAGAGAGGAATGTTTGGTTTCTACACAAGCTTGCAGCCTTCCTGCAGGGGAAATGCTGATTTTTCTTTGATGTGCTCCAGGAATTTTAAAAAATGACTAAATGTATCTTCAGATAGGAGAGTGGACATTGATATTACTTAGTTTTGTTGTTATGGATTAATAATTCCTTAGTGTTCCTCCCTTGAGGGCACTTAAAATATATTCTATTTGCTGTTTCAGTTACTCTAGAATCATTACAAAGAAAGAAATGGTAATTATTAGTCTCATGTTATGAATGATAAATTGAGGCTCAGGTAGTCAAAAACAGAGCTGGAGGGTGATACGTAGAACCTGGGTTTCCACTTATCAGGCCAGTAGAGGATATGTCCTAGTATCCACTTTATAAATCAAAACAAGAACATTTTAATGAATTTTTTAAATGAAAATTCAACAGGAATTTCCAGGGTGATAGGTCTAGTAATGATGCTCTGAGCAGGCTGAGCTGGCTGTGCTGTTTCAGTCAGTCACTTGTCACTGCTTAAAAGGTGAAGAACATTTTCTTTCTTCTTTCTTTGTGTAAGTCAGCCGTAATCATCTACTTAAAACTTTGAGAAAACTAGGAAAGCATGCCTTTGCTTGTCATTTTGAAACTTCTACCCTGGTTTCCCTTATAATGCCCTGCATTTGTAGCATTTAAGAGACCATCTATTCAAGATACAGTCACATGAAATCATAACCTTATGCTCCAGATTATTCATTGTTACAGAATGTTCAAGTGTACTGGTGTTCTCCAAAAATAACACATGATAATGCAGGGCATCCATAAAACATACACAAAGCATCATATGCATACATATGAGTAAGATAGGTTTCTTTTATTCATTTTTCATAGACCAGTTTCATGTTTGCTGAATATTTTTCTTAATGTAGGACTGTAACATGGAGCTGCAACAAACTAATCATATAATGCAACCTGTATTAATACACACTCCCTGGTCTGGCCTCCATGCAAATCCAATTGGTCTTAAAGCCTCTCTAAATGGAGGACAAACAGACTGAATCAGCTTATTTCTAGTTTGAACTTTTAAACGTTAAATTCACCTCCATCCCAACATCCACACCATTCCCTGCATACACACAACAATTTTTTAGAAAGACTGAGCCATTTCTAAAGACTGAGTCATTAAAGACTGAGTCTGTTGCATAAGAATTTATTAATCCTCTAGCCAGTGCTTCAAAGTAGCTGTTGGTCTCCCAACAAAAATCTTATGACTACCCCAAAACCAAATACAAATTTCAAATGGGTGGTAGGGAAATAGTTAGTAAAATAAGTCAGGAAATTAGTAAATATTGGGAAGACAAATTATTACTTCCTCAATTTTCTGGATACCTTTAGGAAAAAAGTAAGAAACAAAGAAACAAAAAATTTATTATTATTATTTTCATAATGACTCACATATCTTTTATTTGCCTTTGTATAATTTTTTTCCTGAACCAAACCACAAGATAAATGACAGGAGGAAATTTGAAATTATAAACCTTTTTTATCAAGCTTTATTGAAATAAAATATAACATTGTATAAGAAAGAAGATAGCTGCAGAGTAGAAGCTGCTATCAGCCCCAAGCCACATTTACAACTAAATTTTAGATCAATCAACCTGAAAAACCAATTGAAGAACAGCTAATCTGAAATATTATAACCAAAGGTTACAGAAGAAGCCACATGGAAACTGGTAAGAAGGGCAGAAACACAGAAAGAGATAGATACCCTTGTCTCAGGTGCAGCAACCACTGAGAAGCCAGAGGGATACGATAGCTGCAAAACTCTCTCTCCCTAGGAACATAGGGTTTCATATCAATGCAGGGATCCACAGCCCAGAGCAACAGAGACAAGAAGTGGAGCCTGCATAGCATGTGGTGGTGAAAATCAGTGGGGTGTCAGTCTACATGGGAGACTCAGACCAAACCTGCACAGGGAAAAGCACTCTCTATTGTTAAAACACCAACCTGGGAAGTTCACAGTCCAGACTCCAACCACTGGCAAGGCCACACTGCCATACTCCATTCCTCTGAAAGAGTCTGCTGGCTACACCCAGCAGTGACTTTAAGGGGTCTTCTATTTTATGGGGAAGCTTTCAATGGAGACCCGATGACTAAACTCTGTGGTTTGGGAAGGAGGACAAGTGTCCCTGACCTCCAGTGCACAGCCAACACCTCTCCCCAACCTGTTGAGCCACTCAGTCTGCCCCTTTCTTCTGAGTTCTGTGGCACAGGGGAGCTGTACTGGGCTGGAACTTTCAACTTGTCCAGCTGTGTTCAGCAGTGCAGGGGAGTTGCACAGGGATGATAGTTTCAGCTCTGTCCTGCTGGGTTTGGAGCCCATGCAGAGCTGGGAATTTTGGCCCCACCCTACTGAGATCAGCCAAGTAGAGAGATCTGAGTGCTGTACAGGGCCGAGTTTCAGCCCCATCTTGCTTGGTTTTGGGGGTACATGGAAACCAGAGAGCTGGGCAGAGCTGGGATTTTCAAACTGTGTCTTCTGGGGAAGGTTCTGTCCTGGAGCCAGACAGGAGAGGGATGGGCTGTATGTCTACATTTCATGGAGGCAAATTGAAGCTTTCCTGTGCAGACAGCTCTGTAATACCCTGGGAAGGGGAGGAAGTATCTAGCCCCTTCCTATAGGCTTACAGGCACCATCCCCAATGGGAAACTGTTTGGATCAGCACTGCCAAGTCCCAGATACCCCTGCAGGGTGCAGTTCCCTGTGGGGAAAGGAAAGAGGCTCAGAGTGGGGACATTCAGAGTGTGAGAATTTTAGAGGCTGTTGTTTGGGACCACAAAGTTCTTAGCCCCCTCCTGAGGGCTGGGCCTTCATCACACCCAATGGGAGACTCTTTTGATCTATCCCCCTGACCCCAGGGCAGCTGACCTTGCTCCTGCAACGGGAATGGCTGTACCCACCATGAACCTTCAGCTATCCCTCCTCTTGGAGGAACTAGAATTGGAAACTGTGGTGGAAACAGGCATTTGGCTTTGAAGCAGGGGCTACTTTCCCCTCATGGAGTATATGACTGTATGATCCCCAAATAGGGGACCCATTAGCCTATCTCAGCTGGCCTGGGCTCATGCTACAGTCTTTCTTTAAAAGGCTCTGGAAGAATACCAGGCAAACTTAGAGGGGAGCAGAGAAGCTAAGCCTCAGGGAGCCTTGGTCCTTATATAGAGCTTCCACCAGCTCTAAGGGGTAAGAAGCAGACACTTTTACACAGATTGGCCCCTCACATGCACACTCAGGTCCAATAGATTCACACACAAACAGTGAATGGCATGGTAGCCCAAGGCCAATACACACAATATCTTGCAGCAACTTTTACATGAACCCTATCCAGGTGAGACCAGAACCAGCACAATCAGTGGTGGGCTTTAGACGACACCAGATCTCAACCCAGCTAGCCATACAACCAGCACACCTACAGGGGGATTCCTGCCAGTTCCAATCCCTGCTGGGAATAGCTCTACCTTGGGGGCCAGTCCCTGCACAGCACACACTGTGATTAAAGTTTACACTTATAGTCACCCAGCCTGAAGGCTTAACTCCACCCATGAATGGGCCAGCATCATTCAAGCTTCAACTGCAACAGGGGTGCACATAACCCTCAAGAAGCACTGCTAGAGCATAGATTTCAGGTGATCTGGAAGATTGTGCCACAGAGCCCAACAAGACACCTTCATCATAAAATAATCACAACAAGTTTGGGAGTCATAGCAGATCTACTTAATATATAGAGACAAAGTGGGGAGAAAAATAAAAATGCCCCAAACAAAAGATCCAGAGAAATTTCTAGAAAAAGAATTAAATGAAATGGAAGAAATGGAAGCAATCAAAATACCAGATGCAGAGTTTTAAAAAATGGTTATAAGGATGCTAAAAGACCTTAGGGGAAGAATGGATGATCTCAGTGAGAACTTGAACAAAGAAATAGCATTATAAAGGACATAAAAACAGCAATGAAGAATGCACTAGAAGAAACATTAGCAGGTTAGATGAAGTAGAGGATCAAATTAACAAATTAGATATAAGATAACAGTAACCACATAAGGAGAGCACAGAAAAATGAATTAATGGGAATTAATGGAAATGAGAAAAGTCTAAATGATCTCTGGGGCAACATGAAGCATAATAACATCTGCATCACAGGGGTACCAGAAGGAGAAGAGAGTGAGCAAAGGATAGAGAACCTGTTTGAAGAAATAATGGCAGGAAACTTCCCTAACCTGGGGAAGGAAAAAGTCACAAAAGTTCAGGAAGAACAGAGGGTCCCAAACAAGATGAACCCAAAGGGACCCACAAAACAAAACAAAACAAAACAAAACAAAACAAAACAAAACAAAAAGATCATAATTAAAATGGTAAAGGTTAAAGATAAAAAATCTTTTTTTCAATTTAATATTTACTGTATTTTTTCCATTACCATTTAGTCCCCTTACACCCGCTTTCCCCAGCAATCACCACATTATTGTCCATATTCATGAGTCCTTTTTCCTTTTGGCTCAATACATCCACTCACTAACCATCCCCACTAGCTGTCATCTGCTCTCCATCTATGAATCTGTCTCTGTTTTGCTTGTTAGTTCAGTTTGTTCATTAGATTCCACATATGAGTGAAATCATATGGTATGTGTCTTTTTCTGACTAGCTTATTTCACTTAGCATAATGTTAAAGCCACCAAAAGAGAGACAGTTAGTTATCTGCAAGGGAAATCCAAAATGGCTGTCAGCTGATTTCTCAACAAAAATACTTCAGGCCAGAAGGGATTGGCATAAAGTATTCAAAGTGTTAAAACACAAAGGCATACAACCAAGACTACTCTATCCCTCAATGCTATCATTTAAAATTGAAAGCAAAATAAAGACCTTCCAGATTAAAAAAAGAGGCTAAAGGTGTTCATTATAACCAAACCAGTATTGCAGAAAATGTTAGAGGGACTGCTTTAAGAAGAAGAAATAGACAGAGGTACGTAGCTATAAAGAATAAGTATGTATCAGTAATAACCTTAAATGTAAATGGATTAAATGCTCAAATCAAAAGACATAAGGTAGCTAAATGGATAAGAAAACATGACCAATATATATGCTGCCTACAAGAAACCCATCTCAGAACAAAAGATACATGCAGGCAAAATTGCAGGGATGGAAGAAAATACTCTATGCAAATGGAAACAAAAAAAGCTGAGTTAGCAATACTTATATCTGAGAAAAAGAGACTATAAAACAAAGACCACAAAGAGAGACAAAGAGGGTCACTACCTAATACTAAAGGGAACGATCCAACAGGGGGATATAATACTTGTAATCATATATGCACCCCAAATAGAAACACCTAATTAAGTAAAGAAAATCTTGGTGAACGTGAAGGGAGAGCTTAAGAGCAATAAAGTCATAGTAGGGAATTTTAACACCCCACTGTTAGCAATGGAAAACTATTCTAGACAAAAAGAAATCAACAAGGACATAGTGATCTTAAACAACAAACTAGATCAAATTGATTTAATGATATTTACAGAACATTTCCTCCCAAAGCAGCAGAATATACATTCTTCTCAAGTGCACATAAAACATTCTCAAAAATAGACCACATGCAAAGACAAAAAATAATTCTTAACAAATTCTAGAATTTTAGAATCTCATCAAGCATCTTCTCAGATAACAATTGTATGAAACTATAAATCAACTATAATCAAAAACTAAAAAAACATTCAAACTCATGGAGGTTAAATAGCATCTTATTAAATAGTGAATGGGTTTTCAATGAGATCAAGGAAGAAATCAAAATTACTTGGAAACAAATGAAAATGAGCACACAACAACCCAAAATTTATGGTACACAACAAAAGCAGTCCTGATAGGGAAGTTCATACCATTACAGAGCTACCTGAAGAAGCAAGAAAAATCTCTAATAACAATCTAACCCTACACCTAAGGGAACTAGAAAAAGAACAACAAATAGAGCCAACAGTAAGTAGAAGAAAGGAAATACTAAAGATTACAGTGAAAATAAATGGCATAGAGACTAAAAGAATCAATGACAAAAAGATCAATGAGACACAAGAGCTGGTACTTTGAAATGATAAACAAGATTGATGAACATTTAATCAGACTAATCAAGATTAAAAAAAAGAGAACCCAAATAAATAAAGTCAGAAATGAGAGAGGAGAAGTAATAACAGCCATCACAGAAATACAAAAGACTGTAGGAAAACATGAACAACTATATGCCAACACATTGAACAACTGAATCAGGAAGAATCAGAAAACCTGAATATAGCAATTACAACTAATGAAACTAAAGCAGTTAATAAAAATTCCCAACAAACCAAAGTCTTGGACTGAATGATGTCACAGGTGAATTTTACCAAACATTCAAAGAAAAACAAACACCTCTCCTCCTCAAACTATTCCAAAAAGTTCAAGAGGAGGGAAGACTTCCGAACTCTTTTTTTTTTTTTAAGATTTTATTTCTTTATTTTTAGAGAGGGAAGGGAGGGAGAAAGAGAGAGAGAAAGAAACATCAATGTGTGGTTGCTGGGGGCTGTGGCCTGCAACCCAGGCATGTGCCCTGACTGGGAACCGAACCTGCGATGCTTTGATTCGCAGCCCGTGCTCAATCCACTGAGCTATGCCAGCCAGGGCACCAAACTCTTTATAAAGCCAACGTTATCGTAATTTCAAAACCAGATAAAGATACTACAAAGAAAGAAAATTATAGGCTAATATTCCTGAAGAATATAGATGCTAAAATCCTCAACAAAATATTAGCCAACCAGATCCAGTAGTATATTAAAGACATTCTACACCATGATCAAGTCAGATTTATCCTGGGGATGCAAGGTTGGTACAGTATTCACAAATCAATAAATGTGATACCTCATATTAAAAAATGAAAAATAAAATAACATGATCATATCAATAGATGCAGAAAAGCATTAAATAAAATTCAGTCTCCATTTGTGATAAAAACTTGCAACAAAGTGGGAGTAGACGGATCATACCTCAACATAATAAAGAACATATATGAAAAACCTAAAGCCAACAGCTTACTCAGTGAGCAAAAACTAAAAGTATTTTCCTTAAGATCAGGAACAAATCAAGGATGTTTGCTTTCATCACTCCTATTCAACATAGTACTGGAAGTCCTAGCCACAGTGATCAGACAAAAAGAAGAAATAAACTGCATCCAAATTGGAATAGAGGAAGTAAAACAGTCATTATTTGTACATGACATGATATTGTACATAGAAAACCCTAAAGACTCCACAAAAAACTACTAGTAAATACATAAATTTGGCAAAGTAGCAGGATACAAAATTCATATTCAGAAATTGATGGCAATTTTATACACTAATAATAAACTATCTAAAAGAGAAATTAAAAAAACAATCTTATTTACTATTGCAACAAAAAGTTAAGTACCTAGGAATAAATTTAACCAAGGAGGTAAAAGAACTGTGCTTGGAAACTATAGGACATTGAAGAAATTGAGGAAGATACAAATTAGTAGAAGTACATACCATGTACATGGACTGGAAAAATTCACATCATTAAAATATCCATACTACCTAAAGCAATCTATAGATTTAATGCAATTCCTATTAAAACACTGATGGCATATTTCACAGATCTAGAACAAATATTCCAAAAATGTGTATGAAACCCACAAAGACCCCAAATAACCTCAGCAGTCTTGAGAAAGAAGAACAAAGTTGGAAGTATCATAATACCGGATATCTAACTATAATACAAGGCCATTGCAATCAAAACTGCCTGGTACTGGCATAACAACAGGTATATAGATAAACTGTATAGAAGAGAGGACCCAGAAATAAAGCCATGCTTTTATGGTCAATGCATATTTGACAAAGAGGGCAAGAGCATGCAGTATTGTAAAACAGACTTTTCCATAAATGGCATTAGGAAAATTGGACAGGTATATTCAAAAACATGAAACTAGAGCACCAACTTACACCATACACAAGAGAAAACTCAAAATGAATGAAAGACTTAAATGTAAGTCATGAATTCATAAAAATCCTAGAAGGAAACATTGGCCATAAAATCTTAGACATCTCTTGTAACAGTATTTTTGCTGATATATCTCCTACAGTAGGGCAAGGAAAAGAACAACAACAACAAAAGTAAACAAATGGGACTACATTAAATTAAAAACTTTCTGCACAGCAAAAGAAACAAAAAAAAAAAGAAAATGAAAATCACTGTATGAGAGAACATTTTTGCCAATGATACATCTGATAAGGGGCTAATTTCTAAAACATGTAAAGTACTTACACAACTCAACACCAGGAAGATAATCCAATTAAAATATGGGCAAAGGATCTAAATAAACACTTCTCCAAAGAGGACATACAGATGGCCAACAGACATATGAAAAATGCTTAATATCACCAGTCATCTGAGAGATGCAAATTAAAAATATCACAATGAAATATTCACCTCACACCTGCCAGAATGGTTACCATAAATAAATCAACAAACAGCAAGTGCTGGCAAGGAAGTGGAAAAAAAGGGAACTTTTGGGCACCTTTGGTGGGAATGTAGATTGGGGCAGCCATTATGGACAACACAGAGGAAAACAGTTTTCTCAAAAGATTATGAATGGAATTGCCTTTTGACCAGGTGATTCCACTTCTGGGAATATATTCTTACAATCCTGAAACATCAATTCAAAAGAATATATGAACCCTTATGTTAATAGCAGTGTTATTTACAATAGTCCAGATCTGGAATTATTCCAAGTGCCTATCAGTAGATGAGAGAATAAACAAGCTGTGGGACATTTACACAATGGAGCACTACACAGTCATATAAAAGAAGGAATTTTTACCTTTTGCAATAGCATGTACGGACCTGGAGAACATTATGCTAAGTGAAATAAGCCAGTCAGTGAAAGACAAATAACGTATGATCTAACTTATATTGTAACCTAAAGAACAAATGGACTTATAAACAAGGCAGAAATAGAGGCATTAACACATGGAACAGACTGACAGTTGTCAGAGGGGAGAGGGACAGAATGAAAGAAGGTGAAGGGATAAGCCAAAGAGCAGATATGCATAATCCATTGACACATTCAACAGTGTGGCAATGGTTAGAGGGATGGGGGTCAAGGGCATGAGAGAGGTAGGCAAAGGGGGGAAATTGAGACATCTGTAATAGAGTAAACAACAAAATAAAGTAAATAAATATAACACTGTATAAGTTCAGGATGTACAACACCATATATATCAAAATAACTACCACAAATTTGTTAACATATTCATTACCTCACATAATTACCATTTTTTGTTTTTGTCAGAAGTTTTAAGATTCACTGTCTTAGAAACTTTTAAGTATACAAGTATTGTTAATATACCACGCCATATGTTAGATCCCATAACTGATTCATCTTATACTTGAAAGTTTGTGTTTTGGACCACCATCACCTATTTCCCTATGTCCTCCTCCCACTGCCCCTGGCAACCACCAATTTACTCTGTTTCAATAATTTTGGTTTCTTTAGATTTCATATATAAGTGAGATTATTTTTCCCCATTGATAGCAATCATGTTCTTTATAAAAACATTTATTTGGGAGCAGGGAATGTCTGAAAACAAGGGAGGAATAACAAAAGAAAAGGTGGAGGTGTCTTCTGAGGTGGCTTTTGATTATTAAGAAGTTAGTTTAAAGCCACCATGGGAAAAGGAACAATAATACTCCAACATCCACATTTAGAGGATTTGATATAATCATCTTCAAACCCTGGCTGTGGTGTGGGACTCTCCCTGTAGAAAAGTTATCACTCCTGTAGGAATGAGCAGAGTCCTTTGAAACAGATTCTCTGGGTTTGGGTATTTTATTTTTGTCAGAAACTGAAATTGCACACTTACACAATATTTACTGTTTAAAATAATATTTTCCTGTGTTGTCTTTTTAAAGGTAGAACAATATTTTAAAATGTTCTTTTAATTTTTTTGTTTAGATTTGCTCTGTAGACTAACAGAAGATCAATAAAGCCTATATGTTATGGTCTGTATGGGAAATATAATTTATACAGGCCATGAATTCACAATTATGTAAGTCATATATAATTTAGCTTCACAGTTTGTGATTAGATATTTTATGGTCTGTTAAGAATGCAGGAAACAGCATATGGAATACTTCATAGTTCTTAAAAACATAGTATAAAAAATTTAAAAAGCTACCATAGTAAATGCTACCATAAGCATGTTTCATTTTATGTAATTCATTTTACAGATTTCTTTTTAAGAGCAAATGGATAAAATGATATAATTTGGGGCCTTTTTCACCAAAGGTTTGTGGTTTGCTTCTTCGGTGTGTCATTTCCAAGCAACTTTATTCTAGGTTATCTCAAAAAGTTACTTGATTTCTGATGGAGGCAAAAAACAAAAAGCCTGAAGTGAAATTCAATGCTCCATTGTAGAAGATGACCAGGGAAAGACTTTTAAAGCTCCTTAGTTTCTCCAAATCTCCTCACAAACACTGATACAAGTTATCAAGGAAAACTCAGTTTTTCAATACGGTGGTGGTGGCACTGGTGGTACCTGAGCTGAAGCCTCAGTGATCAAAGAGAGGGCATCTGGCAGATGGAGCAGTATGACCACAGACTCCTAGGTGAAATGTATGCCACAGCCCAGGAATGCACTGGAGGGTGGTGAGAAAAGTGAATGCCTAGTTTTGACCTATTTTGTTTTGTGAGCAGTCAAGAGTCTTTGGAAGTTCTAAGCAGAGAGGTGACACAACCATGCACATATTCTAGACTGGAATGCTTCCAAAACTTTTTTACACCATCACACATGAAACTGATAACATTTCCCTAGTACTATGGGATAAAAACCACAGGTCATGACCTGAGCTCACTGGAAGCCCCAGGACAGGGGAAGCGCTGACTGTGTGGTAGGGTAAAAGTGCCTAGGTGATGATTTGGGTAGGAAAGAAATGTGTGAAGATGCCTGTATTCCAGTCCAGGCAACAGAAGATGGGGACCTACACACAGAAGTAATCGAAATTAAGAGAAGAGAAGGGAATATACATGGCAAAGTGTAATTAAATCCACAAAAGTCCTCAAAGCTCATGTTATCCCTTATTTTCCTTATCTAATAAAATTTTAAATAAAATGATTCAAGTTTCATCTCTTTTTCTCATTTATTCTTCCTTACCTGTATCTTCTGCGTCTGCTCTCACTTGCTTTCCTCAAACTTTGATGTATTTAGGAATCACCTGCAAAGTTTCAAGTTTCTGTATACAGAATCCCAGGCCCCATCCAGAGATTCTAATTCCATAGGTCTGGGATAGGGCCCAGGCATTTATATTTGTCCAAGGATTTCTAGTAATTATACCATCCACAACCCATATTTTTAGTCTCACTGCTCTGATATACTTGCTGGGAACAGTATAAGCAGTGAGGGTTTTACTTTGCCAGAAAGCAGGGACTCTTGCTGCTGTTCCCAGTGCTTGTGTTAAATCCTGAAAGTATTCTGCATGTTTATCTGGTACCAGGCTGCGCATGCCATGTCTTGTACCCAGGTCCCATTGGCAGGTCTCCCTCAATACATACCAGTTCTCCAGCTGGAAACTTTTCATTCACCATCAAAGTCTTTGTTCAGTCTTCCATCCTCTCAGGTCCTTGTCCATACCCCCAGCTAGAGCAGTGGGCTCCACGGGCTTCCTGGCACCTTGAGTTTCATTAAACTTTTGGCAATGACTGTGACCCTTTATGTGCTCTCTACACAAAACTGTGACTTCTTCAGTTTCCAGTAAGTGATCTATAAACATTAGTTTAATTGAATTAAAAGCATATAAAGAAGGGAAAAAAGAAGAGATGTGAAAAATCCATGAAACAGGCATGACTACATAAAAATCAAGCATTTATAATAGTTTGAATTTTACTTTATTTAATCGTTGATAATTTAGAAAAGGTTGTTCAGTGTTTATGCTTGGATCCTCCTTTAAAAACAATTCCTTTCTTATCTTTTCTCATGTGTCAAGCTCACTCTTTCTTGGTCGTCAGGTTTCCTGGAAGAGGCAATCCACTGCATAGTAAATTCATGCCCTGAGATAATTAATTTACCTCACATGAGTGATTACTTTATTCTGAGGATGTAAAAAGTACCCTGAATCACCAAAAGATCTAGCTTTAATCAATACAGAGAAAGCTTTTTAATTGTTCTTTTTCACTGCTAATGCTTCACACTGATTAGTAGAGTATGCTTTCATATTTGGTGAAGTCTTTGTGGAGAAGATACAAATATTATTTGGGATGTATTTTCTTGCAATTGATTCCATACTTTTAAAGATCACACAGAGATATGGAATGGGAGCAAAAGAACTGTAATTCTAAGCAGTTCAGATTACAGAAAAAGTCTCCTTACATGGGAATAGAAGTTACAGGATTGACCAGTCTTGAAAAAAATAAAAATAATTATGACTTACATACTGAATTTACTGTGTCATAGCTTCACCTTGTATATGTAAACACAGACAGGATATATATTTTTATCTGCACAACTAGAAATCTGCTGTCACTGCCCACCCATGTACTGATACCTGATCCCTTTGGTTAAACAGATCATGACCATCTAGATGAAGGGTGTGGCTTATCATTAAACTAGACTCAGCCAGCAGTCATACATTCACTCAGTACTGCAACACGCAAAGAACCATGCTAAGCATGACTGAACGTCAGCTTCTGCTCTCTCAAAGCATCTATCCTGGTAGAAAGGAAGTGAACATCCATAGAAGGCCAGCTACATTGACTGCTAGGGTGGAGTCATAGAATACAATAGAAAAAAGGTTTTTTTGGAATTTTTCTATTTGGAAAACAGTCAAATAACAGATTATCTAGATAGAAAGTCTAATCCCCACCTCCCTCCCCACAACTACCCAAAGACTGTTGAGATAGTAGTAGCTGGCCTGAATTTTTTCTATGTTGACTTTAGAGTGACAGAGTGATGAAGAAAACCTAAATTGCTAGTGACTGTAAAAGCCACTAATCACAGTGCTTTAGATTCGCCATCTGTAAATTGGTGATAATCACTATACATTTATGTTAAGATGTAATGTGAAGCAAGAAAATAACAAGGCAGAACACACCAGTGAATTCTATACATATTTACACATGTGGTTCCATGAAATGGAACCTAATACCTGTCAAAACATGAACATGTTTTGGGATATTATGTGTTCCAGGTGCTGCATTGGATTTTGAAAACAAAATGATAAACCATTGCAGGAAACAAATTGACTCCAAACTCTAGGTTTGTGTCCCTCCAAATCTGTCCTCTTCATGTCCTTCTGAGTTCTTTTTCTGAAATACAAATCTATTCATACTATATCATCATTCCTGTTAACAATTTATGTATCCATATAGTCATTGATTCAAAACACATTAATGGCATGCCAGACACTATGCTAAGCATTGATGACATTTAATTTTTCTTCATGAAGCTTCCATTGGGCTAAGAAAAAATATATCAGTTATATGATCAAAGATACAATCTCCCATTTTCCCTCTAGCCTATAGAATAAAGTTTAAATTCCTAAACATAACATATAAAGTGTCTTTCTGATTATCTGGCCCCAAAACTTTTTTATCCTCACCTCCTCTCCTCCAGCTAACACAGTCATTCTACAGTTCCCCAAATATTCCAACCTGGTTTTTTTTTTTCATTTCTTTCATGCTTTTGCATGTGGCCTCTTCTTTTCTTCAACTTACTTCCTTTTTCTACCTGCTTGGTGAATTCTTTACTTATCCAGGAAAATTTTGCCCAAATGTACCCCTGCTTTTTGTGACAGAAGTAGTGATTTCCTTTCCCACAGTTCCAAAGCATCTGCCATTTCCCATTTGTAGCAGTTTCAGTGTGTTGCAATAATCTCTTATGATTCGTTCTCCTCTTAGACTGTGAACTCTTGAAAGGAGAAGCTTCATTACTTGCTTTCATCTTCATTGACTCCAGCACAGAACTTGACCCAGAGTAGATCCTAAGAAAGTGTTGATTGATGCTAAATTGTTATTTACAATCATATTAACTAAATATGGAGATTAGGAAAGAGAGACATGCATGGAAGGGGAAGGGAAAATGATTCAATGATGCAAGCTAATAAGAGTAAGGTCATATTGGGAATACTGAATGCCAATAGTTTTATGTTTGAAGGATCTTTAGAGTTAAGAAATTCAACTGAAATTTTCTAAAATGGAACAAGTCTCTTTAGATTATTATTCTGTTGTTTATACTATCACATTGAGGTTCAGAAAGAAGGTGAGAGACTGTGGACTTTAGGAATGAAATCTCATGTGTTTACATGATGGAGAAAGAAACCTACCTCTTTGTCATGCATAGTACTACTATGGCATGCTGTGACATGACCTTGTACCCAAGGACATCCTGGCCACATATTTCAAACCCAGTAAGGCTGTGGACAGTCAGACACCAGCCTGCACTCTTCTCCAGCACTATAAGTTTCTTGTGCTTTAGAAAAATTAAGGTGACTCATATTTGTGGTGACATTTAAGATTATCAGCTATAGATGATCCATGAAGGGAACAGAGAATGTTTTATTTTTCTCTATTCTTGGGAGACTGTTTGTTTTTGCCTCCCTAAATGGAAGGAGACTACCTTATTTGTACTTAAGATTTTACTGAAGGGAAGTAGTTTAACTTCATGTTTTTGCAATGAAAGCTCCTCCTGACCTTTTCTTGAGAAACCATGTTCATGTGCTGCACACGACGGACCAAAACAGGGATGTTTGGAACATTTGTCCCCAGCCTGCATGATGCATCCATGTCATAGACATGCCCACACTTCCTGAACAGGGCACAGCCAGTGCCGAAGCCTCTGGAACCTAGAGGGTGTTCTTCTCCCTCCTATATTTCACCTGTGCTGGAAGGAAGCAGAATTAAGTTACAGTGAGGTGTCTGGCAGACATGAGAATCTTTTCTGGTGTCATGTTAAGGATACAAAGCAATGGAAAGATCCTGTGTACATTCATGTAAAATTTATTTTTTTAGTCTTACACCAAAGCTGATTTTTTCAATCATTTCAGAATATAAATTTCTGTTAAATTTTCACATAATGAACTGAAGATTACTCTTTGCCTGGTTCACATTTTGCTTAGTGACTGAAGTGAACATGATCTCAGAAGGAAATGTTTAGGACATCCAAAAAAACAATATTCTTTAGCCTTTTAAAATCACTTTTTGAAGAATCAACAAAAAATCTAAAGTCAAGAGGGAGAGAATAAAGTAAGGTTGGCATGAGAAATGTAGGAGTTTCAATTCTCCAGCTCATATTTTATTTTAAAAAATAAAAGTGATTGGAAAAACCTGGGTAGTGGATATTTTAGTGTTTATTATTCTCCACTCTTGTCTCTAAGTTTAATGCTTTATAATAAAAATGAATTGGAAGCATTTTTTAGCATAAGATTAGAGAATTTCAAGAAGTAATATAGACATTATAATTGTTTTTGTTATAAATTTTCAACTTGGTCACATTTCAGAAAGGTTGGTTAGTTTGTGTGGCTGTGTATGTCTTTTCTTTATAAAATGTTACAATTAAGATTCTTAATTACTTTTGGCTCTTGCCCTCATTATTTTGTGTTGGATTAATATTGGATTTTGAAGTCTAGTCTAAGAAAAATTAACCCCAAATAATGTAGTTAGCCAATGGTTTATTTTTGGGTGGGGCTAGCAAAGTGCCCCCTCCCTTTGCAGGCTCACTCAGAGACTTTCCACTCCTCTCAGTCTCTGTTGTCAGTGTGACAGAGCTCCTGTTCATTTCTGTCACCAAGCACATGTGACTAGCTCTGGTCACACCAACTAGAAGCCTACACTTGGTTGTGGCCACTATTGCAAGGGAGGTGAAAGCCAGCAATAGTCTGGTCAGCTGAATAATGTCTCCCAAAGGTTCTCATCTTCAAAATCCATGAATACATATCTTATTTGGCAAGAGGGACTTCAATAATGTGATTAAGTTAGTATCTTGAGATGGGGATGTGACACTGGATTATCCAGTGGGTTTGATGACATCACAAGGATACTGATGAGAGGAAGGCACAGGGTCTGAGTTAGAGAAGGAGATGTGAACAGGGAGGCAGAGGTCAGAGTGATGCAACTGTAAGCTAAGGATTATGAGCAGCCTCTAGAAACTAGAAAAGGCAAGGAGCATATTCTCCCCTAGAGCCTCCAGAAAGAACACAGCCCTGTTGGAACCTAGATTTTGGACCAGTGAAAGTGATTTTAGACTCCTGACCTCTACAATTGTAAGATGAAAAATTTGTATTGTAGTAATCACTAAGTTCTTGATAATTTTTTATAGCAACCATAGGAGACTAATACAAACTGTCTTGTGATTGAGAAAGGAGGAGCAAGTACCTTGGCAGTGAAGGAAGACCTTTCCCACCTCAGAGATAATCAGGTCCGTGCAAAGCTTGGAAAGAGCAAGGGGTAATTAACAGTGGTGGCTTTGAGTCAGAACCCCTGGGTTAAAATCTGGGCACCGCCATGTATTAGCAGTATAATCTGGAGTACATGGACCTCTGTCTGCCTTTGTTCTCTCATCTGTAAAATGAGCATGATAATAGCATTTGCCTCAGAGGCTTCTTATGAGATGTAACTGATGTAATTCATGCTGTTTGCACAGGTCCTGGCACAGACAGAATAAAGGTGCCATAAACACTGACAATTATTATATAAGCCCTCAGCTATTCACAGGCTTTACTATGTGTTTATGGTGGCCAAATTTCATTAGCCTATTTAATAAAGCACTCTTTCTTTTGGGAACAACATGAATTATGTATTCCTCATGCATATAAATCCAGAACAAACACCTGCTTATTCTAGGGGCAGTGGCATTGTGTCTAAATACAGTCTTCACTTGGTGGGATTTTTGTTTTGTTTTAATATGGGGAACAAAAATATACATTTATTCTATATAAGAAACAGGTTTGTTCCTTGCAATGAAATATGTTCATGGTTACCTCTTTAAGCCTTAACTCAGAGAATTCTTAAGTTTTCATTCTTCTGCCTATCCTGTGCTCACAATGAGGAGGCTTTTCCTAAAACATCAGAAATTGTCTCAGGGTAAGAAGGATTTTGTGCAGTGGTTGGGCATGAGAATACATGTAGGGTCATTATAACTCTAAAGGTGTAAGAATATAGAAAACTTCATAGATCTTGACCAGCAATTGATTTATGACATGGTCCTCTCTCAGTGGATGGGGGAGTTGACTCACAAAAATGTCTTCCTCTTTCATTCTACAATGCCCTCTGATAATGAAGTCCTTTTGGTACTTTATATTAATTATCTCTCTTCAAATGTGACCCAGCATAAGCTATCATCCAGCTCATACTAAATTTCCCTCTATGGGTTGCATTGAGTTGGTCAAGCGTATCATTCCAGACAGAGAGGAGCCTAAGTGTACAGTAAGATGAGAAGACAGGAAAGAGTAAGGCGCATTTGGGAAATTACAGACTGTTGAGGCACATAGCATGTGCTGAGTGAGAGCAGATAGGAGGTGAGACTGGAATTGTCCACTAAGAAAAGTGTGAAGAGCTTCAGAAGCCCCACTTAGGAGCTGATCCCAGAGCCCTTCCTTTATCAGAGTATGTAAAGGTGCTATATTTAAATAGACATAATGTGGTCCCAGAGTTTTGGAAAAACTGGGGAAAACATGCTGAAGAGTTTCTTTCCTTTAGGAATTCTCAGAGCCTAGTGACACATTTAAATTTTCTCAGAAGTAGATACAGTAGATAAGCAGAAATGGAACCCAGATTGAAGGTATCGAGAGAGAGAGAGAGAGAGAGAGAGAGAGAGAGAGAGAGAGAGAGAGAGAGAGAGAGAGAGATATCAAGTGATGCTCAAGATGAGGGATAGAAAACAAGTGGTGCCCAATTTGATGTTGGAGTGTGGTGCTGAGGAGGTGTGGCAGGGGAGAGAAGTTCAATGCAACCTCAGTTTCAAATTGAGGATGTTATTTAGGCACTAGAGGAATAGAGAAGATGGAACTGGTTTTATAGGAAGGTAATAGGTTTTGACTTTATTATGGACTTGCATTCTTTATGGTGCTGACAGGATAGCTCTTGGTGCCAGTGTTCACAGACATTTGGTAATGTGGAGCTGGAGTAAGGAGAGCTGTGGGGAAAGCAGGGTGAAGGCAAGTAGTTCAAACCATCAGTATTGATGAAGACCTCCAGAGACCGTAGGGTTTACAAGGATGTAAATCATATTCACTTATAAAAATCAGTTGATAATGTTGTGGTTATTGGAAGAAGGGTGGACCATATTTAGCTCTTAAGTGCTGACTCATATTCTGATTAGCATCATTGTCATGTTTAAATAGAAGCTATATCTTTTCTTGCAGAATCACTGCTTGTGCAATGACTATGAACAAATATGTGGAGGAAAATGTATCTCAAAAATCTTACACGACCATCAAGTATTTCATGAAGATGCTGAGCAGTGTCAGCGAGACCCTGATCTTCATCTTCATGGGCGTGTCCACTGTTGGGAAGAACCATGAGTGGAATTGGGCCTTTGTCTGCTTCACCCTGGCCTTCTGTCTGATCTGGCGTGCACTGGGTAATGAGTGCATTGCCCCAAATGAACATTCATTGGCTCATTGAAAGAACTGGGTTTTCTTCTTGTCACCTCTCACCTTTGTTGCTGCTCTATTTCATCTTCCTGGGCTTCCTTTCTTTCTTTTTCTCATCCTCTTTATTCTCTTCTCCCTCTTCCTGACCTATTTTTTCTTCCTCAAGCATTTTTTCATGCCTTTGTTATAAGTCACATTAACCTTTATTGAGTTCTCTGAGTACACATTTTTAAAACATTGCCTTTTACCCAACAACCTAGTAGTACAAGTAAGGCAGAAGCAAAGGGAGAAATTTTCCTTGGGGCTTATTCTTAAATCCTTCCCCTGCCACAAAAACACAGAAAACTAGTCTTTGTGTTTACACATTATGTCCTCACACAGTCTGTTTTCTTTGGTTCCATTTTCCTTCTCAGGTGTCTTTGTACTAACTCAGGCCATTAACTGGTTCCGGACGATTCCCCTGACCTTTAAGGATCAATTCATCATTGCCTATGGAGGGCTCCGAGGGGCCATCTGCTTTGCACTGGTGTTTCTCCTTCCTGCTGCTGTGTTTCCCAGGAAAAAGCTCTTCATTACAGCTGCAATTGTTGTCATATTCTTTACTGTCTTCATTCTGGTGAGTAGAGTTTTTTCTCCCAGCAAAGTCTACCTTCACCAGAAGGAAACCAAATCTTTCAGACTATTGTAATAAACTTTTTTTACAGGATGCAACTTTGCAAAGATGTGTTGAAGTTTTAGTACTATGATATTAGGCAAGTGATGTTTCCTTATGTCACTGGATAGTGCAGGAGCCTGAGAGAGTCCCGCTTGGTCACTTGGCACACACAGAGGATATAGTATTCAAGGACACTCAGCTAAGTGATCTAAAGTTACTACTGGAAACTTCTGAACTGCATTTGCTAATCTTTGTCATTTGTCTCACTCTCTGACCTAGTACATGTACTCACTAAATGCTAGTTGTGTGATGACCTTTCAACAGCTTTTTGACATGAGTTGACTGCTAAACAGTGTGTTCTTTGGAAGAAGGGGTGGGTCAATACAAATTTAATGTTGGGCGAACAAATTATGGTAGGCAGAACATGGGCCTGTGTCAGGATTCTGACTTAGTAAGTTCATTGGTCTCTTTAAGTTAATAAGCCGGCCCTTAGGAGATTATATTTTGTGGATATTCACTTAATAAACATGTCTTGGACTCCTGCTATCTGCCAGACAGTGCTTTAGTAGTTTAGGACCCAAGAGTGAACTAACACAGAAAGAACCCTGTCCCTGCAAAGCTTACATTCCAGGGAGGATGGCAGATACTGGACAGTAAACATAATAAGTAAATAAATTAGATAGTGTGGTAGGAGGTGAAAGAAACTTTATAATAAGTCAGGTATGGTGAGACTGGAGTAGTGAGGAGGGTTAGGATTTCAAATAGAATCGCTATGGAAGGCAACAATGAAAAAAATGACACTTGAGCAAAGGCTTGTGGGAATGAAGGAAATAGCTGAGCTGAAGAACATTCCAGGCATATGGGACTAATGGACAGAGGTCTGCAAGCATGGTGCTCTTGGCCAGTGTGGCTAGAGGGAAGTGAAGTTAGGTGAGGAAGATTCTGGAGTTCTAAGTACTGTCAGGACTTCTGCTCTTCTCTAAGAGAAATGGGAGCCATCAGAAGGTTTGTGCAGAAGCATGATGTGTCTTGAGTTACTTTTTCTTTTTTATTAAATGTTTTGGGTTGATATTGGTTAATAAGTTCATATAGGTTTCAAGTGTACATTTCTTTGATACATGATCTGTACATTATATTGTGTGCCTGCTGTCCAAAGTCAAATCATCTTCTGTTACCATATATTTTTCCCTCCTAACCCTTTACTATCCGTGCCAAGCCCTTCCTTCTCATAACCATGATACTGTTATCTGTTGTTTATGAGTTTAAGTTTTATATTCTACCTATGAGCAAAATCATATGGTTATTAACTTTGTCTTACTGACATGTCACTCAACATAATACTCTCAAGGTCCAACCATGTTGTTGCAAGTGGCACTATTTCATCTTTACTTATGGCTAAGTACTATTCGTTAGTGTGCATGTACCCCATCTCCTTTATCCAGTCCTCTATTGAAAGACTCTTTGGTTGTATCCATGTCTTGGCCACTGTGAAAAATGCTGCCATAAATATAAGGGTACATATATCTTTGCAAATAAATGTTTTCTAGTTTTTTGGGGTAGATACCTGGAAGAGGGATTGCTAGGTCAAATGGTAACTCTATTCTTATTTTTGAGGAACTGCCATACTATTTTCCACAGTGGCTGTGCCAGTGTATATTCCTACCAGCACTGAGTGGAAACCTTTTTTTCCACAACCTCCCCAATTCTTGTTATTACCAGTCTTGTTGATAATAGCCATCCTAATAGATGTGAGTGGTATCTCATTGTAGTTTTGATTTGCATTTCTGTAATATCCAGTGAAGTTGAACGTCATATCTGTTGGCCATTTGTGTGTCTTATTGGGAGAGTTACCTGTTTAGGTCTTCTGACCATATTTAACTGGATTGTGGGTTTGTTTGTTTGTTTTTTTTGGTGT
This sequence comes from Tonatia bakeri, assembly GCA_004024845.1. Taxonomy (NCBI): domain Eukaryota; kingdom Metazoa; phylum Chordata; class Mammalia; order Chiroptera; family Phyllostomidae; genus Tonatia; species Tonatia bakeri. The sequence continues at coordinate 25,418 of PVIA01000063.1, forward strand.
TGAATTGCATGAGATGTTAACATGTTTTGGATATTAACCCCTTGTCAGAGCTGTTGTTTGTAAATATAATTTCCCATTTGGTTGTTTGCCTTTTGTTTTGTTGTTGGTTTCTTTTCTTGTACAGAAGGTATTTAGTTTGATATATTGTCATACATTTATTTTTGCCTTTCCTTTCTTTGCCTTTGAGGTCAAATCATAACATTTTTCTCTAAGACCAAAATCCATAAGTTTAGTACCTATGTTTTCTTCTATGTAATTTGTTGTTTCAGGTTGTATATTTAGGTCTTTGTTCCATTTTGAACTAATTCTTGTACATTGGGACAAACTGTAGTGTAGTTTCATTCCTTTGCATGTGACTTTCCAATTTCCCCAGCACCATTTGTTGAAAAGTGTTTCTTTCTCCATTGTGTATTTTTTGCTCTTTTGTCAAAAATTATTTGCCTATATACATGTGGTTTTATTTCTGGGCTCTCAGTTCTGTTCCATTGGTTTGTCTATTTTTCTACCAATACCAATGTTGGTAGAAAATGTTCTACCAATGTTGTTTTGACTACCATAGTTCTATAGTATAATTTGAAGTCAGGTAGTGTGATACCTCTAGCTTTGTTCCTTTTTCTCAGAATTTCTTTGGCTACTTGGAGTGTTTTTTGGTTCCAGACAAATCTGATTATTTTTGTTCTATTTCTTTAAAAAATTGCATTGGGATTTTGATGGGGATTGCAGTAAATCTGTATATTATTTTCAGTAACATGGTCATTTTAACTATGTTGATTCTTCCAATCCATGAACATGGAAAAGATATTTCATCATGTCTTTTCCAGTATCTTTTAATAGTGCTTTGTAGTTTTCAGTATACAGGTTCTTCACATTCTTTGTTTACTCCTAAGTACTTTGTTCTTTTTGTTGCAGTTGTAAAAGGAACTGTTCTTTTTTTTCATTTTTTTTTCTTAAGTTTCATTGCTACTGTATAGGGAAGCAGTGGATTTCTGTACATTGATTTTGTATCCTGCCACTTTACTGTATTTATTGTTTCTAATAGTTTTTTGTTGTAGTCCTTAGGGTTTTCTATATAAAGGATCAAGTCATCTGCAAAAGTGACACTTATACTTCTTCCTTCCCAGTTTGGATGTCTTGTATTTCATCCTCTTGTCTGGTATCTCTGGCTAGTATTTCCAGAACTATGTTCAATAAGAGTGGTGAGAGTAGGTATCCTTGTCCTGTTCAGATTGTAGAGGACTTAGTTTATAAACAGATTGCCCTGGCCACTGTGAGAACAGATTTTTAGATGAAGGGAAGAAATGGGAAATGCAGTGTGGAGACCGGTGCTGCCATCAAACAAGACCAGTGTGATTGCCACACAGGTGATGAGATGGGGGTGAGAGCCTCGAATGCATTCTGAAGTTGAAACCTACAGAATCTCCTAAAGAGTTAGATATGGGGTATGAAGGAGAGAGCAGTCATGGTGGACTCCAGGTTTTGGATCTAAGCAGCTAAAAAGACAGACCTGCCCTCCAGTGATAATGGAAAGGCAGTGGGTCAAGAAGGCAAGAGCGGGAGGTTGGTAGTTGAGTAATAAGCACACTGGATTAAGGATGGCTATTAGACCTGAAAGCGGAAATAATAAATTATAGGATACTGTGAGTCTGGGCTTCAGGAAAGAGCTCAATCATCAGCAGAGAGCTGATATTTGAAGCCATGATACTGGAAGTAATTGTTAAGAGAGTGGAAATATATATATCAGTGAAACCAAAAGAGTGGACCAGGAATTGGACTCTGGAGCAGCTTGTCTTAGGACATTGAAGAGGGGAGAAGAGCAACCAAGGAAACTCTGGAGAGGGATAAGTGACAAATAAGGAAAAACAGAAGATATTTTATTTTATTTTAAAAATTGTTTGCCATTTAGTCCCACAGTGCTTCCCAGATGCCTGACTTAGACCTAAACACCTTTCACATTAACTCATTTAATCCTCATAATGATCTATGGCACAGAACTCAAGGAGGAGTCACCCATTTTATAGATGAGGAAACTGAAACACTGAAACTGAGGTTAAGTACTCTTCCCAAGTTTACATAGCCCATAAAAGGTACAACAGGGTGTCAAAATCAGTTTGGTCTTAACTCTAAATAAAGTCCTAGTAGAATGCAAAGTATATGTTAAATGCTCAATATTGCAACTCACTGAGCTTATTCTCCATCTTTTTAGTCAATTCTCCAAAAAGCACTTTGACTCTTTATTCATTCATACCTCCCAACACTGAGGACAATGGGTTGTCCTCTCCAAGTAATCCTGGAGAAGGATGCCTTGGGAAACCCTCTCCTAAGTTAAGCAATGACCACCTTTTGTTATTGTCTTTGTAATCAGCACTTGTTAATGCCAACACCACCCATCAGTGACCACTTCCTTGTGGGAGGCACTTGGACAAGGGCTTTCTTGTAGGCATGAACTCATTTCATCCTCAAAACAAACCCTTGAGAAAGAGACCAGTGAGGATCAAAGAGGGAAATCAGAATGACCTGATGACACACACTAGTAAATGACAGCAGCTGAAGTTGAGCCTAGGACTCTGACTCTCTAGACAAGATTTGGACTATTGAGCTACATTGTCTTCACTTGCAGAAGACATTATTTACCAGGTTATGGTTAGTAACATTTCCAGGTAGAGTCATAAATACTAGATTTGGTTCAAATATCCCATGTTGGTTTGAGTCTCCTTCTTATACTCAAGGAAACACCTGAGTGTAGAAGAGAGCAAATTTCTTTGCCTTCATCTCTTTACTGTGGTATTTACAGTATCCTTGTAAGTCATTCATTTTGCTACTCTCACACTTTGCCTGAGGCAAATTTTTGAAGTGAATCCATTTTGCCTTGAACATTTTCATCTCTAAGGAGCATCACAGGGCATCCTGCTTGAGGGGAAAATAAGATAGGGGTGAGTGACTCACTGCCTCTTGTAGGCTGGCTGCCCTTTCCTACCACCCACAGTGAGCTCTGCCAAGGTTTAGTCATGCTCATACTCCTTTCCATGCTCTCAGAATTAGTGCCAAATACAATAATAGAGTCATGTCAGTCTAGTGCAACTAGGAACCAGGTCTTCTGGAGCTAAATATATCAGCTGTTACTGCCTACACAAGTGCTTCTCAGAGATCTGCAGTTAAAAACCAGCCCCCTCCATACAATATCAGGGCATGTGCATTTATAAATATGGTAAAATGACCTAATAGGGAGATATAATTCAGGAGAGGACATACAAATTCAAGCTTGCCTTTTTTCAGTTATTAGATTCAACAGATATAAAATTAGATTTCTACAATGAGAACAAACATAGCAGAGGAAAGTATTACAAAAAAGTATACTATTGTTCATTGAATGTATATAGGTGATTAATATAGAGTATCATTATTGCACACTTAATATTTTGACTTTTGGGCATTGTAAGTCAATTGAAAGATATTAGTGAAGTCCCATATTCATTTTATTCCTCATACTCAAAGCCTGAAGACCTCTTCACTTTGAATGAATATCTGTATCAATATTTAACTTTGATTAACAAAATTTTTAATATACAAATGAAAAAAGTAGAGGTAACAAACAGACTAGTTTATATATATTGGCTATATTTGGTATTGTAAACATATCAAGTGAATTCTTCAGTGATGGAGATATATGGAGCTCAGTATTTGAAATGCAAGCATAACCCCATGAGCAGTATTCTGTGGCAAAGCTCTCTTTGATGCCCACAAGGAAGAAGAATTACTGTAGTCCTACAGCTACTGCTATCTTCTCATCTTCTCTTAACTGTTATCTATCCCGCTCTCCTGTTTGCAAATATTACAGATGAGTGAATATTGTTTGGTGCCTTGACTCTGACCACTTTCTCTCCTTTCTATTCTCCTACCCACCCCTGGCTTTTAAGAAACTGTGAACACACACATGCACAGCACACATATGCACACAGTTTCTCTTCAGAAAGGATCTTTTTTCCTGAATACATCAGTAATTAAGAAACTCAGGAAAGAAGCCTGGAAGGAGATATTTAATTGGTTAAAAACATGGTGGAAATAATTAGTTATAGTCATAAAATTCTACCTTTTGTTTAAGAGCTATGCATTCTTCAAATAATAATTTTAATGTTGATAGATATTAAATTTTAAATTGCTTCTCCCCCTTATTTCAATAGTTCTTATATGATTAATTCTTCCATCCAGATAGTGTTGAGTTAGCACTATCTTCTAAAATAGAATTCCATGTGACATGTGGTTTATTATTTGATACCAAGATTTCAAATGATAATTTTAACATTCCTGGAATTACATTGATAATTAGAGAAAGTAGCTTCTTTATGAAGCATATTAATGTTACCAGATTACAGCTTTCCCTGTGGAATATTGAATGGGTGAACAAGCCAGATTCCTTGGATATGTAAATTCATTTGCTTCTAAATAACATGGGTAATGTTATGTAAAATATAAGCTGTCTCTCTTGTTTTCAAATTATGTTCAACATCAGGAGTAGGTAGAGTCCACTGTTAGCACAAAGGATGGAGTAAGGCTCTGCATTGGTAGTTTGGTCCAGCTCCTAGCAGCCTCTATGAAACTCAGTTTACTTAGCTCTAAGATCAGGATGATGATATCTCCTCCCAGGTAATAGAGAGGAAGCATGTATAGATAAACACAGTAGCTGATGCAAGGCACTAACCTCATGGTTTAACTGGATGATTTGCCATGTTTAATTATAACATTAAGTAAAATGATAATGAAAGAAAAACTTATCTTTCAGTGTAACTTTCTTTGAAAGGAAAAATGATGAGAGCACAACAGTTATTATTTAATTAATTCCTATAATCATTTAGCAGATCCTCAGAATTCTAGACATCCACTCTGGTCATCTAGAAGTTCATCAAGTAGCAAGTCTGGCTAGAATTACAGAGGCAGCAGTTTCTTATTGCCTCCATGGCATATTAGTATTGTATTTACTATTATGTTGTTGTCCAGAACAGTGAAGCATCTGGGATTTTACCTTTCTTGCAGGTTAACAAGTTAGTCTGTTAAATTTTTGTGGATGTTTGCAGAAGACACCTGACTGCTGGGTCAGAGACAAAAGAGATTATTACTCATGGTAAAATCCTTCATGTTGGTTTGTGTCAGTTCTCCACATCCCAAGTCTCTGTGGGGTGACACCAAGGGCCTGTGGTGAATGTCTACATGTACAATGGGCTGACAGGAGACAGACATTGAGCTTGAGGTCCATCACTCTTTGTCTTCAGTATAACATTACCTCATCTCTCAAGTCAGCTTCTTGCAAATGCAGCTTTGAAAATGGCCTAGAAATGTGTGGGACACTTGTGACCTGTGGTGGGGTGGCCCTCTCAGCAATCAAAGACATCTTTGTTGACCTAGCCTCTCACAATGGAAGTTATGATGTTCACTATTTTATAGACGTCAAGTGAACCTTCAAATGAGCTTTGATCTGTTAAATGAATTGTCATATGTTTTATATATTTATAAAAGGGAGGACCCCAAAATACTAAAATTTCTTTATAAAAAATGTGTATTTATTCTTACATGTTTAAACTTCACTTACCTTCAAAGTACTCTCCATTTGATGCAACACACCTACTGAGACATTTTTCCACTGCTCAAAACAGTTTTTAAACTCATCAACAGTGGACTTCCCAGTGAGACTGGTGTGAGGAGCATGGACACCTATGGGACACTTTTAGAGTGCTCATCAACTTAATAAACACTGTATGTTCAACTGGGCTTATGATCTTTGTGAAGTGAGCAAGGCTTATGTAGGCTATCATAAAATAGTTTCTTCAAGTTTTCTGAAAATTTCCTGCTAAATAAGCAAAGAAATAAAGGCAGTTCCTACCACTTCATTTAAAAAAAATAGTTAATTCTAAGAGAAAAAAAAGCAAATCAATATCTTCCAAAAGATCAAGCCAAAGAATGCTCATTATTTAATACAACAGAAGGTTGTTTGTTTTAATTGTACTGAGAGCAGAAAGGTGCAGGGCAGTGGAAAGTGGACATGGAACAAGGTAGCAAATAAATCTCATGTTGCTGTCATGCCTGTTGTTAAATGATTCCCTTCCATCAGGTCTTGCTGTGAGGTGTCCTGTTTAAAGCAGAATGAATAGGTAAAATTTTATTTGGGCTTTGCAAATATGTTTTGCAGTGGTTTGATGGAAGTATAAGTTTTTTCTTTGTTTTAACTTTTTAACCTACATGAATGGGAGCGAGATATTTTTCTAGGCCTTATCAGATTTCTCCCCTGACCTAAATTAGAAATTTTCCAATGTGTCTTCTCAAAGGCATTCTTCCCCCTCCCTCTGTTTCTCTCAACTAAAGACCTAGGCTCCTAGAATGTAATATCCAATGTAGGGGAATTAATATGACACTCACAGATGCCATGTACTTTACTTACAAAATAGATGGACTGAGGAAAAAAGGAAGGAAAGAAAGAAGGGGGAGAGAGGAAGTAAAGCGGAACTTATTGAATAATTCCTACTAAGACTGGCATGACAACTGTAAATAATTCAGAGAGAGAGAAGCAGTGCCTACTAAAGGGAACTATTTAAACAAATACATATCTTTAAAATACAGTGTTAAAAACAATGGTGGGGGGTCGAGTGCAGGGGAGGATTGAATGTGGGAGGTGGGGTCTGGGTAGAGCAGGGGAGAGTAATGGGGAAAAATGAGGACAACTGTAGCTGAATAATAATAAAAAATTAAAAATAAAAATAAGTGTTAGTAATCCATTGCATAAAATCAATATTTTTTATTAATTATAAACTAATTACAAGGTACGTTGAAGTTTTAGAAACTTGAGTTGATCTGGGCACTACAGGAAGACCACACTTGCTTCCTGTAGTTGATCAGTTTTGTTTTATTTGTGACAGTGTATTTACTTTTAGATTATCCATCTAGTGGAAGGAATCAGCATAGGGATTGGGACAGGTCCTGTGTCCCATGATTATTTTTATGTGCTACCTATGTTTATTTTTATGTGCCATATTTCCATATGCTGGGGACTCACTTATTATTTCCTAAATGAATGGTGACAGAAAAAAAGCACATGAAACAACAGTTCATATCTTTAGAACACATTATTTAGTTTTAAAAATTACATTGATTTTGTTGATTCTTTTTTCCTGGAGTTATTATTGAACTAGTAGCTTTCATAAAGCTTTCATAAAGCTACTGGTTCAATTTGGAACTCAGTGAAATCCATCTTTATAAACCATGTGTTTATACCTATTTTCTTTTACATAAGTTATAAATTACAGAATTTGTTTTGATTGGAAAACTGTTATGGGAGGGAAATTGGGAGGGAGGGGTGGGTGGGCTGGATTGGGAGTAAAGGGGAGAAACTGTACTTGAACAATGATTAAAATAAAATAAAAGAAAAGAAAACTGTTATTACCTCCTATGTTATTTCAAAATGGCAGACTTCGAAAGTGACAAAAATGCAATGAAAGGTGGGTCACACCAAATTTGGTCAAAATCATTTCACACTTCAGATAGTTAAAGTGAAACTGAAAAATACCCACAGCTGAATTGGTGAAATAAAAGAAATGGTTGCATTTTTTTAAAATGTGAGCATGTATATGTGTCAGTTATTTTATCAAAAGTATCCTTAAAGACTTAAAGATGTGTGGAAATATAAGATGGAAATCAAATGTATGACAGGGAATATATCTCAACATATCCACTCTCCTCCCCTAAAATCCAATAACCCCTCTTATTCACATATTCTTTATGCAAAGTTGTGGTGGCCATCTAATTACCAAGCAAGAAACTCAGAGATTTTCACTCACTCCTCCTCACCTGGCCTATTTTAATGATAGTATAACATAATTTTAAATATATTAGCTGGTAGTTTATTGTGATATTTCTAAATATGCTTTTTCTAAGTTTTTCTCTTTCTAATTACTCTTCCAGACTGACTTAGAACTAGTTTCTTACTTTGCCCTCTCAAGGTCTGTTAAAAATCCTTTGGAACATGTCATTAGAATTGTATTGCATGTACATTGAAATAAAATTCTCATCATAATATTAAGTAATTGGATCTAAGAACTGTATGTGTCATATCTTTTTAGTATCTTTACTAAATAAAATATATATTTGTATTTATATTTATTCTATTATATTTATATAGAATATATATATTCCTATTACAAAATGAGAGAGAATGAGAGAATATAAGTACACACACATATATATTTAGTATCTACATAGTATACTGCTATATATCTAGTGTATTATATAGTGGTACATACTATTATATATATTCTGTCTCTACATATAAATATAGACATAGAAATTGATATAAGTATAGTTTTCACTGCTATTGTGTAGGTGTTTATCATTTCCTTTTTAATTAGAATATGGGATGGATTTGTGCATGTTGATTTTATTTAGGATCACTTCATTAAACTTTCTTGGTACTTTTAAATGAAAAAGAATTTAGATATTTTAGAACAAAAAAATAGATCAAGCAACAAATATTTTGTCACTTCATTTTCAATGTCTATTCTTTCACCTCTGGGTGTTATTATCTAACTGACTAGGACATACAGAACTGTGTTGAATAGCAGATTGGGAGTATCCTTGTGTCATTTCTAGTTCTTATGGAAATGCTTTTAATGCTTATTAAGTCAGTTGTTCACTTTAGATTTATGGCAAATACTTTTTATTATGTTAAGGAATTGTTTTTTCTTCCTTGCTTGTCAAGTATCTTATGGTTCTCTTCATTTCCTAAGGTCATGGTGAAATATGTCCAAACCCACTCTGTGCCCTTTCTTACTGCTGATCCTTTGCTCATGTTTGGTCTCTACTATGATACGTTTCCAACATGTTTAAGACTCTCATCCAATTCCCTCTACACCAAGCCTTCCTGGGCCTGCTCCCCATGTATCTCTTTCATTCTTTCTTTGTTTACTCTATGACTGTTTTGGTATATTTTTCTCCCCATAAGATTGTGAAATCCTAAGCTGAGGTCCTTAACTATTCATTTTTGTGTCCCAGTTGACCAAGCTCCTGACATGTATAAAATAGATGCTCAGTTAAAATTGCTTTAATAAATTAATGAATGTAAGAATCACTGAAAAGTTTTTTTTTGTGAATAATACAAGCAGTTGATTCTTCTGAGTTGGATAATACTTTATTATTTCTTAGTATTTCTTTCTATTTCTCAGAGTTACATTTTCTTTTTTTTTATATTTTTGCATTTTGTCCATTGTTTTGTTTTTAGTAGCAGATGTTAGGATATAGCCCTCCAAAAAAATGCCAGCTATTGAAGAGGAAGAAATAATTAACAAAATGTTATATACATTGTGTTAAATCTTGGGGGCAAAATACCTTTTGTTGATTATCAAAGCTTAGGAAAATAAAAATCATTGAATTTTTAATATTATATTATAAGAAAATTCACTTTTTTGTACATGCAGGGAATAACCATTCGACCACTAGTGGAGTTTCTCGATGTTAAGAGGGCCAATAAAAAGCAACAAGCTGTCAGTGAAGAAATCCACTGTCGGGTAGGTTTGAATGTAATGTAATGATTTAAATGATAAAAGAAAAAATGGTTGGATTCAGTCACACAGTTTGACATCATGGTGCTCATTACATGAAGAAGAGAGAAATGGCAGAAGACAAAAAGAGAGGGATGAGAAAGGCATGAGCTGGGGGTGTAGAATGAACATAGCTTCATGGTGGCTTCTCCAAGTTAACTTGCTAAGCTCCTCAGGAATTCCCCATTTATCACTTCCTTCAATATGAATATGTTTATACTAGAAAATTATCATCATAATTTCTAAAACTATGAATAAACTGTTAAAGATGAGAAAAATAATCTAAGAATTGCTTAGTATCCATGGGACAAACATCATTTTTTTGAAGATTATTATTTTATTGCTTTCAGTAAACACACACACACACACACACACACACACACACACACAGCAAAAACCAGCAGTCTTTGTAGTTTAGGCATGATGTAAAAAGAATAGAAATTATTGCTTTTAGGTAAAGATTAATCAATGAGCCTGCTTTTTTCATTTTAGTTTTTTGATCATGTGAAGACTGGGATTGAAGATGTTTGTGGACATTGGGGTCACAACTTTTGGAGAGACAAGTAAGAAGGCCTGATGCCATTGCATTATGAAGTGGCTCTGAATGACTCTGGAAGGAGCACTTGTTGACTTGTGTTATTTTTCAGAGTTGTAAATGTTTCCTATGTTGTGCCATAGTGTTTCCTTTAGGGTAAAATTCAGGTATAACAGATACCTGGAACAACAGTGGCTTTAACAAGAAAGAAGCTTATTTCCCTCTGATATAAATAACCAGAGGGAGGCAATGTAGACTTCATAGATGAGTTCTGCTCTACAGACTCCTCATTGGTTCCAGGACCCTCCTGTCCAATTGATGCCACTAACAGCTTCTGTTTCCAAAGTTGCCTCTTAGATCAAAAGGACTGCTCCAGCAATAGCCATCATGCACACATTCCAGGCTGAATGTAGGGAGAAGGGTAATGAAGAGACAAAGAATATGTACTAGAATATGCACTAGAATATGTACGAAGAATATGCACTTCTCCTAAACAAAGATATCAGAAATATGCACACAATTCTTCCAGTTATATCACATGGCCTGGCCTTTCACACCTGGGGCTCAGTCATATGGACATTTATTACTGAAAGGGAAACTGAGGAATGGAGATTATTTTGTTAAAAAACTGGGGGTTCCATCACTATTTGTTCTATCAAATATGTTGAGAACACCTGAGGACATAAATAGACTAACAGAAATAACAAATGTTTTTAAAGCTATACTTAGCTGAAAGATTATGTGCATTTACATAAATGTCTCTTATTTATCATCTATCTATTTATCTATCATCATCCTATTTATAACCTCTACCTATCATCTACATATCTTTTTTACCTCTGAAGACTCTATGGTGGATAAATAAGACTCAGTGTCTCTCTGCAAGGACCATATAGTGGAAGTGGAAGAGGTAGACTAACAGGCAGAACTGTGGCTGGCGAAGACTTGGGAAGGAGGCAGCAGTGCAGCTGGTTCCTGAACACAGACGGGTTCTAAGCTATATTTGGTGGATGCCTCTTGCCCTTCTGCCTTCTCTTTCCTAACTTGCTAACAGACACTCTCACCCGTGCTAATTAATATGAAGTTAACCAACCTACCAGTTTATGTAATTTAACATAAGGGAATTTTAAAGCATTTACTGTTTGTTCTGACATGATATTATACTACATGAGAAGTATAAACTATAAACTCAGGCTTTCAAATTTTGCAATATAATAACAGTCACAGAGCAAATAGGTGCGTGTGTGTGTGCGTGTGTGTGTGTGTGTGTGTGTGTATGATGTCATTAAGTCATAAAATGAGTTATGGAGACTTGAAGTGCTAGAACAACCTTTACAAGCCTGGCCATACTGTTTACAGATTTAGAAAGGCTCCTTAGCCATAGCCTTACTTCATCACTAAAGGAAAATATTTTATTTGTCATATGGGACAAATAAAGTAAAATAATGCCAACTAAAATCTCCATTGTAAAAACATTGAAAACAATGACCATTTATCTTGGACAGTATTCACTTTATTTTGGAGACAGGAGGTAGACGGGAGTACCCTGTCTCCCTTGTGACATTGCCCTACTTTATAAATACCTGGGAACCTCTTAACAAAGACCGATCCTAGCCTGTGCCAAGCCAGTGATACAGACATCTCAGCCCCTCATCGCCAGTTTCCTTAGCCATGGCTATTTTCCACCTACCTTTTCTTGTTCAACCCAACCACTTTCCTCCCTTCCCTATCATCCTATTAGTCCTTGCCTGAAGTGACAGGTGAGTAGAAACCCATAACAGTTTTTTCCTTTTCAAAAGTAAAAGTCAGGCTAAATATTTATATCACTCCTCTGCCTCCCAAACAGGGGGGAAATAGATGTGAATAGATACAGAAATCAAGTCAGCAGTCCCTAGGGCAGTGTTAGAAGAAGGAAGAAATGGACCCTGTGATCATGAGGATTTTGTCTGGAACTTAGGTAAAGGAATGTCAGAGAAAGTCTGGCTATGTCCTATCTTTCAGGGAGAGGTACTTTATTTCTGGGGTACATAAGTCTGTCCCAGGCAAACATCTACAATCATCAGGTTAAATGGACTATAAATACTAAACATGTCAGAGACAACTTTGATTCATGTAAGAAAGGTAATATTGTTACATGTCTAACATTTTTCTCTGCAGTATACATAGTTCATTTAATAAATTTATAAACCTTTCAGCTTTTCTATGCACAATGTTTTACAGATAAATTTTAAATAATTTTCTGGATTGTAAAGTGCATTCTATGTCCCAGGGAGGCGGTATGGCGGGATTTGGTGCTGATACAAGCCATTTTTAACTTTAGTTCTGCTCAGATCCTATCTCTGACATGTAATAATTATTGGTATTACCAAAGATGACATAAAAAGAAGTGATTGTATTAGGTATGTTGGGTATCTTTCCTTTCTTATGAAATTCTTACACTGTGAATTTCTGGTGGTCCTGCCACAGAATTCTTAAGGCATTTGATCCTTTGAGAAAGACATGACAGGATGATGCAGTAGGGAAGTTTCTCAACTTGGTAAAGGAGTCTAATGATGGAGAAAGAAACTGCCCACGTGTAGTCCAGCAGAGAAATGAAAGGTGTGGTAATAAAGCAAAGAAAGAAAGTGCACAGCTCCTACGCTAAATAGATCAGGTGTCATTGTTCCAGGTGTCATTGTCCTTAATGTTTACTCTTTGTTTTGTTTATCTCTAGTGAAAAGCTAAAATAATAATAGTAATAATGATAATGATAATGATAAAAGTAGTTTAAAAAGATGTGTTGCTGCCAAGAGTCCTGCTCAAACTTACAGGAAAAGTAGGTCCAGTCTTTAGTGCAGCAGCCAGTCAATAGCAAAGCACTTCAAGGATGACTCTCTTTAACTATTAATAGCCCACCAGTATCTGGAAACAAGAATGTGGGTTAATGTTGTTTTTTCTTTTCTTTTCTCTTCTTTTCTTTTTTCTTTTCTTTTCTTTCCTTTTCTTTTTTCTTTCTTTCTTTTCTTTCTTCTTTCTTTCTTTTTCTTTTTTTTCATAGCACAAATGTGCCTATAAACCTCCTTCAGCTTATGGGGATCACTGTAATAAATTTTTTCTTTCTTTCTCAACAAGTATTTACTGCATGCTGTTCCATTTATATATTGGCATACTGATGTTACGTAACAACCAACCCCAATAGTTAGCTGCTTAAAGCAACAGTCACTTATTATTAAAGCACCTGAGTTAAGAGGTTTAGAGTCAACTAATCTGGGCTGGGCTTGCTTATGCTTCAGCGGTTTGTTTGGCTGTCAGCTGGTCTCAGCTGGCCTTCTCTGTGACTGGGGTGAAGGTCAAGAGGCATGATATAATGAACAAGCTCATTTTAAGCCTTTGCTACCATCATCACATCTGCTTGAAGCCCATTGATCAAAGCAAGTAACACTATTTGAGCCCAGTGGCAGGAAGTAGGACAGGGTAGGTCACTTAGACCATGGTGGAAGGACACTGCCAAGTAATAAGGAAGAAGACATGGAAACAGGGAAGAATTGGGACCAAATAATTCATTCTACCATACATGCTTACCAGTGTGCCAGGCACTGTTCTATGCACTGGTGATATGGGAAAATAATGACAACCAACCTTTGCCCATACAGATCACTCTTATGCTAGGAAACAGAAAATGACATAAATAAATTAATAGCATGTTAGAAAATAACTTCTACGAAGAAAAATGTATCCATGAAACAGAATAGGAAGTTTGGTCATGGGGGTAAGGGGTGACATGCATTTTAATGGGATTGATAGGAAAGCCTCTTTTGGAAAAATGACCATTGAGGAAAGATTTAAACGAGACCTGAGAATGAGCCTGCAGGTATGTTGAAGTATTCCCAGTAGAAGTAGTAGTAAATATAAAAGCCCACAGGTGAGAGCACAGCTGTCAAGTTTCCAGGACAAGAAGGACACTAGTGAATCTGGACCTGAGTAAGAGAAGCACAGTACTAACAGGTGCAGCTCCAAGTTGTATATGGCCTTCAGGTCATTGTGTACTCAAGTTAGAGGCAGAGGAGTCATGTTGTTTGACTTACATTTTAACAGGATCACTCTGGCTTCTGTGTCAAGAATAGGCTATAGGAATGTGATGGTGGAAGCAGGGAGACCAATTAGGTACCAACTGCAAGAATTCATTGAGAGATGATGTATCTTAAATCAGGGTGATGGGAATAGAAGTGGTGAGAAATGGTGAGATTTTGTATGTATTTTGATGGTGGCACCAGCATAAATTGTTGATAGACTGGATAGAGAGTATTAGTTTGCTAGAGGTACTATAACAAAGTACCAGAGGTTGGGTGGTTTAGACAATTGCAATTTATTTTCTCAGTTCTGTGGGCCCAAAGCACCAGATCAAAATGTTAGTAGATTTTGTTCCTTCTGAGGACCATGAGAGAAGGGCCTCTTATAGGCTTAGGCCTCTCTCCTTGGCTTGTAGGTGGCCTTCTCCTTCATGCCTTTTCATGTCATCTTCCCTCTGTACACCTGTACAAGTTTCCTCTTATTATACAGACACCCATCATATTGGAGTCAAGCCCGCCCAGGTGATCTTATTTTCACTTAATCACTCCTGTAAAGACCCTGTCTCCAAATATGGCCACATTCTGAGGTACTAGAGTTATGGCTTCAACATATTCAGACCATAACATGGAATATGAGAGAAGGAGAAGAATCAAAGTTGACATCAGTGTTTTGATCTGGTGGAGTTATTATTAACAGAAATGCAGAGGATTATAGAAGAAGATGAATTCAGTTTGAGCATACTGAATTTGAGATGTCTACTAACTATCCAAGTGGAGATGTTAATTAGGCAACTGCACATTTATTTCTGAGGTCTGGGAGAGAGGTTGGACATAGAGATACAAACTTGAGAGTCACTGGCATAGATATGCTATTAAAATCCACAAGACTGGGAAATATTGCCAGGAGAGTGAGTGGCAGCAGAGAAAGACTGATCCCACGGGGACTGCTATATGAAGAGGACAGAGTGTAGGAGAATTTAAAATAAAAAAAATGTTGAGAAAGAAGCAGGCAGAGATGCAGGGGAGTGGGGTATCCAAGAAGACAATGTTTTAAGCAGGAGAGATCAGAAAATGTGAGAGCTAAATAACTGGTCATTGGATTTCTATTGGGGTGTCACTGATCACCTCAATGTGGGTAGTTGGAATGGAGTATTGAAGGCAAAAGCCTGATTTGTGAATGTTCAAGAGAGGACTAATGGAGAAGGATTATAGATACCGAGTATTAGCAATACTTTTGAAGACTTTTGTCAAAAAGGGAAGTAGAGAAATAGGAAATGTAGAAATACACATATTAGATTTATGTATGCCATGGCTGTATATAAGAATGTATCAACATGTACTATGTATGTTTTTTATATATGCATACATATTTTATATACAATTATATTCAAGTATGCACATATAAAATGATTATAATGATCAGACTCGCTAAACATTGCTACTATACTTTCCCCCGGGAATAGTGGAACTATTTTATTGCTGATTTTCTTACTCAGTGTAGTATTAGTTAATTGAAGCTTTGATTCTTTTTTTTAATTTCCAGGTTTAAGAAGTTTGATGACAAATACCTGCGGAAGCTTTTGATTCGGGAAAACCAACCCAAATCAAGCATTGTGTCCTTATATAAAAAGCTTGAAATAAAGCATGCCATTGAGATGGCAGAGACTGGGATGATAAGTGCTGTTCCTTCTTTTGCATCTTTAAAGTATGTACTATTTTACAAATAAAAGTATTGCTAAGTAGGTCTTTATATACATATTTTTTAGTTTTTATATCAGTAATAACAAATTTGACCTATGTCCTAGAGAGATACTCTAAGATCTCACAGAAGAATGAGATTCTGTTTAAAATGTGAAAGTCTAGAAATGTGTATCTTATGTTGTCACGTCATGTCTCATTGTTATATTATTTTAGAATTGACTAGTCAGACAATATTTTGTCATGTGTCAGATGATTATGCATTTATTATGTTTGATTTAGGCAATTCAGTGATTTTTTAAAGTAAATTTAAGTCTCCTTAGCGGGCATTTTAAAGTATTTTAAGATGTGTTATATTTTCTTTTATACATGTAGTTATTTAGCTGTTTCCCCATAGATGACTCATAGTCTCATAGTTTAAGGCTGGGAAAGAACCTTAATTTAGTGATCACCTGCTGCAGTGTTTCTCAACCTAGGCTGCACATTAGAAACAGCTTGGGGTCATTGAATAATGCAGATGCCTGGGCCTGCCCTGACAAAGTCAGAATCTCTGGTATGTAGGACCAAGTATAGGTAACTTTGTAAGTTTTTCAGATGTTTCTAATGTGAAGCCAGGATTGAGATCCACTGATATAGTATGTCCCCTTAATTTTAAAAGAGAGGAAATTAATACTTGGAATTGTGAAGTGATTTATCCAAAATTTTATTGCAAAATTATAGCAGAACAGTAAAATACTCAGTGAGCAAATGAGGTTATATCATCATGTAATGTCATTCCTTTCCATTGCAAAAGTGATAGAAACTACAGGTTCCACTGGTTTCTTCTTTCACTGATGAGCTTGAAGCTCATTTAAACTAAATGTCACCTAATTAAAATTCTATCTGTGAGAGAGTTTAAATGAGACAGGAGGCTTTAAATCATACCCAATCACATAAACTATGATTTTTACTAGGACTCTAAGTCTACTATATAAATTATGGGGTTTATACAATCCAGAATAAAAAGAATAGAGATCAGAATGGCTTGGAGTTAAAGGCATTACATTGCATTATAAATAGCAGTGAATTGAGAATGACTGACTTATGGTCCCAGTCTGCAAATAACTCTCTGTATGACCTAAAGTTGGTCTATTTATTGCCCTGAGATTGATACTTTTCAAGTAGAAAATGGAACTTGACTTGATCCTTAAGTTTCCCTCTAGCTTTACAATTTTATGATCTTTCTTATGCACCATTCCATTTGCAGTTAAAGCAAGGGATAATTCAATTATCCAGTTTCTCAAAGGAGAGCCATTGTCATTGTAATCACAGAAGAATGAATTCTCAGATTTACTCACTGTTCACAGTTCATTTTGACACTGGTAGTAAACAGAGTAAAGGAAAATGTTTAGGGTTAGGGAACTAGGGACCAAACTTAATGGCTAGCTGCATAATTGGCTAAACGAGTGCCATATTGACCACTGCACATCTCCTAAAGTGTTTTATCTAGATTCACAGGGGTATCCAAACTTTCGGCGTCTCTGGGCCACACCGGAAGAAGAGTTGTCTAGGGCCAAACATTAAATACATTGTGACACATAATCACAAAATAAGTCTCATAATGTTTTAAATGAATTTACGATTTTGTGTTGGGCTGCATTCATAGCTATCTTGGGCCACATGTGGCCCATGGGCCATGGGTTGGACACCTCTGACTGGGAGAGTAAAAGCAAAAAGGGAGATAATAAGGAATTGTATTTCTGATAATAATGGGCTATTACAGACCAAACTATCTTTTGAGAGTAACAAGGAAAAAAGTACAAATATACTTTACAAATCTGCTTGAAAGCCAGAGAGTACTAGCATGTTGAGGAACTCTGTTATCCAAGAGTCAATAAGAGAGGGAATTTCAAGAAGATGGCACTGGCATTTGGTGCCGTTTTTCTCCCTGGATTACAGAGGAGGTGTCTGAAAGCCTAAAAGGTTAAAACAGAGGTTTTGACACTGATTGATCTTAGTGAATCAAATCAGAATTCAGGACCCACAAAGAAAGAGAAGTTTTTGTATCCAGCCATAGGTTTACCTCAAAATTCTGCACATTAACCCTCAAATAAAATAAGTCCAATCTAATATTAACTTAATCTATGATTGTTTATATAATTTGAGGTTAATATTACTTTTTTTCCAGTTGCCAGAGAGAAGTAAACTTAAACCTTCTCGGGAAGAAATAAGACTATAAAGAGACTTAAACTATCTCTATGCTTTTTCATATTTATGTCTAGCAACCAATCAAAAGAATATGAGTAGATAAGTATGACTGAAAACACTGAGAAAAAGATATGAACAGAGTAGTAATAATTAAGAGGGTTCAGATAATCGAGTTATCAAGCATAGACTTTAAAATAAACATAATATGCTTAAGAAAAAAAATGGCATTGACATTTTGGTATTGTCATGGGTATTATATGAATAAAAATATGTTAATGGAATATTTGAGGTAAAAATAAAGCAACTAAATTTAGGATCACATTTGAGAGGTATAAGCACAAGTTAGATATAGCTGAGGAGATACATGATTATTTGGGAGACAGGACAGAAAAAAATAACCAGAATGAAGCACAAAGTGAAAAAAAGGATAACAGATGTAGAAAAGAAAGTAAGGAACATATGGGAGATAGTGAAAATTTCCAAAAGGAGATAAGAGAAAAAACTGGTAGAAGCATTTTAAGACAAAATGATTAATAATTTATCCAAACACATAAAAGACATGAACTGTGACAAACACAAAGCAAATTAGATAAGAAAACCAAATGAAGGTACGTGATAGTAGAAACTGCTAAAAATCAAAACTGCCATAGAGAAAAATTTAAACATAATCAGAGGAAAAAAAGGGACTTTTTTCTTCAAAAGAGAAAAAAAACTGACATTTTTCATTGAAAATGCTAGAAATCCTTGGTAGCTTCGAAATTCTGAAAGTGACTTATAACCTAGAGTTTCATATCCTACTAAAATACCCTTCAAAAAAGTAGAATAAAAACATTTCAGACAAATAAAAATCATCACATTAAAGGAAGTGATAAAAGGTTTCAGACAAAAAGAAAAGAGTTTCAGATGAGATCTGGTGCATTCAAGGTGGTATAAAAACATGCTCAGCATCACTTGTCATCAGGGAGATGCAAATGAAAACCACAAGGAGATACTTCACATAGGTGAGAATGACCATCATAAACAAATCAACAAACAAGCATTCAAGGTGGTATAAAAACATGCTCAGCATCACTTGTCATCAGGGAGATGCAAATGAAAACCACAAGGAGATACTTCACATAGGTGAGAATGACCATCATAAACAAATCAACAAACAAATGTTGGAGAGGTTGTGGAGAAAAGGAAACCCTACTGCACTATTGGTGGGATTGCAGACTGGTGCACACACTGTGGGAAGCAGTATGGAATTTCCTCAGAAAACTAGAAATGGAACTGCATTTTGATCCTGTAATTTCATTGCTGGGATTATATCTTAAGAACCCTAAACACCAATCCAAAAAAATCTATATACCCCAATGTTCATAGTATTACAATTTACAATAGCCAAGTGTTGGAAGCAACCTAAGTGCCATCTGTAAATGAAAGGATCAAAAAACTATGGTACATTTACACAATGGAATAGTACACAGCAGAAAGAAAGAAGGAGCTCCTACCCTTTGCAACAGCATGGATGGAACTGGAGAGCATTATGCTAAGTGAAATAAGCCAGGTGGTGAAAGACAAATACCATATGGCCTCATCTATAAGTGGAACCTAATCAACAAAACAAACAAGCAAGCAAAACAGAACCAGAGACACTGAAATTAAGAACAATCTGATAGTAACCAGAAGGGAGGTGGGAGGCGATAATGGGGAGGAAAGGGGGAGGGGTTCTCAGGAACAACTATAAAGGACATGTGGATGAAACCAAAGGCGAATGGAATCGGGAGGGAGGTGGGGATAGCTGGGGTCAGGGGATGTGGTATAGGGAAAAGGCAGACAACTATACTTGAACAACAATTTTAAAAAATGTTAAAAGATTTAAAAAAAGAAAAAAGGTTCATAGAAAACCTTGAAGATGAAGAAAGGAATTAAAACAATGGAAATGGTAAATATTTGTAAAATTTAAATGAGTATTACATAAAATAATAAAGTCTGTGGTGTTTTAAATCTGTAATGACTTAAAACTAATAGCAATAATCACTTATAAATTGAGAGGGAGGTGAATGGTATTAATATGTTCTAAGGTCCTTGCATTGTCCCAAAAGTGGTAAAAATAAAAATGTATTTTGGACTTTAGTAAGTCACTGAGTAATAGTATAATCCCAGGTAACCACTAAAAAATAGTAAAATAATGTAACAAGCAAACAAAGAAAGGAAATGAAATAACAAAATAAAACAAATTTTTAAATGGAAACAAAGTAGATAAAACAATCATAGAACATATGGAAAAACAGAATGCAAATACTAAGAAAAGAGTCTTAAACCCAAATTATGTTAAGTATAAATTTACTCCATTTAAAAGGGAGAGATGATCAGAATGGATAAAAATACACAACTTACCAGATGTTATTTATAAAAGATACTACTTATATGTAAGAGTATAGTAATGTTACAGAGAAAAGGTTGAAAAAAGATGTATTGTTAAAGCACTAAACAAAAGAAAGCTTATGTAATTACATTACCATAAAATGTAAACATTATGAAAAATATTGCTAGAGAAATATATCTTATAAGATAAATTTTCAAATCTATAGGAAAGTATAACAATTCTAAATTATCAGCATACAAATAATATAACCTCAAAATATATGAATCAAAACTTGACAGAACCACAATTAAAAATATACAAATTCATAATTATAGTTTTAAGTATAAACACGGGAAGTGGTTGAACACTTATCACCAGACTTCTGCAAACACATTTGTTAAAAGTTGGTGGGAACATCAAACAAGATAATCGGACACCAAAAAAGATCGCCATATGTTGACCTTACTTGTTCAATTCTAAAATTCTGTGAATAAACTTTGCTGTTCAAAAAACCTAACTAGAAAGTTAGAGAGCTATCGAAACGATATCTCAATCTAAAACAATGCTTCTTACAGAATGATATAAGCAGTTGAGTTTGAAGCAATAATGAATCATCTAAATATAGGGAAGCCTATTCTGTTGAAGCTTTGAATTTCTTTTTTCATTCCTTTGTGTGTATCCATTACCATTGGGCATAGGTATTTGTATTCCAGTAATTACCATTATTGTTGGTTTACAGCAGCAGGAACTTTGCATTTAAAAATAACATAAAAGCTCTGGCTGGGTGGTTCTGTTGATTGGAGCATGGTCCCCTACACAAAAAGTTTGAAGGTTCAATTCCTGGTTAGGGCACGTACCTATGTTGCAGGTTTGTTCCCTGGTTAGGGTTTATATGAGAGGTAACTGAGCTGTTTCTTGCTCACATTGATGGTTCTCTCTCTTCCCCTTCCCCTCTCCATAGGATTAAAAAAATAACTAAAATAAAAATATAAGAGGTTGCTGGTTCAATTCCCAGTCAGGGCACATGCCTGGGTTGCAGGCCAAGTCTCCAGTTAGGGGTGTGCAACTATGTTCTTTATTTTGTGTGCTGTTGGCTCATTGTATGCACACACACATATGTTTAATCCTCACTGGAGGATATGTTTATTGATTTTAGAGAGATGGGGAAGGGAGTGTGAAAGAGAGAGAGAGATGGGGAAAGAAAGGAGAAAGGGAGAGAAATAGATGTGAGAGAGAAACATCAACTGGTGATTTGTTGTTGCTTCTTGTGTGTACCCTGACCAGGCACTGAACCTGCAAACTAAGCACGTGCCCTGACTGGGAATTGAACCCACAACTTTTTGGTTACAGGACAACTCTCCAACCAACCAAGCCACACTGACCAGAGCCATTTATATAAGTTAACCACCTCAGCTTTGCTTTCTTATTTTATCTACTTATTTTATTGTACTATATATTTTTTGTAAGCCTCCTTAAAATAATTTTTTGTAAGCCTCCTCAAAATCATTTATGCAACTACATAAATATAGTCAATTCTCATTGTTTGAAGTATTTAATGTTTTATAAAGTTGCCTATGGACATTGATTTGCAAATACTGAATCATTGCTCCTATGGGCAAATACAGTTAGGTTTCTGTGAACTTCGTTACAATGTTTTAATCAGCCAATCAATACATAATCTTTTTCTGTTTAAAAACACCTGGCTGGTGTGGCTTGGTGGATTGGGGGTCGACATGAGTCTATGGCCATACCACCCTGAACACGCCTGATATCATCTGAGTGCTGAATTGAGAACCAAAAGATCGCTGGTTCAATCTCTAGTCAGGGCACATGCCTGGGTTGCTGGCCAGGTCTCCCGTAGAGGACACACAAGAGGCAACTAACTGATTGATGTTTCTCTTGCACATTTGTCTTTCTCTCCTCTTTCTCCCTCTCACCTCTTCTAAAAACATCTTAAAAATTATTTAAAATATATTGTTGTTTCATTAATATTGAACTTGTGACCAACAGCACCAGAATTGATGCTTGAACAAAGCCCATCTCACACAACTTTTCTCCAGAAGGCCCATAAACAGCCTTATATGCACATACAAACACTAGACCTCATTCCAGAGCTATGCTTAAAACAGCAAAATCACCAACAAAAAAATGCGAGAGTGTGAAAAATTTGTCACTAGATTGTGAAAAGGACACTTTTTAACAGTATGAGAACTAAAACAAGAAGGCAAAGCATAGCTTATTGGGAACCTGCATGTCAACCAACTCAAATTTTTTTCCACTTTGTACAAGTCCATCAATGACCGGGAAAGTGCCAAAAGTATTGATAATGTATTTATAAACACATTTTAGCAAGCAGGTGAACTTGCTGGAATGAATCCTAAATAATGAGGATCAACTGTATATATGTATATATTATAAACGGTGTCTTTGCAAATATAGCTATGCAAATATAGCTTTGCAAATATAGCTATGAAGTATTCTAAGCTCAGGCCAGAATAGCAAAATACAGCCTAAATTTTTGTTGAGAAAAAGATTCTACATTATTTTTTATTGTATCTTTTCCATTACCATTTATCCCACTTATACCATCTTATGACACATTAGAAAAAATAAAGTGATAGCATAATAAGCTATTATAGTTTAACTTCTATAAAAAATAATTGTATGAACAGACTCTGAAAACATGTGCATGAGTAAACTTGGCCTGAATGATTTCAACACTGAGATAAATTTTTTTAAATTTTGAATTACCTTTAAAATGTTGAGTAATTTCTAAGTGTCATACTATCAACTAAGATTATTCTTATAAAATAATGATGTCTCTAAGAAGAATATTGTTGACTTCAATATTTATTAAATATTAAAACATTATTTTCTAAAAATTCACAGTGACTGTCGTGAAGAAAAAATAAGGAAGCTTACACCTGGTGAAATGGATGAAATCCGGGAAATATTATCAAGAAATCTCTACCAAATTCGTCAGCGAGTGAGAATAATTTATTTAACAAAATATTTACTTGCTTTTGACTAAAAGTATGCCTTCTGATTTTGTGCTGTCCAATTATAATGGACACTGTCCCACCATTACACCAGCCTCTCAGGTCCCACACCAGGCTCTTTTCCCTCAGACCCCATTTCAATGTGCAGCCACTAGGGTACCACTCTCCTTTGACATCATCAGTGAAGCCTTCTGGGAATTCTGCTACTATAGGCTTGGAGATTAAAATTATATATATATATATTTTATAAAATATGTATTCATATATAATTGTTTTTTAATGAAATGCCTTCATAGCTTAGACTTCTAAAAATGTATTTAACTTTTGTTGTTCATAAAGTGTAGTTTCTTCCTTTAATGTCATCTGGTTTAACTGCATTTTTATCGTTTACTCCTTATTCTAATAGTTTGCCAATAATGTGGCTAACACTTAGTGAAGACGTACGATTTGCCAAGCCCCATTTCAGCACATCGGATGCATTAGCTCATTTTATCCTCTTATAAATGGTGTTACTTTTGTCTCCATTTTACAGATGAAGAAATTAAGGCACAGGGAGATGAAATGTTCTAAGAGACACACTGCTTGTTAGGATTCCTCTTCATTCATGTTGTGGTCATCTGTGTAGTTTCTTAGCTGTTCTCCCCAAAGGTTGTCCCCATTCCATTCTATATTACTGTTCATTCCTCCACCCTTTTCCCTAAAGCACCTTAAAAAAAAAACCCAAAACACCCTTTTTAAAAATCCTTATCAGAGGACATGCTTATTTTGAGAGAATGGGAAGGAGGGAAACAGATCTGTTGCTTCCTATATATGCTCCAATCAGTGACCAAACTTGCAATGTAGGCATGGGTCTTGACCAAAGATTGAACCTGAGAACTTTTGGTTTACTGGAGGATGCTCCAGCCAAGTGAGCCACACTGTCTAGGGTACTAAAGCACCTTTTAGCAGCATTTCCTTCTCTGCACTACTGCTTTGTCAGTTCAGTTGATCCATATTCTTGAATTTTTGATGCTCCCCCAAGCCTTCCATATTATTCTCAACCTTGTCTTTAAATTCGCTCATGCTACAGTGCTGTACCACTTAAGTCTAGCCCTTAATACCATAATTTACATTATTTTGTTAGCCTTAGATTCCCAACTAGATGTTACATCTCAAGGCAGTTAAGCCCTGTTCTGTTTCTTTTTCATGTATCTACTAAGCCTTTTATAGTATAGACACAGGGTTATTCCCAAGAAGTGTACATTAATTCTATCAGAAAATGAACCTCCTTACAAATTATAATTTGTTTTAGGCAACAGATTTCTATGTAGCCTATAAAACTAAAAATGTATGCCATATACAGCCACCTTGACATTTTACTGCTTTAAATACCAGGTCATGATCATTGCTGGTGGTAGCAGCAGCTTTCTCAATTTGACCACCCAGTTGAAAACAACTTTTCCTTACTCAAATAAACATAACACCAACAAGCGTCTCAGAGTGATTTGTTTCCATACCAGTTAATTGTTATTCAACAAAGAATGGATGAAGACATGTATTTTTTCTCTAGCTGCTAATGATGGGTAAAATACATGTAAGGTACTTAGAGGTTAGACGAAGGCACTTGATGAATTCAATCATTTTTCTTATTTATAAAGGATCACACTTTCCAATTAAAAAAAAACTTTATTCATTGGCTTTATTAGAAGTTAAATTCTTTCAAAATTTCAAACGTTAACTTGCATACATTTTTGCCCCTCTGCACACTGGTTAAGTACTTTGCTGAGATGCAAAGTCAAGGAAACATAGTAAAGTTTTGGAATTTCTGGGGGGAGTAAACAGGCTTCTTAAAAAAATGTCACTTCTGATTTTATTTCAGACGTTGTCATACAATAGACACAACCTGACGGCTGACACAAGTGAGAGGCAAGCCAAAGAGATCCTGATTCGCCGAAGGCACAGTCTGCGAGAGAGCATCAGGAAGGACAGTAGCTTGAATCGGGAGCGCAGGGTAACTGGAGTGTGTGTGGCTGGGATGTGGACTGCTTCTAAAGGCTGAGCCAGTGGTTGCTCTGGAGGTTATGCTGAGGGTTGTCACAGTAATTCTGGGATAGAGTTGACTTAAAAGTCTTTGAGATGTTTCTTGAACACCTATTACATTCCAGGCACAGTTCTAGGCCCTTGGAGTACATTGGTAAACAAAACTGAAAAAATTCCTACACTTGTAGAATTCATATTCTTGTCAGGGGGAAAATAATCACTAATAGAGTAAATAAATTATCTCTTATAAAGAAGGCAATAAGTGCAATGGAAATAAAAATTGCCAAGGAAGGAACTTGCAAGTACTGGGAAGGGTCAGACAAGTTTCAATTTTTAACAGAATGACTGGGCCAGGATTCATTTGGAAAGTAATATTTGAGCTTTCCAGGGAGAGGTTGCTGCCCAAAGGCGGACAAGCCTTGTGTGCTGATGTGGAGAAGCCAGTGACCGGGGAGTGTGTTTGTTCACAGGGCAGTTGGTTCAACATTTTTCTTGGTCCTGGAAGTCATTTTAAATGACACCATGATTGCTTAATTTAACACAACAGGCATGCATCTTATTTTTAATAATATTCTATATTTGGTTATCAGATACCAACAATTTGTGTGAATAAGGTGATCTTTTCCTTTGTGTTCAACACAGCAGCATCGATTAAAAATTAAAGACAAATGGCACTGGAAATTTCACCAAATTAACTATACTAATATTTTTTGTTCTATCACTTTTAAGAATTAAACTAAAATATACTGCAATTTTTAATCTGTTCTCTTCTGCATATGCATAAATAGGTGGTTCAATAGCTTTTCCTTAAGAAAACCCAAAGGTTTTCATGTCTTGTTCCCAATGGCCTCACTTTATTTCCATTTTGCTTTACTCTGATTTCTTCTATATTTTAGAAGAGGTCTGGTGATTTTTAAATTAAATAATTATTGCTTGGAACTTTCTTCCCCATCCCTAATGCCTCTGACAAAGTATTTTGAAATTGAGAACTAAAATTTTAATTTTTAACAAGATGTCGTAAGATTTTAAACTTCTAATATATAATAAACAACATCTACCTAGTCTAAGATTTTCATTTTTTTTTCAGGCTTCCACTTCAACCTCCCGATACTTATCCTTACCAAAAAATACAAAGCTTCCAGAAAAGCTACAGAAAAAGAATATTTCTAATGCAGGTAATGAATACAACTGGATCAGAAAGACTTGAAACTTTACTAATGTGTATGGAAATAGAACGATGTCCCTATTCTGTTTCTTTATTAAACACAATGAGTTTGATAGCTTGCAAATCTAAAGTAAGAATACAGTGACCTTTTTTAGTACTGCATCTTTTTTAATGGAGTTCTTTACACATCATAAAAATTCAATGTTATTTTCCATAATGATTGTATTTGATATAGCAAAAGTATCACCATGCAGTTAGTGAACAGGTAAACAGTAAGGTTTTAAATGTGCAGACATGTTTAATCTTTTACAGTGATTCTGGTATATTTCCATAAAGGCAGGCATAAATTTTACTTTTGAATTAAGCTTTGACATAAAGTCTACTATCTCTTTATTTGATAATTTATGTAGATTCCAAGCCATTTTCTGTGAACTCCCCAGAGTATTAGAATTATCATGTTATTAAAATGTAGTTGTAAAAATAATACCCCCACCCTTTTCTTCTTGTTGATTTATTTAACCAAGAAGAGGAGAGTTTAATGATGGCCTGTGGTTATGGAGAATGAGGTGAGAAGTGAGGGAGAAAAAGAGGAGTGCTGGATACTCAGAGCAGATGGCCATGTTACCCCAGAGCATCCAGGAGAAATTCTGTTTCTAAGAATCTCAACTCCTGGGCAAGCATCCCATTAGCTGTCCTGCCCACAGAAGTATAGGACCTCAATTTTGATGTTGACCTAGTTCTAATCTTATCTCCTACCATTGTTTGCAAAGTGTACATTGGTGTTTTGACCCTTTTTATAAAAATATGAAGAAAATAAAAGATTCCAGATCAAGAAAAGAATCTTTATAATAGCAGCTGATTCTTGGTGTCTTCCTGTGTGGAAGAGCTGCGCTGAGCCCTCCTAGGATAGTCCCCATGGTGCAAGTGAGAGCATAGCCTCAGCTGCTCAATGGTCTCTAAATGCCAGCTCCATCACTTATCTCTTGAATCTGTTACTTCATCTGTAAATTGTGATTGTGAGAGTTAAATAGGTTAATGTATTTAAAAGTGCTGAGGACAGTGCCTGGCACATAGTAAAAACTCTTCAAAATCAGTATGAATGCATACTTGTGGACCTAAATGCTTATGGAAATCAAGCAGAATGCCCAGGTCTTGCACCTACAGCCAAGAGGGAGCCCTCTGACCTCCCATACAAACATACTGAAATCACTGATAACACTTTCTCTCTGAAATGCTTGTCCATGATGTCCTTTTGCTTTGTGGTAGGTGACAACAGCAGCGACTCAGACACAGATGCCAGGACCACTGTCCTCAATTTAAAGCCCCGAGCCAGGTGCTTCTTGCCAGACCAGTTCTCAAAGAAAGCCCCCCAGTCCTACAAAATGGAATGGAAGAATGAGGTAGATGATTCCAGCCCAGGGCAGCCCTGCACATCCCCAGCTCTCCACAGCAAAGAGGGGACCACCCAGACCCCAGGTGTGCTCCAGCAGCCCCTTCTCTCCAAAGGCCAATTTGGCCAGGTGCAGGAAGACAGTGTGCCTGAAGGCGGCCGACCCAAGCCACCCCCTAGGTTGGTCCGAAGGGCATCAGAGCCTGGAAGCTGGAAAGCCCGCTTTGGAAGTGAGAAGTCATAATGGAAACGGTCAAAGCAGACATGGAGAGGGGCAGTGACTAACCCAACACAGCTGTCGTTATTACTCCAAAACCTGACACAGGGGAATCCATTTCAAACCCTCTATGTGGCTAAATCTACTCTTTGGGTGGTGGAGTCATGTCTTTGGTTAATGGAACAATTGCTTACCCAAAGAAGAGGAAAATCAAAGAAAAAAAGACCCATCAATTGTCTCTTATGACTTGTTGCTCGCAGTTGTAGTTTTTGCAGGCCTAAAGAAAAAACAATGTGTGCCTTCAGAACTTGAATGACAGAACTTGAAATTTTTAACACAATGTTGGTGAAAATTTTAATATATACATATGCCTCAAGTTTTATTTATGAAAAAATATGTGTATCTGTGATCAGTTTTTAAGTGGATGACACTAAATATACTCAGAGCATCTTCCTCGTGCACAGAAGGCAGCTCCTGGTGGCTGGCCGGCCATCTGCTAGAGTCCAGGTGTTTCCAGATCCTGAGCGGAAGAGCAATATGGTGACCTGGCTCCCAGGGTCAGATCAGAGGTCCCATTACTCCTATGGAATTATGAAAATCAGCTGGTTTTTAATTTGTTCCTCATTCTACCAAGTGTTGGGGTGACATATAGATTCCATCACCTCTTCACGTTCAAGTGGTGCAAAGAGAAAGGTTGTGTGGATGACACCAGTTTGTGATGTGACAGACTGGGTGGCAGCTTTTGATAAAGTTCAACTGTGGGCACCTCCTGTGGCATGTGGGGAGATAGGGCGGCACCTGCTGAAAACGTGTTGGCAGGTGTTACAGTGTGTGAAACTGGGAGAGGGCAGGTTGCCATTCACACCCATCTATGACCACCCACTTCAGAATTCTTCTGTAGAACATTCTGGAACTTTGAATCCAAGTCAGGATCTAAGCAGACAAGATTGAAGTTTGTATAAACAGTAGTCCAGTGTTTAACAAACTGGTTAGAGTTCAGGTTTTGAATTTTATTCAGGCAGGAAGCACTCTGGAGAATGGGCATTCTATTATTTTGCACTAGTCTGTAAATTTTTTTACCCTCCTCTCCAAATAAAGTGGTAACTCAGTTCTTCATATAAAAATGGATTCTACTCACCCAAGTACTTTTTACAAGTACCGCAGAAAGACAAGCAGTGGAACATAATCATTAAAGATGATTTGAGTCTCTGTCTCTTACGCTATAGATTTATTGGCCTGGTATTTTTTTCTGGAAAAAGAACAAAAACAAACTTTCTTTAAAATTTGACTGGAGCAAGATTCTAAATTTCTGGGTTTAGACATGAAATTAAGCCACTCATGTAGTTCCTTGAATTCACACTGGAAACACAGCAAAGGACACAAATGACAACAGTATAACTGATGGAAAACATGAATAAACTTAAGACACAGTACTTGGAAATCCTTGGCAGTGGTTTTCTGTCTCCTGCCTCTTCCCCCACTGATGTGGAGAAGTAAATTTTCTATCTTTTATTTTAATGTTCTAAAGTCTTATAAGACTGCTAGATTGCTAGGTGTGAGACAGAGGAGAATATACATGCAAGATACAAGATTTATAAAGAATATAGTTTCCTTCCAAACTTTCCCTAGTAAATCAATGGAAAGCAGTGTAGACACAATTTAAAACTACAAGCTCGGGATTCTGTGCCAAAAATATTAATTTTAAATGAAAATATTTATATAAAATATGTATTACGTGTGCTGAAAATTAAAACTGGTTTACTTTACAATTTTATTATAGGAATATGATTCAAGAGATGTGATATGTACTTTTGAGACTGCCAAGAGTAAATTTTGTGAAGTTAGTATACAAAATTTAACAGGAAAGGCTGAAATGGAATCTGACCTTAAAAATGTTTCCTGATTTTTCCTGATGTGCTATATAAGGAGTCTCTCTGGAACTGAAGGAGAATAAAATGAAATTTTTAATAAAACTACTCCTTAAGTTGATAGACCAAATTCAGCTTTCACTTATTAAAAGTCAGATAAGGAAATTTCATGACATTGTATAAATTTTAAAAACAGGAACATGTAATTTTCTTTATTATCAGTATAAATTCTTTCTTATTGAATGATAAAAACAATGAAAAATAAATTTGACTTCATTTAGCTTTTTCTCTATACTTTTAAATGAAATTATTAAATTCTATATACTAATGAAGGAGACAGTATGAAGTTGAAACCCTTTAACTAAATATGATAATCTAAATTTCAGTAATACAAAAAGATCCCCAACATTTAGCGATGACACCCTTAGTTGGAACACTTCATTCAACCAAAGATCCAATGTGACTATGGAATATTGATGGGTCTTTGATGTTTGTGGTAACAATTTTGATTTTTACTGCCTTTAAGTGAAAAGTCAGGGCTTATTTCTTTATATATAATTCTAAGGGCCAACTATTAGAAATAGTTATGCCAGTTAGCAAACAACTAGAAATTGGCTGTGAAATTGGATACTTTAAAAAAACATGTTTGTGTACTTGCCTCCAAATTATCTGGGTTGAAATTACCTTTGTTTTTTGCTAAGCTTTGTAGTAGGGGTACACTGTTCTACCTGGGGGTGGGGGCAGGTAACAATTTATATAAACAGCCCAAAGAAGCACAGTTATTTACATGTCTCAGTGTGTTTTACATTTGTAGCACTAAGTCATGTTGATGTTAAAACTGGCATTTCATAATTAATTCAGAGAACTGTAACATCTTGTTAGTTCACAGCTCACACTTGACTTTATTTTCTAAGGAGTGATTATGTGCAGTTGAAGTAGTTGTTGGCATGATCCGCTGAGGCCTGAACACTGGATATTGATTCCCTTTGTCAACTTGAAAAAGAAAGGCTCTGGAATCGGAACAGTCTGGTGATCTGGGGTTTTCTGGTTAACATATTTTTCTTTTTAAATTTTGGAATAAAACAGGTAGCTCAGTGGTACTTTATCTCCTGCATTGTAACCAGGCCCTTTCTTAAACTCACTTGTAAGGTAATTAAGAGCTTCATTGGGTCACTGCCACCGGTAACTTGTCCCTTCAATTTTTTTCCCCAATACCCACCCACCTCACATGTGATGTGACTGACACCCTCAGAAGGGGTCAGCCACCTCAGATGTGTGGACATAACGCCCACAATATTTTGTTTCTAAAATCTTCTTTAATGTTGCACTGGCACATGATTTTCTGATCCCTTTGTTTTGTTTTCTAATATTTTCTGTATTTTGAAAATAAAATTCTATTTTACTACTTTTAAGAATCATCAATAAAATGTGGGTCAGTTCTCTTAACTGTATGGTCAGGGAATGATTTTTTCTGTATTGAGTTAACATGTGCACTGTAAACAAATTTTCAATATAAAGAGCACATTATTTTGAGCGTTCAGAACCTACTTTAGGACCTTTCAGTACGTCACAGAGGTTTACCTCTTCCTCTCAGGCATCTGGTTTAAGTCCTTACCTTTAGCTTGAAGTGGCTCGGTAAAGGTGCTGTGAAAGCGACCAGAAGAAAATGCTCACTGTGGTAACCTCATCACCTGGCACTGTCAGACACCGGAATTCACGGGGCCCTGGCCTGTGCCTCCACCTACAGGGCATGACAAAGGCAAGCACAGAACGAACACCCGTCACATGTGCAGCAGAACACATTCATCCCATCAGGTTCATTCTGGATAGTTCATGTGGTTTCAATTTCATTCAGCAAACTCAGGATAGAGTTCTGGTAGGTGAGCTATCACAGGGAAAAAGCAGTTTTCAGTCTGGATAAGAACCTGAGTCCTAGCTATTCAAAATGAAATAGATTCTTCAGTAAGCCTGAAGAAAGATCATCTCTTATCTCACATGATAAATTGTAACTATTAATAGTATTTTAACTACTGTTTTGTCCTCCACAGTGTATAGTTTGGAAAATTAATTTTTATTTACCAATATGTAGTGTATTTTAAACCCACGGTGATCGAAATACAGTGCTTTGTTCAAACAAGATGCTTACAGTCCATTTTTATGCCATTTAAGTTATTAGTTATTAACTCTACTTCCATAGTGTTTATAATGATCTTTTTCCTCCAGGAACAACACAAGCTGTTTGAGAATATCCATTTTCAAAATAACAATTGGCATTATTTCTTACAATGTAGTACTGAATTAGGAAATAGTAGATATTTTGTTACTGTTTTCACAGACAGCTATCTATAAAATGGTGAGTTTAGACAATATGAGAAATAAGACATCTAAAATAAAGTGTTTTAAAATAAGGTAGTATTTGTGTATCTAATTAGAAATAAACCCTAGTGTGTAATAACACATTATCTTGAAACTATTTCCTTGCCATCAGTGTAGAATAAATTTCAGATTACGTATGTATTAGTATACGGTTAGAAAAGACAAAGGCTTGTTGTTTTTTATTAAGATATGTTTTTAGCGTACTAGAGGTTAGAACTTTCAAGCACTTCAGTACCCTGCTTCAAAATATACATCAGGATGCAAACAGTGCCTTTTAAGAATAGTCAAAATAAATGACATTTCATTATAATTTAAAAGGATTTTATTAAAGAAAATGATTGTCATGTAATGCAAATTTTTCAGAAAAAAAATTAGAACTGAAAAACAGTTTTTTAGGTCTAACCCCATGATTCTCAACTCTGGGTGTACATTATAAACACTAGGTATTTTAGAGCCTGGTTCCACAGTTCCAAGAACAGCTGCATTTTATGTGTGTGTGTGTCTGAGATACACACACACACACACACACACACACACACACATTATCCTGGTTGGGTCTGTGGTAACCTATTTCAAGACTTCTTACAGGCCAAAGTTAGCTTCTGGGGAGATCACCGTGCTAGCTTTTACTGTGTATTCCAAATAAAAAGCTATTCTCCTACAAGCCATTGACCAAATGCTTGAAATTTCCTAGCTTGAAATGCCTCCCACTCCCAACAGATTTCTATATATCTTACAGAAGCATCCTCAGAAAAAGACGCCTTCTTAATGTTCTGAATGTTCTAGAGAATTCCCATCAATGTCCACATATGTTCTCTGCCAGTTAACATAGGATAGGGCAGAATGTGTTCCACTCTCATTGAAGGTCTTTCTAACCTTGCCTCAGCTTTGCCTAGACCAGGCCCAAATGTCATTCAAGGGCCCTCCAAAAATCTTTCTATAGCCACACCTTAATAGTCACCAGAACTGGGTTTTGCCCCCTACCTACTTCCTTCTTTCAGTGCCCAGGACCACTTCTCCCTCACGGTCCTCTGAATTACTGCTCCGAAGTCTAGACGGCTCCCTTCTTGGCCTCCCATTAATGTTTCTTGCTGAAGCCAGAGGATCCTACTAAAACATAAAGGACCAGTGGCTCTCCCTCACCTGCCAGAAAAGTTCACCAGTGGCCCAGAGGATGAGCCCCTTCAGGTCTAACCCTGTGATGCTCCACTCTGGGTGTGCATTAAAAACACCAGGCACTTCAGGAGCCTGGTTCTGCAGGTCCAAGACAGGATCTGAGCAGCCAAGGTACAGAACCACTGATTCTAGCCCCTGATGTTTGCTTCAGGCATAACTCCAGACTTCCCTGCTCCAGGCCACTGGGCCTGAGATGTGGAGCCCTGCACATTACTCTCATGGCCAGGCATTGCCTGTTACCTTTCTGCATATCGCTCATACCTCTGGACATGAAGGCAGAGACATACCTCCCTCCCCTCTGTGGAAGAGGCCAAGCATTCTAGAACCCCATGCTCTGAGACAGTTTCACAGTACTTACCAATTGTGGCTGGCATAATGTTGAAAGAGTGCCACCTCCTATATAAACTTTTCAAGTAAGTTCAATGCCTCTAAAGTAAGATTACATATAAGAATTAAGTTGAATCACAAGAAATTGCAGATATTTTTGACTTATAAAAATAACAATTTCATGGGGCTCAACCTAATACTTTGGAAAGGATTACAAAAGATACTCAAAACAATTTAAAAATCAACACAGATTTTAATTGAGATTTAATATCCCTGAGGTCATATTCCATAGATTGTACAAATATTCTCCATTACAACAGTGGTTTTCAAACTTTACTGTATATACAAAGCAGCTGGGTGTCTTGTGAAATGGTCTCTAGCAGGTCTAAAGTGGGGTATGTGCTCCAGGGAACCCTGACCCTGTTGGTCCCCAGAACACACCCTGAATAGCAGCAGCACATCAGACTAGTAAGAGGAGCTGTGACAAAATATTTATCTAAAAAAAAATCACCCGAACAAAACACTGAAACTACCAGTGGAGAATAACAAAAACATTTCTCCACGCTATAGACTACGATCGATCTTTGCTTAATTGTAAACCCTCATTAAGTGTATTGGCTTTTATTTAACTTCAGAAATAAAGTGCTATGATTTATCTAGGCCATATTTAATAGCTTCTAAGGAATTTGTCTATTTCTGAGAGTAAAGAAAAGACAATTTTTAGAGAAATTCTTTTGAAATTCTACTTTATTACAAAAAACCTTGGTTTACTGGCCTTTGAATCTAACTTCCATGGTAAGTTACTATACTACTAAAGGGCAAGGTCATTTTATATCATACTGCAGTCCCCTCAAAGGCACTAAGCACCTGGGTTGGCCAAAAAGTCTGTTTAGTTTTTTCCATAAAAGACACATTTTTCATTTTCACCAATAACTTTATTGATTTGGGTATTTTGAGTATGTTGGCTATCTCCTCGCATGGTGTAACAGTGATTGTTCTCAGTGAAGAGGAGAGAAACATCAATGTATGGTTGCCTCTCATGCACCCCCTACTGGGGACCTGGAACGAAACCCAGGCATGTGCCCTGACTAGGTATTGAACGGGTGACCTTCTGGTTTGCAGGTTGGTACTCAATCCACTGAGCCACAACAGCCAGGGCTATTTTCTTCCATTTTCAATTTTAAAATGGCTACACAAATAAATCACCAATCTTGATGTTTTTCTTTTTAAATGCGTGCTGTTATAACAGCTGTCACAATACAATCTAACAAAATCATTTCAAGTCAAGTTAAAGACAACTAAGTGCTACTAGAGCCATCTTACAGAAACCAAATCAACTTTTTGACCAACCCAATATAAAAGTTCAGAATTACAACACAATAAAAAGTTTATATTTTTCTCATAAAGAACAATCTTCAAATTTCCAATCGATTTGTTATCATAAGTACTTGAGTTTACCCCATATGCAATTTCTAAAACTATAGAAATATTTTTTCTGCTTAACACCCAGGAAGTACTTAAATTTAATAAAAAATTAGGGTGTTAAAGTATTATTTACAATTATATGTGTATTAGGGTAAAAGTAGGAATAATATCCTACTGGGCTAAGTAAGAAGGTTGACAGGAATGTGCACTTTGGTAATTTGTACAAGGAAAACAGAGGGAGCTCCTAAATAATTTTTATTAATAACTGATGTCATCCCAATGGTCAGGTTGTGCTTTACAAATGCCTTTGTGTGAGCCTGTGCTAACCTCATTCTGGGCCCCTCATCCCTTGGGCACTAATTTTGGAATGGCAGCTCAGTCTAGGCCTAGGAAAATGCACACCAAAATGTGTCTCTGTAGACCAACACAGCTCTTCTGTGCACAGGTGTGATAGTAAAACAAAGGAAATGATTTTCAACATAAGACACTCTATAGTTAAGTCCCTCCAGTAAGGTATGACACCTGACACTCTTATTCTGCACAAAATGTTATGGGGTATAATGCTAGTAGCTGGGGAAAGTATAATATATTGTGATTACATTTTAACAGACAGTCCAAACTGAGTTAGCTACCAATAAAACAACCAATCTCTCTTTGGGTTTTACTTTAATCAAATCCTTTCTCAAATTCCATGAGGAACTGCAAATGGTACTTAACCATATACAACAGATATCTGGCCTTACCTAGCCCCACGTAATCAGTCTCTGGGGTGAGGCTGGGCATCTGATTTTTAACCAGGTCCCCAGGAGGAACTAGCATTCATAACCTTGTTACGACTTGAGGAAGTGAGAAACTAGTTTTTGTTTTTTTTTTTAAGATTTTATTTATTTATTTTTTTAGAGAGGGAAGGGAGGGAGACAGAGAGAGAGAGAAACATCAATGTGCAGTTGCAGGGGGCCGTGGCCTGCAATCCAGGCATGTGCCCTGACTGGGAATCGAACCTGCGATGCTTTGGTTCGCAGCTTGCCCTCAATCCACTGAGCTACACAAGCCAGGGCTAAAGTGAGAAACTAGTTTTAATAAAGCAGCTTCTTCAATCTCTAGCATTTTGATAGTAGAAAATCTCCCTCCTCACTTATACAATTGAGAAAGGAACCCGTATCCCAGCTGATCAGCACTAATGTTACCTTATTTTTATTTAGAAGGAAAATACTTGGGTCTCTTCCCTTCTTGCACTTACCAGGTTCTCCAATCCCATCACTATTTTCTTATCCTGTAGCTGGTAGCTCTTTTCCCCTTGATGTATCCTCACTAATCACATGGGAAGAAAAGACTTTTAGGTATATATTTAATATGTTCCCCTTTGGCAAGGCTCTGACTTCTGATTATCCACAGGGCTGAATGCAGAGCTGGAGGCTGACCTGGATGGACTCGAGTAGAAATATGTCTTTTCACTTAGATCACCCACTCTTTCCAAAACACCCTTCTCACTTGGCCTCTGCCCCTCATTCACCACCATCAATTTTGCTTCTTTGTGTCATCTAAATTTGTTCTATTCACTTTTTAATCTATTGGTCCTACCATCACCATAACAAGGTTTGTTTAGTGACACTATGAAAATAGCTACCAAGGCTAATGCAGCCCCCAGACTGGGTGGGCCACAAGGGCTGACTTCCTGGGCAACTCCAGAGAGGATGGAGGCTATGACCCAGCCCACTGCTGTCACTGATTGCCCCAAGCCTATGAGGGTGCCCCTGGCCTGGGCCCCACCCACGGTTAGCTGCAGGTCTGTAACATAAGTCCTGCCAATGGCCATGGAGAAAGCCAGGAACGTGGAGGAGAAAATGACAGTTCTCATGGTGGGGGCAGTTCTCATGGACAGTTCTCATATTTCTATATGGGAAGAATACTACAGGTAGAAAAAGGAAAAAATTACAGTGCCCTCCTGTGAGAATAAGCCTGGCATGTGCATGGTGGACCAGGAAGCCACTGTGGTCCAGGCACACGGAGGAAAGCAGGGACAAGGGAGGGGCGAGCTCAATACTGTGCTGTCTGTGAGACAAGCATGTGCTTTAAGCATGGCAGGCACACACTAGGAGGGCTGCAGCAGCAGCTGGTGTGGTCTTTCATTTTTGAATAAAAGCCTGCCTATTCTAAGAAAAACAAATTATAAGGAGATAAAGGTAAGTAGATTAGACAATATGAATGAATAAACCAAATAATCTTCTCATGATTAAATGGCAACTTACCAGCATTGAGAAGGAAGACAGAAAAACAGATGAGGCATATGAGATAAAATCCACCATCTAGTTCAATAAGATGGTCACCGACCATGGGTCCCAAAATGAAGCCCACACTAGATGCTGCATTTAACTGTCCAATGACTAATGGCCATTCCTTCTCTGCAACAAGATCAGAAAGCAAAGTCCTTGAAATGGAGGGTGTATGTTTAAAAATACCTGCAAGGAGACAAGAAACACATTCAGTAACATTTTCCAGATTAGAAGTTCGCTTGTGACCCAGCACTTCACCTCTATCCCTGATGGAGTTCTAATCCATTTTTTTTTTGAACCTTTAAGGCCAGCAGGTTCCATGAACCATGACTGGACTCCTGGTCTAGCCCTATCATCCTGATTGGTCACCTTGTCTCTGGTAACCAACCTCCTGAATCCTCAGCTTCCCCCGCCCCCACCTCATCATGACGTCCCAGTGTCTCCAGTTCTCTGTTATCCAAGTCCAATTCATGGTGGTTTCTATATGGGAATTTATCATTCATTATTCATAAACTCAGGGAATACACATTTTCTGCATGCCTACTACAGGTCCAACATGGACTTTGACCTCAGATAATGCAAAGAACAGGGAGGGAAAAAAAAGACATATATTCCTATCTTCACAGAGCTGGCACATTTTTCCAAAGGTGATAATTGCTATGGCAAGAAACAGAGCAGGGAAGAAGGACAAGAAGTACAAATACAAAAATAATCAATATGATGACACAGTAGTCATCTAACCAATACCACTGATTTTCTACTTGTAAGAGGCTTCTGAAATTGCTGACTGAACAAACTGAAAGCTGAGATATGACTTAATAAAAGATTAATGGAAAGTGTATGTAACAACTTTATATTCCTCATACTACTTCTGCTGATGAATTTGACTCATACGTTATCAAACAGACACATTCAAATAAACTGGTGAATTCTGGTGACATAGGTGCCCACTATTTTGATCTAGACACAGTAGGTCCTACTAATAAATGATGCTGGCAGGTTTGAGTCATTGCTCCTATCCATGATGGGACACAGTGGTTTCCAGTGATCTTCTTGAAGGAATCACTGCTCTGCATATGTCTACTCAAACCAGGTTATTTTATATTAACATTATAATCTTCCACATAAATCTCTACCCATTTTGTAACAAATATAGGTTCTATTTATCTCTCATCTGTTTCTTTTGAATTATGAACAGCCTTACCATTGATTTGCAGAGTATATTATATAGCAGAAGGACAACCTGTCCCCCAAACCAAGAACGTAAAGTGACCTGGTCACCAGGTGCACATGAAATAGTTATCAATTGAATTTTGTGTGTGGTGGTGGGGCTTGTTAGGATGATTAACCACATTTAAAGCAAAGGTCTTCATAAACCATTTTGTTAAGTAAACAATAACAACAAGCATTAATTTTGAAGGGTGAACGCAAAAGACTTGTTTATCAGGGTAGTACAGTCTGACATTGCTCTAATGAGTAAAGTAAGAAAGAAACAAACTTCAGGGCTCTGACACTAAGAAAGGATGACAGGGAGTAACCTACCAACCTCACTACCCAGCACTCATAGGGAGCATTTCAAAGAATGGAAAAATATGTTAATGAATGGACAAAATGAAAGCTATTTCAAAAATGGCAGAAACATTCAAGAGTAGTCTGAGACAAAACTTACCCACAAGCCACTACATCATAATCCTAGTGCCCCCCACAAAGTCATGGGCAGCTTTATAGAAGGCCATAGGAAAGCTACAGTGCTTAGTATCAATTTGAAGTCAGGAAGCCCAATTTCAAAACTATAAGCTCGCTAAGGACCACACAGTAACCACAGTGCTGGTCAAAGACATTTAACAAATTCTTCCTAAGAGTGGAGAGAGACCAGAAGCAAGGAGATAGACCCTACTGTAGTAGCAAAGCTGTACACATTGACAGATGTCAAGGATACCAGGCTCTACGAAGTCCAAGGATTAAAGCTCTAGACAGGTCAGCAGAGCCTGACTGATGCTTCATGTTCAATCACAGTGGCTGCTGGAGTTACAGATCTAATTTGTATTGTCATGGTGCCCTCTTTACTTAAGTTCTAATCAAGAGGTATTGGAGAGCAGGACATTTACTGAAGAAAATACAAGCTACAAGAAACATTGTACATAGGATTAACTTCTTAGTCCCCTTCAAAGTAGGCACCTTGGAACTTCAGTTCTCCCAGCATCTCTTCCACTGCTCAAAACACTCTGCAAAATCCTTCGTTGGAATCATTATCAGCTGTCCTGTCGTATTTTCCTAAATCTCGCTGACAGTTTGAATTCTCTTCCCTTTCAAAAATGATTTTAGTTTTGGGAAAAGCCTTAAGTCGCAGGGCACCAAATCTATTTGTTGGTAGTGAATTGAATCAAGTCATTAGCAACTGAAGCAAAATGTTCCTTTTGTTCCTGTAGCGGACAGAAGCTGCAGAGTGAATCTCGAATACAGCAGTCTTTTCACTATCCAGATCAGCTTCTAGTTCTTGCACTGCCAGTTGCCAATCTTTGTTGACTGCAGCCTGTATATATTCAATATTCTCAGGTGTTGTGCTTGTTGTAGGCCTTAGAGAACGTGGACCACTTTCAACAGATTCTCGACCATCTTTGAAGTGTTTGTGCAATATTTTTATTTGCACCGCACTCATTACATCATCACCAAAAGCCTTCTGAATCATCCGAGTAATAGTTTCTACAGAGGAATGTTCAAGGTTAATGTAAAATTTGGTAGTTTTGTTGCTCTACTCACTCATTTTGAATGTGATGGCCACACAGTACATGTGTTCAGTCAATGGAGTCTACCAACATCACTGACTAGTACAGTGAAGTCGTCATTGTTCACACTTGCACGTTCCAGTCCACTCTCCTTGGCTGCCAGGTTACACTGATGTCATGCAAACCATTCTTGTTATATTAACAATACCAGACATTTTCTGGACAGACCTCGTACATGTACATGTACACATGAGTGATTTATTTTGAAGGAAAACACAGAGAGGCGAGAACTCACCCACAGGGACTCTGGCAAGAGCAAACAGAAATACATTGGTAGATGTTCCAAGGATAAGAGCCACTGAAGAGAATGCACACGAGCAAGGAAAACCGCCTTCCAACCACATCACTCCAGCAGCCCTGAGGTAGCAGGAGACACAGAAGTCCTTTGACTCACTTTTATAGAATCACCGCCGTGAAAATGCTCCCCAAATGCAATGCAAGGAAAAACAGCAGGGAATTTGGGCTAAGAGCCTTAGATGCTCAATTCTATTATGCCATTTGTCAGAGTAAATTATTTTCTCTGGCATTCCACAAGTTGAGTGAGAGAATACAACATGGTTTTCTTTATCCAAAAAAGCCTAAGATACCAAAGAAAGCATCTGTGCTGATCCAGAGGCTAAGAATGGCTGGAGAAACAGTGAAGTATAATTAAAATTTTTTTTTTTTTAAATTACTGATACTCAGAGAGTGTAAGGGAGGGAGAAGTAGAAAAAGAGAAACACTGATGTATGAGAGAACCATTGATTGGTTGCCTCTCACATGTGTCTGGACCAGGGACTAGGCCTGCAACCAGGAATGTGCACTGACCAGGAATTGAACCAGTGACCTTTTGCTTTGCAAGATGATGCCCAACAAACTGAGACACATCTGTCAGGGCTTAAAGCCCCATTTTTATTTTCATTGTAACTTTATGTATCTTAACTCCTTTGAAACCATGTTAGTTTAGGAATTTAGAAAATACTGAAAAAAAAAAAAGAATATAAAAATACTGCAAATCTAAAAATAGTATTTCTAACAAAATATAGTATACTGTATTTTGTAACTTGTTTTTCCACTTCCCAACAGATCTGGAACATCATTCCATGTCATTAAAAATCTGTTTTTTCTTCTGTAAGAGTGGCTGTTCTTTTCAGTCATGACAGCCATGATTTTATTATTAATTTTGTTAATCGAATAGATTAAAATGATTTCTCATTACTCTGATGTGAATTTCTTTGATTACTTTTGAGATGCAACATTTCTCACACTATTACTTTCTTTTAGTTTTATTGATATAACAGATATAGCACTGTGTCTGTGTAAGTTTAAGGTGTATAGCATGACTTAACTTACAAATATTGCAAAATTACTGTAAGTTTAATTGCATCCTTTCATATAGATATACATGAAAAAAAATTTTTTTCCTTGTCATGAGAACTTTTAGAATTTACTCTTAACAACTTTCAAATAGTCAGCAGCATTACCTATAGTGTCACCATGCTGTATGTTACATCCCCAGTACTTCCTTATAATGTAACTGAAAGTTTATACTTTTTGAACACCTTCACTTAATGCGCTCACCCCTGCCTCAAGTAATCACAAATCTGTCTTAAAAAATTCATTCAAAAGCGTTTGTTTTAAAATCCCACATGTAAGTGAGATCATTTGGTTTTGTTTTCTCTTGTCATATTTTACTTAGCATAATGCCCTTAGCTTATCCATGTTGTTGCAAATGGCAGGATTTCCGTCTTATGGTTGTGTGTATGTATGCAATTTTCTTTAACCATTCATCTCTTGATGGACACAAATTATTTCCACATCTTGGCTATGGTAATGCCACAGTGAACATGGGGGTGCAGATATCTCTTCAACATGGCGATTTCATTTTCTTTGGACATATAACCAGAAGTAGAATGCTGGATCATATCCCAGTTCTATTTTTAATTTTTTGAGGAATCTCCATACTGTTTTTCACAGTAGCTGCACCAATGTGCATTCCCACCAACAGTGCATAAGGGTTGCCTTTTCTGCACAGCCTCAACATCATTTCTCTATGTTTTCAGTGATAGCCATTCTAACAGGTGGAAGGTGGTATCTCCTTGTGGTTTTGAATTGCATTTCCCTAATGATTAGTGACATGAACACATTTACTGTTTATTCGGGTCCTTTGCCAATGTTTTCTACTTGGGTTATTTCTTTTTCTACTATTTGCTTATATTTTATATATTGAACTTTATCAGATATACGCTCTGTAAATATTTTTTTTTCCATTCCAGAGTTGCCTTTTCATTCACAATTATTTCTTTTGCTGTGTAGAGGTTTGTTAGTTTGATGTAGTCCAACTTGTTTATTTTTAATTTTGTTGTTTGTGCTTTAGGTATCATATCCCCCAAATCATTGCCTTACTTTCATGTTTCTTCCTAGTTTTGTGGTTTCTGGATTTACAGCGAAATCTGTGGTTATAATTCCCCTATGTGGAAAGTCTCAGAACCTGCCAGGCATGGGCTCCTTTCTGAACCACTGTTGTGGCAAGTAAGGAGCTTTGGTGACATTAGAAGTGGTCCAGGGTGAAGATGGCCCAGGGTGAAATTTGCCCAGTGGGTGACTAGCTGAGTCCCCCAGTGCCTCTGTATGGAAGTCTAAATGTGAGGCACACGAAGAAGAAAAGAGAGCCTACAAGGAGCAGATGTAGAGAGGCAAGTTGAGAAGACCTAAGCAGAAGGCAGTGAGGACGAAAGGACTGAGGGTGGTAGTGGTTATGCTTTGTGGAATCTAGGAGGTGGAGTGGGGAGGATCACAGATATGTCAGGAAATAAAGGGTCGCCTTCCTAGCTCATTTTTTACTTAATAATTTTCAGTACTCCATAGCAACAGCTCATTCAAAACAAATCTCCCTTGCAGCTAAAAATTCTGGCCTTCAAAGATGCAGCCAGAAGTCACTGGTGAGTCTTCTGAAAAAAATTTTAGAGGTAGGGAAAGGTACTGGCAAACCATCTTTTCCTTTCCCTCCTTCCCTCTCTCCTGCTGAGAATATTCCCGTGATGCAAGAGGTTAAACAGCTGTCCAGCTGAGGATGGCTAAGCACGAAGACAAAGGAGGCTTGTCTCTAGCAGCAACTCACATTCCTGGTCAGCCTCAGTGGGTAGCTGCCCATTTTTCTCTTTACACTTTGGAAGTGCTTTGTTTCATGCAGATGGCAAAAACCTGACAGAAAAACCCAATCCAACTACAGAGCCTCAACACTGAGCCATTTTATGTACTGAGGTTCTGGGTGAGGCTTTGTTTGAAAAAATTTGTTAAAGTAAAACCACTAAACACTATCACAGCTATAGAGCACAAAGCGAGGAAGGTCAAGAACAGGGTCTCCAGCAATGTGTTCCTGGATTTGGCGAGAAGGCAGTCAATGAGGCATCCTGCTTCTTCACTCCGCAATGATGTGCAACGACTTTCCCCACCCTTTCAAATTAACCATGTCATCTTAGCCTGCCTCTCTGCCTTGCCAAAAGCCAACTACTTCTGCTCATGTCCTTTCTCCATTTTTACATGTGCTTATATTTTTCTTAAGAACCCAAAAGATGCCCTGACCATTGTAGCAAAGCTGGTTGGGCATCATCTCACAAACCAAAAGGTTGCTGGTTTGATTCCTGGTCAGGGCATATGCCTGGGTTGCAGGTTGATCCCTGGTTGTGGCATATATGAGAGGCAACCATCAATGTTTCTTTTTCACATTGATATTTTTCTCCCTCTATTACCCTCTCTCTAAAGATAAATAAATAAAATCTAAAAAAAGACAAAGAACCTAAAAGATGTTTTTACACAGGTTATAAAATTCCTTTATAAAAAATTTGAGAGTAAATCTTCCAAAATACTGTCAAAGTCTTATATAAATAACATCAGTCCTTTCCCCTAGTTTTCATTTCAATGGATTTTGGAAATCTTTCACACTCTTTCCACCTGGGTAATAGGTCCCTGGCCTCCTTTTGTTTACAGGGCAGTGACAGAACCTGGGCCAGGCTGTCTGGGTTCAACTAAACTCATCACTCCAAATGCTACACACACATTAGTTAATGTAATTACATATGGAGGCCTATTGCTAGCCCTGTTTTTCTAACTGTAAAATAGGAATAATACTAGTATCTACCTCAGAGGTTCTTTCTCCCCCTCAACACTTGTTATATGCTTTATGTAAAATCAGTCATTAAAGATGCATGACTACTAGAGATGTGGCTGAGAGTAGTTAGTATAATAATTGAATAAAATGAAATGCCCA
The DNA here is from genome assembly GCA_004024845.1 of Tonatia bakeri. Taxonomy (NCBI): domain Eukaryota; kingdom Metazoa; phylum Chordata; class Mammalia; order Chiroptera; family Phyllostomidae; genus Tonatia; species Tonatia bakeri. The sequence continues at coordinate 70,082 of PVIA01000063.1, forward strand.
AAAAAGGGTCTGACATATAACAAGTACTTAGTAAACTCTAGTTATTTTCATGAAAATAGATATATTAAAATTACTAGTCAAATCTGACACAGCACATCTTTTCCTCATAAAGATTTACTTTTAAAATTAAAATGTTTTAATTTTATGCCCTGGCTGGTGTGGCTCAGTGGATTGAGCATGGGCTGCGAACCAGGCATCGCAGGTTCGATTCCCAGTCAGGGCACATGCCTGGGTTACAGGCCACGTCCCCCAGCAACCGTACATTGATGTTTCTCTCTCTCTCTCCCCCTCCCTTCCCTCTCTAAAAATAAATAAAAAAAAATTTAAAATGTTTTAATTTTATAAAACTTATAAGTATTTATAAAAGCATTGGTTGAAAAGAAAAATTTTATTTGGTATTTCACCTGATTTCTTCCCCCAGGGTATTATTTTTTATTTCATTGATTATGCTATTAGAGTTGTCCCCATTTTTTTCTCCCCTTTATGTCCCCTCCACCCTAAAACCCCCTCCCCTCCACCATTCTTCCCCACTTAGTTCATCTCCATGGGTCATCATATAAGTTCTTTGGCTTCCCTATTTCCTATACTATTCTTAACGTCCCCCCATCTATTTTATGCCTAATAATTAAGCTTCTTATTCCCTGTACCTTTGGGGGGAGGGGAGATTGGGTACCTTCCCCTCCATTCTCCTGCTCCCCCTCCCCAATGATAACCCTCCATATGATCACCATTTCTGTGATTCTGTTCCTTTTCTAGTTGTTTGCTTAGTTTTTGATTTTTAGGTTCAGCTGTTGCTAGTTGTGAGTTTGTTGCCATTTTACTATTCATAGTTTTTGATCTTCTTCTATTTCTTAGATAAGTCCCTTTAACATTTCATAACAGCTTGCTGATGATGAACTCCTTTAACTTGACCTTACCTGGGAAGCACTTTATCTACCCTTCCATTCTAAATGATAGCTTTGCTGGATAGAGTAATCTTGGATGTAGGTCCTTGCCTTTTATGACTTCAAATTCTTCTTTCCAGCCCCTTCTTGCCAAGGTTTCTTTTGAGAAATCAGCTGATAGACTTATGGGCACTCCTTTGTAAGCAACCGTCTCCTTTTCTCTTGCTGCCTTTAAGATTCTCTCCTTGTCTTCAATCTTGGGTAATGTAATTATGATGTGCCTTGGTGTGTTCCTCCTTGGGTCCAATTTCTTTGGGACTCTCTGGGCTTCCTGGACTTCTTGGAAGTCTATTTATTTCCTTTGCCAGATGGGGGAAGATTTCCTTAATTATTTGTTCAACTAAGCTTTCAATTTCTTGCTCCTCCTCTTCTCCTTCTGGCAGTCCTATGATTCAGATATTGGAGTGCTTAAAGTTGTTCCAGAGGTTCCTAAGTCTCTCCTCATTTTTTTGAATTTTTGTTTCTTCGTTCTGTTCCGGTTGGATGTTTATTTCTTCCTTTTGTTCCAAATCATTGATGAAAGTCCTGGTTTCCTTCCCTTCACTATTGGTTCCCCTTTATCTCACTTTATATAGCCTCATTTCTTCATTTTGTGACCAAACTCAATCATTTCTGTGAGCATCCTAATAGTCGGTGTTTTGAACTCTGCATGTGACAAGGTGTCTATCTCCTTACCACTTAGTTCTTTTTCTGTAGTTCTGATTTCTTTTTTCAATTGGGTCATATTTCTTTGTCTCAGTGTACCTGTTATGTTGTAAGGGCAAAGCCTTAGGTATTTGGCAGGTCAGGGGTAACGCTCTTTGCTGCATTGTGGTGCTGTCTGTGCCAGAGTGGTCAGAGAGGGAACAATGTGCTCCCTCACTCCACTCCGGCCCCACTTTCTGTTACTTCTCTTGCTTCCCACAAGCAGATTGTGCCCTTTCAGGTGCTGATTCCCAGGTGAGTGGGTTTGTTATATTCTAGGATCTAGTGGGCCTCTCCAGCGAATTCTCCTGAGAGACTGAGAGTTTCTCCAACCTTCACAACCCCCACAAGATTTTATAGCTAGAGGTTCTGAGTCTTTAGCTTCCCAATCAGCCAGACCCCGCCTCACCTGCATGGTCCACCATCTTGCTGTGGGTCCTCTCTACCTGGTTGCCCATCTCTGCCCCTCCAACTGGTCTGGATGAATGTTTCCTTAACTCCTTGATTGTCAGAGTTCCATGCAGTTTGATTTTCTGACAATTTTGGTTGTTTACTGTTTTTAAATTGGTTGTTATCCTTCTTTTGGTTGTGCAAGGAAGCAAAGCATTTCTACCTATGCCTCTATCTTGGCTGGAACTGGCCTGAAGGATTTCTGAGGAGGTTCTTCTTAAATTACAGCTATAAGGTATACGAAATGTGCTTTGTAAGCACAAATACAATAAAGCAGGAGTATTTGTAAAAGAGGGTTGGACCATTGCTAGCAATACAAATTTACAGTCACAAATTGCTACTAAGTGCCAGGTGCTCTGATAAGTGCTAGTGATAAAAGCAAGCTTGCTTTTTATTCTACAGAATGTTAAGAGTCCAGTAAAAGAAAGGCACTTGATTGATTAAAGTACATTCTGACTTACCTAATCTAATATACATACACATAGCAAGTGTTTTTCGGTTAGTGAGTTTCCAAGTAAAAGAGAAAAGGTGTTTACCAAGCGAACGCAACTCCCTTCACAAGGAGAACACGGAAGGTGACGTGCTGCGCGACAAGCGGTGCGCTCGTCCCTACACAACCGGACACTCGGGTCCAGTTATTTGTCTAGAGCTTTAAGGCAATGAGAAGCGACTCTCAGGAAGAAAATAACCCAGGCTGAGAGTCTGGACATCGAGATAAGGTGACTTTGTCAAATTATTTAAAGCTTGTGAGTCTTAATTTCCTCCTGTATAATAAAGAGAGATAGTTATTTTCCTAGGTTATTGTAGAGGATAAATGAGAATAAAATTATCATTTATATATGAATTAACTTATAAAAGACTTGAAAATAAGATAAATCAGGGAGTAACTATGTAGTTACTTAAAAATTCATTAAAAAATCTGACCAGTGGTCAAGATGGTGGTACAGGTAAACAGAGCTTGCCTCCTCACACAACCACATCAAAATTAAAATTAAACTATAGAAGAACCATCATTCATACTGCCAGAAATTGAGCTGAATGGAAGTTCTACAACTACGGAATTAAAGAGGAAACTATTTTGAGACTGGTAGGAGGGACAGAGACAAGGAATGGGCTGCTCCCATAATCACATGTGGCAGATAAAATCAAGAGGGATATCTCAGGAGCTAAGGATCCCAGCTCCACACAAGGCCTCCCAGCCCAGGGTTCCAGTGCCAGGAAGATGAGTCTCCATAACTTCTGGCTACAAAAGCCAGAAAGGATTGACAGTGTGGAAGAGAGAAACTACTGGAGTATCAGGTAGTTCATCTTAGAGGGCCCATGAATGGACCTACTCTAACTCTCCTTCTAAGCTCCAGCATGGGGACAGCAGATTGAAAGGCATCAGAGACATAGGGGGAAGACCTGAAATGTCTGGCATCGGGGCAAGAGCTCGGGGGCAGCTTTCTCACAGAGAGAAGTGCTGGCAGAGGCCACTGTTTCTTTTCTGAACCCTCTACCCATAAAGCCACAGAGGCAGCAGACAGGTACCATTTCTGAGACTTCATCAACCTGGCTCAGATTTTGGCTGACCCTGGTGATTCCCTGAAGCCCTGCCCCACCCAACTTTCAAGTCTACCCAAGCTATTGTTTCCAGGGGCTTTTCCATGCAAATAGTTTGTCTTTGCTCACACTTCAGATTTTCCTAAATTCTCTCACACAAGCAGCATCTGGCTTCAGTGAGCCCAGTACCTCTCACTAAGTTGCCTCAGGCCCAACATGAGCAGCAGCCAGCCTTGGTTCACAGCTTGGCCTCACCTGGGCATGACCAACCCCAGCTCAAGTAGCAGCCATGTGCAGATTTCTTTGTAGTTTATGCTGTGTGACCCTGGACAGAGCATAAGTGATGACTGATTTTGGACATGCAAATAATAATAAAGGCTCAAATACAATAGGAGGGTATACACTGCACACATGGTGGGCACATTTTCAGTACACAAACTGGATAATAGGGGAGGCTGTGCCACTGGACTCTACATGACACCTACTATAGTAAGACACTCTACTAAGCCTTGGAGACACTGCAGCTCTACCTAACACATAAAAACCAACACAGGGAGACTGCCAAAATGAGGAGACAAAGAAACATGGCCCGAATGAATGAACAGAACAAAATTCCAGAAAAAGAACTGGAACAAAATGGAGGTATAAGCACTCTACTAGATTATAAGTTCAACACACTGGTTGTAAGGATGCTCAATGAACTTAGTGAGAACTTCAATATCATAAAAAAGATCCAGTCAGAACCAAAGGATACACTAATTGAAATAACAATTTACAGGGAATCAACAATAGAGTGGATAAAGCTGAGAATCAAATTGGTGATTTGGAATACAAGGAAATAAAAAAACAACCAATCCGAAGAGCAAGAAGTAAAAAGAATAAAAAATAATGAGGATAGTATTAGGAGCCCCTGGGACAATCATTAAGCATATAACATTCATATCATGGGGGTGCTGGAAGGAGATGAGAGAGAGTAAGAAATTGGAAACCTATTTGAAAAAATAATAAAAGAAAACTTCCTTAACTTGTGCAGGAAACAGACATACAAATAAGGTAATGTGGGAGTCTCAAAGATGATGAACCCAAAGAGGTCCACACCAAGACACATCATAATTAAAATGCCAAAGGTTAAAGACAGAGAATCTTAAAAACAGCAAGAGAAAAGCAGAGAGTTACCTACAAGGGAGCTCCCTTAAAAACCGCTGACTTCTCAAAAGAGACTTTGTAGGCTACAAGGGATTGGCAAAAAATGTTCAAAGTGATGAAAAGCAAGGACCTACAACCAAGATTACCCTACACAGCAAAGTTATCATTTAGAATCAAAGGGACAGATAAAGAACTTCCCAGACAAGATAAAGCTAAAGGAGTTCATTACCACCAAACCAGCATTATATAACATGTTATAGGGTCTTTAAGAAGATCAAAAATATGAACAATAAAATGGCAAAAAAATACAATATCTATCAACTGAATCTAAAAAGCAAAATAAACAAGCAGAACAGAAACAGAATCATAGTCACAGAGAATGTTTTAATGGTTGCCAGATGGGATGGGTGTTGGGGGACATGGACAAAAAAGGTGAAGGGATTAAGAAGTACAAATTGGTAGATACAGAATAGTCATGGGGAAGTAAAGTATGGCATAGGGAACACAGGAGCCAAAGAACACATATGCATGACCCACAGTATGGACAACAGTGTGGGGATTGCCAGAGGGAGTGGGGGTTAGCTGGGTGGAGGGGGGCAAAGGGGAAAAAACTGGGACAACTGTAATAGCATAATCAATAAAATATAATTTAAGTAAAAAACAATCTGACTGAATTTCTTTTCTTTTTTAAAACATATTTTACATGCAAGCCACTCTTGGGAAGCATAATACAATACACTGTTTTCACTAACAGTGAGCCCATCAGCCAGCTATTTAGACCAAGGTCATGGTTGATCAATCTACCTGATCGATCAGGTAGACTGATCAATCTACCTGATCGATCAGGTAGACTGATCAATCAGGTAACTGATCCTAAAGTGACTGTTCGGTTTGACCTGCCTGGACTACTGGACACCACAGTCTAAGACCAGAGTAGCAGAGTGTATTTCATAAAGGAAAGAGAAGAGAAGGATCAGTTAAGAATTCTGAATTTCAAACAACTGAGTGGGCAGAAGTGGGAGTGACAAGCTCAGCTGTGGGTCTTTCTACTCCATGCTATAGATAAACAACCACCACTTCAAATGGCTCCTTCTGTCTATACACTTAGGTTTTATAATTAATAATCCATGTAGTTAAAACATATAACTTCAGAGTCCTAGAAGCACAAATGAATTTGATTATTGTCAATTAATTGACACATATGAAAAAAATTGGTAATAATCATTCTTTTTTCTAGTCAAAGTCAGCAGGAAATTATGGGAAGAACATGGTACAGTTTAAGAAGTGTACTCTCATTTTGACTCAATATGTTCTTTTAAGAAGAAGCCATCTGACTCCTCTAAGCTAATGGCTTCTCAGATACCAGTGGAGGAAGAGAGATGACTGAAAGAACCTTCTTGATCTAATGACACTATATATCTCAGTCATCTGGGTATCTATGTTTGGTAAACCTCCCGCCTCTGATTTTACCACAGCCATGCTGATGGCATTCAAAATGTATGAATGAGCTTTCTAGACACGTTGCTAGATGGAAGATAACTTACCACCATGGTGCTAGAAGAGAGCTGCAGAATGCTGTAAGAGGAGTCTGCAAAAAAACATCAATAAAATCGGCTAGACACATCATAAAATTGGATTAATGGGATAACAACTACATAGTAATTAACAAAAAACATTAGGAAAAAAAATCCTTTTAAAAAAGAAAATTACCCCACAACTTTTTTTTCAATTGGAAAAATTTTGTGTCAAACAGGTAGAAACATTGTACAGTCCTCTAAGATGTGGTGGTGGTAGTGCAGGAAGTTTGCAACTGATTGGTGAAACCTTACCCCAATTCCTTCTCCTCCATGGTGTGCTTCTGTATAGTTTACATTTGTTTGGTCTGTCACATTAGGTTACAGGTTCTTATAGGCAGGAGTCCGTACTACCTTTAATTACACAGTCAGCTCCTTGGAGGGGCTCAATAAGCCCCTGTAACTGCACTGCTGGTATGAGGCATGGGGATAACTCTAAATCTCAGAACTTCTCAGAATAGAAGCAGTCTAGGAAAAGATGAATCACATTTGCTCCAGGGTAGTATTTTTAAATATTCTGAAAATTCATCTTACAGCATTTTCAATTTACCTTTGAATAGTGTTAGCTCTAAGACTATTTTTTTGTTTTCAGGCACTTAGTTCAGGGAATTTAAAATTCGGCACTCTTAAAATGTGCAATGTAAGCACTTACCTACAATTCCAGCAACTGTTGGACTTGCTCCAAGAGACTTAATGTGGACTCATTTTCTTGTAATCCTGGTTAACAGACTGTCAGACAACCATGCTGACACCAAACAAATCCTAAACAACAAAACACCGATTAACTCAAATTAGAAACAAAAGTCTAGGTGTTTTTACAGTGGTGATCCTAATTATAAACCGATTTTCCAAGAAATACCTAAAACTTCGAGAAAATAAGAAATCCCAACTGTATTGTTATGCTATACTCGACAGATTAAAGTTATCAAGGATCCAAATACAATAAATTACAGCAGCTGCTACCTGTAAATGAGTGAACCACTCTGACCTATAATCCATTTTAACTTTAGCTTCTTTGTAATTGCTATTTAATATTCAAGGAGGATATGCTACCAGAAGTTCCTTAAATAAGAAAACAAAACAATTTTTGTGGGTAATGAAGTGGGAAAGGAGGTACGGATGATGAGTATTTCTTGATAAAGCAGCATGTACTTGAATTTGAGCACGAATTTCCCCCAGCAGTTGGGGAAGATAACTAATCTAGGGTTTACTGAAAAGCTGATATATTAATGCAAGGCCATCTTCTGCAACTAAGTCATAGAAAGTGCAGGCACTCTGGGATCAGAAAGACAGTTCCCAATTCCAGCTCCACCATTTATTAATAAATATGTGTCCTTGAAAAGTTTATTGATGTTACCAAGCAATATAGCGGTTGAGAAAAGTCTGACACATAATAGAAGCTCAAACATATTTTCTCTTCAGTTCTGAGAATAGGTACTGATCCTTTTTTGCTAGGGATTCTGAGTTAACAGATTGTTAATATTTCCTTTAACTATTGTGGTTCTCATTACTACTTCATTTGCATACTTGCTACAACTGGTTTCAGAGAAGAAAAACACATAGCATGCACAGTTTTTATCAGTCAACCTGAACTCATTTTCTTGTAATCCTGGTTAAACAGAAATACTTAAAAAATGTATTTTTTCAGCCAACAATTAATCTTTTGCTCCTTGCTTCTCTTGGTAGCTGTAATTCACCTAATTACAGAATCATAAACTTGCCAATACACTTTTCAGCATTTTATCCTCCATGGTTACATTTTCAGATGGTCATGTCTTTAATATCCAGTAGTCTTAAATAGCTTATAAATCTACACTACCAGAACTACAGCCTACTATTTTGATTTTAATATTATAGTAGTCCTCTCTTATCCACTGGGGATACATTCCAAGAAACTCAAGTGGATGCCTGGAACCAGAGTACCAAATCCCATATACATATTTTTTTCCTATACATGCATTCCTGTGATAAAGGTTAATTTACAAATTAGGCTCTATAAAAGATTAACCACATAACTAATAAAACAGGACAATTATAACAATGTACTGTAATAAGAGTTATGTGAATGTGGTCTCTCTATAAACATCTTGTTGCACTGTATTTACCCTTCTGGTGATGACATAAGATAATTCAGTTCCTCTGTGATGAGATGAAGTGAGGAGAATAAGGTAGGCACTGCGACAGTGTCCTTAAGCTACTGTAATGGTTACTTAAAGAAAAGCACTGTGGCGACCTGATAACCAAGCAAGAAGGCTACCAAGTGACTTAGGGAAGGTACTATATACTACAAGTCAACGGCATGGGGATAATTCATGTCGAGGGCTAAAGGAGGTGTGACATCGTGAGATTTTAAACAGCGTGCTATTTAAAATTTATGAGTGAAGCTTTTGATTCATTTTCATTCTTTTCCTCCACCACACACGCACGTGCACACCCACCCGCCCGTCCGCGCCTTTCCTCCCCCTTTCTTCCCTCAAAGCGCATTACCTTTCTTTACTTTCTTTATCCTAAGTTCCACGAGGCTTTTTTTCCTTTTTTTGGCCTGAGCCAGTTGTTTTCCGAAACCATGCAGCCCAGCTCGCTCATGTCTGACACCGTTCACTTCTACCTCTGTGATTTTCTAAATAAAATTTTGCTTGTGTTTGAGTCTTAGCTCTGAATTTTTTTCTCACCCAGAATTCAAGGACCCATGTCTAAAATCTGGTGCTTTTAGAGCTTAACACACCTCCTGCTCCAGCTACAAGAAAACCCACTCCATCTAACAGCGTTAGCAGTCTGCACCTTGAAAGCAGCCCCAGCACTCACCAAGAATCCCACCAGGTAGACGCAGAGCAGAAAAAGACGGGCTTGCTTCACATCAGGCCTCGGAGCTCCCGTCTGGGCTCCTATTTCCGCCTCCTGCCGCCACGGTTTCGCGTCGCAGAGGCCCGCTCTGCAGACCGCGGCGGCTCCCAGCTCCATACCAGTACAAACCTGGAGCGCCGATTCCCACCAGACCCTTCGCGAAAGGTAGGCGCCCTGCTCCACGCCAGCCCCGCCCACGGCGCCCAGCGGCTTGCGCTTGCGCAGAGGGGAATTCTGCTGGCTGCGCTGAGTGGCTGGCGGGGAGAGGCTGGGCTCAGCCTTCGTGAGGTAAGTGGCTCCAGACGGAAGCGGACGCCGCCCCCTCCCCACTACCCGCCACACACCGGCTGTGCCACCATTTTGTGGAGGTTGTGTGGGTTTTTGAGATGGCAGTGATAGTGCTTTTTTTTTTCTTGAAATAAAGACATTATTGTCCCTGCGTTTGGTGGACGAAGGGAATTGTAATGAGCTTCACCTCAGGGAATGGGTTTGTCATTGAAACAGCATCCAAACTTGTAGAAAAAGTTTTATGAGTTTATGTGAGTCCAATTTAGAGGACATACCTGGAAGCCAAATCTCAATGGATTGAGAAAAGACTGTGCAGAATGGCAATTTTGCAGCTTATTTTATACATTAAAACCAAAGGAGAAGCTGTAAAGAAGGTGGTAGATTAAGGGGACCAGAGAAAGCTGAGGGAGGGAGTGGTATCTCTAGGACTGGAAAAAAGTAAAATGGAGAGATGGACACTTACCTTACTTTGGTGGGCATAGTATTGTTAATAACAGCACGCAGAGATGATATGGAGTGAACAAGGTAACCTTTGGGGTTGGGTTTTGTGAACCTCTTTGGGGCCAGAGCGGTCTGGTGCCTCAGATGGGTGTGGAGAAGAAAGTTACGTTGACATTTCAAAGGTATAGTATCCTGGATGCATAAGAACAGCAGAGTTCACTTAAGGCAAAGATCGACCTTTGCTAAAAAAGCTATAGGCCTGGGACAGGACTGCCCTCTATGACAGACCCGTCCAGTTAATGATTTATAATCAAATCATCCTGTGTGGTTACTCTTTGGTCGCTGAGCTGCTCAGGCCTGCCATGTGGGCCCTGCAGCTTGTCAGGTTTATCAAAAGCCCCATTTTTTGGTTCACAGGATCATCCTTGGAAGCAACTAGCTTCAGCTGTAGGATGCCAAGACTTAGGGCACTAGTTGGCTGTGAGTGACCTAGAGTAAGTTAATTTAGCTCCCCTAAACCCCTGGGAGATTCAGTTTATTTATGTGAAAAACAAGAATAAATAACAGACTAAGTTGTGAGAATTCTACAAATGCTTTGCCTGGTGCTGTTCAAATGTGAATAAGACAGGGTCTTTGCCTGAGATGAGGCTATCACCTGGAGTAAGAATAGTAAATACACACTAAATAAACATGATAAATTAAAATAAAAAGCACAATAAATAAAAGACTAAAAGCAATAAATAGTACCGTGACAAATAATGGAAAACGGCACAGTCTCATTTCGGAGACTGATGAGTGAGCTGTTTTAGAAAAGCAGCTTGGAAGAGATGCCATGTAAGCCAAGTACAGTTAAAAGGAGACATTTGTGGCTGAAAATTTCTGAACAAACTTAGATATCAGATCAGACAGGTAAGCTTGGGTACAGCTCATTTAGGACCTAAAAGGCCATGGAAGATCTTTGGGATTTTATTCCAAGTGCAGTGAAAGGAATTAAGTGGTTCATGACACCAAATAGTGTATATAAATAACTTAACATGGCACCTGACACTTAGTAAGTACTTAATAAACACTAATGATGGTTAGTAGTCCCTTTTTATTTAGGTACTTATTTCATTAGCTACTTCTCTCTTGCTCTGATATCAAGAGGAATTAGTTTTTACTGAGATTTTGATGAAAATCTTAATTTGGTTGTGCAGGTTGCTGAATTAAAACATCTGTGGAATTCAATCTTGTAGAATTTCTCATGCAAAAGTTAAGGTGCTGTTTAGGAAAGAATGAGATCATGAATTTAGAATGAAGACATGTAGTTGGATCCAAGATGAGACTGGTAGTCTTAAACCAAGTCACTCTTACCTTTCCTTGCCAGTAGTAGTAGTTTGTCCTTCTATATCTGAGGAAACTAGCCTCCTTGTGCTTGAAAATCTTGTGATTTTCTGATTTGGAGTAGATGCCTTGAAGAGGGATGCACATGTTCCTCAAGACCCATCAAAACTGCCTGCAGTGGTTACAAGATAAATAGGTAGGGTAAAATCTCAATTTGCTCCACGGGGCAGATAGACACTAAGTGACCTTGAAAGAAATTGCTTACACACCAAAATAATTGAAACACTCTGCTAATATATAATCAGCAGAGACCTTGGAAATGTCTTGATCTTTTGGGAAGTTCCTTACAACCAGTTGACTGAAGAAGAAAAACTTGAGACTGGTGTACAAATAGATCTGCATGATATTCTGGTATTGCCTGCAAGTGAACAGCTGTAGCACTAGAGCGCAACATAGGGGGGATTCTGAAGGATAGCGGTGAAGGAAAATTTTATCACTTGTTGGGACTTTAAGAGGCATTTTAGTTGTTCACTTTGTCTGGAGTGAGAGGTAGCCAAAAATAAACTACATTTTTCACTGGCAATAGCTGAGGCTATATGAAGCAGACTTGAAAGATTAATGACATAGAAGTCTGCAGTAAAGATATGTGGTTGGAGGTCTCAAAGGGGCACAGGATATAGAAGATACTTTGTCCCATGTTAAACATGCGAATGTCTGCCAGTGGGTATCTAGTGCAGAGGATGCTCTTAATAATCAAGTAGACAAAATGATGTGTTCTTTGGATATCTCCACCCACACCAGGGTTTTTTCAGTGGGCCCAAGAACAAAATAGCTGTGGTGGTAGTGATGGGGGCTACACATTGAATCAAAAGCCTGACCTAACTTTACCAGTATTATTGCTTAATTTGTAATCTACCAACAGCATAGACCAACATTTAGTTTCTGCTATGCCACCATTCTCTGGGAAAGCAACCTAATGGAAGGTTGCTTGCATTGGACCTCTACTATTATGGAGGAGATGGAGGTTCATCCTTAGTATAATAAACAAAATTTGTATGTATATTTTCCTTCTCTATTCCTGATACTTCTGACAATACCACCCATGGACTCACAAAATAACTTATGGCATTTTAACATGGCATTGCTTCTGAGCAATGTACTCATTTCACTGCAAAGGAAATAAAGCAATAGAATCATCTTTATTTAATTAACTGATCTTATCACACCACATGTCATCCAGAAGAGGCTGGCTTAATTAAATGGAGAGCCTACAGGCTCAGTTACAGTGCTAAATGGAAGAGTGATGTGGACTCTGTCCTGTGGAGTCAGTATGTTGTGGATTCAATGAACAAATTCACATGGACTACAGAAGTCCTATGGAGAAAAAGGGATGGCACAGCCACTCTCTGAAGGGGAGTGCCTTGACCCTTGCCTTGACAAGCTTTTATTGACTTTCTAATAGAATACATCAAAGAAGGTTCTCATTCATTATGCTCAGGTTTGCTTTAGGTGATTACTTTTACAGATAACAAAGGAAAGGATGTTACTGATTACTTCTTACAGATTAACAAGGGAAAAATGTTGCAAATGCAAGGGAATGATAGGAGTGATTGGTCTGGTTACACTCCGTCCTTAGGAGGATTAGCACAGACTTCAGGAAGTTACTTTAAAGATATGCAGTAATCATTTGTTACTTCTACTCAGGGTGAGGGGGTTTTAGCAAGAGCAAGCCTCAAAGCAGCCTAGGTATAATGCAGGCCTGGTTTCCCACGGGAAAGCCAATCTGTGGGTTTGGCGTCCTGTGTGCCAACTTGCGCCTATAAGTTTTCCAATAGGGCTAGGCTACATTTGCCATTCCATGCTCCACATGGATAGGTTCCCTATAGAAGAGAATACTCTAAGAGAATAGAGTTCTGTCTTAAAGCATATGGTATGTTCTTTGAATTAGAGATCATTATATGGTGTGGTCTCCTCCATATCCAGAAGATATAATTTGTAAATCAAAGGTAGAAGTAGTAGTGGATTCTCTCACTCTTATACCTAATAACTCATTTATGAAGCATATGCTTCTCATCCTGGCATCATTGAACTCTCTAGTTTTGAGGACTTTGATCCCAAGAGGGCAGTGTATCCACCATGTGGCATAGAAAAGGTTCTGTTGAATTAGGAGATGATACCATGATTTGTGTTTTAATGTTATATTTTTGACCATTTTATTTTGTGTATGCCCTAGCTACTTTTGTCCTTTAACCCCCATTCTAGTCTTTTAAGTGTCTGATTCACCTTATTTATTATATATTTGCTTTCACCAGTGAGATTTTTCTTTTCATATATTTTCTTTTTTTTTTCATGATTCCATTTATATGAATAGCTCAGAATCAGCATTTTCATGAAGATAAAAGGTGGGTTTCTAGGTCTGGCAGAGAAAAAGCTAAATGAGGAGGGACTTCTAATGGGTGGTGGTTTTCTTTAGTGGTTAATGAAAACATTCTGAAGTTAGATGTGGTTATGGTTGTGCAACTCTGTGAATATTCTAAAAGCCCATTAAACTGTATACTTTCAAAGATTGACTTATACAGTAAGTGAACAATTTTAGTAAAGCTGTTATAAAAATGAACAAACAAAAAGTCTCCCAACAGAAAAATGAGTCAAAGAAATAAACAACCAATTCATAAAAGAAGAAATACAAGAGGTGAAGATACTTTACAAAGAAAAAAATGTTCAAGCTCATTAATAGAGAAATATAAATAAGCAGAAAGTAACACTTCTAGTATCGGACGGGCAAAAATTAAAATGACTGCCAGGTTCTATTGTGGCTAGGACATATCCCCAATTAGTAGGAGCAGAAAATGGTACACTTTGAAAGGAAGCCTACTAGCACTGAAACAGATGTTTAATGCATTTATCGGATGGATAAAAATGAATGCTTGGATGTGAGTGATCAGAGAGCCTGTGGTGCAGATACTATGATTTTACCCATCTTTAAGGAAACTGTGAGTACTAGTAAAAAAGCTACACCCAGAGAAAACCCAGTCTTGATAATAATAAGATTCACCATGTTGAGCACTCAGGGGAGGTTGCTAGCAAGAGAAATTGTGGGCTCACTGTTTCTAAAGGGCAGTGGCACATGACAAGAACACCACCAACAGAGGCATGAAGAGAATAATTGGAATAGCTGCTGTGGCTACCTACCTTCGAAGACTGATGATACTTGTCAGGAAGGTGGGAAGCAAATGACATTGTCTCATTTCTGGTTATGAAATTCTCTGCTTAAAAAAATCCCTTTAACAATTTTTGTAAAGTCACTTTACTGGTGGTGAACTCCTTGAATTTTTGTTTATCTGAGGAACTCCTTATCTCTCCTTGAATTTTGAATGATAACCTTGTCAAGTGGAGTATTTTAGGTTGTAGTTTCCTTTTTTTCAGCACTTTAAATATAATCTGCCACTACCTGTCTGCCTGAGAAGCTTCTGCAGAGAAATCAGTTGGTAACCTTATGAAGTTTCCCTTGTATGTGACCAGATGTTTTCTTTCCCTGCCTTTAGCATTGTTTCTTTATGTTTAACTTTTGCTATTTTAATTCCAGTATGTCTTGGTTTGGATATCTTTGGATTCATCTTGTTTGGAACTCTCTGTACTTCCTGGACTTGGATGTCTTTTTTCTTTCCCCAAATTAAGAAAGTTTTTAACCATTATTTCTTCAGGTAAACTTTCTGCCCATGCCCATTATTTTCTCTTTTGTTTTTAAATTCAGATCATGAGAATGTTAGTGTGCTTGATGTTGTCCTACTGGTCCCTTAAACTGCCCTCATTTTCATTATTATTATTCTTTTATCTTTTTGCTGTTCTTTTTGGGTGACTTGCACTATTCTGT
Organism: Tonatia bakeri; assembly: GCA_004024845.1. Lineage (NCBI taxonomy): Eukaryota > Metazoa > Chordata > Mammalia > Chiroptera > Phyllostomidae > Tonatia > Tonatia bakeri. The sequence continues at coordinate 85,192 of PVIA01000063.1, forward strand.
CTTCCAGGTTGATAATCTGCTTTTCTGTATTATCCAGTGTGTTACTGATTGCTTCTATTTCTTTTTTTCTTTTAGTTATTGAATATTTTTAACTCTAATTGGTTCTTTTTTAGTTTTTCTTTTTTAATTCACAGAGAGGAAATAAAAGGAAATAGTTTGTTCAAATAACTAAACACATAATGCTATGTACAGATAAAGTGTTATAGAATTGTATAACTGAAACCTTATAATTTTATTAACCAATGTGACCCAATATATTGAATAAAAAATAACAATAAATAACCGTTGCAGAAAAGGAGATCTGGACTGGGTGCTAGGATGTACCTCTTCCAGAATGGGTATTTATTAATCCCCAAAAACAAAAGAAAAAAGAAAAAGAAATAATTTACTTTGCTCAATACTGTTTGGCATAAGTGCATTGTTTTTTCATCTTATATAAATTCAAAACAGCCTCTTTAGGAAGCACTGAGATGAGGCCAGCAAAAATGGCTAGTGCCTAGCCTCTCTAAAATGGTGGGGGGAAGCCCTGTGGGGCAATTCGCCAAAGAACACCTCCTACAAAATCTACCTCCATTCTTTATTCTGCCTACTTTTGGAATTAGGAAAGAATAGACTCAAGGTAAATTATCAATATATTAACTTTTGGAGATGCCCACTACCCCATCTCAACCCTCCTCTAATATCCTCCTGGTTACTGTTCTCTCAGCCAGCCGCAGGAACTACACCAATGGCCAGGAAGCTGCTTGGTGGTGCCAGCTCAGGGAAAAAGCATGTTAATTATATTCTCACTCTTTCCAATGGGGTCATTTCAGTGGTTAGAAATCTTCACAGAAGATCTTTTCTCCTCCTAAACTTCCCTAACCATGAAGGGTGAGAACACTATTAGTAGTTTCCTCTAGGCATTGAAGCTGGGCTTAGTCATTCATGTAGCTTCCAGTTATAATTCCTGGTCATTAGCTCCCCTGCCCATTCCAGAGCTGGAAATGAACAGTTAGAGCAATCAGGCAGGATGTGAGCATGGTGAAGGGGACCCACAAGCACGGGAGGAGACATGTAGAAGGGCAAATCTACTCCTCTCCAGCTAGGCTCCCAGTTATTTCCATGCCCATCTTAGAATTTTTAAAGAATCTTTGTTGGTCATTGATACCTGGTAACTTCAGCTTAACTAAATTATGAGCCCAAAACAAATCCCACCCCTAAGCTAGAGGTTTCCTATTCTTCTTTGGGGGGATAAGTGAAGGAGGAAGGTGTGTGCGACAAGCAGCTGGGCTCCTCATCTTCAGCCTTCTTTCACACATGTTGTTCCCTCTCCCTTGAGCCAACCAAAGACATGTGTAAGAAAAAAAAAGAGAGAAGTAAGAGTGGACAGAGGGAGGGGGAGGGAGGGAGATAGAAGGAGAAGGAGAAGAAGAAGCAGCTGCCAAATCAATCCCAAGACAAGTTTTGATTGTTGTTTTCCAGAACAAGTAGGCTGGTGAGGAGGCCTGGGACCTAAGGAAAGACATTAAAGGTTTAGTGAATAGTTAAGGCCAAGGATACATGTGAGTCAGAACCACCTTACATTTGATGTGAAGAGGCTTCCTTGTCCCCTCACAGTTCCTTACACCTATGTTCAGAGGCCCCAGGTGAATTCTGCCCCCAAGCAAGGGTGTACACAGTTTGTTTTCTGGTGAGACACTAAATGTCCTGGTCAGAAGGGCTATTCCATAGGGTGGCCAAAGGCTGGGAGAGGGAGAAGGAAAGATGAGAGGAAACTACATGCCCTTTTGATCCTCACTGCATTTCTTTGTTTGGTTGACATTCACCCATCTCAGCCTAAGGGATGTAAGAAATGTGGGGACTAAAAATTACCAAAGGCCAAGACCCTCTTTTCCTTTTCCTTCTGTTGTCTTGGGTGGCATCAGGCCCACAAACCATTGGGACAGCTTCAACTGAGCCTAAGAAAAGTAATTCTCTGAAACCAAAAGCCACATCTACTCCTTAAAAAGCATGTAATAAAATCCTACCCAAAGTCGTAGGGGAGTAGGGATTAAGAGATCACCTGTTCATCTCCAAGGGCCATTGACTGGAGGAGTTGGGCCCAGAGCTGGAAGTTGACTCAAACAGTTGAGTCTCACGACTGGTTGAGAGAAATATAGGTGTCACCAGAATGCAGTGTTGATTGGTGTCTGTCCCCCAGAGTATTATGATAGGCAGGGAATAGCCTGCACTCGCTGGGCTACAGCACGATTGGTTCAGACTGTGGTCTGGCATAGCTCCTTACCTCATGGCTGAGTTCATAGATCACAGCCACACCTTTCTCAGTTGCCTCAGCAGACCTTGATCTTGTTGGCACTGGCCAGAATGTGGATGGTGTTGGCCTCGAAGTCTGTGTAATTCATTCCTTTCTTTCAGAAAGTGTTCCACATATTGTTTATTCTCCCAGTAGTGGTTCCTCTGGGAGAGGAACCACTCCAGTTGCTCTGGTTGTTGCCTTGAAACTGTATACATACATCTCATTACACACATGCAGGGAAAAAAAGAGCACCAGTATCCCTGTAGAAGGGTACACCTGTGAACTAATAAGAACTCCTTATGGAATTGAACCCAGAGTTGTGCAGTGAACCTTTTTCACAGTGAAGGATATTTTTGTAACATAACTGCATCAGTGTGAGTTACTTGTGTACTACCTCTCAGTACCTCTCAATTCAATGGATTGTAAACTACTTAAATTAATGAGGTGCATGAGCTTATGGATGTTGTTAGAATTGTGTTCAATGTAAGTTATTCATTGGGGTCTGGGTACTTTGATGGCACCATCTATTTTTGTTGCCATTGTTGACACTATTACAGATGTTCCCCAATCTCTCCCTACTCACATTCTCCATTCCCTACCTTTTCCCACATCCACCCAGCCACTGCCCCCCATTTCTCTCTGGCTCTCACCACGCTGTTGTTCATGTCCATGGGTTATACATATATGTTCTTTGACTAATCCCTTCACCTTCTTTCATCCAGTTTCTGCTTCCCCCTCCCCTCTGATAGCTGTTAGTCTGTTCCATGTATCCATGAACCTGGTTCTATTTTGTTCATTACAGCCCACATATAAATGTTATCATATAGTATTTGTCTTTTTCTTTATTTCACTTAGCATAAAAATCTCCAGGTCCATCTATGCTGTCACAAAAGGTAAATTTCCTTTGTTTTTGGCCTGATGGCACCATCTTAACTAAAGCTGTAGAGCATCAAATGCTGTAAAAATAATAAATCCTTGACTACAATATTTGCATTATATGAAAAGCCCAACAACTGATCATAGCATACCATGGTATGCAAATTTTACCTATAGCTGGCTGATGGCAGTGTTCAACCCAAATCAATTCAACTCAGTAAGAATATTATTTAATATTTGGTCAGGTAAGTATTTACTGAGCACCTACCTAAGCCTTGTACTAGGTGATATGTAGGCATAAACCACAACATAATTCATTTGAGTTGATTGCCCTTGTAGAGTTTATTCATTATTCTTGTACTATGTATAAGATGAGAAGGTTTGTGGATAATCCCTTAACATTGTACATTGTGGTCCTATTGTCATATTGATAAGGGAGGTAGCAAGGAGGATGATACACAAGAACCAAGACCTGTAGCACAAAATAGAGATTGAAAACCTCATTAGAGACACATGGTGATGGCTCACTTGGCATTAAAATCTGTTTCAATAACAATCATAGGGAAACAACTGATGTTAAAATTAAGGTCATTAACTCAGCCTAGTCTTATATCAAGGACTATGGGACCATGATCCTTTATCTGTAATCTTTAGGGACAGATGTGTTTAGAACTCAGAATTTTGAGGATTTTGAAAAAGTAACAATATACATATGCTGTACATTGTCTAACACTTCTAGTGGAAATTGGGGAGTCCTATAATCAAACACACTCATTCTTAAGCAATCAAATATGGGAAAATTCACATTATAGTTTACATGCATGCTTATGTCAGTCAGGTCTGCTTTGCTTAAAGCTTTTGGTTTTCAGAAATTTTAGATGTTCAAATGGAAGATAGGTATTGTGAATCTATAATATATTATTTCATCACAAAAAAAAAATCTACCCCCAAATCTCCATAAACCCATCTAGTTTTCTGGAAAGTGTTTCTCATTCTGTAAAAGCCTTGAGTGTTTTATATCTACATTTCTTTGCAAATTTGTTCAGAATTGTTGGGTGCTCTTGTGTGTGTGTGTGTATATATATATATTAAATATATATATATATATTTAAGCTAAAGTGAATCAGAATTAACTTTGTTTTGAGAAAGTTTAAATAGTTTCATTAGATATTTTGAGATATTTAAGGCTATTGCAATATCAGGATCAGGAATTTTGACCTTAAGAAAAAAAAACACATACACACAATTAACTAAATAAGAAGATGTTTGATCAAAACTGGAAAAGCTTTTCATTATTTACAGCCATTCAGGTTGTCAAGTTTTATTTTACTTATTAAAAAAGAGAGAGAGATTTACCACAGTATATTGGAATGCTAATGATCTTTGTAAACTCTAGCTTTTAAAAGTTTTTTTCTAAACTTTGTTTAAATTAAAAATTAAATTAAAAATATTTTTGCCACAATTTCTCTAAATGACAAGAGAATCCAAAATGGAAGTCTTCAGATAATCAGGAAGATCACCAAATGAAATTGTGGCACTTAGAATAAGCAGGGTAAAGGGGAAAAAAGGCAGGATGACCAATGAATTCAAGTAGCTTTCAAAATGCAAAACAAAACAAAGCCAACATTAACAGGACACGTGCCCTCTAACTTCTGATTTCACAAAATGTTTGTTTGCTTCATTGTTTAGTTTTTATATTGTCCTTAAAAGTATATGAAGGCACTTACATAAATGCATACAAAATAACAGGTTGAAAAGGTATGTATGAGAGAAAGTCAGGGGTACATGGAAGCAAACTAAGAGAGTCAGGGTTGGGGAGGGGGCATTGCCTTTTATGGTCAGCATCTGATCTTTCTTGGTACCAAAGTGAAGAGAAGCACTCACAGTGCCCTGAGAATATAAGCTCATTGAGCTTAGAGAGGACATTTTATTCGCGTGTCTCTATTCTGGGATATAGCAGTCTGTCTTAGAATGGGCAAGTAATTACTTCATAAATTTACAGTGTCTCTAAGATTAAAAGTGACAGTAGTGTTATGGGGGGACACTTCTTTTTAGCATTCAAACATTTCCTACTGGTCTTCATTAGGGGACACTGTAAATGAAGGGAGCAACATCCCCAGTAATATCTGGAAAAATAATGGGGCAAATTATCTATGGGGCTTTGATTAATTTGTCCATTCATTGTTAATTTGTTAATTGACTGAACACTTCTTGACCTATTATTTTTCAAGAGACAGGGATTCAAGAACTGTCTGGGAGAGCAAGTGTATAATTAAAAAATCATAGAAAAGTGTTGTAGGTTGTATAATACATTCTCATTGGAGAATGCTCATGATAATTCAATAGCTAAAAGAATATGTAGCACATAGTATGGACTTGGTAAATATTTGTTGAAATGATTAATGAAGAGACTTCTAGCCAAGATGGAGGCATAGGTAGATATACTTTGCCTCCTTGCACAACCAAAAGAAGGACAACAACAAATTTAAAAATAAAAAATAATCATATCTGCCAGAAAATCAAACTGTATGGTAGTCCAACAACCAAGGAGTTAAAGAAAAAAGCATTCATCTAGACCTATAGGAGTGGTAGAGATGGACAGCCAGGGTGGAAAGGACTTGTGGCAAGGAGGTAGCTGGACAACTGGGGCGGGTGAGGCAGTGACTGGCAGAGTGGGCAAGGTGGCAGCTTGTGGAGTTGGTGGTTCCACATTTGCATGAGGATAAACTGAGAGGAACAACTGGGGAGCAAGACAGACCATGCAAAGCAGGGTTCCAGCATGGGTAAATGAAACCTCAAAACCTCTGACTGAAAAACATCTGTGGGGGTTGCAGTGGTGCAAGAAACTCCCAAACTCACAGGAGATTCTGTTGGAGAGACTCACAGGGTCCTAGAATGTACACAAATCCACCTACTTGGGAATCAGCACCAGAGGGGCCCAATTTGCTTGTGGGTAGCAGGGAACTGACTGAAAGCCAGGTGAGAGTTGAGCAAGTGGCATTGTTCCCTCTTGGGCCCCTCCCCCACATACAATGCCATAAAAAAACTATGCTGATAGTCCTGCCTGGTGAATATCTAAGCCTCCACCCCTTATAACACAATGGGTGTGTGAGATGAAAAAAATGGCCAAATGAAAGAACAAATCAAAGCTCCAGAAAAAATGCAACAAAGTGACAAAGAGCCAATCAATCAGATGCACAGTTCAAAACACTGGTAATCAGGATGCTCACAGAATTGGTTGAGTATGGTCACAAAATAGAAGAAAAGTTAAGGCTATGAAAAGTGAAAAGGAAAATGTACAGGGAACCAACAGTGACAGGAAGGAAACTGGAACTCAAATCAATGGTTTGGAGCAGAGGGAAGAGTTAAACATTCAGCCAGAACAGAATGAAGAAACAAGAATTCAAACAATGTGAGGAGAGGCTTAGGAACCTCTGGGACAGTTTTGAATGTTCTAACATCGGAATCATAATAGCACCAGAAGGAAAAGAGGAAGACTGAAAAATTGAAAGCTTGTTTGAAAACATAATGGAGAACTTCTCCAATCTAACAAAGGGAATAGACTTCCAGGAAGTCCAGGAAGCTCAGAGAGTCCCAAAGAAATTGGACCCAAGGAAGCACACACCAAGGCACATCATAATTACATTACCCAAGATTAAAGACAAGGAGCAAGAGCAGCAAGAGAAAAGGAGAGTTACCTACAAAGGAGTTCCCATAAGACTATCAGCTGATTTCTCAAAAGAAACCTTAGAGGCAAGAAGGGGCTGGAAAGAAGTATTCCAAGTCATGAAAGGCAAGGACCTACATCCAAGATTACTCTATCCAGCAAAGCTATCATTTAGAATGGAAAGGCAGATAAAGTGCTTCTCAGATAAGGTCAAGTTAAAGGAGTTCATCATCACCAAGCCCTTAATGTATGAAATGTTAAAGGGGCTTATCTAAGAAAAAGAAGATCAAAAATATGAACAGTGAAATGACAACAAATTAATAACTATCAGCAACTAAATCTAAAAACCAAAAATGAACTAAGCAAACAATTAGAAAAGGAACAGATTCACAGAAATAGAAATCACATGGAGGGTTATCAGCAGGAAGGGAGAAGGGTGGGGAGATTGGGGGAAAATGTACAGGGAGGAAGAAGCATAAATGGTAGGTACAAAATAGACAGGGGAAGGTTAAGAAGAGTTTGGGAAATGGAGAAGTCTAAGAACTTGTGTGTATATCTCACGAACATGAACTAAGGTGAAGGAATGATTCTAGAAGGGAGTGTACAGGACAGGGGAATAAAGAGGAGAAAAAAAATAGAAAAACTGTAATAACATAATCAATAAAATGTATTTTAAAAAGAAAGGATTAATGAAGAGTTCATCAGTTAGATGGAAGAGAAAGGGCTTCTAATTAGTGGGTGACAGAATTAGGCAAAGATTTGGGGAACTGCTTATGGACTAAGATGGAAAATGTTGTACACGGACCTGGGGAGGCCTAAGGACACTTAGTGTGAAGTTAGTCTGATGAAATAAACTAAACCTGAGTCAGATCTGGAATTCTAGCATAGGGAGTTCAATTTATCTTATTCCTTTAAATCTTTTTTTCATCAAGAATGATCTTCAGCTAAATGTAGGATAGAAAGAAACCTAATGTATGATGCACCAACTTATTTGACACACTTTGTCTTACCTAATAGTACAAATCATCCTCTGAAGCATTGTTCCTATTTTTTCTATTAAAAAACAAACTCACAGAGTTGAACTATTTGCCCAGGAACACTTATCTAGAAAGAAAACCCTCACTCTTATTAATTCAATGAAATCCTCATTTTAAAAGACAATGAGGGGGAATGTGGGCATGGGAGCTAGTGCCTGCAGTTCCTATTCTTGGCCCAGGTATACCTGGAGAATTGTTCCCAAGTCCCCACTCAGTATGTTGCCTCTTTCATTCAGCTTTGGAGGTATAGAGAATTCAAGGATGGAATTTGTGATAAAACTATGGGTAACATTAAGGATATTAACATAGGAACATAACCCATAAATTATTGTGAACTACCTTTGGTAGTAAGACTTCATGCAGATCATTCTTTGCTTACCTCTGACCTTAAAATCTTTTGAAAAACCTTTTTCAATTACAGCTGGCATTCAATATTATATTAGTCCTAGATATATGGCATAGTGGTTAGACATTTATATTACATAATGTATAATTCCTTTGATAAGTTTAATACCCACCGGGCACCATCAGTTTATTCTGTACATAACTGGGTTTGTTTGATTGTTTCTTAGATTTCACATATAAGTTAAAATATGTACTTTTTTGTCTTTCTCTGTCTGACTTATTTCATTTAGCATAATGCATTTTAGGTCTACCTATGTTGTTGCAACTGGTAAGATTTCATAATGGCCATCTTTAATAAATCAACAAACAAGTATTGGTGAGGATATGGAGAGAAGGAAACCTTTATGTACTACTATTGGTGGAATTGCAAATCGGTACAGTCATGATGAAAAACAGTATGGAGATTCCATAAAACATAAAAAATGGAACTACCACATGACCCAGAAATCCCACTTCTAAGTATTTGTCTGAAGAAATCCAAAACACTAATTCAAAAATATGTATGCATCCTTATGTTCATGGAATTATTTATGATAGCAAAGATATGAAAGAAACATAAGTGTCCATTGATAAATGATGATAATACAAATGTACAAAGGAATATTTCTTGGCTAAAGAAAAGAATAAAACCTCTGGACTTCTTCATGTGACCAAGAAAATCTTTAACTCCTACCATTAAGAATACTTTTTGATACCAACATTTTCAACCAAGAGATTGGATAACCACAGAGAAACTTATTATTTCATATTCTGACTACTGAAGACTTAGCTGTATTCAAGTCATGTGATATGCTTAGGATGGTTTCTGCCACATGGTAGATACTCATGAGTATTACTTATTGTTATTCTTTTTGGTGTAGATTTTTGACAATCAAGCTCTCCCACAGGTTTGAACCCGAGACACGAGGTTTATGCCTGTGGCCTTATAGATTCAGTGTGACAGTCATACCAACATAAAAATAGATTCAATATTTGCATAAGAGCTATGTATAGACGGTAGCAATAGAGTTGCTTGAACATAGGATTATTGTGAGTTGAGCTTGGTGTTCAGGTATGTCTATCTCTCCTCATATTCTGTCCTTCCATTAGAAGAGAAGAAAGTTAAAAGAGTACCTATGACCAAAATTGTAAAGAGGTCATGAGAACAAAGCTGCTTAACAATCTTCTTGGTGCATAGACAACTTTTTAGGCTGTTGAGATAACTTGGGAAAGAGATACTAAATGGCTGTTAGAAATATTTTAGAATCATGGAAAATTAAAGGAGTTTTAAATGCCTGGCAAAGAATCTAACTTTCTGAAGACAAAAGAAAATATTTTGATTCCTGAACTGTAAGTTCCATTTCATTTCTCCATAATAGTCTAATATAGATTTTTAAACAGATGGTTTATGAGCATCTTCAGAGGAAACACACACCCTGATAAATTCCATCTCTCCAAGTTTCACAAAGAACCAACCAGGCCAGTTCAGAGTCATTTCTTCTGGGATGGATTACCATTTGGATAGCACAGGAGGTAATGTACATGCATCTCAGCCAAGAATCCTGATACAAATTGATTTTTATTTTATTTTAGTGCCCATTATGTGTAAAACACTATAATCACTAAGGATTATTGAGCTAAAGGATTTCAGTTTTATGATGTCAAAGTATTGTATGATATTTTTCTCAAATAGTTACACATGATTGAATGATTGGAAATAATTAGGTCAGATTAATCAGTAGTTTAATAAATACATTTTTATAATGATGTTTATATAATTTTGGATATGGTGACAAAATCCTAGTAGTTGATGGGCCTAGTCGAGAAGCTGTATTTTGTGTTCATAAAAAAGTTCCTTTGTTTTTTTCCATAAGATGACTCTAGAGTGCTTAGTTGTCTTGAACTTCATTTGAAACAATTTTGTTAGATTATATGGTGACAGCTGTCATGTCAGTGTGCACTTGAAAAAAGTCAAAATTGGTGAATTTTTATATAGCCATTTTAATATTGAAGATGGGAGAAAATACCCAATATTTTGACACATTATGCTTTATTATTTTGAGAAAGGTAAAAATGCAACTGAAACACAAAAGATTTGTGCAGTGTACAGAGAAGGAACTGTGACTGATTGACATGTCAAAAGTGGTTTGCAAAGTTTCATGCTGGAGATTTCTTGCTGGATGATGCTTTATGGTTAGGTAGACCACTTGAAGTTGATAGTGATCAAATTTAGACATTAATTGAGTACAATCAATATTATGCCACGTGGAAAATATTGACATGCTCAAAAATATCCAAATCAATAAAGTTGTGGTGAAAAATGAAAAATGTGTCTTTTATTTTACAGAGAAAAACTAAATGGACTTTTTGGCCAACCCAGTATTTTTGGGGACAAAGACAAAATTTGAAATGAATTGTAGCAATACCAAAGTTTTACACTTTTTTCTACTTATTTTAAAAATCTACTTGTTGTTTGTGTGCATATGTGTGAATGTGTGTATTAAAGATTTAATATTAATGCATAGATTTTTACTATATACCATTGAGATATGAATAAAATAAATAAGACCTATCTAAAAATATTCTTCTTCCTGTTCAAACAGCAATGTCACTTACAACCACTACTGCACACCATAAACACAGTCACAATAATCCTGGGAGATAGGTGTGTGATGAGGATGAGAATGTATCTGGGATGGCCAGAAGTTCATTATTATAACCTTTGTGTACTTTGTTCTAAGGAATCATTTTTTCCCTTCAAAGTCAAGAACTGTGTATTGTAGACTGAATATCGGATAAAATGCCTGGACCCTCACACATTCTCAATAACCACTTTTTGAAAATATATTTCCCTTTTCCCTCTAAAACCTCAATTTGATTTCATATTGCATTAAGAATGGAATCCATATTAGTCCTTTATTGGTGTTATATCAAATTAACACAAAGATAGCAGCTTAAAATAACACAAATTTATAAACCTCCTGTTCTAAATGTCAGAAATCCTCTCAACCAAGGTATTAGTAGGGCTTCCTTCATTCCTGAAGTCTCTCAGGAATAATCTGTTTTCTTTCCTCTTCCAGCTTTTGGGGGCACCCATAATCCTTGACTCTGGCCTTCTTCCTTCATCTTTAACCCAGAAACTCCCTGATTCTTCATCTAGTTATATTGTATGGAAAGATTCTCTTCTTTTAAGGTCTCATATGATTAGACAGGCCTACCTGTATAGTCCAGCACATCTCCATGTAATGCAACATATTCACAGATCATGTTATTATGTAATCTTATGTTATTAAGATTACAGTTTGGACATTTTTGGGAGACTACTACACAGCTTCCAAATTAAAAAACAAAACAAAACATGGTGTCATTAAGTTCTTAGACTTAACCCAGAATATTCTACTATGCTTTACTTCAGTCTTGAAATTTGTTGCAAAGGATCAGAACAACAAAGAAATTTGTAGTTCTGTCAATCAAAGGGATGTTTAAAAGAATAGGATGTTTATCTTAAAGGAAGAGAATACCTATATTTAGGGGTGGAATGGATGTTGCACTTTGAAGAGACATAAGATGATTACATCTTCAGAATCACAGAGTACTGTCTTATGTGCAATCAGAGGACAGAATAGGATTAATTAACTTTAGGAAGCAGCTTTTGGCAGAAATTGAGGCAGAGTTGTGTGGGCATTATTGATGTTCTTAAATCCAACAGGCAAGAAATGGCATGGATGATGATATAGTCCTTTATTTTTAAAAATATTTTATTGTTTATGCTACCTCAACACTAGAGTTGTCCCAATTTCCTACCTTTGCCCCCTTCTACCCCATCCTCCTCTGCTTCCATAGTCAATTCCCACACTGTTGTCCACATCCATGGGTCCTACATATATGTTCTTTGACTGATCTCTTGACCTTCTTTCAATCAGTCCCCACTGCTTTCCTCTCCTCTAACTGCTGTCAGTCTATTCCATGATTCCATGCCTCTGATTCTATTTTGCTCATTAGTTTATTTTGTTCATTAGATTCCTTTCATAAGTGAGATCCTATGGTTTTTTCTTTCACTGACGGTCTTCTTTCCCTTAGCATAATCGTCTCCAGTTCCATCCATGCTGCTTCAAAAGGTTGGAATTCCTTCTTTCTTTCTGATGTGTAATATTCCATTGTGTAGTAGTAACACATTTTCTTGTTTTTGTTTTGTTTATCCACTCACCTACTTACTGTTGGACACTTTGTTTCTAAATCTTGGCTATTATAAATAGCTCTGTTATGAACATGGGGGTGCATGAATTCTTTTGAATTGGTGTTTCAGGATTCTTCTGGTATATTCCCAGCAGTGGAATCACTGGGTCAAAAGGCAGTTTCATTTTTAGGTTTTTGAAGAAATTCAATACTGTTTTCCACAGTGGCTGCACCAGTCTGCATTCTCTCCAATAGTGCACTAGGGTTCCCTTTTCTCTACATCCTCACCGACATTTGTTGTCTCTTGATTTATTAATGATAGCCATTTTGGAAGATGTGAAATGATTTCTCAATGTGGTTTCAATTTGCATCTCTCTGATGGTTGGTGATGTTGAGCATTTTTTTATATGTCTATGATCCATCTTGTATATCCTCCTGAGAGAAGTGTCTGTTCACGTCCTTTGACCATTTTTTAATTGGATTGTTTATTTTTTGGTGTTGAGTCATATGAGCTCTTTATTATATTTTGGTGATTAAATCCTTATTTTATGTATCTCTGATTATAGGAGACCTTTCTGTGTGGTGTGGGCCCAGCTCCCACTCAGAAATGCCAGTGGAAAGTGAAGTCTGGTACACAGGACCCATGACCATGGAAACGTTCTTCTGTGGGGAATCAGGCTTGCATTGTACCTAGGCTGCTTTGAGACTTTTTGCTAAAACTCCCTCACCCTGAATTGAGGCAGCAAATGTTTACTGGGTATCTTTAAGGTAACTTCCTAAAATCTATGCTAAATCTTCCAAGGATGAGTTTAACCAATTCAACCACTTTCCCTTTACATTTGCAAATATCCTTCTTTTCTGATGTAATTAGCAACATCCTCTCCTTTGTTTTCTATAAAAGGTAACCAATTTAAAGCAAACCCATGCATAGTAAATGAGGACCATCCTTGATGTAATGTGCCCAGAATAGCAATAAAAGCTTGTCAAGGTAAGGGCCAGTGTGCTCTCCCCTTGAGAGAGTGGCTGTGCTATCCCTTTTCCTTCACACGACTCAGTAGTCCATGTGAATTTGTCTTATCTCAGCTACAATGCTGTGGACAGTGCTTGCTGGTGTCCGCATGATCTGACAAATTTGTTCTCTCATACAATTGGTACCATTTTCATTCTGATGATGGTTTCTTTAGCTGCCCAGAAACTTTGTAATTTGATATAGTCCCATTTGTTTATTTTTTTCCTTTATTTTTCTTGGCCTGGGAGATATATTGGCAAAAATATTAGTACATAAGATATCTGAAATTTTATGGACTATGTTTTCCTTTAGGATTATTATGATATCATGACTTATGTTTAAGTCTTTTATCCATTTTGAGTTTATTCTGGTGGATGGTGTAAGATGGTGGCCTAGTTTCTTTTTTCTTTTTTTTGCATGTACCAGTCCAGTTCTCCCCACAGCATACAGTGGAAAAAAAATCAGACATGGGGAGTCTTTTAAAGGAGATTTGAACATTAGATTAGGGACTGGGGGAGATGAACTCTCAAATTCCATTTAACCTTCAGAGTCACTGATTCTATGACTTAGAATTCTATTCATGATGTTTGAGTACCTCCAACTGCATGCAGCTGGAGTCAGCCAAGTCCCCACATTTTTACTGAGGAGTCATCTTTTTGTACTTACCAAATATACATTTAAAGATGCCAAATTAAGAAGTGGTGAAGGAAGTGGTAGAGTTTAGATGCATCTTAGAAGAGGCAGTGACTTGTTACTACTGAGACAATAAAACCAATTTGCATAGGGAGAGTATAAGTTTTAAAATATGCAAATACTTAAAAATATTCTCTGGCATATTCAGACATAAAAGCTAACAAACCATAGAGCCAAAGTATTAAGAAAGATTAGATTCATTGCTATTAGGTGGCTTTATGAATATCAAGTGAGATTCATATTTTGAGGACACTGGAAACTTGAAGAAAACAAAAGGAAAAGGAGAGAAGATGTTTTCCTCTTAATCTAGAAAACAACACATTTTTGAGATATTTTTTATCAGCTCATTTTGAGATGATTATTTGAAATAACTTGTACTAAATCTGGTAGACAGTGCTGTAGACAGTGCTGTTTATATGTCAACAATGTGTGTTACATGAAAGTACATTTTAATAGTTTAAATAGTTCATGTTACCATATTCTTGGATCTGTTAATATGTATCTGAAGGTCTAGCTTATAAACCTGAACTGTACTCAGAGTTATGTCAGACTATTTGACCCACAAATTATTTCTATCCCCAAAACATCCAAAAGGAATAATTACAACTTCAATTGTGTTTGAGAGAAGTCTTTGTGATTCTTTATAGCTGCAATTTATATATCTTCAAAGAGAGTCTTAAGTGTCTTCAGGAGTTTAATGGTCACTTGAGGCTAAGAGGAGCTTGTTCAGTCACTTAGGACTGGGCCAATATTGTCAATGACTTTATACCATCTTCTTTCCACTTCTATGGATGACTGAAAAGCAATAATGATTATTCCAGCCAGCTCTTGATACTCCTCTCTATAGTCAGGGGAAGGTCAGCTATTTTTTGATTCCCATGGGAGAAAGAAAGCTCCTCAATCAGTTTCCTAAAATAGCTGGCCATTCTCAGCTGCTGGGCTGGAGTCCCTCCAGGGGTGAGCAAAGGGAACATAATCTAACGGCTGGTTGTGAGTAAGCAGTCACCAACACATGAGCTAGGAGAGGATTCTCAAGACAATTCTATCTACTCAAAATTCTTTATTCTTTTCTTGTTGAGAAGCTGGGTGTCTGCCATTTTAATTTTTTTTAAATTTTATGTAAGGGGGAACCAGTGAATTGAAAATGAGACTAAATGTTGCCATCTTCTTTGGGGCTCTATTTGGTGCTTTAGGAGTTTTACTCTTTTTGGTGGCTTTTGGATCAGACTATTGGCTTCTTGTGACCGAAGTGGGGAAATGTTCAGGTGAACAGAATGTGCGTGTCTTTTTCAAACTATTAATGTATTTGGTAGTGGTAAGAGTAACCTTATGTATCCTCTTGAAATCAGAGAATAGCAGTGGAAAGTCTACTTCTTCATAAAAGAGATATGTACAAAAGTTACTGATCATTATTATTGGGAAAATACCTTGTTTTAAATTTTTTTCTGGGCATAATAATTTAGATTACATTCCTTGTGTTGACAAGTTACTTCATTTGCATTCTGTGCAGATAGAGAACATTACTTTTCACCATGAAGGATTCTTCTGGAGATGTTGGTTTAATGGTATTGTGGAAGAAAGTAATTCAAATATCTGGAAATTCTGGTACAGTAAGTATATTTTTGCTTTATTTTCTCTTTTGTCTATGATAAAAATGAGCAATTTCTTATTTAGTACATATCCTTTACAAAATAGGATTGAATTCTTAGTTGTAGATTCTCAAGAGGGTGTCTTCAAAAGGTTCATGAAGTGATTGCTGTTCAGTAAGTAGAACTGGCTATATAAATAATTATTTTACTGTAGCATATAAATAGGAATTTGGATATTTATGGTAAAACTGAATTATTCACTCTTTCCTTGTTCACTAACCCTAACAAATAAACAGTTATTATTTATAGTATTTTTGAGTGTCTATTATTGTTATATTGCAAATAATGTTTTTATTTTTTTATGCCATGAATATGAAATAATATATCCTATATTAAAAATAGTTAAAAATCCTATTTTTTTAATAATGAAATTTAATTACCAGCTTTGGCAGTTGAAAGCTTGCTCTGTTTGGGCTTCAATCAAGTTTGTGGGCAATAACAAGAAATGCCTTGCTTTTGGTGTTTGCATTCTCTCATAGAAACTTTTAGTTCTTTTTTGAAGTTGAACAGCTTCTTAAAAATATGATGCATTCTTTCAACTGTATTCCTTATATCATATTAATCTTTGAAAATCAATTTATTGTAAATAGCTAGCTTTTATCTTATTACACCCAAGAAAGAAGTTTATTACCCTAAAGCTTATTGTGGGTTAAAATTATTAGTCTGTTTATGAAATACTCCTGTGATAAACCAAAGTATGATATTTACACAGCAGTTGAGTTTATGGAGTATAAATAAAAATATGAGATCATAGAAGACTTAAGAAAGCTGATGGCAAGTTTACATATGTGAAAGAAACAAAGTAATGATGAAATGTCATTTTGAGAGGGATATTGATAGAATATATTACTATCATTTAAGGGAGGAAAATAAATATGCAACATGTCAAAAATTATTTAGACTTTGGTAAAATGGAGTAAATCTTCCTTTTGCAGAGCATGCAAGAGGAAGATTTTTTTGAAAGACTGAGAAAGGAAGAATATTTCACTCTTCTTTAAAATGTACTCAATGAAATCCTCAAGTTTTAAACAACAGAAAAGTTCTTTCTTGTGGTTTCTTCAAATGCTTAATGTGTATTTGAATTATTTAATTGTATATTCTATTATTTCTATCTTTTCCCTAGAAATAGGTTATAGAAGAAATTTTATATTTATTGGAACTGGTCAAGGATAAATCTAAGTTTATTAGATTTTCAAAACAATTATTTTTTGAAAAATTACTATATGCTAGGCATTATGTTAGAAACTAAAGAATATGGTTGTAAAATAAATGAAATGTGGTGCATTCAATTTTAAGGTGATATTAAAAAGGCATTCTCTGAATTGAATTATGTCATGAGTAAGACGTTTGGGATACATTCTCTTTCCAGATTCCTATGCTTCTTGATATGAGATTTTTAGAAACTCTTTCCCCTTCACTCAATAATTTCTGAATTTGTTGATCTGTCCTACAGTTTTATTTAGCCTGTGTATCCCAGACTCCCTATTTCTTTTCTATTAGGAGCGTCTTCACTCAGGTGCTTGATAACAAATGTCATTGTTTTGGTCTCCTCCCTAGCTAATCAGCCACCATCCAAGAACTGCACACATGCTTACCTGTCTCCATATCCTTTCATGAGAGGCGAGCACAATTCTACCTCCTATGACTCCGCAGTTAGTAAGTACCTCTGTCCACAATATGTCTCTGAGAGAAACATGTCTTTCTGGAAGATGCCCCCCAGAAATTTTTTATGGGCTATTAAAAATAATTTGACATCTAAAAATAATTTAATATGTATAATTTCAACATTTTCTTTTATGTCAGTCTGTTATATACAAAATAATAGAATATCATTTTTAACATACTATAATTCTAACAGAATATAACTTCAGTCTAAAAGTTAAGCTATTATAATTTACTTGCCACTTACAAAGATGAATTTTTAAAAGTGTGTTTCCTGATATGAAAATAATGACATTCATTAGGAAGAACTGCTGCCTAAAGGTGTAAATGATCTACAACTAATCTTGCAATAGAAAATATTATAGTATACACCCTGCCTTTAGAACATTTTTTGCAATTGTTACACATAAGAATCTGACTCTGTTACTGTATTTCTACAAAATTACTGAACTTTTGTGCATGATAACCCACAGAAAGAGAATAGTCAGATGTCATTAACTGGGCATCATGATTATGTAACTTTTTTTTTGTCATTTTCACATTATTTGTTCTCTAGAAAGTGCATAAACATAGTTTCTATGGAAAGTATATAATATGTAGTACATAAATTCTATTTTATAGAAAGTACATAAGCTCAATATGTCAACTTTATTCTCAGCTAGTTTCATGAACTTTTAAATAAAGAGTGTTTATCTTAATCTTAAAAGTAAGGTTTGGTAGAACATTTCAAAGAGAGCTTATGGAACACAAACCAGGACCTCTTAACACTGTGACCAAATATTGAAGTTCTCCACAGGATGTAATTGTCACTCAATAGTGCTATATTTTTCTGGAGAGATAAAAGATTTAACCACTCATATCCATGACTGGTGATGTTGGAAAGTAAATAAATGTCTCCCAAGTTAGAAAAAAACAAAACGAAAAACTAAGAGTCGGTATAAAACTCTCCAATGGCATGAACAAAAACAAAAATGTTTGTTTTTCAAAGAGAATATATAATTTATTTCATGTTATGAATAAATGTATATGAATCAGGACTCTCCATAAAATCAATAGGGGATACACATGTAAAAAACAGATAATTGAGAAAGAGACTTTAAGGAATTGGATTGTGTGATTGTGGAGGGTGGCAAGTCTACAGGCTTGAAGATGCAGATGAGTTGGTATTGCTGTCTTGAGACTTAAGCCTGCAAAGTGGTAAATTTAAATGTTTCAGTCTTGAAGAGAATTCCTTCTTATTCAGAAAACCTCAACCTTTGTTCTTAAAGCCTTCAACTGATTAAATTATGCTCATATTAATTATAAAGGATGGTCTGTTTTACTTGTAGTATACTGATTATAAATGGTAATCACATCTATCCAGTGCCTTAAGAGCAACATCTAATGAAGTGTTTGACCAAACACCTAAGCATCATAGTGAACCAAATTGACACGTAAAATTAACCATCACAGAACTTCCATTATTTGTTTTTTTCATCTTTCTATAAAATCATGTATTTCCATACACTATAATTTTGTTTTAAGTTTGTCAAAGGTTGCATGCAGAGTTTGCTTATATCATCATTAACATGACATTATATGGAGGGGAGTGAGGTCTGCAGAGGAAGTGAACTGAGCTGATCCTCCACTGTGCTTGCCCTGCAGGGTGGCTTGTCACAACACAGGCAAAGAGATTGTGACTATTGGTCTTCCAAATGTGTGTGGTGTGATACTCTTTCCCATTAAAAACTACATGGGGAAACTCATGTGCATTTGTCAAAACCTCTTGCATCATGTGTATGTTGACCTTTGCATTGCTAAGAGAAGAGATGGTACAGAAAAGAGTATAAACTATTTTATATTACAAAAAGTCACAAAAAATATTTCTTCCCTGATGTTCTTACTTTTATAAAATAATCTAAGAAATGGTATAGGGTTGGCTTTCTGGAACATTATGTATCTACATGAATATTAGTATTGTTTTTGTCAATATTCATGTGTTGAGGCCCTATGATAAGTATTGTAGGTACCATCTGTTTTAAAGTAAATCTATGTATTTGAAAAATCTGTACCTCTAGGCAATAGTGGAGAACTTAAAAACAAGGTAATATAATCTATGCATAATAATTATGATGGAGATAGATAGTAAATATATATCAAAATAATTATACTGTAAGTACAATTAGAATTATCATGTAGCACAGCATATAATTACTGTGCCATTTTTTGGATCTAGAGACAAAACCATATTCCAATTTTTTTTAAAAAAAGTAATCAAACTCTTCTTTGACTCATTCACATTAAAGCAACTTTATCAAATGCTTTAAGATGACTGACAGGGGAAGAGGTATGTCCTACAACACAAACAGTATATACATATTCCATTTATCTTCATAATATTATACAATGATATCTGACATTGTATTTAGATCATTTTTAATTATTTCCTTTATTCGAAACAAGGACACAGATTTTATCAGAACAATTATACCTGACTGGAAGTATGTGTTTCCTAGCCAATGAGGCTTCACTAGGCTCCAGAGCTTCTCTGTCAGGCATATATTGTTGTCAGTTTATTCAGGGTAAGTTCAAAGTATGATTTGTACAATTTAATGTATCCTGGCCTGGCAAATTATTGGTAAAATGGCTTTGTATTCTTCTGAGTTTTTACAATTTCAGTTAGCCAATACTGAAATCAGTGAACATAATAAGTGGTGTATTATTTTCTGTAAAGACCATTTTAGAACCATCAGATGCTACTGGTGAAATTATTCCATTTCATAATATGAAAACTCAGAATGGGACTCAGAGAAATCAAGTGATATTGTCTTTACACAGCTGATCATTGCCAGAACTAATGCAAAGTTTCAAGTTCTGGATTTTGTTTATTGATAAACTATGTGAATAATTTACATTAATAGTTTAGTCTTCTAAATTACAGTAAATAAAAATTCTAATTTTAGTGCTTAACATTAAAAATTTTAAGTGTAAATCTTTCAGTTGAATCTCAGTGGAAGAATGAATTAAATGTATGTTTTTTTCCTACCTTTCTATCTGATCCTAGCTTGTGTATATAATCAGGTCTAATTTAGTGTTTCCTTTACTTTTTATCTCAAATACATTATCTACAATTCAGTTATGCTCAAATCTAGAAATTTTAATGGTTGTCCAAGCCTATAGGGGATAATCTAAGTATTGTTTTTTGAGGTACTTTGTGTAGTTTGAAGTCATTAAATTCTATTACATTTTGATATCTGTCAGAAGTTAGATTTTCTGGTTTGTCTTATGACTAAACTCATTACATTTATTTAGTATCATTTGGTAATGATGTGTTGAACATAGATTAATTTTCAAGATAATTCAACCCCTGAGTAAACTGATCATTTCTTTTTGATGTCCTCCTAACCTTTGACCACACCTGTATGAAAGTACTCCTTACACTTGACTGTAATTCTATGTTTATCTCAGTTTTTTCATGATTTATTGCAGCCCCTAAAGGCACAGAATGTACTCAACATCTGTATTCTCAGAACT
This sequence comes from Tonatia bakeri, assembly GCA_004024845.1. Lineage (NCBI taxonomy): Eukaryota > Metazoa > Chordata > Mammalia > Chiroptera > Phyllostomidae > Tonatia > Tonatia bakeri. The sequence continues at coordinate 106,133 of PVIA01000063.1, forward strand.
TATTATAGCACCTGGTACGTAGCAGATGCTTAAATATTTGAGAAAGAGAACAATGCAAAAATTACAGATAACATTTTCAGCAGTTAACTATTTTAATTTTATTTTTTTGAAGTAGGACAGTTAGTTTTGGAAATAATTTCATATTTGTCTTTTTTATTGAACAGAAAGTATTAAACATAATTGCATCTTTTCTGGATGAGTTAGAACAAACACATATACAACAGGGTAGCCACCATGACCTTCTTTGAATTCCTGAGAAATAGTATTTGCTTTCTTGTCCCAAGGCCTTCATATGTTCCCCCCCAGCTCCCTGTATACTATTTCTCTCTTCCATACTCTTCCTCCCTTCATTTCTTTCACAAGGCAACTTTATCCTCAGTTTTCCAAGGATGTCTTCCTTGCCAGTAGCCCTTCATCCCACTAATACTTGTACTAGACCAGGTTCTCTTTTATATAACTCATGCTTTAATTTGATAAATCAGAGCCCAAATTTTAATTATTTATTGTGTAATTATTTTGTTCATGTATTTTTTCCCAGTTCAACTCTAAGCTCCTACAGTCATGATGTCTTTTACGTTTGGCTCACCATTATAACTACTTTAGGCTGAATATTTTCTGTAGAATGAAAATTCCGTAGAAGTTTTCATTATTATACTGCACTGTGGTACAAATAGTAATGCCTTAAGAAACTGCTGATGTATTCAAGAATTTTTTAAGACTTTACTAAATAGACCTGGATTACTCTTCAATTTTTTTGTTCATACATTTTGTAGTTTTTAGGCCTTCAAAATTGTTTTTAGATGTCAGCTGTCCTTTGCTTTTATCGTAAGTGTTTATTTATTTACTATTCTCTTCTGATATTTTTTCCTTCACCATTATACAGTAAATGTAGGGTCAAGTGTATGATGTAAGACTAGAATCATAAAGGCCACTGGGCAAGATATTTGTCAGCAACACATTAAGCTGTAAGTAACAGAAAATAGACAGAAGATACAGTTTAAGACTATTTTTCTCCCACAGTAAGATGTTCAGAGGCAGCTGCCATAATGGACCCAGACCCTTTCAACCTTTCTCCCATAATCTTTGACAGATGAACAGTTGTATAGTGTTCTTCTATCTTCAGAAGAGCAGAACTGTCTCTGGAATCCATTAGCAGATTTCTTCCAATGCTTTCTTCATCAGGACAGTGCCACATGATATCTTGTTAAGCTTGGGCATGGAGTTGTCAGCTTTCTAGCCACCAGAATAGGGCAGGAGAAGGGAGGAGGTCTGGGAGTGATGTTGAGTGTATTAACCTAAAGGATCCTCCTCAGAGGACCCTATTAGGTCTTGAATGAGGGTGGAACAGGAAAGGTAAACATAAAATAATTGATATAAATAATAGTTAATGTATAAAACTTAATAGCCAAACAATAGACAGCTGGGGAAATCTTGGATGGTGAAGAAATTTCCTCTTGAAGAAGGTATAATTCAGTTTAAACAATATAAATAAAAGGTAATATGGTCACTTTCCAAACAACAAATATTATTTTAGTATATTTCTTTCCAGTCATTTTATATGCATTTGTACATAGTTTTAATCATTGGGAATACAAATGTATATCTCAGTTTTATATTTTTAACATAACACACATTTCTCCATGTTTTTACCTAATGGTTTCTTAAATTGTAAATATGTTAGATGCTACCTCAACATTAAAAATAATTATATGCTTGTAACATTTTTCATAATTTTTATTAGTTCTTTGGATTATATATTTCCAGAAGTGTGAATGGTGAATGAAAAGATAGGAGTGGATTTTTGTTGTGTTACCATGCCATAGTACCAACTTGTTTGCCAAATGGTACATGAGTGACTTCAACTAAGCAAATTTGGCAAGAAAAACAGATCATGAGAATCAAGAGGAAGAGCTTGTTTTGAATTGGAGGATGAGGATTCATTTTGGATGTAGATGTATTAAATTTGGGTTGATGGTGGAACAGCAGTAAATAATTTAGGGAGTAGCTCGATGTGCAAAACTGAATTTCCTGAAAGATATTACTTAGCACAGAAGATACTGATGAGGAATTTCAGAGGTAGTTTTTGATATGAGATATAATCTTTAAGAGAATAATAGGAAAAAGGTAGTAAAATACTCACAGTACTTAGCAGGAGAAGGAAAGAAATTAGGACAGCCCATAAAATAGAAAGAGAATGAAGCACTGAGAAGCAAGCTGATGAGCAGGCTGATGTGCTGTCAAAGTGATTGATGGAGGGGAAAGTCTTGGGAAGGAGATGCTGGTCCTCAGTGTCTGATGCAGAGTGAATGAAAATGAGAGGGGAACAGGAAGGAACTGGATAATATGCCAATAATGCAAAAATTCTGGTCGTCCCTGATAGCTCCCTCCCACCAAAGGATCATCTGTGGAGGTCCATACAGGCAGTTCTTTCCAGGCACCTCATTCTACACTTAGGCCCACATGTCCTGCTGCATGGGCCTGAGACTTCCAGATCTTTGCCCTGTATCCCACTCCTTCTCACTACCAGTTCCCTTGGATTGGAGTGGAGAGTTTGCCCTCTTTTTTGGTAATGCCCTTTCTACACAGGAAACCATTTCATTTTCCTGTACATTTTGTCACCTGAGGATCTTCCTGAGAGCAAAACTGTACCGTGGGCTTCCCCTTACTTCTCTTCTCCCCAGAGAGGAGGTGAGAAATCAGTGATATTAAAGGGGTGGAGCAACAGAATTCTGGGAAGGTGAAACCTCACACTGGGATGCTTAGGGAGTGGACAGTGAGGAAGTTGAGACCTTTGCAATTAGGCAACATTTGACCTTGGGGTAGTTACCAAAAGACCACAGCATCACAGAATACCAAGTCCATATAAACTAGTGACATGTGTACACACACAACATCTTGCTTCATTATACAAGGGAAAATAAGATGAAATATAGAAATGAATTATATTTGGCAGCTTTAAACAGCAAAGAAATGAATTAAGATTTGAGTCCTAAGTTAGTTTAAGTATTTAAATAAATGAGGGGACATGTCTAATTTTGTTGGGGTGGTTTCTTGCTTCCAGATCGATTATACTGGTGTAGCTGGGTCTTATTTATTTATCCTTTTTTTTCATGTTCAGATGTAGGGAATCTGGACATTGTCTTAAATTTACCAAATAGTTTTAAATAGTTTATTCCACTCAGCTTTAGGTGTGTAGGAAAGAAAACATACTTTGCAAAATGTAATGGAAAATACAATTCAGTCTTTTTTTGGGGTGTGTGTTATATTTAGAAATACCTTAACATCCACTTAATTTCCTACTAGTTATTCAGCTGTGGTCTTAGATACAGAATGATTTTACAAGGTGGCTGCATTTCCTGTCTCTGGCTGGCTTTTCATCTATATCCCCAGTGTAGAAGCCCTTGCATTCACCTTCAGCTATGGTTCACAGGGCAGCTCATTCAGCTTACCAGTGCTGCAGTTCATGAGGATACAGTGGCTTCTCAGTTCCATGGCCCAACATCAATGTTTTATTTAAAAATCACTTATTCAGAGGGAATTATTTTGTTTTCTACAATTTATTCATGGACTCCAAAGGACTGGTTGGCAGTTCATGCAATATTTCTCTAATAAAGCAGGCAATTGTTTTCTGTAAACAAGAATGTATGGTTATTTATCATATTGTGGCTTGACTTCCCTTCATAGAAGACAGGCCCCAATCTGTACAGAGACTTCTGGTGATATCTGGGAAAATGTTGGCCACATTTGGAAGGAAAATATCCTCTAATGATAGCGCATTTCTTGGTGCTTTAAACAAGAGTTTCTCAACTTTAGCATTATTGATATTTAAGCCCATATCATTATGTTTTGTGGGGCTGTCCTGTGCATTGTAGTATATTTATTTAGCAGCCTCCCTGGCCTCTACCCACTAGATGCCAATAGCACCCTTCAGTGGTGACCATTGGTCTCCAAACATTGCCAGCTGTCCTGGGGTGAGTGGGCACAAAATTACTTCTGATGAGAACCATTGGGGCATTCTAGACATTTATTCCCAGCACTTCTGACCCAGGATCCAAGATTTTCTTTAAAATTGTATTTATACTGCCTACACTCTGTGCCCAGCTCCAGTTCTTGGCCCAAAGCACATAAATGTTGGTTGGTTTCTTTCTTCCTTTTTTTCAAGCAGAATATATTCAGACAGAGAATATTTTCAAGCAGAATATATATTTTTTAGAAGAGAATGTTAATTAAATTCAATTAAAAATATTGAATAATATGTGCTGTGGACTATTTTGGGTACTTGAGAGTTAGCCCTAAATTCTTGCCCATATTGAGTTTTTGTTATAGGGGAAGCAGAAAATAAAATATGTCAGTCAAGTGTCTGGATAGAAATAAATGGGTGTGGGGTATGTGTGGAGAGAATGCCAATATTAAATAGGGCGACTAAGGAGACCTCACAGAGAAGATGATATCTGTTTTGAGTTGGCCAGTCCTGGGTTGAATGGAGCTGTGCCATTGAGCTGTGCCAGCAATTTTCAACCTTTGTGCCACGAGAATTTTTAAATTATGCAATACCTGACTATTTAGTTAGGGGACCTGACTTCTTTTCCCTTGGATTCTCAAATAAAAAATTATGATAGCCAACACAACAACAGCTGTCTGGTGGGAATGAATCAAAATTACATGTATGTATTTTTATGTCAGATCAGCAAAAATATATACTTTTGGTGTGCTACAGAATTTTAGTAATTAGTCTATGTGTGTTGAGCTAAGCTGTCATAGTTCTCTGATTTCTCTCTTGGGGATTATACAAAGAGTGTTTAGCACAAGGACTGGTCAGTGCAAGAGTTCCCTGGGTTTATAAGCTGCTCTTCCAGTCAACACGTCTGTGTTTACCACCTGGAACTACCGCATCCTAGCTCTGGCTTTCTGTCTCCATGAAATTTACTGCACTCATTTTTAAAAAGGCGATAAGTATAATATCAGTCTCACACCGTTGTTAAAATGAGAAGAGATAATAATGCAAAAGCTTAGCAGAGTGGTTGCCATGTAGCTGTTTTTATGACAGTATGTCAATTTAGGGCACTGAAAATAAGTCAACATCAGGGCACATGAATTCATCATAGCTTCTCCTTAGTAACATGCTTCCTACTCTCGGCAGTGTGTGTGTGCATGTGTGTACATGAAGTAACATCAAGCCTTTGGCAGAATTTCTGGCAAAAAGTAAGGGCTTCAAAAATAGTGTTTGTTGTTATAATCATGATCATTGTCATTCTAGTACAAGAGAGTTAATATTACCATTTGTACTGGCCAAGATTTACCACTATTTATCTGGTAATGTTGATTAAAGTTTATTTTTAAAATACTTATTCAGCACATACTAAGTTCTAGACATTTTTCTAGGTTCTGGGAAACAGCAGTGAACAAAAAAAATGAACATCCCTGCCCTGTGGAGCTGACATTTTAGTGAGAGGAAAAAGACAAAGCAACATAAAATAAGTCAATTATATAGTAGTTGGAAGATGACAAGTGCTCTGGTAAAACATGAAACATGGGAAGAGGCTAGAGACTAGGAGCATGGGGTGCACATGTGGGAGTGATAACTCCAAATGTGGTCAAAAGGAAACATACCTCTGAAAAAGTAACATTTGAGTGCAGACTTGAAAGTGAGGCAGTGAGGTATATGATATCCAGAAGAATGTTCCAGATAGACAGAACATCAGATGCAAAGACCTAGAGGGACTGGAACACACCTGACATGTGCAAATAACAGAAAAGAAGTCTGCACAGCAGAAGAATGAGTGGAGGGAGAGTAAAGGAGATGCTCAGAGAGACAGAGGGTACCAGGAGGGGCTGAGCCCATGTGACCACCTTGGTTTCTACTCTGAGTGGGATTAAGTGGGAGTTTTGAGGGGAGATCTGATTTATATTGTACAAGAATCTTAACAGACTACAGGAAGGCAACAGTGGAATCAGGGAGCCAGGAACTTTGCTATCTTTTAGATGACTAAGATAAGGATATTAGTATGGAAATATTTGTCTGATTCTGGACATGTCCTTTAAAATTATTTAACAACCAGTAAGGAAATTATAAAATGGTTAATATCTGTAAATCAAGACAACAAAACAAAAAAAAAATTTCTTATGTTTAGACTATTAAATACCTTACAATATCAGCCCTGGATTTCATTTTTTCTATTTTTTACTGTTAGAAAATACAGACATTTTCAAACATTTATAGAAACAGAGAAAAGAGTATTGTAAATCCATATATTGTCATCACCTGGCCTCCATTATTATCCACATATTTTCTAAAGAACCTTTATTACTGTGAGTTGGAGAGTTCTCTATATATTCCAGCTAAGTTTTTTACTGGCTATATGGTTTTCAAATATTTTTTCCCACTCTGTACCTTGTATTTTCATCACCTTAAGATCTTTCACATAGTAAAAGTTGTGAATTTTGTTGAAGTTCAATTTATGGAGGTTTTCTTTTATGAATCATACCTTTGAGGTCATATCTGTAGGACCAAGCCTCAGATCCTGCAGATTTTCTCCCATTTTATTCCACAATTTTGATAATTTTATGCTTTAAATTTAAATCTATTATCTATTTTGAGTTGACTTTTGTATGAAATATGTGATTTATTAATTTTCAAATGTATGTCCCATTGCTCTAGCACTATTTATTGAAGAAATGATCTTTCCTCCATTGAATTGCTTGTGCACCTATATCAAAATATAGTTGGTTGTACTTGTGTCACACTATTTCTGGATTATGTATTCTGTTCCATTAACTCATGTGTCTGTCCCCCTGCCAGTTCTATACCATCTGGATTACCTTAACTATGTCTTAAAATTGGATTGAGTGATCTCTTCCACAAGGTTTTTCTTCTTCAAAATTATTTTAACTATTCTAGATCCTTTGCCTTTCCATATAAATTTTAGAGTAGTTTTGTCTATATCTATAAAAAAATCTTTCTTGAATGGTAGAATCATCTGTATATCAATTAATTTGGGGAGAATTAATATTTTTATTATATTGAATCTTCCAATCTGTGAATGTAATATGTTTCAATTTATTTAGATCTTATTTATGTTTTTATCAGCATCTTGTAGTTTTTAATGTATAAGACCTAATATACTATATCTCTTTCTCTTTTTCTTTTTCTTTAAATATATTTTATTGATTATGCTATAACAGTTGTCCCATTTCCCTCCTTCACTCCTCTCCACCCTGCACACCCTCTCTCATCCACAATCCCCCCTTTAGTTCATGTCTATGTGTAATAAGTTCTTTATCTTCTACATTTCCCATACTATGATCAATTATAACTGTTATTGTATTTATGTGTTTTGCATTGTTTTTTGATAGTAGAAACATAACTGATTTTTATCTTGTATTCTGAGACCTTGCTGAATTCACTTAGTAGTTCTAGAAATTTTTTTGTAGATTACCTGGAATTTTCTACATAGATAGTTATGCCATTGGCATATAGTGACAGTTTTATTTCTTCCTTGCTTTTTTGTATGCCTTTTATTTTATTTTCTTGCCTTACTCCATTGGCTATAACTTCCAGTACCAGCCTAAATAGCAGTAGTGAGAGCAGACATACTTGTCTTGTTCTTACTCTTGAAATATCATTGAGTCTTTCTGTATTAAATATGATGCTTATTGTAGGTTTTTTGGAGATGGTTTTTATTAAATTGAGGATGTTTCCCTTTATTCTTAGTTTCTTGTGAGCTTTTGTTATGAATGAATGTTGACTTTTGTTAAGTGTTTTTCTGCATCAATTAATGTATGATCACAATATTATTTTTCTTTAGCAAATGTTAATATTGTATATTATATTTATAGATTTTCAAACACTGTAATGGATTTTTAGCCCTAGAATAAATCTCCCATGGTCATGATGAATTCTACTAACTTTTGTTAAGGATTTTTGAATCTGTATTTATGAGGAATAGCGGTCTGTATTTTTCCATTTTTATACTGTCTCTGTCTGGACTTAGTATCAGGGTGATACTGGTTTCATAAAATGAATTGGGAATTGACAATCTTCTGTTGTCAGGAAGAGGTTATTCTTTAAATGTAAATGTTTGGTGGAATTCACCAGTGAAACCATCTGGGCCAGGAGATTTAACTTTCAGGGAATTTAAAATTAAAAATTCAATGCCCCCAATAGTTATAGGGCTATTTAAATTATGTATTTAATATTATGTGAATTGTGATAGTTAGGGGTTTTCTAGGAACTGATCCATTTTATCTAAGTTGTCAAATTTATATCTACAGAATTGTTCATAATATTCCCTTATCATCCTTTTTATGTATGCAGTATCTGTGATGATATTCCCCTATTTCATTCCTGATATTGATAATGTTTCTTATATTTCCTTTGTCATTGTTGTTACAGGCTTGTTCATTTTATTGAAGTTTTCACATCCCGCTTTTTTCTATTAGTTTAATTTTTTTAATTTCATCGTTTTATACTTGTATATTTAATATTTCCTCCTTTTTACTTGCTTTAGGTTTGTCTTCTTTTTATAGTTTCTTGAGGTAAAAGATTAGATTACTGATATTTTCTTCCTTCTTTTCTATTGTATGAATTTACTGATGTAGATTTCACTCTCAGCACTGCTTTAGCAGTTTACCACACTTTTGATATCTTTTATTTTTATTTTCATTTAATAAAATGTGTTTTTAAATTTTTCCTTGAGACTTTTATAACTCAGAGATTATTTAGAAGTGCATTGTTTTGTTTCCAAGAGTTTAGGAATTTTTCTTTAATCTTTCTGTTATTAAGTTTCAGTTTGATTCCATTGTGATCAAAGACCATACTCTGTATGATTAAATAATTTTAAATTTAATAAGGTTTGTCTTGTGGCCCAGGGTATGGTCTGTTGTGCTGTGTGTTCCATATAGCTGTTTTTGGATGAAATGTACTAGGAATGTCAATAAGAAGCTATTAGATATGGCATTGCTGAGTTCTTCTATATCCCAGCTGATTTTCTGCCTAGTTGTTCTATTAATTGTTGAGAAGTGGTATAGTTTCTAAATCTACTGAAATCACCAAAATATTTGTGAATCTATTTTTTTTATTCTATCATTTGTTGCTTTAGATATTTTGTACCTCTGTTGTCAGATGCATATATGTATTACATTTTGCTATGTCTTCTTGGTACAGTGACCTTTTTATCATTGTGTGATGTTGCCAGTAAATTTTTTATCCTAAAATCTACCTTATCTGATTTGAATATATATATATATATAATATTATATTAATTAATGTAGTATTAAAAATATATATATGGCCCTGAACAGGTGGCTTGGTTGGTTTGTCAGTTTGTACAGTTTGTCACTGTCAGTTTGTACTTTATTTCCATGTCTCTAGTTCAATTTGGCTTGGTTGTTTTATTGATTAGGTTCCATACACCAAAATGTTGTGGGTTTGATCCCTGATCAGGGCAATCAGGGCACATACCGAGACTGTGGTCTTGATCCCCAGATGAGATGCATATGGGAAGCAGCTGATTGGTGTTTCTCTCTTACATTGATGTTTCCCTCTCTTTCTCCCTCTCCTATTTAAAATCAAGGAAAAAAAAACCCCACATTCTTGGGTGAGGATATATATATATATATATATTTATATATTTATATATTTATATATTTATATATTTATATATTTATATATTTATATATTTATATATTTATATATTTATATATTTATATATTTATATATTTATATATATATAAAACTTTCAATGTTCCTATATTTGGAGTGTCTTACAGACAGCGTACAGTTAGATGAATTTTTTTAATAAGTCACATCTGCTAAGGTCCTCCCTTTTTATAAATTTTAAGTTAATTATTTAAAAGTAGTTTTAGGCTCACAGAAAAATCAAGAGGGAGGTATGGAAATTTCTCATTTTTCTCCTGCCACTACACATGCAGTTCTCCCCCACTATCAATCCCAAACCAGGCTGGTACATTTGTTATAACTGATGAACTTAAACTGACACTTTGCAATCACCCAAAGATTGTATTTTACCTTAAGGCTCACTGTTGGCATTGTGGGTTCCATTATTACGATATCATTAGAGAGTAGTTTCACCACCTAAAAATCCTCTACGCTCTGCCTATTTAGATCTTCCCTCCACCTTAACATCTGGCAATGACCAGACTTTTTACTATCTTCATAGTTTTGCCTTTTCCACAATGTCATATTGAGGGAATCATACAGTATTTTGCCTTTTAAGATATGTATTTAAGTTATCTCCATGTCTTCTGATGACTTGTTAGCTTGTTTCTCTTTTGGCACTGAATAATATTCCATTGGTTGGTTGTACCACAGCTTTTTTACCATTCACCTAATAAAGTACAATTAGGTTGCTTTCACGTTTTGGCAAGAACAAAGCTGCTATAAACACATGTGTACAGGTTTTCATGTGGACTCAAGTTCCCAAATTTACAACTCCTTCAGGTGAATACCAAGGTGCATGATTGGTGGATCATCCTTGATGACATATGATATGGAATATCTTTTCATATGCTATGTATCATTGTTATTTATACCTTCTTGGTGAGATATCTGTTAAGATATTTGGTGCATTACTTTCTTTTATTATAATTCAATTACAGTGGTCCTAATATGCCCCCTTATCATTGATGCATCCTTCCCCACCCCACCCTGGCTCCCTCTGTCAATCCCTACCCTTTTGTCCTTGATCATGGGTCTATTATACATGTTGCTTGACTTGACTCTTCCCCTTCTTTCCCTCATTGTCCCCTGCCCTTATCTTCTCCAGTCACTGTCAGTTTGTACTTTATTTCCATGTCTCTAGTTCAATTTGGCTTGGTTGTTTTATTGATTAGGTTCCATTTATAGGTGAGATCATATGGTATTTGTCTTTTACCACCTGGCTTATTTCACTTAGCACAATGCTCTCCAGTTCCATCCATGCTGTCGCAAAGGGTAGGAATTCTTTCTTTCTGCTGCGGAGTATTCCATTATGCAAATGTGGCAGTTTTTCGATCCATTCCTTTACTGATGGGCACTTAGGATGTTTCCAAAACTTGGCTATTGTAAATTGTGGTGCTATGAACATTGGGTCATGTAGGTTCTTTTGAATTGGTGTTCAGGATTCTAAACATATAATCCCATCTGTGGAATCACTGGATCAAAAGGCAGTTTTGTTTTCAGTTTTTTGAGGAAATTTAATACTGTTTTCTACAGTGACTGCACCAGTCTGCATTCCTACCAACAGCGCACTAGGGTTCCCTTTTCGCCACATCTTCACTGGCACTTGTTTGTTGATTTATTAATGATAGCCATTTTGGAAGGTGTGATTTTACTCCTCATTGTATTTTAATTCGCATCTCCCTGATGGCTAGTGATGTTGAGCAACCTTTTCTATGTCTCTGGGCCCTCTGTATGTCCTCCTTGGAAAAGTGTTTGTTCAGGTTCTTTGCCCAGTTTTTTCTTATTTTTTTTTTAAAGATTTTATTTATTTACTTTTAGAGAGAGGAGAAGGGATGGAGAAAAGAGGGAGAGAAACATCAATGTATGGTTGCCTCTGCCACACTCCCTACCAGGGACCCACCTTTGCCCAGTGTTTTAATTGGATGGTGTTTCTTCCTGCTGTGGAGTTGTGTGAGTTCTTTACATATTTTGAAGATCAGACCCTTTTCTGAGGTATCATTGGCAAATGTATTTTCCCATATGGTTGGTTCCCTTTTCTTTTTGCTGATGTTTTCTTCAGCTGTGCAGAAGCTTTTTAATTTGATGTAGTCTCCTTTGTTTATTGTTTCCTTTATATTCCTTGTCCTGGCAGATGTATTGGTGAAAATATTTCTGTGTGGAATATTGTAAATTCTCCTGCCTGTGTTCTCCTCTGGCACCTTTATGGTGTCAAAACTTACATTTAAGTCTTTTATCCTTCTTAAGTTTATTTTGGTATATGGTGTAAGTTGGTGGCCTAGTTTCATTTTTTTGCATGTACCTGTCCAGGTCTCCCAGCACCGTTTGAAGAAGAGGCTATTTTTACTCCATTTTATGCTCCTGTCTCCTTTGTCAAATATTTATTGACCACAGAGGCATGAGTTAATATCTGGATTCTCTATTCTCTTCCGCTGATCTATGTTTCGATTCTTATGTCAGTACAAGAGTGTTTTGATTAGAGTGGCCTTTTCATATAGTTTGTTATCAGGTATTATGATTCCTCTTACTTTGTTCTTCTTTCTCAAAATTACAGAGGCTATGTGGGGTCATTTATGGTTCCATATAAATTTTTAAAATATTCTATATCTGTGAAATAAATCATCAGTATTTTAATAGGGATTGTGTTGAATCTATAAATTGCATTGGGTAGTATGAACATTTGAATGATGTTAATTCTTCCACTCTATGAACTTGGTATATGTTTCCATTTATATGTGTCTTCCTTTGTTGGGAACCGCCCTGCCTGGTATCAGAAGCTGTAACCCCTGCCAAGGCTAAGGCTGAGGGAACAACCTTGGAACCATAAGCCACCAAGGAGACAAGATTATCTCCCTGGCAGGAGTACCACTTCTGCTCCTTTTAGTTTACCCTTCCTGGCCCCCAGTGCTTGGTCGGTTAGCCAATGATGGGTAAGATTCCCCAAGGGGGAAACAACCTAAGACAGGCACAATCACATGGGAGGCCCCCAAGGAAGGACTTTGGGGGCTACAGCAAAAGGGGGTGATGGACTCTCGCCCCTTGGCTTTGACATAGCCTGAGTCCTCATTGTCTGTGAGAAAATCTCCTAATCTCTTGGCTGCCTTACTTCCTGTGCTCCACCTAAGCCTGAAACAATGACAGGGGTGGTGCTGCCCTGTGCTGGATAGGGCAGGTTCTCTGGGCAATCAGGCCTAAAAAAGAATATGTAAAATCCTATGAAAACTGCTTTGTTTAGAATGCTCTCAATTGAACGATAAGGGTCCAAGGAAGAAGTAAGTTTGTTCCTTAAAGTTTTTACAGCTTTTTAGCTATCTGACCCTGACTCAAAATAGGCCCTCAGAGTTCTCTGTTATTTGATCCTTACTTCCAGGCAATGAGTAATGAGCTTTACCTGAATTCTTGTGCAAACAAACCCAATAAAAACCATTGAGGAAAAGGCTCTTGGTCTTTCTCCTTCGAGAGATCGGCCATCTTTCCTCCCCAAGCAGATCATGGCTTGTAGACTTATTCTCATTCGTGGGAGATGGGGGGCTCCGCAGGCAAAGCTCCCCCACATTCCTTAATTTCATTCTTTACTGTTATGTAGTTTAATGAGTGCAGGTCTTTTACCTCCTTGGCTAGGTTTATTCCTAGGTACTTTATTTTTCTTGTTGCTATTGAAAATGGGATTCTTTTTCCCGAGTTTCTGTTTCTGGTATTTAATTCTTCGTGTACAAAAATGCCTTCAATTTCTGAATATTGACTTTGTATCCCAGTTACTTTGCCAAATTTACTTATTAGGTCAAGTTGTTTTTTGAGGGAGTCTATAGGGTTTTCTATGTACACTATCATGTCATCTGCAAACAATGACAGTTTTACTTCCTACTTTCCAATTTGGATGTGTTTTATTATTATTTTTTTCTTCTCTGATCACTGGCTAGAACTTCCAATACTACATTGAAGAGAAGCGGTGAAAGTGGATCACTTCTTCTTGATCTTCAGGGTAGAGCTTTCAGTTTTTGCCCATTTAGTGAGAAACCTTGTAGGTTTCTTGTGTATAGTCTTTATTATATTGAGGAATGCTCCCTCTACTCCCACTTTGCTGTGTTTTTATCATAAATCTGTACTGTACCTTATCAAATGTTTTTTCCACATCTGTTGATATCACCATGTGATCTTTGTCTTTTGTACTACATTTATTGATTTGTGAATATTGTACCATCTTTGCATCCCTGGGATGATCCCACTTGATTATGGTATATGATCTTTTCAATGTATTCCTGGATGTGGTTTGCCAATATTTTGTTCATGATTTTAGCATCTATAGTCATCAGTGATATTGGCCTGTACTTTTCTTCCTTTGTTGTGTCTTTATCTGGTTTTGAAGTCAGGATGATGCTGGCCTCATAAAAAAGCCGGTAGTCCTCCCTCTTCTTTGATTTTTTGGAATAGTTTAAGAAAGATAGGGATTAGCTCTTCCCTAAATGTTTGGTAAAATTCTGCTGTGAAGCCATCCAGTCCAGGGCTTTCGTGTGTGTGCCAGAAGTTTTTTGATTATTGCTTCAATTTCACTGCTGTTATTTGTCTATTCAAGCTTTCTGCTGCTTCTTAATTCAGTTTTGGAACATTATATGTTTCTAGATATTTGTCCATTTTGCCCAGGTTTTCAAATTTCTTGGCATTTACTTGTCTGTAGTAATTTCTTACATTCCTTTTTATTTCTGTGGTATTAGTTGTAATTTTTTCTCTTTTGTTTCAGATTTTATATATTTGGGTCCTCTCTCCTTTTTTCCTTGATAAGTCTCGTTGAAGGCTTGTCGAATTTGTTTCTATTTTCAAAGAACCAGCTCCTGGATTTATTGATCCTTTGAATTGTCCTTTTAGTTTCTATGTCAGGGGTGTTAAACTCACTTTTACCAGGGGCCACATCAGCCTTGCAGTTGCCTTCAAAGGGCTGAAATAATTTTAGGACTGTGTCTTTCAAGGAGGGAAGAATACTTCATTAAATATCAAAGGACAAGTAAGCAGGCTGTTCATTCCAACTAGGGGAAACAGTATTACTAAAGCCCAGAAGCATGATAATAGCATTTCCCCTCAGGAAATGTTGGTATAATTTCAGTGTTTCTGGAGGATGAGGGGTGAGGCACCAGAGGGGAGGATTTGGGCCTGGAACACTGAGATGGAATAGTGACAATTTGTTTCAAAAAAAAAAAAAAAACAAAAAACACACACAGCAAACACAGATACTAATGGTAACTGAGACTGAGTACAGAAGGCCCTGAGTTTAACTTTTGCTCTTGCCATTTACTGATTATTTAATTTTTGGAACATTACTTAAACTCTCTGAGCCTCATTTGTAAAGTACATAATAGGGGTTGCTGTGATGACAGAGAAAAGTATGCTGGTAAAGGTTGAACCACTTCATAGGTACAGCACCTTCTCAATAAAATTCAGAGCTCTAGAGAACCAAAGATTCAGTGGTTCTCAATGTGGCTGCACATACCATTCTCCTAGAGGTCTTAAAAACAAAAAAAGAGAGGAGAAGTTTGCTTGTGCCCACCCTCAGAGATTCTCACTCAAATGATCTGGTTTGGAAACCTGGTTTGTGTATGGTGTTAAAGTCCTCCAAGTGGCTCTGATGCTGAAGCAAGGATGGAAGCCACCAGTTCAGGTCCTCTAAGACAGCAGGGGTCAGGGGGAGACCTGGGAGCTGGAGGGTAAACCATGAGTGCTCACCTTGTCCCTTGTATCATAATCTGAGTGACTTTGTACATAATACCTCTTTAAGGAAGTAAAGGACTTTTTTTCCTATCCTCTTAGATTCAGTGACTGGGATCCTACAATCAAACTATAAAAAGACATATTACCATAGAAAAGGTTTATTATTACACATACATATGGAGACCTTCACATTAAAGTGAAGACTCAAAGAAGCAGATAGGCCTGAGAGTTTTACACCTTTTAAACAAAATGACAATAAATGTGTAGATGTGACAAGACTAAGGGGGAAGGAGTTTGGTGTAGGGGTTGTAAATTGTGAGAAGATGACTTGGTAATATTTAGGGAAATTAATGCATGATAAGGGTTATTTTAGTAAGCCACATTTGCAGATACATCTTGGCGTTGACTCACTGTCTTCATGGTTATAAACTCCCCCAGGAGAGGAAATTTATGGAAGTTCTCATTTCTCAGAAGTTTCTGCTTTTGGGTAACTAAGGAGAACTGGAAGGTTTCTTTCTGTGTGTGTTGATTCTCATTTGCCATCATTATTTTTATTGCAGACCAGAGTAATTCTTATGCCAAAGTGGTATGTGTTGGGATGACATATTCTGACACCCTTACCTTCACTCTGAGAGCCTTGTTTACCTCACTACTATGACCTTGAGGGTGCTGGTAGCTGCTCCTATGAAACTGTGTCCCACTGTTGCTGCTGTCACTGCAGCCAACCCCCATGTACCTCTGGTGCTGCAGAGGTACCTGCCTAGCACCTATGAATCTTCTTTCTTAGCGCCCAAAATTGTTAGGGGGAGGAAATGAGATAATGACCATGGGTTTCCTCTTAAACCTGGAGAGCTCTCTGCCCTTGTGAAGAAACCGCTCCTCTGTCTTTGGGGACTTTCCCAAGGTCACAGACAGCAGGGCAGGTGAAGGCCCTTCTCCAACCACTTGAGTTGCTTTAATAACTACCTAACTAGTTTTGCTTGTTCTGTCTCTCAGTTATTCCTTCACTAGCAGTGTTTACAATAGGGAGGTAAATATACTTCATATTATTTCTCCATGTTCTTGTTGTCCTGAAAAAAATCATTGGACTGTGCTGAGCATGTGACTTGGCTTAACATGTCCATAGTCACCGAGCTCTGACTGGACACACTGTACAGCCTTTCCTTCTGCTTTGGTTTGGTATTACTGTATTTTTAAATCTGCCCTGTACTGCCAAGACAAGCAGTGTATGGAGATGCAAGCAGGCTTGCTGGGCTTGTAGCAGGAGTGTCTCACTTAAAGCTTTAGCAACAAACACTGGAGGCTCTCTAGTTTAGGACTGAGGATGGTGAAGGTGATGCAATGTTTTGTTTTGGCTTCAGTTAAAACATTTTATAGCACTTCGTGCTCTGTGCGCTTGAGGATGTATTGACACACAGGATTAGCTTTATGGAACTAGTTTTGTGAGGTGCCTGGGGCAAGATAGCAATTTTTGAAAAATGAATAACACAAGTTTATCTTTAGACTACAAATACAATATTTACATTGTATAGACATAACAAAATAACTTATCAAAAAAACTGAATTTGGAATCATTTGGGTTGACTTTTTTCCATTTTACTCTGTATGAAAGAGGGTTTGTTGTATAAATTACAATATTATGAAATCAAAAAAATTGTAAATATCTTAACAGAAAAAAACTGTTTAGCATACAAATGAAAACCCAGGAAGAAAGTCTTTACTTTTGCTAGACTCTCAAGACCTGTAACAACAGTGTCACTAAGGCTTATTTTATCTTTATCTTGATGGCCTAGTTTTAGGAACCACTTGGGTTGCTTTAATAACTACCTAACTAGTTTTGCTTGTTCTGTTCTTTTTCTTACCAGCTGATTGTTTATACAGTTGCAAGAATAATATTCTGATACAAATGTACCTAATTTTTTTTTCTGGCTATGATTTCTGATTACTGACCCCCAGGATACCAGGAGGACCTGGATGATCAATGCATGGCAGAGGAGGGCTTGATTACCTTTCTAGGTTCCTGATTTTCTTTTCCCCTCATCTACCTGGGTAATAGTTGCCACTTTCTCTTCCCCCACCCATGGGACTCTTTCCTTTGATTGCAGTGAACTTTCTCCTGCCTTCTTCCCCATGAAATACTAATCAGATGGTAAAACCCAGCTCTTCTCACTCCCCTTCAGTCCTGAAGTAGTGGCCTCCATGCAGCAGCCCATTTGGCTCCATGATCTTCTGTGTGTTCCTCTGCTAGGGCACCTAGCTCTCAGTGTTAATCTTATTTGCTTTTTTCCTCACTGGACTGAATTTGTGAGGGCAAGGCTTATGTCTCATTATAGAAGTTTTTAGAGCCTAGCACTGAGAGAGCCATCAAGATATGTTTACTAAATTTAGTGGCTTCTGGTGGTTAGCAATGTGCCCATTCACAAGCAAGCTGGCAGGGCCCCTCTCCAGTGTCCTTTGTAAGACACTAGTTTGAGCAATTGGCTGGGTGTGGATGGTTTGAAATGGAACTTATTCTCAAATAATCCAGCTAAATCTTCAGGCTGCTTTTGGCCATTGTCTAAATTAATGAGGTCTTACTGCTTGCTTGTTTATTACATTCCCACTGGAAAAAGAAATATGGTAGGGTTTTAGTTTTCTAACCATTTACATAGAGTTAAGATTAGATGCCAGTTCTGTCATTAGCTTTCCATCTGTGACCTGCACACATGCACAAACACACATACATGCACACATGTTAATTTGTCTAATTACTAGTTTGCTTTATTTTGTGGCTATCACTGTCCTGAAGTTTTGGATGATTTTTTTATGTTTCCTCTCTGAAGCATCCTTGATAGATATCTCCTTACACTTCCTATTTATGCCACTTTGGTATTTAACCTTTTAAATATACCCCAGATATGAGCTCCTTTGATATATATTTGAATCTGAAATTTGCATTTGCAATGCTATTAATAATCTGTGTTAAATGCGTTTTATGAATTAAACTCAGATATGAAAAGCACAGTTTTGCATTCCATATACACTCCTTTTTAACAAACTAGAAAATCTCTAATGACTTGAGATCTCTTTTCTCTACTAAAATAACCAACTGGATAGCCTTCAAGTGAAAACCAGAAAATACTGCATGTAAGTGAATATATCATAAAAATATGAAATGGTATATTTATATGGACAATATTAATATGAAATATCAGCATAGTTCTTGACTGATGATTCTAGATCTACTAGAATAAAGTTACTAAGCAGATTCATAGTAAAAGTAATGCCATAAGGGTAAAAGTCTATTGAGGAAAATAAAGTGAGAACTCTGGAAGAGCCATTTATATAGCATCTGTTGTTAAAGTAGTTACTAGTCATCCTCATCATTACAGTGCTTGTCAATCAATGGCCATTGGCACGAATTCGATGCCAACAGGAATCCCCAATTTGGGGTGCAGTGAAGAAGAAAACTTTGTTCAGTACAAAACAGCTCAACTGTCATACAACACAGCTGTGAAAATAGCAGGGCTATTAATTAGCCCTGGGGTCAGGTTCCTCTCCAGCTAGAGAGCTCTGCTCTGCTGAGACATCTTCAGTGTTTCAGCTCAGCCAGGAAGATGCAGTCTTCATTCAGTAGAAAGGGAAAATGTACTCTCATAACCACAGGGAGGTGGTTTATATGCAGAGAAGTCCCCACCCTTTTGTCCCTGATTGATCTGTCCTCATGTAAATAAGGACTCCAAATCCTTTATACTCAATTGGTCTAAAAAGCACTATCTTTACTGGTCAAAATAGAGCCACTCTGATTGTCTGAAGCTCTACAGCTCTGATTGGATGGGGAAAGACTCAGTCCTATTGGTATAAATAGGATTTTAGGGCCTCCTTTATAAGGGCTGGTGCATATTTTTTTGTGTGCGTGTCAGCACACCTGTTACATTGTAAGGGGGTGGAGCCTTGGGTATTTGCCAGGGTCGGGCAATCCTCTGCTTTGTTGTGGCACTGTATGTGGGAGAGGGGTCAGAGAGAAAACAATACTGCTGGCTTGCTCCTGCTCTAGCCCCACTTTCTAATGAACTCTCTTGTGAGACTGGGATTTTCTCCCTCCTCCATAAACCCCACTAGATTTTATGGCCAGAGATTTGGAGTCTTTAGTTTCCCAGTCAGCCAGCCCGTCCTTGCTCACACAGCCTGCTGCCTTGCCACAGGTTCTCTTTGCCCACCCAGTTGTCCATCTCTGTCCCTCCTACTGGTCTGGATGAATGTTTCTTTAACTTCTTAATTCTTGGAGTTCCATGCAGTTTGGTATTCTGGCAGTTCTGGTTATTCATTGTTTTTAAATTGGTTGTTATCCTTCTTTTGACTGTGCAAGGAAGTGAAACATTTTTACCTATATCTCCACCTTGGTCAGAACTCAAAATGTGGCCCAAATAAAAAAAAGACCAAAACTCCAGAAAAAGAGCTAAACAAGGAGGAGATAGACAACCTATCTGATGCAGAGTTCAAAATACTGGTGTTCAGGATGCTCACAGAACTGATTGAGCTCTGTCACAAAATTAAGAAAAAAATGAAGGCTACACAAAGTGAAATAAAGGATAATATACAGGGAACCAACAGTGAAGGGAAGGAAACCAGGACTCAAATCAACAATCTGGAACAAAAGGAACAAATAAATATCCAACCAGAACTGAATGAAGAAACAAGAATTCAAAAAAATGAAAAGAAGGTTAGGAAATTCTGGGACAACTTTAAGCATTATAACATCTGAATCATAGGGGTAACAGAAGGAGAAGAGGAAGAGCAAGAAATTGAAAACTTATTTGAACAAATAATGAAGGAGAATGTCCTCAAACTGGAGAAGGAAATAAATTTCCAGGAAGCCTAGGGGGTCCCAAAGAAATTGGATCCAAGGAAGAACACACAAAGACACATCGTAATTAAGTTACCCCAGATTAAAGATAAGGAAAGAATCTTAAAAGCAGCAAGAGGAAAGGAGATATTTACCCACGAAGGAGTACTCATAAGAATATCAGCTGATTTCTCAAAAGACTCCTTGCAGGAAAGAAGCAGCTGGAAAGAAGTATTCAAAGTCATGAAAGGCAAAGACCTACATTCACAAATACTCTATCCAGCAAAGCTATCATTTAGAGTGGAAGGGCAGATAAAGCGGTTTCCAGATAAGGTCAAGTTAAAGTTGTTCATCATCATTCAGCTCCTATTATATGAAACATTAAAGAGACTTATCTAAGAAATAGATCAAAAACTAGAACAATAAAATGACATCCAACTCACAACTATCAACAACTGAACCTAAAAAAAACAAAAAGAAAAGCTAAGCAAACAACTAGAACAGCAACAGAATCACAGAAATGGAGATTCTATGGAGTGTTATCAGTGGAAAGGGAGAGGGGGAGAATGAGGAGGAAAGGTACAGGGAATAAGAAGGATAATTGGTATGCATAAAATAGACACAGGGAGGTTAAGAATAGTATATGAAATATAGAAGCCAAAGAACTTATATGTATGATCCATGAACATGAACTAAACAGGAAAGGGAAATGCTGGAGGGTGGCAGAGTACAAGGCAGAGGGGGGATAAAGGAAGAACAAAATGGGATAACTGCAATAGCATAATCGATAAAATATACTTAAAATTAAAAGCAAATAAATAAGAGCTGGTGCAGATGGCAGGAACACAGTGCAGGCAGGCAGTTCAGCACAGAGGCTTTTCTGTGAAGTGCAGTTCATGTGAGAGGTCCCTGTGCAGAAATGGCTGCTAAGGTCTCTCTTTTTAAAAGTGTGAGCCCAGTTGGTGACCAGCAGCTCTTCTTAGTAAGTGTCTTTTTTCTTTTTTGTCAGGGTTCGCACACTTGACCAAGGAACACTTGTTTTAGATGAATTCACGAATTTACCTACAACCAACAGAACTTCATTTATTTGAAAATAACCATTAATTCTAACTTTGCACAGATTCTGATAATGCTTTCTTTTGATTAATATAAATTGTGATGATATCAAGTACTTGCAGATTTACTTACATCATAAATCTTCCTTCATGTTCCAATAGGAACTAATAGAATTTAATATTGTTTAAGTTAGACATTGAATTGCATTTAATGGTACAAATGGATTTTTTAGAGATATTTTGCTTGGCACAATCTAAGCTTTCAAAGAGAAAGCCTTGTAGTCTTAATGGGCTCACATAAAAAACAACTGTTTTCTAAAACACATTCAAGACATAGGATTCTTAAACAATATAAACTACAAAAACAACCTAACCAAACAGAAACATGCTTCCTACCAAAATTTTATAGTTGTATATGTTAAAACCAAAAGCATGTTCCTTTCCTAGATCTGTGCCATTAGTAGATAGATATCTTTTAAGTGTCAACTGCATTCTTAACAAAAGCATGCTATTAGAATATATGTAATAATAATAGCAAATATATTTGAGTAATAACTACATGCTACTTTTAATATATTTCCTCAGTCCTTACCATGACCTTAGGTGAAGGATATTGTTTTCCATATAGAAAACTGATATTCATGAGAGTCAAAAATTAGTAAGTGGAGGGGGTCCAATATAATATTTGAACCCCTAAAACATTACGTAATTAACTTTATGTTGAAAATTCTCTGATGGCTTCAGACTTATTTCAGGCAGTGAGAAATGCTGGAGGGTGGCAGAGTACAAGGCAGAGGGAGGATAAAGGATGAATCTACCCAATTCCACAGGATGAATCTTGATTATATGTGAACATTTTAATTCTGGAATCAAGTGGGCTACATATGCAAACTAGTTAATATAATTAGCTAAGAAACAGGAAGTTTCAAGAAATTTTGAAATAATTTTAAAGTTATGCAATTTTGAATATTTAAGTCCAGGCAGAAAAATAAAGCATGTGGTCAGGGGTTGCAATAGGGCATCTCACTTAGAAGCAATTTCTGTATGGTCACAACTCTGCAGAAAGCCAGATCTCCCATTCCCTTAAGCACATCTATTGCTTCTGCCTTTTACAGGGGACTTGCAATAAAAATTGTGGTTATTTTGTTAGAGCAAATAAAAAAAAGCAACTAGCAGATTTCAGGAATAACAGCATATCTGGGGAACATTTATTCCCTTTTCTGTCTGGCTTTCTTTCTTGCTCTCTTTCATCAGATGTTTTCTCTCTTCCTTATAGTCCCTCTACTTCTCTCTGTGCAGAGGCTTGTCCTGTTTACCCTCCATTCTCTGTAGCCTGATTCATAATTCTTGCCCTCTTGCTTGCCTATGACCTTGGCTTACCATTGGTTCTTTTGGGCCCAGCTTGTTCATAAGTGGTAAATACTTGGATTACTCTCATTCCAAAACCTATATTTCTTTACTATATTATGCTGACAGTATATATTTTTAAATTTCAATAATCAAATATATTTTTAATAAATTAAGATGTAGAAAATAGTCTACTATATTTATGCAGGTATTCACCTTTTCTGTTATCTCTCACTTTATTTTTGAAGTTCAAAGGAACTCTGGTGTCATTTCCCTTTAGCCTAAAGAAATTCCTTTTGCATGTTTTTGAGAGCAGGTCTGCTGTGACAAACCCTATTTTTCTACCTGAGAAATGACTTTTTTTCACCTTCATCGCTCAAAGACATTTTTACTATAAGTAGAATTTTAGGTTGAAAGGTCTTCTCTTCTGGCACCTTAAAGATGTTGTTCCACTGTCATCATCTTCTTTTTTAAAAATCCTCACTAAAGGATTCATTGATTTTAGATAGAGAGGAAGGGGGAGAAAGAGAGAGAGGAGAGGAGAGGAGAGGAGAGGAGAGGAGAGGAGAGGAGATACATTGATGTGTTGCCTCCCAAATGTACCCTGACCAGGGATCAAACCCACAACCAGGTATATACCCTTACCAGAAATCAAACCTGCAACCTTTTGGTGTATGGAACAGCTCTCTGACCAACTGAGCTATCTGACTAAAGCTCCACTGTCTTCTGGACACCATCATTTCTCATGAGAAACTTTCAGTCCTTGGAACTGTTGGTCCATACATTTAATATTTTATTCCAATCTCCCATCCCCATTTTGGCTGCTTTCAAGACTTTTTCTTTGTCCACAGTTTTTATTAATTTTATTATGTATCTGAGCTGATTTTTTTTAGATTATCCTTTTTGGAGTTTGTTGAGTTTCTTGTATCTGTATATTTATCTTTTATCACATTTGGGAAGTTTTCAGGAATTATTTCCATGAATATTCTTTCTGCACCAACATCTTTTTTTTTTTTTTGCCTCTTCTTTAAGGACTCCCATGACAGAAATATTAGTTCTTTTGATATGGTCCCACAAGTCTCTAAGACTATACCTAGTCAGTTTTGTTTTCAATCACTTTTCTTTCTGTTGTTCAGATTGTATCATTTCTATTGCTCATTCTACAAGTTCACTTGCTCTTTCCTCTCTCATCTCCATCCTGCCATTGAGCTTGTCTAATGAATTTTTAATTTCAAGTATTGTATTTTTCAACTCTAAAATTCAATTTAGTTCTTTTTTATAGACTCTATTTCTCTTTCTGTTCATTTCAAGAGTGTTCATCTTAGTATATAAAAAGTGGTTCTAATAGCTACTTTAAAGTATTTTTACTAATTCACACATCTGAAACTTTGGGTTGGCATCTGCTGATTGATCTTCCTTTGAGAATTAGTCAGATTTGCATGGTTGTTAGTATATCAAGTAATTTTGGATTGTATCCTGCATAATTTGAAGATTACATTGCCAGATTCTGCATACTGTTAAATTTTTTTTTGGCAAATATTGATGTGTTGTTAGAATGGGCATTCAGGTTGCATTGTCTGTTCTTTTCTTCTGTGATACTATTTTCAATGTCAATACAATTTTCAGCTGTTTCTACATTATTTGGGTCTGATAAGGCATGCACCACTCAAAGCTTGCCTTGGTTCTTGGGTGATTTTTATCACCCCAAAGCTGTCATTCAGTTCTTAAAGCTTTTGTTGTACTTCTCTGGGCATTTTCAACACCTGGGCAACTTGAGGGCTGAGATCATTATTTGCATAGGTTCAAACACAGAAATAGATTCTCTTCTCCAACTCTCTCTTGTCTGTGGGGATTTCCCTATGGACTCTGACTTCTAGGTCTACTTTACCCAGTTTTTCTGGCAAGAAACTTTGGGTGCTTTTAGAGTTTGGCCTCCTTTGCTGTGGCACTGTTCCATTTCATTGCACCACAGTGCAAAGCAGCAGGGGAAAGAAAGAACATGTAACACTGATTCACCTATTTTTTGCACAATGGGGATCAAATTCTCTTATAGAAAGGATTAAATCATCATTTGGGATTATAAATGCCCAGGCCGCTACTGGGGTAGCAATGCAGATCTACTCTAAATTCTTTTTATCCTCACCTGATGACATGCTTATGGATTTTAGAGAGAGGAAGAGAAACATCAATGTGAGAGAAAAACATCAATCAGCTACCTCCCAAACACACCCTAATTGAGGACTAAACCCATAAGCTAGATATGTGTGCTCTGACTGGGAATTGAACCCACAACCTTTTAGTTTATGGGACATACTCTCATTAAGTGAGCCACTGGCCAGGGCTGGAGATTTATTTTTTAAGCTGGCCTTGAGTCAGGACTGAGAGAATAAAAAGAAAAGTAAACATGGGGATTTTCTCTATACTTTGGGGAAGTAAAAGTAGCCCTTTATCCTACTTCTACAACCAGAACAATGACTTAGCTATGTTTTTGTTTTGTTTTGTTGGCACTTTTTACAAAGTTCTGAACTTGATTTGACTTCAGGACAAGTCCGTGAGGAGATAAAAAGGATAAACAGGGAAGAGTCTTTGTAGCTCATTTGATCTCTGCTATAGATTTGAGTTCCTTCCTTAATTCACTTGCTATTGTTTACTTTCTAGATTGTTCAGTTAGTTGTTTGTCACATTTGTCCCATTTTAGTGTGATCATGGGAGTGACAGAATGGGTTCTGTGTTCTCTGGGCAACCTTTTATTAAGGTTTGTATCCTTAGCACTTGCCATAGAAATTGCCCTGTAATCGACGATAAAGTAAATGAAGTGAATGAAAATCATAGCATTGATTCATAACATAAATGCTGACTTTTTATTCCTGTCTTCAAGATTCAGTTATGGATACAAAAGTCCTTTCCCCTTTAACTGCAGTGACTCCTCAAATTCCCATCTTCCCATCCACTCTTTTCTAAGATTCTACTTTGAAAAGTGGAAAAAAAGTCAGTCCACTGATTTTTTTCTTTGCCAGGAGGGCTTGTTGAGAAAAAAAAATCGTTCTTTGCTTCATCATAAAATTTTTATATTACATAAAATTATAATTTTATTATGTTTCACTGAGCTTTTCCTTGTTTACAGTAGAAAGAATTTATTTTAGTGTTTTAGACTTTGGGAAATGATAGCTTTATTTGATTGATTGGTATTATACCGTTCAAAATCTATCATTAGGATTCATCCTTATTTAATTACTCTGAACATGTCACCAAACCCACAATCTACTTCTCACCATTTGCATCCATTAATTCAAACTTGCTGCTCCTTAAATAAGCAATCACTAAAACTTCTCATTCTGAATCTTTTTTAAAAACAAATCTTAATAGAAAGTAGTAAACTTTAGAATATATCTAATTTAAAATCTTAATGTGTTTACAACTTTTTAAAAATTTTGCTTGCTATTTTTATTATAAACATTATCTTATTAGGAAGTAAATGATCATTTATAAATATGATTTTTTTCCATGTTTTTGTGTACATTTGGAATGAAATACCCATATGTGACCCAGGGGGTACTTATTCAAGAGAACTTTTTCTAGAATTCTAGGTGTTCCCTCTTCTAAAGTAGAAAATCTGATTAGAAAATGGAGCAACCAAAGTATATTAAGGATGTGTGTGGTGCAAATTCCTAGCATGAGTTGACTGAAGGTTGATTCCACTGAGTCCAAAGTCTCTAATAAGGTTTCCATTTATAGATAAGTCAGGGCCTATGTCTTGGAATACCACCTGGCAGTGCTATGACTGAAATTAGAAAAATGAAGAGGCAAGAAACACGTTGTGTCACAATCTGTTGTGTTCAAAATCTAAGTGTGTGTTTTTTTTCTATTTTTATCCTGGGGTCTCCAGTTTACCGTGGTTTCTGGGCAGTCCTGATGCTCCTGGGGGTAGTCGCTGTGATCACCGCGAGCTTTTTGATCATCTGTGCAGCCCCCTTTGCCAGCCATGTTCTCTATAAAGCCGGAGGAGGCTCATATATTGCTGCAGGTATGTGTAGTGCTGTGAGCATACTTTCTAGCCATGGATTTTCTCCATATCATTGTATTTTTCATTTATAATTCTAGGTATCAGGCTTCAAGCAGTAGGAATATAATTATATTCATTTCCCCGGGGACTTTGCATTTCTCATGTGCTAACACTTAATTAGAACAAACAGTTTTTGCTCATTGTGTCCACATTATATGAAATCAGACAATAGAGGGAAAATATCTGCCCAGAGAGTCTTTTAACATCTTTTGTCCTATTAATTTTCTGTCTGTAAAATGGGGTCATAATGTTTCTCTGAAACATCAGGATATGAGTAAACTTTTCTGTGTTCTCTGAAAAAGATAGTGCTATGATAATGCTCAAAACTCTCATGATGTATTTGCCTGTAGCAAAAACATGATGTTTTTCTACAATGTCACCATTTGGTTTTCTTAATTGTGGTTCATGTGCTTTATCTAAACACATTCTCTTTATTGTAAAACCTACAGTTATTTTGGTCAGCTTCCCAACTGGACTTTCTAATTCCTAGTAAAATAATCATATTACAAATGAAAAAATAACTGAATAGGTGAGTCTTGTGAATTTTAAGACTTTTTCATTTAATTATGAAGTAAAAGACAGAACACTAATTTAAAAACATAAGTCTAAGATTATTTGTAGAGATAACAATTCTAGAAAATTAGACAACTTCAGTGTGACTCAGACTAAACTTTACATGATTATGCTCTACAGTAACATCAGATTAGAAGGACAAAGAGTTTCCCCATGGCATGGCAGTGAGAACAAAGAGAGGGAGCAGAATGAATAGCTTTACTCTTTTTATAATCATTGCAAAGACAGCTCATGATGTTGGCCATCACAATTTAATCAATGGCCAGTTAACTAAGAGTTTCTTTAAGTACATATTTTGCATAGTACTATGCTTATTTATGCAGAGAGAGAATAAAAATAATAATCAGATATGGATCCTCTGCTCAAGAGCTAAAAAATAAAATAAAACAAACAAACAAACAAAATCCACTGAGAACAAGAGCCCTGTTTAACCTACTCTATCTTTTGCCTCTTATTTCAATTCTTCTCCAGATTTACCCATTGGAGCTCATAATTTTTTAAATAATATTTAAAGAATTAAAATATAATTTACATACTACAAAATATACCATTTTAAAGTGTATAAAGTACAGTGGTTTTTAGTACATTTACAAAGTGGTTTAAGTATCAATATTTGATTCTGGAATATTTTTATCCCCCCACAAAGAAACCTCATCCTCTCCTCTGCTCACATCCAAATCCCAGTAACTATTGATTTACTCTCTGTCTCTATAGATTTGCCTTCTCTGGACTTTTCAAATAGATGAAATTGCAATATGTGGCCTTCTGTGTCTTGCTTCTTTCACTTGGATCTCATAATCTATCATCTCTCTTCTTTAATTCATAATTCCATAAGACCAAAGTCATTATGACTTAATACTGAACACCTCTTTTACCACATAGTTTCTCTTCCCATAAACCACATTCTACCCTCATTTCATTCAGAGGTCTAGTTAAGGTGAATCTTTTTCCCTGGTCTTCCCAGAAATAATAGTTCCTTGCTAAAATATGTAAATATTTTTTCTTCATTCCTTGACTTTCTTTTTCTATTTTTGTCAACAAATGTTAGGTGTAATAGCAGTAGTTTCTCAGTAACACATTATGAGCAGCACAACTAATTGAAACTCAGAAATGCTCTGATCCTGAGTTTGGTCTTAGGGAATTTTGTGCATTTGTTTATATTTAGTGCTTTTGAAAAAAATATTAGCCATTTTATAATTTGTGTAAGAAAGTAGTAGTATATACAGCTAGAGGTTTCAAGGTGATCACTTTGTCAGATCACTCTATTATACACCTGAAATTAATATAATATGGTGTGTCAACTATATTTTAACAGAATTTCTTTAAAAAATTACACTTGTCCAAGAACCTTGTAGAAAGATAAAGCATTTACTACGTACTCATGTGCCTGTGACAAGTGGACTTTATTTTTTCAGTGAATCCTTTGTTGTATGTGAGTATGGGGCTGAGATTCTCCTTGCTTAGGTCTTCATGCAAAAGACCCTGGGAGCTGAGAGGTGTCCAAGGTGTTCTGAGAGCTCATTCTGAAAGTCCCAAACTAGATGATTATGAGGACACTTCCTTTAAAATTTGACATAATTTGCTTCATGGCTTAGTTCTTTATTGTTCATGCAGGACTTTCTCCCACCCCCCCAAGAACAGAGACAGGTATGCTATTGGATAAGATAAGATATTAATCAATTTCCTGACTGAACTGACTCAGCTTATCAGTTCAGTGAGGAAAAATGATGTTTTCAGAAATAACTGAAGTTTGCTTTCCAGTAGCAATTTCCACCATGAAACACAATCTTTTAAAGCAGTTTTTGGATCTATAAATCATCCTTACTCTTGAGTAATTATTGACAGAAGAATTTAAAAAATCTTTCAATTCTCTATTATTTACATCCCCAGATAATATGAATAAGAAAGTTGTTTTTTAAAAGTTGAAGATGGAAACTTAAATGCTATGTTCTACAGGGATGAGGGGAATATGAAATAAATAGCAGGTTTGTCAGCTAGCCAAGTATTCTTATGGACCACATTTAACATAGAACCATGCATATAATCATTTACTGAGTTAAATGGAATTTATAGTGTTTTGGGTGGTTTAGATTTTATATTTTAAAGTGAAGAAGTTTCATCTCATGCACCTAGTGTTCCAAAATCTCTTTTGTTTTAGGCCTTGTCATCATCCCCTGACTGACTGAGTCTCTCATGCTGCCTTTTGTCAACACTGTGCTCTAATGGGCAGTTAGGAGCAGGTGAAGTTTGGGTTGTGGTTGCTGTGGCTATTTTATCAATGCCACAAACAAGACTGGGCACTCCCTTTGTTTGGGCAGAACCAAATTCCAAATGGTGGTTGCTGGGTGTGCACACATAGAACATCTTTTAGCAACAATAAGATTGTTTTGGGCATTCCACGTGGCTGGACATGCTTGTGTTACAGCAGTCAGTATGAGTAAGGGGTGGGGTCTGTGGTATTCCTCTTGCTGTGGCACCAGACTCAGAGCAAGGCTTGGGGGGCATATGTTGCCACTCTCTTCACTTGAACAGATCCCTCCTCAGGCAGGCCAGGCCATGTGTTCCCCAGAGAAGTTCAGTTCCAGACCAAGTGTGTGGTAATTGTCAGGGTGTTATGATGCCAGGCCTGTATTTCAGTCAATCTCATCACATACCTCCACAATAACTAAACAGTTAGTGACTTTTTTTTGCATTTAAAAAAATTTTTAATGTATAATACACTATCTGTATATTATGTGTTCACCACTCCAAAGTCAAGTCTCCTTCTATCTCCATTTATCCCCATTTACCCATAAATTTGTTTTAACGTGGACTTCTGCAGAACTCTTAGATACAAAGGAGGGGATTCTTGTCTTCTCCTAACCTGTGATATTGGAAGTGGTAGGAAAGATGCAAAGAAAGGTTATAAAGGATAGACATGGCTTGAAAAAGATTTAGAGTTGTGTGGAGAAAATTGCTATAAAGTGGAATATTTCTAATGCCTGTGCAAAGAGACATCAATAAGAATTGCTGCTCATCAGAAAGCCTTCTAAGTGTATAAGAAAACATAATGGCATGATCTGGATGCTTGAGACACTGGCATTAAGTGATAAGCCACAAATGGTAGAAATTGTTATTTTGTCAGGATATCAGGGGAGAAAGTTTTTTCTATCACAATTGAAATCACCTTTTCCTGAATACTTTCCTGCTATGTGTAGAGCTTGACATAGTCTCATCTAGAAAGAGGTGCCTAAATATCAGCTAAATCCCTTGTTAGGTCTTCAGGTTGGTGAGGCTGCATACACATCTTATGAGTCAGGGGATACAGGATGCACTAGTGGGAAGAAAGGCCTCTTCTGTGCAGTCAGTTCTTTGGAACGTAGCAGGGGCACAGTTGTGGTTTGATTGCTGGCAGTGACTGCTTGGTGTGCTCCTCACCCAGACAATTAATGTTTAATCACCAGGACACAATCTAAGTGAATTGGGTAAGTCCTGTACCATATGGGACTAACAACCTGAAACACATCCTTCTATGGCCATGGCTGCTCCCTTATGGTCCTGAGGACAATGCTTTGTAGAAGTGTAGTGATGTGAACCCTTGTAAGAAAGTAGTGTAGCAAAAGTGAGTGGTTATGAAAGGAATATGAAATATTCATATATAGCAGGTAATACGGACTCATAAATAAATTTGTGGTTGGTTTTCCTTTTCCTTTAATAAGATCTATAGTATTTGTGGCAGCACATCAGTAAACCACATTTTTTCTGCATGAGATAAAATGGATGCATACCACAAGAAGCTTCTCCCCATCTTAAAAGAGAAAAGGCTCACAGAAGCCAAGAGACACTCTTCAGATGTTCTTTTTTAAAATTTTATTTTAATCATTGTTCAAGTACAATTTTCTCCCTTTTACTCCCATTCCAGCCTGCCCACCCATCCTTCCCATTACCACCATTCCCCTAGTTTTTGTCCATGTGTCCTTTAAATTTGTTCCCGTAAACCCTTCCCATTTTCCCCTGAAATTCCCTCTTCTCTCCCCTCTGGTCACTGTCAGCCTGTCCTCTATTTCACTGTCTTTGACTATATTTTGCTTGTTTCTTTGTTTTGTCGTTTAGGTTCCTGTAAAAGGTGAGATCATATGGTATTTGTCTTTCACTGCCTGGCTTATTTCACTTAGCATAATGCTTTCTAGCTCCATCCATGCTGTTGCAAAGGGTAGGAGCTCCTTCTTTCTTTCTGCGGCATAGTATTCCACTGTGTAAATGTACCATAGTTTTTTCATCCATTCACTTACTGATGGGCATCTAGGTTGCTTCCAGCACTTAGCTATTGTAAACTGTGCTGCTATGAACATTGGGATGCAAAGGTTCTTTTGTATGGGTGTTTTAGGATTCCTAGGATATAGTCCCAGCAGATGTTCTTTTATTTTTTTGCTGAGACTGAGCACGTGGCTCTTAGAAGGTGCTCAGGGTCCTGCCAGCCCCTCACCTCTTCCTCCAGATGAAGCAGAAGATGGTGACAGTGGGAGCAGGGAAGAGTGTGTGGAGGAAACACAGACCCAGGGCAGGCAGGGATTAGGAAAGAATTGCTGACAGCACAGGGGCGGGAGGTCTAACCTTACAAGTACATGCATGCCCCTGCTTGCACCTGCTGTCCCCACGTCCGTATAGTGAAAGATCTGGCTATAAACAGCTATTTACCCTAGACAACAAGCCTGGAAGGGCAGTGAATTCTTGGCAGAATAGCTTTTCTAAAATTTCTGTGTCTTTCTTAGCATGCAGGAAGTAGGTTTCCCCAAGAAAATCACAAGCATAACTTCCCAAAAAGGAACAGACTATTTCATCAAAGTCCAGGACTGAACATTTTATTCAAAGTTCTCTCTGGCTTGTTGAAAGTGAAAGCTGGAAAGGAAAGAGTGATTAATGGAAACTAGGGTAGTTATATATTAGCAGGTGTATTTCTT
Organism: Tonatia bakeri; assembly: GCA_004024845.1. Lineage (NCBI taxonomy): Eukaryota > Metazoa > Chordata > Mammalia > Chiroptera > Phyllostomidae > Tonatia > Tonatia bakeri. The sequence continues at coordinate 138,312 of PVIA01000063.1, forward strand.
GTAGCAGAAGCATTCTCTCTGATTTTATGAACTGTAGAATGGTTGTTTGGATGTCCCTTCTGCTCCTTTCTCCTCACAATGCTTATCAGTTGAAATGTGTGTAACAGGCTGTTCCACTCAGACTTGTGCGGACTGTTTTCAAATGGGGCACCAACATGGCAGATATATGATACTAAAATGAGAAGACAGGATCCCAGTTCTTTGAGTCTTAGCATCTCAGCCAAATGAAAGCCATGGAGGGAGGGAGAGTACAAAGAGGATGGAGGAGACACGAAGCGATTTCTTTGTGGAGAGCTGCTGCTTTCTGAGTGTCTGCCATTCTTGGTGTGGTGTCTGTGCCTTTGTTGGAGACATTCTGTGTTAAGGTCTAGCTCCTGCATGGACAAATCTAGGGAGTGAGAAGCCAGGTCAGTAACAGCTTTGGTGGAAATTTTATGGAGAAACTTGAACTTCCAACTTGAATAAACATTTCTTATCCCTTTGAAAAAAAATGTATCTGTGCCATTTCTCTGAGAACTAGAGTGACAGGCCTGGCAAATGAATGCTTTTACTTGCATGCCATATTATTATGGGTATAATTAACTTCTACCCTGAAAGGGATTATTCGCAAATGTATAAGCTGACAAGATTTTTTCTGTCCTATAAAATATGATCTCTGGGTTGGGTGTAAGTTTGTCATGGTGGAAAGGCAAAATAAGTTTCCATTTACTTCATTCTCTTTTTCCAAACCATATACACCATTAACATCTACTACTTACTCAATACTGTAGGGGATTTCATTTCTTTGTAAATACTCTGTTTTATTCTACACCCTTCCCCCCAAATAGTCACTTTGTGAAAAAGTAACTATTAGTGAATGGCTAAAGCATATTGGTTTCTTTACTAAGTTTTATGTATTTTCTGAGAGCTTTTTTCTTTATACTTTGTCGTGTAATAACATAGGTACAGATTTGTCTGAATGATCAGATCAACAAATGCTGAGTTCTAGAAAGAATACTTACTTCCTATAACTAAGGGGCCACTGGGGAGTGTCAGGTGATTTGCTTGGCTGGACACTTGAAGAGGAAAATGTCCTTAATATATTGGATTCACCTGATGTTATTTTTTTCCCAGTGTTTTGCGCAGGGACTGTGTAGTAACTGGTGCCCCCTGGTGGAGAATTTCAGTAAGACACTGGCAGAAGCGAAGCAATTTTTCCCTCACTTTTTCTCTCATGAAATCTCAGAACTGGATGAGAGTGTCTAGTTTATTCTCTTACCTCTTGGCCAGTCCTGAAATAGGTCATTCAAATGAGAAGCTCTGATGCTTTAACATATTTCATGGAATACTATTTGCTAGCCATTACTTCCATTATTTCCTCATGTCTACTTTCTGTAGTAGGTACTTTCATTATCTCTATTTTTCCAATGAAAAAACAGACATAACTAAAAAATTTGCTTAATGTTATTTAGCTTGCAAAGTATCAAGCTCTCTGGACAGTAAACTTAGAACTGGGGCAGTTATAATCCAGGAGGAAAATTAGTGGGAATTGATTTTGAGAAAATGAAGACTGGAGAAAAGCTGAGAATGCTTTGGTTGACCATTATGCATTAGATTCACCGTCACTAAACTATGACATCTAACACTGAGCATAATTTAATTATAGTAAAAAGCAATTGCATACTAATTTAAAGAAGAAAGAACTATTATAAAACACTATTTTTAAGAAGTCCTAGCTTATTTCCCCAGAGAAACTATGTTTTTAATGAAAAAAATAAAATACAAGGTCTGGCACAAATAATACCCCTTTTTTATTACAAAACCTTTTATTACAAAATCATAAGTATATAATTCTATAACATAGCAATATCACACTCAAGCACACCATATGACATTTTAGGTGAAATGTTCAAATTAAAACTGTAAATTATTGCACCCATGTTATTACCCTACCAACCACACTCTAGTAGCCCTTACTTCTGCCAGACCCTGTATATGAGATTACTTTGGAAGTATAATACAATATAAGGACAATTATTACTTTTTAGAAAATGTAGAATTGGCTAATTTTTCTTTCTCCATCATATAACATTTAGGAAAAACAGTATACATTTTAGCCTCTGGAATGGGCCTGTGAGAATTCAGCCTGCATTAATTAATGCCCATGTTCCCTCCTTTAGCATGACACATAGGACTCTGAGATGTAAAGAAAGCCCTCAAATACTGCCATTTTTAAGTATTATTAAAAGTTAATACATGAGAAAACTGGTTTTCAAATATTGTGACATAAAATTTTAGGTATTTATGTTTAAGACATTAATGTTCTATTCTTTTTAAATACTATATAAAAGTAATGAACCTATAGATAACTTAATTTGCAGATGTTATCCAAAGTCATGTATAAATGAAAGGCTTAAATCAAATAATTCTAATAGACTCCAATGTCATCCATAACTTTAGGGACACTATATTCCATATCAAGGGGTCAATTCCCTTGCCAGTTCTCAGAGAGTCTAGCTTTTTTAAGTCTCTCACTTTTGTCCTCTAATTTAAAGCCTAGAGATACTTCCTGAATATCTGAGGAGCAACTCTCTTTACAAAGGAATTCCAAAACAAAAAACAAAAACTGGCTCAAAGTTGATATTCTGGTTCCTAGGTTGGGGGTTTATTTTATAATGAGAGTTCATAATATTCTGCTATATGTCATATTTTGTATGCTTCAAATAGTGCATAATGAAAGTTTTAGAATGACAATTCAGGAACTGAAAATAACCAGTTACAAAAAAGAAATCCCTGTGTTCTAGGCATTTGGAGAGTTTAATTGATCAGCAAGCACTATTTAATGACTGTCAAAAGTTTTGTTGACAAACTGATATTTGAAGACGATGATGCTAAGGAAGCATTTAAAAGAATTTGATTGTATTCTTAGTAGGGTTCAGCAGGGCTGCTCAGGTATTGGAGGCTTAGGTTGAGCAGTTGTGTTTCAGGTCATTACCACAGCATCCATCAGTAAGCCCTGCATTATTTAATCAATTTGATAAAAGATCGTGTTTTGTAAAAAGATGTTTTCATCATTTTTTAAAAAACCATTTGTCTAAGGAAATGTATCTGTAATTTTAAGACTCTGTATTTGATTTAGAACATCACAAACCAAACTATTCATAGTAGCTTACTAAATTCACAATAACAAAACCTAGAAAGAGCCCAAATAGCTCATTCAGCAATAAATAAATAGACAAACAGACTGTAGTGTATTCACACAATGAAATACTGTTCAGCAGCGAAAAGAAGTGAACTGCTAGCTCATGTAACAATGTGGATGGTTTCTCAATTATGCTGAGTAAAAACAGCCAGAGAGAAAAGATTACATGCTGTTCAGATTTCATGCCTTTGAAATTCTAAGGGTAAAACTATGCTGTAGTGATAAATGTTTTGGGTGGCAGAGTATAGAGGCCTGGAGAACTTCTCTGGAGTAACAGGGATAAGTGTTTTCTATTTTTTATGGGTTGTTGGTTACACTGAAATTTACATTTATTAAAATTCATCAAAACATTCAGTTAAAATTCTTATTTGCTGTATGTAAGTTATATCTCATTTAAAGGAATGAGAAGGAGAAATAATAAACCCTTATGCTCTCTACCCATTAGAAAAATTTTCAAACCATTATAGTTTAATATCTTTAAATATTACTATTGTGTGGTCAAATATTAGATATGTTTATATGAAGACTGTACTTTCTGCAAAAGTCCTTTGAGGGCTGTTGTCAGTTTTGCTGTTCAAAGTTTCTGTGCAGATCTGCAGAAGATATTTGTTATGTATTTCTTGAGGAATTGCTGTTTCCTTTTAGAAAATGATACTAAATACATAGTTTATCATGTTCCCTTTCTGTTCTTTCTTATGGGCATCTCGGATCCAGGCTGACCATTCCATTCATGCTGCCATCCTTAGCACTCTTACCCAAGCTTCAGACTTTGTCTTCATTTCTATAGTGATCATGAGCTCTCCCCCTGCCTTCCAGGGAGTTCCACCTGGAAACAAAACTAGTCTCTTTCCAACTCCTTGGGATATATTCCCCATTGTAGGATGTTTTTGAATGTCTTCAGCCTAGAGTGTCACACCTTCTGTCAGAGTTTTAGTCTGACTTATGTCTAAAACTTTTGATCTTGGTAGACAATTAATTTCATTTTCATCTTCTGAAAATAGACACAATCAGAAAGCTGATGCTATTATACCTAAAATTTTATGAATCTCACTTTCTAGTTCTATGTAGATACCCTTTTTGAATAGTGCCCTATTTCTAGATTATGTGTCCTCCAAGATAGGGATTCTAATTTACATTTACTCTAACTTCCTCCATAGTACATTGTTCGGACTATGGAATTCTTTGGTCTTTTTTATGTGGAAGCATGACTTAAAAGGCCAGTGAATTCTCTTGAATTTAGGATTCTTCCCCAATAACTGTCTGTGATTCAAGGTGTTAAGGCACGTTTCAAAGGCAAGTCAGTTATTTCTAAGGAGTTGAAGATGAAGTTTATTGTTTTTTAGTAACTACAAAAGGCTTTTTATTTTTCAGTACAGGTATATGCACTTTTAGGCAAGAATATAGGGGTTTGACATTTGACTATTTTTTTTTTTTTTGAAGAAGAAAGTTTTCATTTCTGTGGCTAACTTTCCCTAGGAATGGATTTTTTAAGTCTGTTCTTTTAAAATATAGTATAAAATATCTTTTAACCAGACAGCGTTATGCTAAGTGAAATAAACCAGGAGGTGAAAGACAAATACCATATGATCTCACCTTTAAGTGGAACCTAATCAACAAAACAAACAAACAAGCAAAATATAACCAGAGACATTGAAATTAAGAACAGTCTGACAGTAACCAGAGGGGAGGTGGGAGAAGATAATGGGGGGAAAGTGGGGAAGGGTTTTCAGAAACAACTATAAAGGACACATGGGCAAAACCAAGAGGGGGTAGAATCAGGGGTGAGAGGTGGGGATGTCTGGGGTTGGGGCGAGTGGTGCAGGGTAAATGCAGACAACTGTACTTAATAAAATAATTTAAAAAATAAAATATACTATAAAATATCTTTTATAATATGCCTCCTTTTCCTGCTCTTGTTTCTAAAAAATAGTGCATCTACACAGTCTTTTTCTCAATCTGACTTGGTGTTAGAGAAATTCTTTTGTTTTTGTTTTCACATTGTGATTGTTTCTATATTGTTTATCATTAGTAATTGTATTCCTAATGGTCATTTGTGACTGAACTTTGTTACTTTTGTTTCAGAAGAAAATTATTTCCAAGTTGAATTCATGATATTAAGAGGGAAAATTTTTCAACTCTGTATTATTTTAAACTTGCATTCATGTTATTAAGAGAGAAAAGTTTTCAACTCAGTTCGAAAATCCAGGTATTGGGTTTCCCCAAAAATCTTCTACGTCTTTTTTCTCTATGATGGCTGTAGTGGTGCTTAGATTAACTTAATTCAAAACAATTTTGTTAGACTGTGTTGTGACAGCTGTCATATAAGCATTCATTTAAAAACAAACATAAAAATTGATGAATTTTTGTGCAGCCATTTTAATATTGAAGGAAGAAAATATGCGACATTTTCAGTGTATTGTGCTTTATTATTTGAAGAAAGCTAAAAACACAACTGAGATGCATAAAAAGACTTGTGCAGTGTATGGAGAAGGTGCTGTGACTGATTGAATGTGTCGAAAGTGGTTTGTGAAGTTTCTTGGTACTACTGGCATTTTGGCCAAATAATTCTTTGCTGTGGGGCTGTCTTATGCATTAGAGGGTGTTTAACAGCCCCTCTACCTACCTTCTACCCACTAGAAGCCAATAGTGGGAGATAGTCACATACTCAAAATATGCAAATCAATAAAGTTATTGGTGAAAATGAAAAATGTGTCTTTTATTTTACAGAAAACTGAACGCACTTTTCAGTCAACGTAATATAAACACAAGCTCTGAGTGTTTCTTCCCACACTGCTGATGAGAAAAGCCCCAATAAGCTTTGGGTGTGACTTAACTATTTGTCTGTGATATTTTAATAATCTCAGATTTTTATGGGTTTGGGGGCCACATTTTGATTATGCCTCCAGGGAGCTACTTTATGCATTTTTGTTGGGATAATAATTAAGGTTTCTTTACTGTATTAGGATTGCCCAGAAGAGATTCTCCATTTGATAGGTGAACCAAATCAATAAATTATTGTTCATTATTAGTACAATATTCCACCAAAAAAAGATGTATTTTTCTAGGCATATGAACACACATACTCTGTTCTCATCCCCCGACATATGGCACAGACTTCCACCACCCTTTTTTGTGTTTTTATTTTGTTATTCAGAAATGTTTTCCAGTTTACATAGCAGTTATAAGTCTTTTTACCCAGACCCATTTCACTAGCTGTCCCAATAGTGTCTTTTATAACAAAAGGATCTAGTCTGGGAACATGCTTTGCATTTAGTTGCTGTGCAATGTGATTCTTTATCAAACCAGAGTAAGTCCTTCTTTGATCTTCATGACTTTGACTCTTTCAAAGTGTACAGGCCCATGATTTTCCAGAATGTTCTTGAGTTGGTTTGTCTGATATTTCCTAGTGATTGCATTTAGGTGTTTTTTTGGCGGTAGTATCATAGCAGTGATACTGTGTTCTTTTCATTGAATTAGGAAAAGCTTTCCCTTCTCCCCACTTATTTATTCACTCTTATTTATATCACTGCGAGCACATGGATCCTTTTTGTTCAATGATATATAGTGTGCCACTATCACTATTTGTTTGATAATCAAATTGTCTCATAATTGGCTAGGGGGAGCCCCATCAACATGGCTTCTGAAACATCCCCATCATTCTTTGAGTACATCTCAATTTTTGCTATAATAAGACATTCCAGACATGTACTTTCTGTTCCGATCTGAATTGAACTATTTCTTTGAGATGCTCTAGTTCCTGTATTTACAAGCCAAGTTCTGGGCATTTAATGTGTACTATGCTATGGGGGTGTTGTTGGTCCCAGAATCTCTCAGAGAACAGAGTCAGGAAATGTATGTAGGTATATGCACATAGGGATATTTTAATACAGAGAGATACTTTTACTTTTATATTTATCTATCTATCTATCTATCTATCTATCTATCATCTATCTATCTATCTATCTAATCATCTATCTTCATAAATTCTCACTGATAGACAAAAAACATAGAATTCATCTCATGGTTCTAAAGAAAAACCATAGAATTCATTCTAGCTTTCCCCCTTTTAAAATTAGTAACTCATTTTTCAGTCAGTGAAGAACCTGGCTCCAGTTCACATCAATATATTTATTTGTTTGATCAGTCTACCTGGATTTAACAACCTTCTGATTGCTGTCTAGACAGATGGCTCATTCAGGAGCCTGTCGTAAGTTCTTGCTGCTCTATCAGTCAAACCATTGGCCTTTAATGTAAATACTTCCCTGTGTCTGTTAGTTCATATTCCTTCTTTTTGTCTCTATGAGCATATGTACAGATGTATTGGGTTGGCCAAAACATCCTTTATTTTTTTTCCCACATGATGGCTGTAGTAGTGTTTAGTCGTCTTTAACTTCATCAGAAACAATTTTGTTAGATTGTATTTTGACACCTGTCATATCAACATGCATTTAAAAACTTATTAAAATTGATTAATTTTGTGAAGCCATTATAATATTGAAGATGGAAGAAAATATGCAACATTTGCTTTATTATTTTAAGAATGGTAAAAATGCAACTGAAATCCAAAAAAATATTTGTGCTGTGTGTGGAGAAGTTGTAACTGATTGAATGTGTCAAAAGTGGTTTGTGAAGTTTCTTGATACTATTGACATTTTGGCCAAATAATTCTTTGCTGTGGGGCTGGCTTATGCATTAGAAGATGTTTAGTATCACCCTTAGCCTCTACCCACTAGAAGCCAAGAGTGGGAGATAGCTAACACATTCTAAATATCCAAATAAATAAAGTTACTGGTGAAAACAAAAAGGTGTCTTTTATTTTACAGAAAAAAAATGTAATGGACTTTTTGACCAACCTAATATAAAACTGGTAATTTAGTAACAGGGAAATACTGTTTTACCCCATAAGCAAGGTATAATCATAAACTGATCAGAAATGAATTAAGCAGACTATATCTTCATTAGTGAGCAAGTTAAATATTGTAGTGATAGAAATATCTATTATTGCTTTCAGGGTGAAATTACTCTTCAGATAACAGCAATATTTAAAGATTGGTTAATTCTTCCTTATTAGGAACCATCTTTTACATGATTACCTGCAATACATTTTTGTAAATATTCTAAATTCAGAAGTGGGTTTTAAAACTTTTGAGAAAATGTGTATCAGGCTATTAATTTTTCACAAAGGCAATTTTCTTTTTTTTATAAAAAATATCTGCAAGTGCAAGAGATTCATGTGATGTAAGGAAGATAAAATTCATAACAACTACCAATAACAAAGGTTTACAATGTGTTTGCATTGCAAATAGTATGCAAATCACTAAGTCAAACTTTTACATTATCAGAGAACATTGTCTATATAGTTGCTGAAAAAAATGTATTGAAATGCTCAGGGTTGCTAGACAACACATAGCATTGCCATATCATTGTGAAAATCTGAGGTATGGCTTCATAGGAGTTTGCTTGCAGGCTATGAGTTTACTATTTCCCTGTAATACAATTGTTGTTCAGTGGTTAAACTGCTCTGTTTTGTGCTCTAGTATTTGCATTTGAATTACAGACAACAGTGTGAAGGATGTTTCTTATTAGTGAGGCATCTATGTTGATTTCTTCTTACTTGGTATATCATGATTATAAAAGAAAGTTGAAGCTCTGATATGGACATACCTTGACATATTTATTAATTTTTCTTCTTTTGTGTTTACTTGTTAAGATTGTTTATGGAACTGATGACCAAAAGGGAAGGGAGATCCTAAATACTGTAGGAGCACAGCTAACTCCAGAAGGGTGACTGATGGCTAGGTTCTTAAAGTGACACTCTCCTGCCAACATAGCTCAGTCTCTGCTCCTCATCAGAGAGTTCTCTTTCTCTTTCAGACAGACTAGCATTTAAAATATGGACATTTAATACCTGATGGATCAGTTCATTATCTTTGACATGTTTGGATTGAACTTCTGAACAAATAGCAAGTGACCTCAAGTGTGTTTTGCTTTAGGACAAATTTAAATCCCTCAGGATGTGTGGTTTGTGCATGGGACCTGTCACTCACTCACTAGTGAAACAGCCTAGCTGATGCTCCTGAATTTGCATGTCAGTGCGACCCAGTCAATCCCTTCTGTTATTATAGTCACAGTAACATGGAAAAGTATATATTTAGTGGCATTCTCAAATTTTAGCATTCTTGAAGTCATTCTGTCAATTTTTTGTTAGGACCAAATGTCCAACACTATATTTTCTCTATTCTTACAATTCCAACTGTATTTTTGAACAGGTGGATTACAGTTTCATTGAAACTGTTGATAAATTGTAATATTGCCTTCTTGTCCTTGGTTAAGCTCCTCTCTCCCTCCCTCTCTCCCTCCCTCCCTTTTTCACTCATCCTTTTCTTTATTTAAGAGGCTCTTGATCTCAGACCTGTGATTGTCCTGTTCCACAGAATCTTTGTTTTTAGTCTCCTCCCTCATTCTGTCAGGGCAGTGTTTCTTTATGCTATAATCAATCTTTAGCATATATATTTTAATTTTAAAGAACCATGCATATTCTTTTACATTTTAATATCTGGTACTTAATTTGATTTCTATTTTCATGACCATATTTAACTGTAGCACTAATTATCTGAGTTATAGTAATATAACAATAGTTAGAAAGACCTGAGCTAAAAGTGAGTTTAGAAGACTATCAGCTATGTTTGCACATATTTAAAACTGGGGGTTAACAGTACCTATTTTACCAGTTCACTGTACATAATGAAAGAAATAATGTATTACAAATAATGTATTCTAAACCAGACATAAGTAGAGAGGGATAAATGTTAGAATAAATTATAAGAGTCAGGAATCTTTAACTCTTTATGTTCATAAGCTCCTAATACAGTGCCTGGCACAGAGTAAGTACTCAATAAATACGTGTCAGCTGTTGCCTTGTCATGGTTCTTATACTGATGTACATGTAAAGTACATAATAAAAGGTCTGATACAAAGTAGATGATCTAGTTAGAATTATATTTTTAGAGACATATCATTTTAGGCAAATGATGGGTGAGTGTTCTAGGGAAAACATCTTCAGAAAGACTAAAGGTCTTTTGTTTTGTTTTCTCAGGCATCCTGTTTTCCTTGGTGGTGATGCTGTACGTTGTCTGGGTTCAGGCAGTGGCTGACATGGAAAGCTACAGAAACATGAAATTGAAAGACTGCTTGGATTTCACACCTTCTGTTCTGTATGGCTGGTCATTTTTTCTGGCCCCAGCAGGGATATTTTTTTCTTTGCTCTCTGGATTACTTTTTCTAGTTGTTGGAAGGCATATTCAGATACATCACTAATCAAACTGTGGCCACCTGTTTTCTTGAGATCATATTTTATTTTTATTTGTTTAGTGGTCCTAAGCATAGAATTAGTTGATGTAACTTTTCAGTTGCAATTTGAATTAATCATTTTACTTGTGATTTTTCTCTCATAAAAAGGTACTAGAATCTCTTTAGACATCAACATGTTTCCATGTATTTGAGTGCTATAAAGAACCTATTTTTTTTTTAGGGAGAAGATAACATGACTTCCTCTCACTGCACTTGTTAGAGTTCACACAGTTTAAAAATATATACAGGTATAATAATAGCATAATGCCATCAGCTGGGGCAAATCCAGATTTGATTTGGAGCCTTCCTCTTGGCATTCCCTTCTGTTGCTACTTACAAAATAATCTTTGTAGAATAATTAAGAATGTAAAACAAATGTCAGAGAATTTACTTCATTTTCTCTCCACACACATACATATCCACATATATGACTCCTGTGAGTATCATTATTTAAAAATAGATAGCAGATGTTCTTGTAACAGGAGCCACACAAACTCATCAGTTAAAATGGGCCACAACAAAACGTTTTCCACTTTCTTATCAACAGTAGTTTGACTACCTAATTTTTTCACTTAATTGTGCGTGCTTACATAACATTGAATTGTATTTAAAAGTAGCAAATCTATACATCAAAATACATATAATGCAGATTGGATTTTGAGAACTTAAAGTGGGTTAATTACATATTTAATATAGTTGAAAATATGTAAAAACCAAGGACCTTAGCTTACTATATAATTCTATTTGATATTTTAAAGTTCCCATTTAATACTATATTGCTATGTTCAACTTATGAAAATTTATTGAAGAAATGTGCTTTAATATGCACAAAATACTCCCATATAAGGGTGTTGATAACCTCACTTTATTGAAATCTATGAAATAATAACTTTTCCAAGATTTTATGGGTTGTAGTTATTCTGATCATTTTATTCCCTTAATTATTGTCCCTTAATTTCTTCATCTCTACATCAGGAATTTAAACATTTACAAATTTCTATTTACTTTAATCTCTTTGAAAAAAAACTTTTGCTTTTTTATAAGTGGTGGGGTTTGGGGTGGGGTAGAATAATTCTGTATAGACAGACATTTTATGTATCAAAGATGTTTTCCTGGCACTAACTTTGATTGAAATCAAATCCATCTGGGAAGCCTAGGTCATTTTTTCGTTTTTGGAACCTCCACCATGTAGGAATTGGTTGTTCATGATGGAACAGAGTCCAGCATGGTGGTGAGGTTTTACCAGGAGCAGCATTTAATTGCACGGCTGGGTGGATACAGAGGCAGGATGCAGAGACAGACTGTGTCACCTAGAAGATGCTTTAGAGTAGAGAGACTGTGGTTTCCTTCTAGCTGGCCCATGAGGACAGGTTACCAGAGTCTTCACCACACAGCTTGTGTTTTCCATTAGCCTCATTTCAATGGGAGGGATTTCTGGAGGAATAGCAAAGGTCTGAAGTATCTACATAATCATGAGTGGCATTTTAGTGTTTAGGGACAGTTAGGACTTGCATGTAGTAGAAACAAAGAAACAAAATAAAAATACAACAAAGCCGTAACTAGTTTTTCAAGCCATTTCAATTATATCATAAACAATTTTGTGGTACTTTCATTTGTCTTTTTCTGTTTCATTTTTATATTGATTCATTTAGCTCTTTGCTTTTGGCTTGGTGATTAGAAAAATAACTACAGGTCTTTCCCTGCATATTGACTGTGATATTCAATTATAGCATGCCATTAAGTTCTCCAGATGATGTTAGATGTATTTGATTACTTCATGTCATCTGTAAATACAATTCTTTTTTTTTTTTAGAATTTTGGAATGGAGCCTTTTTCTGGTGTATTATATGTCATTTAAATTTCACATGCAAGCTGCTTTCAGTAAAATTTTGAATATTTATAAATTTCAGATGTTTACCCTCACTTTCTGATGTGCTTATGCAGCTACCATATATTTACCATAAGGCAACTGTCTGAATATCTGATGTGCATGACACTTTTATACAGATCCACACTTTGGAAGTGTTTTGTGGTTGCAATGCATCAATTATATTAATGCTAATGCATTTCCTGATCTACCACCAGTAACTGCAGAAGGGAGAAAAATGAGTTGCATTTGCTTTCACGAGTAAAATATACTTAAAACTAGCAGAGATATATGATATATTTTTGTAATAGTCTTATGTCTGATTTGGGATAGTATGTTATTTTATTTCCCTATTGACTATGTTAATTAATTTTCAGAAGATTCTGAAGTGTTGAAATCTTGAGTGTGGATTTTGTATCATAAAGTTTTAATTTGACAAATATAGTATTTTTGTGATAATTCTAGAAGTGAAATAAGAGGGAGTGAATCATGTCCCTGGACTTGGGTGAGAACTGTGATCTCTCCATGTGGCATTTGTTCAGTGGATTTCCTTTGGTTGGGTAGCAGGTAGCAAGCATGTGCATTGGCACTGCCTGGGAAAACCACACAGAGAAGCCGAATGATGGTGTTTAATTTAGGGGTTGGGTGTAGGACTTAAAAATACTATTATGTGTGCCCTTACTGGTCATTTAGTCACTTTTATGACTAACCTATGACATATATTTGTTGAAAGTGAAGATTAAATCCACTTATAAGGGTATATGGTAGAGGAGGTGTCAGTATTTGGTAGTTATCACTTGTCATCAACACACGTGTATGTGCATATGTTATAAGTTTGGATCGAAAGAGATAAAGTGAATGATGAAAATGAATATATTTGAGATAAAAAATTCTAAAAAGTCATCTTTTCTTGGGTAACAGTAATATAGCTGTATTTCCCTGAGTGGCATTTTAACTGTTTAACTCCAGCGATGATGAGGTCTACTCAGTTCAACACAAAACTCAATTTGTATGTTCATGAAAGTAGCCAAATTAGGCTTATAAGAGACTTGGAACATCAGAAGAGTTAGGTAAAAATGGGATGTCAGTAAAAGTAAACTGGGCATATATGTGCAGGTGGCTAGCATTGCAGGGAAAGACCAGTGGTGATGGGGTTATATGGCAAGATACAGGAAGACTGTCTGGGAAAAGTTCAGCCATATTAATATAAAAAAATAGTTTATGTAACATCTATGTAACCTGGCAGCCAAGGCGAGTGGACTGGAATGTGCATGTGTGAACAATTAAAGTTTCACTGTACTAGTCAGTAGGGGTGGTAGATGCCATTGAGAGAGCATGTGTACTGTGTGGCCATAACATTCAAAATGACTGAGTGAGTAGACCAATGAATCTGTATCATATTTTGCATTAGTCTTGAACATCCCTCTGCAGAAACTATTGTGATGATTCAGAAGACTTTTGAGAATGACAAAATGAGTATAGCACAAATAAAAGTGTGGCACAAATGCTTCAAAAATTGTAGAGAATCTGTTGAAAGTGATCTGTAATCTGGACAGTCTGCAATAAGCAGAACACCTGAGAATGTTGAATGTGTACAGACTGCAGTCAACAAAGATGGGTGACCCATCTGACTCAGCCCCCATACAGCCCAGATTTGGCACCCTGTGATTTCTGACTTTTCTCAAAACTGAAACCACCTTTGAAAGGGAGGAGATTTCAGACCATTGATGAGATTGAGGAAAATTGTCAAAATAGGGCAGCTGATGGTGATTCTAACAAAGAATTTTCCAGAGTGTTTTGAACAGTGGAAGAGAGTGGGAGAACTGTGTGAGGTCCCAAGGTTCCAACTTTGAAGGCATCTGAGGCATCATTGCCTTATGTACAATGTTTCTTATATCTTGTATCTTCTTCAATAAATGTCTCTATTTTACATAGCACATAGATGGATACTTTCTGGACAGACTTCATATTAATGGGCAAGGAGATGGGTCCCCGAGTTGATTTTTTTTTTGTTTTTTGCTTTGGCTGTTGTAATTTTTTTATTTTAATTGTTGTTAAAGTATAGTTTTCTGTCTTTTATTCCCATCCCAGACCACACCCCTGAGTGCTCCCCACCTTCCTCCCATTTCCACCCCCATAGTTTTTCTCCATGTGTCCTTTACACTTGTTCCTGTAAACCCTTCCACTTTTCCCCTGAAATTCCCTCCCCTTTACCCTCTGGTTGCTGTCACCTGTTCTCTATTTCAGTGTCTTTGGTTATATTTTGCTTGTTTATTTCTTTTGTTGATTAGGTTCCTGTTAAAGGTGAGATCATATGGTATTTATCTTTCACTGCCTAATGTATTTCATTTAGCATAATGCTTTCCAGTTCCATCAATGCTGTCCCAAAGAGTAGGAGTACCTTCTTTCTTTCTGCTGCATAGAATTTCATTGTGTAAATGTACCATAGTTTTTTCATCCATTCATTTACTGGTGGGCACCTAGGTTGCTTCCAACACTTGGCTATGGTAAATTGTGCTGCTATGAACATTGGGGTGCAAAGATTCTTTTGTATTGGTGTTTCAGGATTCTTAGGATATAATCCTAGCAGTAGAATTGCTGGGTCAAAAGGTAGATTCATTTTTAATTTTCTGAGAAAATTCCATGCTGCTCTCCACAGTGGTTGTACCAGTCTGCAATCCCAGCAACAGTGCACTAGAGTCCCTTTTTCTCCACAACCTCTCCAACACTTGTTGTTTGTTGCTTTGTTTATGATGGCCATTCTGACTGATGTGAAGTGGTATCTCATTGTGGTTTTAATTTGCATCTCTCTGATAGTTAGCAATACTGAGCATCTTTTCATGTGTCTCTGGATCCTCTGTATGTCCTCCTTGGAGAAGTGTCTGTTCAAGTCCTTTGCCTATTTTTTAATTGGGTTACTTGTCTTCTTAGAGTGAAGTCATGTAAGTTCTTTATATATTTTGGAAATTAAACCCTTGTCTGAGGTACCATTCGCAAATATATTTTCCCATACAGTTGGTTCTCTTTATTTAATACTGTTTTCTTTAGCTGTGCAGAAGCTTTTTATTTTGATGAGATACCATTAGTTTATTCTTTCCTTTATGTCCCTTTCTCTAGGGGACATATCAGTAAAAATGTTGCTGTGTGAAATATCTGAGATTTTCCTGCCTATGTTCTCCTCTAGGACTTTAATGGTGTCACAACTTATACTGAAATCTTTTATTGACCTTGAATTTATTTTTGTGTATGGTGTAAGTTGGTGCTCAAGTTTCATTTTTTTTTTGCACGTAGCTGTCCAGTTCTCCCAACACCATTTGTTGAAGAGGTTATTTTTCCTCCATTTTATGTTGCTGCCCCCTTTATCAAATATTAATTGACCATAGAGACTTGGGTTTATTTCTGGGCTCTCTGTTCTATTCCACTGGTCCATGTGCTTGTTTTTATGCCAGTGCCAGGCTGTTTTGATTACAGTGGCCTTGTAATACAGTTTGGTATCAGATATTGTAATCCCTCCTACTTTGCTCTTTTTTCTCAAAATTGCAGCAGCTATTCAGGGTTGTTTATGGTTGTATATAAATTTTTGCAGTGTTTCTTCTATGTCTGTGAAATATGCCATTGGTACTTTAATGGGTATTGCATTGAATCTATAAATTGCTTTGGATAGTATGGATATTTTGATGATGTTAATTCTTCTGATCCATGAACATGGTATATGTTTCCATTTGTTTGTGTCTTCCTTGATTTCTTTCTTCAGTGTTGTATAGTTTTCTGCATACAGGTATTTTACCTCCTTGGATAGGTTTATTCCTAGGCATTTTATTTTTCATGTTGCTTTATCAAATGGGATTTTTTCTTGATTTCTGCTCCTGCTGTTTCATTGTTGGTATACAAAAATGTCTTTGATTTCTGGATATTGACTTTGTATCCTGTTGTATTGGCAGATTCATTTATTAGGTTGAGCAGTGTTTTGGTGGAGTCTATAGGATTTCTATGTACAATGTCATGTCATCTGCAAACAATGACAGTTTTGTCTCCTCCTTTATGATTTGGATGCCTTTTATTTCTTTCTCTTGTCTGATTCCTGTGCCTAAAACTTCCAATACTATATTAAATAGAAGTGGTGAAAGTGGACAACCTTGTCTTGTTCCTGATCTTAGTGGAAAAGACTTTAGTTTTTGCCCATTGAGTATGATGTTGGCTGTAGGTCTCTCATATATGGCCTTTATTATGTTGATGAATGCTCCCTTTATTCCCACTTTGCTGAGTGTTTTTATCATAAATGGGTACTGTCACTTATCAAATGCTTTTTCCACATCTATTGAT
Organism: Tonatia bakeri; assembly: GCA_004024845.1. Taxonomy (NCBI): domain Eukaryota; kingdom Metazoa; phylum Chordata; class Mammalia; order Chiroptera; family Phyllostomidae; genus Tonatia; species Tonatia bakeri. The sequence continues at coordinate 155,033 of PVIA01000063.1, forward strand.
ATGATCATGTGATTTTTGTCTTTACTTTCATTTATGTGATGTATTACATTTAATGATTTGTGAATATTGAACCATCCTTGTGTCCCTGGGATGAATGTCACTTGGTCATGGTGTATGATCTTTTTAATGTATTGTTGGATGTGGTTTGCCAATATTTTGTTGAGGATTTTAGCATCTATGTTCATCAGCAATATTGGCCTGAAGTTTTCTTTCTTTGTTGTGTCTTTATCTGGTTTTGGGATTAGGATGATGCTGGCTTCATAAAAAGGGTGTGGGCGTCTTCCATCATTTTGCATTTTTTGGAATAGTCTGTGAAGTATAGGGGTTAGCTCTCCTTTAAATGTTTTGTAGAATTCTCCTGTGAAACCATCTGGTCCAGGGCTTTTGTGTGTCAGGCATTGATTACTGCTTCAATTTCATCTGGTGTTATCGGTCTGTTCAGGCTTTCTGCTTCTTCTTCATTGAGTTTTGGAAGATTATATTCTTCTAGAAATTTGTCCATTTCACCTAGGTTTGCAAATTTCTAAGCATACAGTTCTTCACAGTAATTTCTTACAATCCTTTGTATTTCTGTCATGTCAGTTGTAATCTCTTCTCTTTCATTTCTGATTGTGTTTATTTGGATCCTCTCTTTTTTTCTTGATGAGCCTGCTTAAAGGCTTGTTGATTTTGTTTATCTTTTCAAAGAAGCAGCTCCTGGATTCATTGACCCTTAGAATTGTGTTTTTAGTCTCTATGTCATTTAATTCTGCTCTGATCTTGATTATTTCCTTCCTTCTACTTGCTCTGGGCTGCCTTTGTTGTTGTTCCTCAAGTTCGTGTAGGCATAGGGTTAGGTTGTTTGTTTGAAATGTTTCTTTTTTAGGTAGGCCTGTATCACTATGAACTTCCTTCTCAGGACTGCCTTCACTGTGTCCCATAAATTCTGGGTTGTTGTGAGTTCATTTTCATTTGTTTCCAGAAACTGTTTGACTTCTTTCCTAAGTTCATTCTTGACCCTTCATTGTTTAATAGCATGCTATTTAATCTCCATAATTTTGAGTGTTTTGTGTTCTTTTCCTTGGGGTTGTTTTCTAGTTTCAGTCCCTTGTGGTTGGAGAAAACACTTGGTATGATTTCAATTTTATTGAATTTGTTTAGGCTTGTTTTGTGTCCTATCATGTAGTCTATGCTTGACAATGTTCCATGTGCATTTGAAAAGAATATATATTTAGCTTCTTTGGGATGAAAGGATATATATATATATATATATATATATATATATATATATATATAGTCAGTTAAGTCCATTTAATCAAGGGCATTGTTCAGTACCACAATATCTTTGTTGATATTTAGTTTGGAAGGTATGTCCGTTTTTAACAGTGGGGTGTTGAAATCCCCTCCTATATTGTGTTGCTGTCAATATCTTTCTTGAAGTCCTTCAAGATTTCTTTATGTGTTTGGGTCCTCCTATGTTGGGTGTATATATATCTACAATGTTTATGTCTTCTTGGTGGATTCTTCCCTTAAGTATGATGTAGTGACCTCTGGGTCTCTCTTTATGGCCCTTTTTTTTGAAGTCTATTTTCTCTGATGTGAGTATTGCTACACAGGCTTTTTTCCCCCTGTCCATTTGCTTGGAAAATTTGTTTCCAGCCCTTCACTTTCAGTCTGTGTAAGTCTTTTTTCCTGATGTAGGTCCCTTGTAGGCAGAATATGTGCGGGCCATGCTTTTTTATCCATTCAGCTATTGTATGTCTTTTGATTGTAGCATTTAATCCATTTACATTTAAGGTTATTATTGATAGGTACTTATTCATTGCCATTTTTGTACCTTTGTCCCCCCCTCCTCTTTTCCTTCCTTTCCTTAAAGCAGTCCCTTTAGCATCTCTTGCAGAGCTGGTTTGTTGGAGGTGTATTCTTTTACACTTCTTTTGTCTTGGAAACTCCTTATTTGGCCTTCTATCTTGATTGAGAGCCTTGCTGGTTAAAGTAGTCTTGGTTGCAGGCCTCTCGTTCGCATTACTTGAAATATTTCTTGCCATTCTCTTCTGGCTTAAGGAGTTTCCACTGAGAATTCAGCTGCTAACCTTATTGGGGCTCCCTTGTATGTTACTTCCTGTTTCTCCCTTGCTACCTTTATGATTCTCTCTTTGTCTTGGAATTTTGCCATTTTAGTTATCATGTTACTTGAAGTGGGCCTCTTTGGGTTCCTCTTGATTAGGACTCTCTGTGTTTCTTGGATTTGCATTACTTTTTCTCTCATCAAATTAGGGAAGTTTTCCATCATTACTATTTCAAATAGGTTTTCTATCCCTTGCTCTTCTTCTTCTGCTTCTGGTATCCCTATTATACAGATATTATGACATTTCATAGGTCCTGCATGTTTCTTAATCCCTCTTCATTCTTTCTGAGCCTCTTTTCCTTTTCTTGCTCTTTCTGCGTGCTTTTTTCTACTTTGTCCTCCAGCTCACTGATCCGATCTTCTGCTTCATTGATCCTGCTTTTGATCCTTCTACTGTGTGCTTCAGTTCAGAAATTGTATTCTTCATTTCCTCTTGGCCCTTGTTGATAGTTTCTATTTCCTTTTTCATGTTGATAATAGTTTGCAGTGAGCTAATTGTAGTTTCCCTGTAGTTTCTGCTGATTCATTGTGAGCTGATTGAACTTCCTGATATCGATTGCTTTGAACTTAATATCTGATAGTCGAGTTACCATTATTTCATTTAGCATTCTTTCTGAGGCTTCCTCCTTTCCTTTCATTTGAGGATTGTTTCTTTGTCTTCCCATTGTTTGTGAGACTCTTCTTGTTAGCCTTGGCTTCTTAAATTGTTCTGTTCTGGCTCCTTGGGGTTATGGTTTGAACTTCCATGTTAGAATACCTGTGAGATTCATTGGTACAGTCTCCTTGATCCCCAGAACTCACTGGTCTTGGGCTGTCATTTATGTTGCCTCTGTATTTGTCTTTGGGTTTTGATTGTTGTTGGGTCTTTCTTTGGTGGGTCCTTCCCACCAGGTGGTTAACTGACAGTCACTCTATCTACCACCTCTTGTATTTTGCTTTGCTGGTGAGGGTAGGTTATGTTGAAGCTGATTTTTCTGTGTGCACAAGGTTTTGATGATTCGCTCTTGCTCTTGTTCAGTTTTTTGTACTGGGTAGTTTCTCCACTATTTAGTTGTATTTCCAGATAGGTCCTGGATTGAGGTTTATGTGGTTTACACTCCCTCCTTCACCTTCTTTTGTTGTTATCAGTTGGTTGTTCCTTTGTTGTTGGTTTCCTCTTCTAGTGGGTATCCTGCTGTTTACTGCTTCTACCTACTCTTTTTTGTGATCAGTTGGAGGTGGGGGGGGACAGTTTAAGACAGCAAGAGAGTATTCTGTGATATTTACACTAGCAGCCGGTAGAGAAGAGAGGTAGGAGATCCTTTGGATATGCAGAGTGTTAACCGTGATCTTCCACCAAAGTAGCCACTTTTTAGAAAGGATAGAAAGAAGATAAAACTCTTGTTAGGGAGGGAAGGATTGTGAGTTGGATCTAGAAAGCAGTGAGGTTGTGAGACATCAGATTCTGAGGTAAGGTGAGAGTAAAGGATAGTAAATTGGTGTAGTGTGTGAGAGAATAGAGTTAACCACTACAGTAATAAAGTTCAGTAAACTGTTAAGTGGGCTAAGATCTGGGAGGGGTGTTGTATTTACAATTGTAGAGAACAGCTATTATTTACAATAGTATTAGAGCAACAATCATGTGACAGAATCTATGAGATCTGGATAACAAGAATAGGGAGTATAAGGACATTGAGTAATGTTCTAATGGAACACGAGTGAAGTGAGGGACAGTAAATTAGCAATACACCATGAAAGATAGAACAGGGGAAACCTGTCAAATGATACAATATAACCAGCCAAGCAAAGCAGACTATATAGAAAGAAAAGGAATACAAAAATACTATTAAAATAAAAGATGTAAGCATAATGAAAAAAATAATAACACAAATATGCAATAACTTACAGGTTCTCTGTAATAACGAAGTGGAATTTGTCTCACTGTCTCAGCTGTTGGGATGCCCCCTCTTTGGGTCCAACTCTGGTCTCTTCCAGGTTTTTTTGTGTGACTTGTGGGTATTTAAAAAAACAAAAAGACAGAAGAAGGAATGAATAAGAGATAAAATTGAAAGAAAGGAAGAAGGAATAAAACAAGAAAGAAGGAAAGAGGGGAAAAAGGAATTGAAATATAAAAAAGTAATAAAAATTAAAAAATAAAAAAATTACTTAAAAAATAAGCCTCTTGGTGGTTTCAAACTGGCCAAACCAGTTTTTCAGGTCTTGCTGGCTGTAGCAGGCTGAGGGGATTGGTATGGTTTTTCTCCCTTCTGATAAGCACTCAGTCAGCCACACTCTCCCCAGAGGTAGCCTGGTGCCTCTCCGCAAGGCCTTGGGTGTGAGATCCAGGCCTTCCTCAGAGCACATTTCCCCTGGGTTACCGCTGTGGGCTGGGGTGTGGGCAAGCACTCTTGGAGAGGCTGCCTCGGTCCCATGGGTTTAGGTGCTCACTTTTCTCAGTGCTATGGGAGGGCCCAGGGCCTTCCAGGCAACCTTCCGTGCAACCTTGGGCTCACTGCCTGGCTGGGTCGGGGAGAGGCTGGAGTAGCTGCTGCAGGAGAATTCCCCAAACAATGTCTGTCTTTTCACTTTTTCTTTTTTGAGAAATTCCTCCTACTCAAGCCTGCCACTCTGTACAATGGCCTGGCCTCTCGCACAGCGCAATTCTCCAGCCAGACCAGTGACTATCGGGGTCAGGGCCTGTCACTGTGGGACTCTCAACTCTCCCCAACTGGCATCCACAGACTCTGTGGGTGCTCATAGCCCCTGTGTGTTTGCCTCTTAGTTCTTACTCCCCTCTCTGGGACTTCAAGCAACCAGGTCTCTCCCTGGTGCTGCTCAAACCTTGTCTGGCCAGGGAGGGGGCAGTTGACCTTTCTCTCTCCCATGGACTCTGCAGCAGACTGGTGGCAGGCGCCGAGCCTGGGGCTGCAGCTGCCCCAGTCCCTGTGCTGGTTCCTGGGACTTTATTGTCCTGAAGCGCTCTCCTTACCATCTGTTTTTTCAGTATCCACCACAATTTTTGGTATCTTATTTTCATATATGCTGTGGTACTGTTTACTGTTTGCTCTGTTCCTCCATAGATCAGCTAGGTTTTTCTCCTGAGTGTAGGGAGGAGTGGAATCTGCTCCCTCCCACCTCAACACCATCTTCCTCCTCCCTTGATTTGATGTTGGTGGAACTCCATCAGCAATTTGGGGACTCACACAAAAGAAATAATAGAAACTAAATGTTTGTTGATTGTCTGAAGGAATTAAACATTTTGAGGCATTTTATTAGTAGTGATCAATGTGGGTAGAAAAATTCCAACAAAAACTTAGGAAGATAGTATATGAGATATGTTAAAAACCAAGAAGGGTGGGGAAGTATTTACCACCACACATATTATAATAAGCATAAACTAAACAAAGGACTATTTAACCTGGTTAGCAGGAAAAGAGGAAAGAAAAGTATCCAGTTAGCATTTAGAGTTTGTAAACTAGCAAACCAAGGCAAATCTGTGTCTTCAGGAACATTTGAATCCTCCTGGACTAGTAATTATTAGAGAGAGTAAGTCTACAGTCACCATGGAGAAGTACTAAGTCCCACTTTGCCTTTTGAAGGGTCATTTTTCTTACCAGTGTGTAGCTGATGTAAAACATTGAAGAGGCAATCGGTTGGTTGAACTTGTTTTCATAACATGTGAAGAATCACATAGTATGTCTAATAATTCTATTTTGCATATATGTATGAATATATATAGTTTATAAGATATCTATACATAAATTAGAATGATTTTGAGTTCATTAAGTAATGACGATTTTTCTGGTTCACACAAATGGTGAGGATAGTTTACATTGGCTTTATGAAATAAGCGTGGCTGGAGGAATTGGTAACCTGTGCAGATCCTGAATATTAGGTACATAATTTAGCATTGGGGGATGACTCACTGGAGTAAGTACACACAGCAAAAATTTTAATATTCTCATTCTTCTGAGAGTCCAGGAGTTATTCTGACATATTCACTGAAAATGTAGATGGTTCCTCCTTTATGTGACAATTTCTTTTTTTTTCTTTGTATTTCTTTCTCCATTCCTCCTAAAAAGAAAGTCACTGTTAAAAAAAATTCACCAATGCCTGCAAATAGCATTGACATTGAAAACTATCTAAACAAACAGGTATTTAAACAATATAGATTTTAAAAGACTTATAAGGCCCTGACCAGTATGGTTCAGTTGGTTGGGGCATCATCCTATACACCTAAATGTTGCTGGTTTGATTTCAGTCAGGGCACATATCTGGGTTGCATGTTCAATCCCTGGTCAGGATGCACATGCTGGATGCAACTTACTGATGTTTCTTTCTCACATTGATGTTTCTCTCTCTCTTTCTATTTCATTCTGGCTCTCTCTCTCTTTCTCCCTTACCCTTCCTTTCAAATTAGAATAAAATTATCCTTTAAAATAATAAAAGTGTGATATGTAAAGAATTATGCTTACTGCCTTATATTTTGGTGTGGTTTATACAAAGACACTATAAGAAATATTGCTATATCATCTTCACTCCCCCAAAACATACAAGAAAAATTTTCTCAAGAATTGTATGGGTATATGTAAATATTTGAAGAGATGTCAAACAGAAAGTTGAATTAACCTATGTGTATGTGTGTGTACACATATACCCAAATACCTATGTATGTTTGTATGTATGTATTATGTGGTATGTATACATATCTATATAAAAATTTGGATAAAGCTGTATATATGTGTATATATAATTATGAATGGATACACATCTGAATATGCACACATAATTTTTACATCTATAATGTGTATATGTATGTTATATAAGAAATGCCTACATTTAAATTATATGTGTTTATGCACATATCCAAATTTCTTTCTGTCTCCAGCATACCTGAGCTTTAAGTTTTGCTGAAAAGTAGGGTGTATTTCATCCTTAGGATATTTCATCCTCTCCCAGTGGTGAGTTGGATATAGGGGAGACTTAGTGACTGGTATCATGACCTGTCTCTCTTTTTTTATCCAGGGCATATGTGGTGATGCATGTGCAATGGACTGGTCATGTCTTACCCTATGAATGCCCACATACAATGACCCTGTCTTCTAGCATCTTCTAGCAATGGATACCTAGCAATTTGATAGTTGTTGATGCATATCTTTAATAGTTATAAACTTTGTTTTATAAAATATTTCCTTTCTAAAGCAACATACCTTGATTTGTACATTCATTTAATTCCCCTGCAGAAGATTAAGTCAAGTGGATTCCCCATGAACACCTTATTTATGTCACCTTAAGGAGTATCCTGTGGTATGGTGGGAAAACTGAGAAATCTGTGTATGAAGACCTACATTTCAATCCTGGATTTTAAACTTATAACTTGACAGGTTATTCCACCTTACCTTGGCTCAGTTTATTCATCTAAAATATTTAACACCTTATTCAACAACAGTAACTGTGTCACAGATGATGCTATATATTGGATATATTTTACTAAACAAGACAGATATGGTATTTTCATTCTTCAAACTAGGATTAAAGGAAAGGATATAGACAACAAATAAGTAAACCAAAGATAGTTGAACTTATAAATGGTGATAAATACTTTAAAGTAAAATACACGAGATATAATGACAGATAAAACTGTAATTGATGGATAGCCAGAGAAGTCTTGTAAGGAAAAAAATCTGAATTGAAGGAGAAAATTCTGAGTATACTGATAAATGAAAGACATGAACAGACCATCAGCATGAAAAGTGGTAGTACGGACTTTTCATGGAGGGGTACTAGTGGGAGAGAAGGCCTGGAAGTAGAAAAGAGCTTTGCTTATTCTAGGAACAGAAAGGTGGCTTGTGTGGCTAGGCACTAAAGGGAAGATATTTGTGATGAATTTGGGGAAGTAAGAAAGGACCAATTATACTGAGCCCTTGACCCATTATAGTATATTTTGAAGGGAAAATTGAAAGAACTTGCTGGTAGATTGGGCATGGAATGGTGAAGAGGGACAAATGAAGACTCACTCCAAAATTTTCTGGTTTAAACAAATGACTAGTTGGAGGAAACTGGAATAAGACAGGAAAAGAACAGGCTTGGTAATAAAAGGAATCCATGTTCATTTTGATAATGTAATGCTTGAGATGCCTATAAAGTGTCCAAGTTGTAATACTAGCACATAATTGGGTGTAAGTGTCAGGAGCTCTGAGGAGCAATTTGAGATGAAGACTCCCACTTGGAAGTCACCAAATTTAAAGTCACTGGGAATGTGCGACCTTTCTGAAGGATGAAGAGAGAGAGTAATTCTCTCTGCACTGGAACACCCAACATTTAGAGGATGAGTAGAAGAATGAGCCAGAGAGAGGACAAAAATAGACATAGAAGGATCAATGGGAAAGGTAATATGAAGAAGAGAGAATGTTTTGAGAAGAGACTGAGTTTTTATATTTACCAGCTCTGCTGAGCTGATGACTAAGATAAGGAAGGAAAGGTGAGATTTGGCTATGGAAGCTTGGAGGTTGTTTGTGACAACAACAACAGGAATCTTGGCATAAGGTGGGAACAGAAGTCAGCTTTGAATGGCTTGAGGAGTGAAGATCTTTGTGCAACTTCTAGAAGAAGATCACCTTTGAAGGAGAACAAAGAGTCATGTTTCTAGGTAGAACAGATTGTGAATTCAGAGAAAGCATTTTTAAGACCTGGAAAGATGAGAGCAAGTTTGTGTATTTTGAAAATGATTCTCCCCAGAGAAGTTAAGGATGTGAAGATGGACCTGAATAGAGTAGAGTCATGGAGCATGCTAATGTATGCATGGAGGGACAATGGTGACTGCCTCATCTTAAAGGAGGTCCCCTATCTGAAAATACCCAGGATATAGACAGCTCTCATTATGTTAAATTTGACAATAACAAAAAATATTCTATTGTATATTTACCATGGTTCCAGCATTAGGTCTTGGGGTTATAGAAAGTTTGGCAAATCACCCTGTATAGGTCAAATATATTGTTTGTCAGCCAAGCATGTAAATAAGACTCCAGGAAGTCAACACAGTTGAAAGATCGATCTGACAAAACTTTGAGTAGGAGTGGAAAATGACAACAGACTCAGTATGTTAGAATGTCACTGAGTATCTAAAAGATCCCATCTTGCTAGTGAAGTTAAGTGCTCCCTGACTTGCTTCTCTAGATAAAAATTTCAGAAAGGGATTTCTTGCTTGTATCTGATGACTTTAATTTTATTTGTACCTAGTAAAATCCCAGTGATTATCAAAAAAGCCATCCACTGGTAAGATGGGGATACTCAGCCTTTTGTTTAAGGACAATCAAAAGACATACCAGGTACTGCACTAGAAACTTGGATCTGCATTTTGCATTATTTGTTTTCAGTTATCCATTTTTGATCTTGGAAAATATCCTAAGATAAAAGTAAGAGTACAGTATATGAAAGAGGAGTGATGAAATGAAATGATCAAAAAGTGGATTTTAAAAATTGGTTTCATTTAGATTCTGAGAAATTCTAGTATTTCTTAATTCATTAGTAGTAAAATTAGAGTAGTTTATTTTTAAAGGGATTGAAGAAGAAATATTGTCTTTACTACTGTTTCTATGTAATTAGCCTGAATGACTACTAGCACTTTCAGTGAAATATCTCAAGTCCCTTGGAATAGAGGTTACATCTTATTCTTGTAGATAGTGTGGTTTTTTATCTATTGACAGCATAATCAATACATGTTTGATTTCTGATACTTTTACCTGTGTATGTGATTGTGCATAGAGAGCAAGATGTTCCAAATTAATCTGAATGCTTCATAAGGTTGTTTTGATAACCATAAATGGAAAATCTCAAAGCCTGCAATTTTACTACCTATTAAGCTTTCAGAAAAATTGTTTCCAAGGCCTATTCACAGGCACAATAGGACAGAAAATAAAAGATATTAAAATCTTTTAATACTCTAAGCTTTTTCTTCTTTCCAAAAAAACACATATTAATTAGACAATTCAGAATGTACAAACAGGCAGAAAGAAACACATTTCACCCATAATTCCATGACTAGAGTCAAGCAGTATAAATTGTTCTAGTAGGTAACAGAAGAGAGTCATACTGAATAAAGTTTTGTAAACTTAATATTTTACCTAATACTATATAGCTTTAACAATTTTGTGTTATTAAATATTTCAAAGATTATCTAGTGTTTTTCAATAGCAGCAAACAAGCACAGTTCAGAAGCATGCTGCTTGATCTATGTTTGAGTATTCTACTCTAGAGAGCCTGCTGGTTTTAGGAGTTACTTTGAACATATTTGTAAATAGAAGAATAATAGTGACCATCCACTCTAGATTATTGTGAGTTAAATAACTGTAGACCATTGAAATTTATATTAGAAAAATAAAGAATAGCTGTAGAAGAGGGGATGGGGGATAAATGGTTGTGGAAAAATACAATAAAATTTTTGAAAATCAAGACAAGATTAACAATGGAGATAACTGATTTTTGAGCACTTCCTGTGTGCAATAGCTTTTCATACACTGTGTAGTGGTGCCATTCTCACTAGGGAGCTGAGGGAATGGAAACTGAGGGGGTATATGACTTTTCCAAGCTACACAGCTAGGAAGCATTGAAGATTGATTTCTAAGTGTTTGAAAATTTGTGCTCTTTCTATAATACCAATTGGATTCTCCCTATCAGTGAAAGGAGAAACATTCTGAAGGTATTTGGGTAAAAACAGAAAGATATCTGGGTATGGTTACATGCTAGATTAGTTGCATGAAAGAAAAACAAATTGTAAAAAGTAAGCTACTTTTAAATCCTCTTTTGACTACTACTAACTTTGAGGGAGTCTTTGCACTTCAAACATAAATGGGATGGATGGTGAAGTATGTAAAGTCACTGTGACATGCTCAAAGACCTCAGTGACCTAGAATCTGGTGTGTGGCAATAGAAATCAGAAGCCACTTTAATGGCTTATGCCACTCTGGGGGCAAAACAGCAAATCTGCTATTTGGAAAGCAGGCATTGCCTGGTAGAAATGGCTTCCTGTTGTTCTTATTGGAAGCCATGACTCACAGTATTGGAAAGAACATCCAGGTATGTGGCTTTAGAAAGATAATATGCTTTTTTTTTTTTTTTGAAAGATAGTATGCTTTTAAGGCCTGTCTGTGTACCCTTGGGAGAGTTACTGAGCTTCTTCATTTTTTTCCCCCAAATGATGCAATTGGACAGTGTCCAGTCTGTAGCTGGCTTTTAACAGAGTCAACAGAAACACTAAATAGGGTAGCTGTGATAGAAGTCTTCCAGTTAAGAGAGAGGGCTCTGAAGAGAAGGAAAGTGATAGTCTGCTTTAGAATCCGAGTTCCAATATTAGCAGCATGTTGAACCATTGCATAATTTCTCTATGCCTCAGCATCCTCATCCATGCTGATATTAAGAAAGGACAATAAAGTGTTCATGCAGGTTGTTTGGAAGAGTGCCTGTCACAGAGTAGGTGCTTAATAAGTATTATGTACTATTTCCTGCTATTATTATTATTACTATTATTATTTGAGTTTCTATAATTTCTGATTCATATTTTTTATCTTTACAAGGATCAGTGGATACAATTTTTCCAGGACCATTTTCTCATTCTTATACTAATCTTAAGAATGTCTTATATCTCACTGTCTCTGCTTGTGTAAGACTTCCCAAGAGTGTGATGAGAGCCAGAAAACATAAGGGGAATGGGTGTAAATATTAATATTATGTCTGTTAGAGAAAACAGACCACCAAAAAGAGAAATTATCTCAGAAATTATTTAGGTGGGTTTCCAAATGTGGTTGATCAACCAAAAAATATTGAATTAGTGCCCTTTAAAAATGGGAATACATTTAAATATATATAAAATGGAAAACAAAAATATAATGAGAAATGGCTGTCCTACACTGCAGTTTTCCTTGCTTCCTTGTTCTAAGGCTGCATCTTTAAGCAGATTGCTCTCGCTGCCATAGGTAGCATGACGCCAGACATTGTAAGGCTAGTTAAAGCACAGGTTAGATTACTAAGCTACAGTTCTAGATACACATGTTTCAACTGGTATACAACTGATTTAAAGAGAATTCAACTTCAGTTCTTTATTTTTTGAAAATTAATTTGAAGGCATTCTCTCTTATGCATTGTTCTTTTTTTATTTTTTAATTTTCTGAACACTGTCTTGCTTACACCACAGGGAAAACTCAGGTTGTTAGTCTGCTATACTGTATTGTCATACATAGTAGCTTGTTCTTCCTTCTATAATTGCATACAAGCTTCTAAATGTGGAGAATAAAAAGTGCTAAATGGAGTGAAATACTCTGTCAAGGGTAAATACTGCATTTGTCAACGACATCAGAAAATTTCCTAGCTTCAAGACCCTCCAGTCTGAGCTTTTTTTCTGTTTTTCTCTTGTCTCCTTTTTTCAAACCAAAGTACATTGTGTGTCACTGATCTTAGGAGATTGTTTTGTGAAAAGAAGCCATTTCTCCATGCCTAAGAAGCCCAGACGAGGTTTAGAAGTATGGTTGAGTGTTGAGCATCAGAAGAGCAGATTTAAGCTTCACCTTCATTATCAGACAGTATTTATATTTCACAAGAATATTCATCAGAAACAAACAGGCAACTTCCAAAAAGATTTTCCTAACACATGCACTGGATTACAGTGACTTGTGGTTTTAGGATTAGAGAAGAGAAAATGTTCTGGAAGGTGACTTGGTAGGAGATATGGCTCTGTGCAGCTGTTTAAATAGAGAAGAAAAATCAAACTCCTACCTTATGGATAATCAAGTGTGTTCACTGTGTCTCAGGTCATGTGTAACAGCGGTGCCTTGTAGGATGAGCTAAGAGAATTGCCAGTGTGTACATGAGAGCACTGGCAAAGACACTGCTTCTTTATACTTAATGCCGATTTATGTCATAGTCTTTGGAAAGACACTACTTAATTTTTTTAATCTGTATAATTAAAAGAATCACTTCGAGAGCTTGGAAAACAAGGTATCCAGCTCATTTTTCAGGTTTTCACATGCTATCTTTGAAAAAGAAAAGCCATTAGAAAAACTGGTGCTGATTTTGATATCCTCTCTGGTTCTGGAGCAAGATATCTGTCAGTCAAGGTATCACAAGTGATTGCCAAGGTAGGGGAATGTGGCTGACAACCCCCCTCTCTCTGAGTCTCCACAGTAGCTACATAATAAACATTATTAGCTAAATGAATGACTGAATGAAGTGAGTGGATCAAGCTGTTTTGAAGTTTTGGCCCAGAGCAAAATTACTTTTATTAATAATGAAGAATAAACTGAAGCAGCATGTAATACTTTATATTAAACAACTATTCTGATCATTTAGAAAAATATTCATTCCTTTGAAGAGTTGAAACTGAGCAGAAGTTAGCAAAGATTCTGTCCTTCTCATTTAATGTACGTTAACTGGCTAGTTAATCTTTCAATTCCCAGGACCAGAAGTTTAAATGCAAGGCTGACGTTATGAGATAGCTAATGTTTCTTACCAGGCGGAGTTCATTCACAGTGAGCATTACTGAATTAAGAATTTCTTATTTATTTAGAATACCTTATCAAAATACTTTATAAGAAAAATGTACTAATAATGTCACAGAGCTGGATCCTGTTTCTAGGCAGCAGGTCCCTAGTTTATGCCCCAGGACCAGTACAGCTAATGCTGTCAAGGGGCACCTGACCCACAGATAGCCAATCTGTAGTCTATCCAAGTACTCATGACTTCTGACCTATAGCCAGGGAAAACATTGGGCAACTGTTTTTCCCCCCTCTTTCCTCCCTGATTCTCTCTTTTCCCCCAACTGCTGCCTTCTTAGTATTTATACAGGGACATCACAAGTTGTTAGGAAGAAGTAGAGACAGAAATTTATAATCAGAAGGCTTAGGGGAATGGAGACCATTAGAAAGCACATGAAGATTTTGGTCAGCAGGACAGAAAACCACCCACACAGAGAGTGTAAAGGAGTCCCATGAATATCAGATGGCTGCTGTGAGATACAGAGATATTTGCTGCGGTGGCCATTGGAGCCTCTTGGCTTCCAACTCCAGGAGCCAGACCTCCTAGGTCTTTATGTGTTCTTTTCTTGACTTCTTCTGAGACTTCTCTTACTGCACCATGCATTTACTAGAACATTCTCCTCTCCCATTTAAACTAGACTGAGGCTGTCCACATTCATGACAACCCAAAAAGCCAAACCAAAACAGAAAAGAAAAATTTATGGGTAGTTCCCTCCTTCCACTCAATAGATCAATGTTCATATTATCTATAGAGTAATAGTTGAAAAGTAACAAGAAATATGTTCATACTGCTTATATACCATTAGGGGATCCAAAAAAACTATAGCAGTTGAAAATTAACTGTTCATCCAGTTCTATCTAAGGGGTTAGATCTCCCTCAGAATACTTAATTTCTAATCTGCCCCTCCCATTCATTGTTATAATTATATAGATGTCTTATTACTATTGTTAATTTCATATGTCTGAAACTTTACTGATTATTTTCAATACCATAATCCTCAGACATGATGAATAATCAATTTTTGACAACCATTTTATATAAATGAATATTCTTAGCCTGTATACCAGGACTTGGAATTTTGTAGTGCTGAGTTGCTGGCATTAAGTCCTGATGGCATGTGAACTAACAAACTAATAGGGCTTTCAGCACTTGGGTTTTAAGTATTCTGTATTTAGAGGTGGTTAAACCCATGACCAGCTCTATCAGTGGGGCTTTTGTGAGCTACCCGGGAAAGTAAGCTATTGTTTACAACACTGGAGCTTTTGGGAAGTACATTCCAGTTTTAACCAATTGACAAATGATATTTTGGAACACAAACCATTTATAAACAGGGTCCTATCTGCATACATTTTCCATGAAGTCATGTTAATAGAAGAGTGATTAAGAGTTTCAAATGCAATACTTCTGGTCCTTGAGATATGCTCCTTAATACAAGTTTCTGCCATGACTTCTTACAGACATGATGTGCCCAACTAATACAGTACTTGTAAAGAAAACCTAAGCACAAATTTTGTTACAATGCTTTCCCTTCCATAGTACACAGACCACCATTTTCTTATGTATTATATATAAAGGTAAAATGTTTATGCCATGTAGAGAAAACTCAAGAAAAATTGAAAATATTAACATATTTTTGTTTTTGTGCCCCTGTTTCTCCATGACCGGTATAAGAGAATGACAGATGAGTATCTGGTCTTGATGGATGCAGTGACCATATATTTCACTGGACTTTATCTATCTACCTCCTTTATTCTGCAAAGTTTCTACTTTGTAAATAATCTAAATGTATTCCAAGGATGTTTTTCTGGGCTATGAATCAACCCATCTACTTAAATGATGCTCCTCAAACTTACCCCAGGTCCTTTCCACTGAAAATACTTCCTGCTTTTGTTAGTATTGTAGTTACTTTGCCCTTAACTGTTTCTGAGTTCATATGTACCTCACCAGTATTTCACAATTCTAATTAGAAAGGGCCTCACTCAACTTGATAAGGTACAGTGGCTTGAGTATCATTTTTTGAAAGACTTAAAGGGTTTGTTCTAGCATTCCTTCTCAGGGAATGTAGACTTTTGGGTTAGATGCCTGAGCCAAAGACAAAATCATATATTACGAATGTGTTCAAGTCCATCAAGTCCACTAGATATAAGCCAAAAAAGTGGGAACACTTATTTATTTATTTATTTATTTATTTATTTATTATTTTGTTCTTTCTCTCTCTCTTTTTTAATTGTTGTTCAAATATAGTTGTCTCCATTTTCCCCACACCTGCCATTCCCACTTCCCACCCTTGATCCTACCCACCTTTGGCTCTGTCCATGTGTCCTTTATACATGTTCCTTGATGACCTTTGCCCATTTTCCCCCAATTATCCCCTCTCACCTCCCCTCTGGTTACTGCCAGTTTGTTCTTAATTTCAATGTCTCTGGTTATATTTTGCTTGCTTGTTTGTTTTGTTGATTAGGTTCCACTTATAGGTAAGATCATATGGTATTGGTTTTTCACTGCCTGGATCACTTTACTCAGCATAATGCTCTCCAGATCTATCCATGCTGTTGTGAAAGGTAGCTCCTTCTTTCTTTCTGGTGTGTAGTATTCAATTGTGTAAATGTACCATAGTTTTTTGATCCACTCATTTACTGATAGGCACTTAGGTTGCTTCCAACACTTGGCTATGGTAAATTGTGCTGCTATGAATATTGAGGTATGTAGGTTCTTTTGAATTGGTGTTTCAGGATTCTTAGGGTATAATCCCATCAGTGAAATTGCCGGGTCAAAAGGCAGTTTCATTTTTAGTTTTCTGAGGAAATTCCACACTGTTTTTCACAGTGGTTACATCAGAATGCATTCCCACCAACAGTATACTAGCATTCTCTTTTCTCCACAACCTCACTAGCACTAGTTTGTTGATTTGGTTAAGATGATGATTCTGAAAGGTGTGAGGTGATATCTCCTTGTGGTTTTTAATTTGCATCTCTCTAATGGCTAGTGATGCTGAGCATCCTTTCATATGTCTCTGGGTCCTCTATATGTTCTCCTTGGAGAAGTGTCTGTTCAGGTCCTTTGCCCATTATACAAATGGGTTGTTTATCTCCCTGGAGTGGAGTCATATGAGTTCTTTATATATTTTGGATATCAAACCCTTGTCCAAAGTATCACTGGCAAATATATTTTCCCATATGGTTCATTCCTTTTTCATTTTACTGCTGTTTTCTTTAGCCATGCAGAAGCTTTTTATTTTGATGAGGTCCCATTTGTTTATTCTTTCTTTTATGTTCCTTGCTCTAGGTGACATATTTGTGAAAATATTGCTATGTGGAATATCTGAGATTTTCCTGCCTATGTTCTCCTCTAGGGCTTTTATGATGTCACAAATTATATTTAAGTCTTTTATCTGTCCTGATTTTATTTTTGTGTATGGTGTAAATTTTTGTGTATGGTGATCGGCTTTAATTTTTTTCATGTAGCTGTCCAGATTTCCCAACACCATTTGTTGAGGAAGCTATTTTTACTCCATTTTATGCTTCTGCCCCCTTTTCAAATATTAATTGACTGTAGAGAGTTGGGTTTATTTCTAGGCTCTCTGTTCAGTTCCATTGATTTATGGTCTGTTCTTATGCCAGTACCAGACTGTTTTAATTACTGTGGCCTTGTAATATAGTTTGATACCAGGTATTGTGATCCCTGCTACCTTCTTCTTCTTTCTCAAAATTGCTGTGAATATGCAGGGTTGTTTATGGTTTCATGTAAATTTCTGAAATGTTTGTTGTATATCTATAAAATATGTCATTGGTACTTTAATAGGGATTGCATTGAATCTCTAAACTGCTTTGGGTAGTATGGATATTTTGATGATGTTACTTCTTCCAATCCTTGAACACAGTATACATTTCCATTTGTTTGTGTCTTCCTTAATTTCCTTCTTCAGTGTTGTGTGGTTTTCTGAGTACAGGTCATTTACCTCATTGGTTAGGGTTATGCCTACATGTTTTATTTTTCTTGCTGCTATAGAAAATGGGATTTTTTTTCCTGATTTCTGTTTCTGATATTTCTTTGTTGGTGTAAAAATGCCTTTGATTTCTAAATATTGACTTTGTATCCTGCTGTTTTGCCAAATTCATTTATTAGATTGAGTTGTTTTTTGGTGGAGTCTATAGGATTTTCTATGTACACTATTATGTCATCTGCAAACAATGACAGTTTTGTTTCCTCCTTTCCAGTTTGGATGCCTCTTATTTCTCTTTCTTGTCTGATCTCTGTGGCTAGGACTTCCAATACTATATTGAATAGAAGTGGAGAAATCAAACACCCTTGTCTAATTCCTCATCATAGTGGGAAAGCTTTTAGTTTTTGCCCATTAAGTACACTGTTGGCTGTAGGTTTCTTGTATATGGTCTTTACTCCCTCTACTCCCACTTTGCTGAATGTTTTTATCATAAGCAGGTGCAGTACCTTATCAAATGCTTTTTCCACAGTAATATATGATCATGTAATTTTTGTCTTTCCTTTTGTTTATGTGGTGTATTACATTAATTGATTTGCAAATATTGTACCATCCGTGCACCCCTGGGATGAATCCCACTTGACCACGGTGTATGATCATTTTGATGTATTGTTGCATGTGGTTTGCCAGTATTTAGTTGAGGATTTTAGCATCTATGTTCATCAGCAATATTGGTCTATAGTTTTCTTTCTTTGTTGTGTCTTTATCTGGTTTTGGGATTAGGATGATGCTGACTTCAAAAAAAGAGTTTGGGAGCCTTCAGAAGTGGGAACTCTTGCAAACCACTTTTATAATATCATTTGTAGGTTAGTTGGGGGTCAGTGCTAAATTTTAAATTATCAGATGCAAAGAAGCAACTCTTGCATAACAATAAACACAAGCTGTCACACTAAATGGAAAATAACTACATTTTCACCTTGGAAAATATATGCTACATAGGTCAATAACTGTTTTTAGGAAGCTGTGCATGACTTGCTTTTCTTTTCCCTCAGCCTCAAGAATTTTCCATTAGTAAGGTAAACTTTGTGTGATAATTTGTACAATATAAGTTTTTGAATAGTTCAATATGTTTATGGCCTGATAACAGATCTGCCAAATTGCACACAGCCATACTGCACTGGCAAGGAGACAGGCTTGCGTGACCTTGCTGGATCTTTCTCATCTGTAACGTTTGTGTCTTTGAAGTATATCCTGGAGCTTAATTATGACAGCGATTTTTATTATTCTGAGCCCCTAATGGCATACTTCACAAGGATAATGTAAAGAGAGAGTGAGAGAGTTGGCACCTTTTCAGTGGTTGACACAAAAATTGGAACGTGTAATGTTTTTGCAGAGGAGCTCACCTTTTCAGGTAGGTGGAGGGATGAGGGAGGTTAGGAATGAAAAAGTTTCTGGAAGAAGTTTATCAAACCAATTCTCAGTTATTTGTTCATTTCTGGTATAAACCAATAAAGTATATACTTTTTGTAGAAATAACAACCATGTGAAATTTGACCCTTTGCCTCAGTTTAAAGAGTATGGTTATCACTTCCCTCTCCTTGCCACATCTAATCCCAGGTGTAGTACTGCCCTGGTGGTGTTGTGCATGAGGACTGGAAAATCAAGCACAATGTTTCTTTTTTCCCCTAACTTTCTTTTGAAATAAATTTACACTTACAAAG
The DNA here is from genome assembly GCA_004024845.1 of Tonatia bakeri. Classification (NCBI taxonomy): domain Eukaryota; kingdom Metazoa; phylum Chordata; class Mammalia; order Chiroptera; family Phyllostomidae; genus Tonatia; species Tonatia bakeri. The sequence goes on from PVIA01000063.1 coordinate 174,306, forward strand.
AAGTTTCAATGATAAAACAGAGAATTCCCACACATATCCCCCATCTGCTTTTGCTAAAGTTAACGTCTCGTGAAACCACAGTACAACTTTCAAGAATTTACCTTGGTATAATACCATTAACTAAAAATACACACTTTTTTTTTAATATCACCAGTTTTTCCTACAAAGTCTTTCTCTATTTCAGGATATGCTGCAGGATCCCACTCTGCATTTAGTTACAGTGTCTTCTTAGCCTCCTCCAATATGTGACCTTTCTTCAGTCTTTCCTTATCTTTCATGATATTGACATTTTTTAATAGTACTGATCAAGCACTTTGTCCAGTATCTCTAATTTTGTTTTTGTCTGACGTTTCAACAGATTGGAGCTATAGGTTTTGGGAGAGATTGATGTACCCTTCTCAGTTCATCATATCTTAAGGCTCAGGGCACTAATACATTCCATTAATGGTGATGGTAACCTTAATGTGGGGTCTGCTAAGTCAGTGACATAAAACTTATTCCATTTGTGAATGGGGCTTAAGTTAGCAAAATATCATACCTAACCTTCTGTTAACAATTAGTTTAGTAGAAATGTAATTTAAACAGCATGTATGTGCTTTTAGTAAGTATTCAATGTTTTGCATCATTGATTTGACTTGTATTTTTAATTTCTGTAGTCTATGATTTGTGACCATTATGAATACACACATATACACACACATGTCTAAACAAGTCTCTGGTAGTACTATCGCTGGTGTTAGCCATCAATGAGTCAAACCTTGACTCCACTTTGCTTTGGTTCTTACTCTAAAGCTGAAGGGTTATCCAATGATGAGCTTTGTGAACAAGTAGACCTAAAGAAAGAAACATGGAAATTGTCTTTTTCAATCTACATATGCCACATTTATGTTTTTCTCTCCCCAGCTCTGGAGGTGGAAATATCAGAGAGAGTGTTATGTCTAATCCACAAATTGAAAACAAAGCAAAACAAAAAACAAACCAACAACTAATGAACTGATGCTTAGAAAAGTTCAAGGACTTGCCAAAGTTATATGGCTATGACAGCACAGCAGCAGTTAGAGGACCCAAATTCTTTATACTTAGTTCACTGAACTGCCTGGGCTTGATACCCTCCAGAGATTCAAGGCCCTTGGCAGTTGAGAGCGGTCCAATCTATAAGCAGGTGGCACAAATTCTGAATTTATTACCAATTTATTATGAAAGCCTAGAAATATTTGTTAATCACTCTTCTCCACTTGGAGGTTGTTATTTCAGGAATAAAATTCTCTTGGGATGTACTGCTAATATAATGTCAAGATGCAAATTGTGCCTCACCTGTTTGACCTGAGGTGTTATTTATGCCCAAACAACACTGCCTAGATGAGGACTCATTGTGCCAGTTTCCTTCATTGGAAATTAAGGATAATAATAGTGATCAGATGCACACAAAATGATTATGGGGGTGGAGTGGAAAAGGCTCAATTAATGTGACAGCTTAAGGAAAACCAAAATCAGGGATAAACACTGGGAAATGCTAAATGTATTAGTAAGAATTATGACTTCTCTACACATCCCCTGCTAGAGACCAGGGTAACACAAAGGCTTGGTAAACATTAACTTCACTCAACAAACACATACTGGCTACATAAAACCCCAGAATTTAAAGCTAGAAGGGATTTTAGATAACAATAACCACAGCTAACATTTTAAATGGACTTTATTTTTTTAGAACAGTTTTAGGTTCCTAGCAATATTAAGAACTAGATATTTCTTTCCATATACTGTGTCCCCCCACCCCTTGACACATAGCCTGCCTACTATCAACATTTTACACCAGAGTGGTACATTTGATACAATTGATAAATCTACACTGATGTGTCATTATCACCCATCATCCATACTTTACATTAGGGTTTACTCTCAGTGTTGTACAATCTGTGTGTTTGGATAAATGCATAGTGACATATATACACCGTATGATATCATACAGAATAGTTTCACTGCCCTAAAATTACTCTGTGCTCCATCTATTCAGTCCTTCCTCCTGCTTAACCCCTGGCAACTACTGATCTTTTTTTTTCTTTTAAAATTTTAAAAAGTTTTATTGTTTCTGTGGTTTTAATTTTTCCAGAATGTCATATATATAGTTGTAATCCCACAGTATTTAGCTTTTCAGATTGGTTTCTTTCACTAAGTAAAATTCATTTAAATTTCCCACATATAGTTTCAAGGCTTGCTAGCTCATTTCTTCTTAGCATTGAATAGTATTTCATTATCTGGATGTACCTAAGTTTTTTTTTTTAATACATCTATTCACCTACTGAAGGACATCTTGGTTACTTTCAAGTTTTGACAATTATGAATAAACCTTCTGTAAACATCTGTGTTCAGGTTTTTGTGTAGACAAGTTTTCAACCCCCAAAGGTAAATAAATATCAAGGAGCATGATTGCTGAATCATATGTTAAGAGTAGTTTTATAAGAAACTGCCAATCTCTCTACCACAGTAGCAGTACCATTTTGTATTGCCACCAGCAATGAATGAGAGTTCTTATTGCTTCAGTCCTCTCCAGCATTTAATGTAGTGAGTTTTCTGGATTTGGGCCTTTATAATATGTATATAGGTGGTATCTCATTATGCTAAAAGTTTTTGAGTGCTTAAATATGTGCCATAGACTGGGGTAAGCACAATAAACAATGATCTCATTTAATCCTTACAAAAATCCTTTGAGGTAAGTGCTATGATTTTGTCTTTCCATTTTACAGAGAAATAAAGAGAAGTTGAGAAAGAGGACCTAATTTGCCTAAGGTCCCAGAAATATCAAGCATTAAACCAAATGTTAAGAGGAGCTCCTTTGTGATATGAAGTAAGGTTCCTGTGACTTTGCTGGTCTGCAAGTTTACCTCCTCCTTTTCAGAAGAGAGTCAGATCCGTTGAAAGACTCACTGGAAGTGATGACTATTTAGAATACGGTGTAGGAAGAGAACCCTCTCTCCGTCAGCACTGCCCTCTATGCCACACAAAGCTTCCCAACCATTCAGCCATCAATCAAGTCAGGACTGGCCTCCAACGTAAGGCATGTACTCCCTGGCTTTATACTGACAATTCCCAAAGCTTGATGGGCATCCCAAGCTTCTCAGACCCCAGTACTTATTTTAAATGCATTTAATGTGATGCTTACATTATAAACAGAGGGCTCCTCTTGAGTGCAGCACAAACTTAGCATGGCTTTGCAATCTAGTTGAGATACATTGTCTGCTCTCTGCACAAACACCAACCGCAGATGAGAGCTCTGTGCTATATGACACCTCCCTCCAATTTAATTGTTTTATTGGGTAGTTTTCATTCTCAGTTTCACAGTACCCTGTGGTGTTTCCCATTTTTTCATATAAAATAGGGAATTCTTAGAATATTAGTTCCAACCGAATTCAATTTGGGAAAAAAAAGTCATAAAAAGGTGAAGTTTGTTGACTTTCTTTTTTAATTTAAGGGATTACAATTTCAAAAATGCCCAAGGATTAAAAATATTCTCATTAAGAAAAATGATTTGCTTTGAACTTGAATTAAAGACTAGAAGAGCACTGACTACCTTCTACAGATATTCTGCAGAAGGACTGCATTTGTTAACAGAGTGGGGGGGTCTCTGCTTGACAATATAAGAAATCTGAAAACTGATGGCAGAGTTAGGGTGTAAGAGTCTAGTGCTGGCTTGTGTATCTTTCTGTGAGGAGGTGCTATGAGAGGGCTCTGTTGCACTCTACAGCTGTTGCAATGCCACCTTGATGGAATAACCAGTACCCAGTTGTGAAATGTGGTTAATAAAAGCAATGGTGGATACTGCAGCAAATAAGCCAGGATGTGCTGCTGCCAGGCAGCTCACAAGCCCAGTAAAAGCTGATGAGCTGTTTGTGCCCCAAGTGGTTTTGGTGCACCACTCTCATGCTTTCCAGATACCGAAGGGTATAAGCTAGCTTTGGTCTCTCTCTCTGTCTCTGTCTGTCTATCTATGTCTGTTCCTTCCTCTTGTTCTGCTGTACACAGGGAACTACCAGGAAACTGCCAGTTGAGAAAGGCAGAAGCAAATTCTGAGAGCTTCTCCCTGCAGGATTGGCTACATACTCTGCAGGGTCCAGTGCAAAATAAAAACATGAGTCTCCTTGTTGAAAAATTATTAACAATTTGAAGAGAAGAGCACTAAACCAAGTTTGGGTCTTTCTAAGTGTGGAGCTCTGTATTACTGCACAGGTCACTCACCCACGAAGCTGGCCTTGCCACAGTGTTAGCATATCTTCCTATATTTGCACCAAATCTGTGTCAGGTAGGAGATGTCCTCCATCAAGCTCAACCTTTATATATCAGAATACAATTAACTGAAAATGAACAAGTCACATTGTTTCAGTTTCTTATGTTTTAGTGAGGAGAGATACCTAGAATTCCACTCATGCACTGTACATTCCTTCATGTTCATATTACTAACACTAATTAATATTTTCAGTTGATCATCTCCAAATTCACAAAGTCATCGTCTCTTTACTATATAAAGTAATTGTCTAATGCTTCCTCCATAAATGGCATTGTGCTTATATTTCCCCAGTTTGATTTATGTTTGGCAAGCCTTAAGTTACAAAATAGAAAACTATGAAGTTCAGTTATCACTTTTGAGAGGTAGCTATAGTTTGAACTTAGGGCCTTTTTTAATTCAATAAAGGTGTTTTATTTCCATTAGTTTTACTGCCTGGTGCAGTGGACTACAAATATGATTAGACACAGTTCCTCCTCTCAAAGGTTCATATTTTATGGGGTATAAAGCACTCCATAAAATATATTATGCCATGTGGGAAGTATGTACATGTTAAGAGGAGGAAGGGCTTCTTAATTTAGCTGCATGTGGTCAGAGAAGACTGCCCAGAGGACTCCAAGTAAAAACTCCTCCTGTACACTGTCTCCATCTGTCCTCTCTCCCCAGCTTGGTAATCCACGATGAACCTTTTCCATTTCCCAAATGGATAATCCTTTTCATTTTTCAGCACTAACATCCAGAAGAATCAAAATCCTGGAAAAGCTTTGGAACTGTTGTTGAGGACAACAGAAAGTTACTGATGACTTTTAAAGTGGGGGTGAGAACAGATGAACAGTTTAGAAACAGTTGTGGGGCTCTGTGCAGAGTGGACCTACGTGAATGACTGTAAGGAATTTGAGCCTACAAGGGTCTTACAGCTGTTCAAGTGGAGATATCTTGAGACCTCAGCCAAGCTACTGGCAGAGGAAGGGTGGCAAGAGAATGAATTTAAGATACATTGTGGATGTGAAAAATGAGAGGGAAAGTCGAAGATGGTTACGGACCCATTGTCTTCTCCAAGGTAGTATAAATGAAGCTCTATATTTCACCCAGGGGAACGACAACGTTCCTTATTAGTAATTCCCCAGATGGCAACAAATAACTAGTAGCGATTGTGCTTGTGAGTTTTCTGTTTCTGATAACTGGGTTCAAAACCGATTTTCATCTGTTTGTTTTACTCTTTGCTTCATTTGACCATGATCACTTTGGTCACTAGAATTCTTGCTTTGGCCTTTGTAACTATGTTTGTTTCACATAGTATAAACGGTGGGTGCTAAACATGTGCCATTTTTTCCCACTGATTATGATAAAAAAGAGAACATCAAAGCTCTTTAAAAGGCTGTGGGCTTTCTCTGTTCATTTAAACACTTGGAGTAGGAAGAAATAGAACAATCTGCAGCCCTGGTGGTACACATTCAAATTAGCACTGGTTTTTAATTGCTTTGCTTTTCACTTCCTAGGTCTCAACTTTTACCCCTCATAGCACTTTATGGCAAATACTCAAAAATTACCCTTTTAGTTTGTTTGGAGCACTATAAAAGCAAAATGTAAGCGCTAGATATGACAGACATGGAAGACGTTAGACTTTTGGGGTAAATATCGAAACACCAATGAAACTCAATTTTAATGTAGATATATTTTTTGGCCAAACTGTGAAATGAGTCCTCTGTGCAGAGGACCATGTTTTCATTATATTTCTGTTCAGAGAGAAGTGTTCATCCAGCTGGTTGACCACCAGTGTCCTGTGATTATTCTCAGCATGGAGCCTCTGAAATCAGAAGGCCAGTAAGTCTAGCACAGAACAGGAGGACAAGGATTCCAGATTGGTTCTCTGGCATCCAATAGGTGAGAATGAATTGCGCAAATTATAATAGACAAAAGAAAGATCTCAGGATGCTGCAAACTGAGAAAAAGAGTGTAAATTGTCTTGGGGAAAGGAGGCAACAAGAAATGGGATTTACATGAATTCATAGTAAGAACGATTAGCTTTAGGTCCTCTGTGGAAGAAAGAGGAAACAACCGACATCCTCAAACCATGAATCTGGTGGCTGTAACTTGAAAAGTGGCCACTAGAGGGCTCATGTCATCTATAAAGATATTTTTCCATTGAAAAGGCAGGAACTTCCAAAAGGCTTTGTGGAGCACAAGTAAAAAGGTGGTGGGGACTGAGAAGGTGCGGGGGAGAGGATGTGGGGAGATGAGAAAGTGTATGTGTAGGAGGATTGGAGGGAGGGTATAGCATGGCATAGAGAGTTGTATCTTTGGATAACTTCTGGGGAAGGTGTGTGCCTGAGTGTGAAGTCACCACAGGTTAAGATGCTGTATTTTCCTGGTTGTGTCTTCAATACACACAGAACACATTCCAGACAGAAATTAAAGACTATTTATCTCAATATAAATTCTCTCCTGTGGAGGGGGTCCAGATTTAATAAATGTTCCATTGTGTTCCCAAGGGCCCATTCATTCAAAATGGGGCAGAAATCAAAGTAAATACAGGGGTATTTCTGGTTCGGGTAAATGATATTTGGGTACAGATAATAGGGTGTCATTGAGTTAGTGTCAGGTCACTTCAATGTCATAAAAAGGCTAAAATACAGAGCTGAGGGATAGAAACCACAATGAAAAAAAGGTGATTTTTAAAAAAGAACATTTGACAGTGCATAACTCCAATTCTTTTTCATTCACTTATTTATTTCTAGAGAGAGGGGAAGGGAGGGAGAAAGAAAGGGAGAGAAATATCAATGTGTGGTTGCCCCTCAAGGGTTGCCCCAAACTTGGGACCTGGCCTGGGACCCAGGGAATCAAACTGGTGACCCTTTGGTTTATAGACCATGCTCAATCCACTGCGCTACACTAGCCAGAGATTTGGTTCTTTTCACAGAAAGCAAAATATTCCCAGAAAGCAGAAAGTCCTCATGATAGGAGGTGTCAGAACTCGAAAGCTCTGATATTAGGCATTCTCTGTTGGTGATCCTTCAATTTGTGTAACAGCTTCCAGATCTGCCACTGTACCAACTACATAACTGACAAATCTTCAATTCTCATTACATTTAAGTGATTCCCACCTCATTTCTCATAGTTAAAAATGTATTACACAAATTACTATCCTGCCTCATGAAATAAGTAAGTACTCTGTTGTTTGTTGTTTATTTCTAAAATATTTTGGCACTTCCCACTGAAGTCATTGTCTTCTCAGTTCTGTCAGGGGACTTTTTTCAATTTTGCTTTATTATTAAGTAAAGTATCACAGAGTTCCATGAAGAAACAGATGGTGGTGTAAAGGATGCAGTGCAAAGGAGGGAACTAGGGCTACAAGTTGAGGCAGAAAAGGGAGCAAGAATAGGCACAGAATGGCAAGAATATAACAGTTGTTTCCTTCACTTGCCAGTACCTTGCAGGTCTTGCTGCTTTGGGATCTGGCTGGAGGACAGCCCAGAATATGGTTATTGTTCTTCCTGGTAGAGGACTACTCTCATGTGATAGGCAAGCTGTAACATGGGGAGGGCAGGAGAAACCAAGGGCCCAAACCAGGAGGAGCTTTCCTGTAGAGGACTTTAGTCAGAACAGTTTTTTCTTCCCAGCAGGTGTCACTGTGGAATTACTAAAATGGGAAGAAGAAAAGGAGCTGTGTTGTAGTGAGTTGAACCCCATGTAAAAGACCTTGAACTAAAATTGTACACAGGCTACACAGTAATAATTTGGAGGAATTGAAAGAAAAAAAAAAACACACACACACACTATCTCTCCTGACTCCAATGCTATGATGCTGCAGTGACTGTTGTCTGTAAACTCTTTAGTTCACCTGGAGTTTCAAGGTTTGAGAAGCAGAACTATTATCTACACAGCCATTCAAAGGCTAGACATCTACATTTCACAGTGTCAGTAGCAACATAAATTTGTTGTCCTACTTGCTGACTGTTTGGATAGACATTTTTGTTTGGTTTTTAATTGGGAGGTAACAATGTCATGGAAAAACTCAGGAATCTGAAAAGCTGGCTTGAGAGCCTTACTTCTCCATCCCTATGTGTATGTTACTTTATATAATTTACATAATTTAGAGCTTTGCAGCTCAGTTCCATGACAGGGTAATTGAGAAGGTTAAATACAATAATAGTCATGAAAGCACCTCAAACGGTTAATTAAATCTGAATACAGACGCATCACTGAAATACTGGTTAGATTTCATTTTGAAAGGTTCTGTTTACACATTATTACCCATGTGTAAATTATAACATCTAGGACAATAACCTGCTTATCTCATGTGGGCCTCAATACCCACTGACTATCTCTATTCAGATTCCTGCTAGGACTCAAAAGCAAAGTCATTATCTCTATGATCCAATATCACTTTCTGTTTTCTTTATTCCATTTGATGGTAATGTTCCCTTTCCCCTGAACTTGAAGAGTTAGGATCACCTCAAATTCTCCTTTGTCATCATCTTCATTATCCAAACAGATCCCTGACCTGGCAATGTCACCTTCGAATGTTGCTTGTCTACTTTGTCTGCCTGATGCTGCCCATCACTTGTTGGCAGGTGTCCTACATCAGTGGCTCCTGAATATGCTGGGGGCCTTCCTTAAACACCAAGTCCAGGACCCACCCTAGATCCATTGGTATTGGGGGTGAAGGGGTAAAAAAGCATGGCTTTAACACACACTCTGAATTCTGTTGGGAATCATCACATATGTTTCTCACCTCAAGTCAGTTAGACTACCTTTAAATCCATAATGCACTTCACTGATAGAATGCTCTTCTTAAAGCCATATTTTAATTATTTTCCTTCCCTGCTGCACATCTTTGTGATTTCCATTTTGTAAAGAATGGAACTAACTTCATAGTCAAGTGATATTATTACATAACAGAGCATCAGTTACCTGATATGTATTTACAACAGATATCTCTCCATGGTTGCCTGGGTCACAACCATTTCCCCTTCCCTAGATACTGTCCTGATAAATAGAAGGACCATTGGCACTGACCCTTGTCCATAGTTGAATGCAGGCTTCTGATCCAATGCATACCAATGATATTTTCCAAGAATATGAAATGTGAAATGGAGACACATTAAGTTTTGAAGTAATGGAAACTGAGTCCCATGCATGGTAACACTTACCCTTAAGAATTCTCAATGCTTATTTCACTTAGCATAATGTTCTCCAGATCCACAAAGGGGAGGAGCTCCTTCTTTCTTTCTGCTGCGTAGTATTCCATTGTGTAAATGTACCATAGTTTGTTTGGTTTTTTTTTTAAGCCAGGAGGTGAAAGACAAATACCATATGATCTCACCTGTAAGTGCAACCTAATCAACAAAACAAACAAGCAAAATATAACCAGAGACATTGAAATTAAGAACAAACTGACAGTAACTAGAAGGGAGGTGGGAGGAGATAGCGGCAGGACAAGGGGGAAGGGTTTTCAGGAACATGTATAAAGGACATGGACAAAACCAAAGGAGAGTAGAATCTAGGGTGGGAAGTGGGGATTGCTTGGGTGCAGAGGAGTTGTGGGGGGGAAATGGAGACAACTGTACTTGAACAACAATAATAAATGTGAGGCAAAAAAGAACTCTCAATGCCCAGGGTCTCAGACAAAACCCCATTCTGCCCATCTTGAGCCTTAGCTGCTCAGGTCTACCCCATCATAAGATAGTAATATTTTTTTTCCTTTGTGTTCAAGTCACCTAGGCAATTTTTCTTGTTAGCAAATGGCAGAGCATAATCTGATAAAATATTAGAAATTCAGTCTGTTTATGATAGAGTTCCAATACCTAATTCATGTTATTTCTCACAATACCCTGAGCAATTTCAAGTGATTCTCCTCATTTCAACTTTTTTTTCTACATGGAATTTCCTCTCCTCTCTGTTATTTCAGTCTCTCAAAGCCCTGATATCCCAGCCCCTTCCTGAAGTTCTTCAGTCTTCAATGACATCTCCTTTCCACAAGCTACTATAAACCATTCACTGAATGGTTATCACATGTGGGTTTCTATTGCCATTTATTTTCTTCTACTTAGTTCATCATCTCTGCAACCCACTTGGAAGCAGAGAACACATCTTGAATTTGTTTTGTAATGCTTTTCTGTTAACTGCTTAAGGCTTAAATCTTCCTCTACTACACCTATTCCTAAATTCTCATTGTTTAAGTGTTTCTTCCCTACTATACATGTTTTATAAATATTTATTAAACAAATGAAGGAAGTACATACCTGCTTACACTTATAATTAAAGGGAACTCAGGAGTGTAGTATTTGTTTTTCCAAAAAATGTTTCCAATTATCCATTCCCTCATCAGTTCACATGTAGAGGGAAATGCAAAATTTCCTTTCTAGAATGTCTGCTTTGTAATTGCTCTTGTCAGAATGATTAATGAGTAGTGGTTTGTGACCAGGAACCTCTATGGTGACCTGGTGGTCAGCAGAGGCCACCTTGCCTCAGATATTCCTATCCTTGCATGAGGTATTTTTTAAAAAAAATTATGGCTATGGAAAATGACTAAGGTTGCATTATGGAAATATTTGCATACCGATTCCCAGAGCCTTTTGGTAGCTAATTGCATCCAGGCGGGTGGCCTGAGTTGCTTACCAGGTCCTCCTGACTAGGAGGTTGGATGGTCCCTCCAGGCTGGATCCAGGCCAGTACCTTGGGAAAAAAATCTCTTTTCTTCCTTGTGGCTGTCTCCTGCATGGACCTGCCTTATTGACATCTCAGGCTGAAGACTTCCCACTGGTCTTACAGGGCAAATGTTGGCCATGAAGGGACAGTTTGAGGGACCGCAGAAGATGACAGGGAGCAGAGGTTTCCCATTTTTCTGGCATGAACTTAGGATCCAGTCACTTAAGGGGTTTTTTACCCTGACAATTACATCTTCCATGCTGCTGGTCCGAGTTTCCTTGTTTGTCTTCTTCTGAGACCCCAAAGTTACTCTTGGCTACAACTGCTTAGCTCACTTGATAGAGAGCAGAGGCTCTTCCCTGAGGAGGGAAATTGTAATGTCTTGGAACCAAGGAGGGAAAGCTTTATGTTCCTTGAGCAGAGAAGTGTGGCTTTGAACTGTGATGTTCATAGGCTGTGATCCCTAGAAGGCTACAGGGCTGCCTTCTGTTCTTGTGTCTGTTCTTCTCTTTTAGTTAGTAGTGTGCTAGCACTAATGTGGCAATATTAGTGTGCTAGTGCACATAAATCAGTACTATACATGGCCAAAGAATTTGCTCACATGCCCCTCACAACAACCATACAAGGTAGGAACTCTTTATTGATCCCCTTTTGTACTGGCAGAAACTAAAGCACAGCCAAGTTAAGTAACTTTTCCAAAGTTGCATAGTTCCTATTTTTATAGTAAGTGTTCTTATAAGAAAAATAGGAATTATTATTAGAATAAAAAGTGTACTCCTATAAATACTCACACTAATTAACTATTTCCCAGTAACTATATATTTTAGTAACCAGTTTACCAATATGTTACATGACTGACAGCCTTCTACTTGATCATTTAATAAGTATCTATTGACATGTAGCCCTGTTACACAAACTGAAAGAAATTAAAAAGAGAGAGAGAGAGAAACTGTTTACAGTAAAGTTTAGGAGAGAAGAATATTGTCTCTGTGTCTTGTTATTTATGTTTCTGGTTGTGGGTGTGCCTGCAGCTAGAGATAATTAGCAGATGTAGGTAGACACTCTTGCCAGTACTGGGTTGGGTGGTATGGCATAGTACCTAAGGAGAACAGTCCTCAGTTCACCCATTTGTCCATGAATGGCTCCATTGCTCACTAGCAGGGTGACCTTGGACACACATTACACCTCTGTATCTTAATCGTCTCCTCTGTAAAGTGTCAATAATCTTAATTCCTGATTCTTTGGGGTTGTTGTATGGATTAGAAGAATTCGCACATTCTTAGAATAGTGTTGGGCACATTGTCAACGTTGGCTGAACTGCAGCTTCTCCTGCCCTTCTGACAGCTCTGTGTGGATCCACATCTGGTGCTAATTTAGGAGACCCTCCTTCCGCTCCTGTAACTCCCCTAATTCCTGCCTTTCTCCCAGTGCATTTCCGACAGGATGGACTGGATGTTCCGCTGGTGGGTTCTGAAAACAATATATGTTGTTCCCCATAGACTGCATATTCCCATCACACATGTTTATTCCGGACCTACTGTGTGTCAAGCACAAAGGTGTAGCAGTGTATAGGGCAGACAAATTCTTTCCCTACCCGAATTTAGGGTCTAACGGGAGTCGTATTTAGTTATTAGACAACTACTTTCACCCACCAATAAGTATTGAAATTTTAAAAACCATAAGGAAATATTCAGCAGGCGTCACCTTATAAAAGCAGGGTTTAATTCAGGGCAAAAAAAGGCTTCTAAATGGAGTCATGGTGAAGCTAAAACGGAAGGAGGAGCAGGAGTTAGAAGAGTTAGCACCAGGAGCAGATCTGAAAGAAGTCTAAAAAGAGGGGATAGAAGTTGGGAATCCTGGACTCAGCCAAAACAGTGGCACCGCCCAACACAGCCAGAGCACCACACGCAGTGCGTGGCTTCTTGGGTGGAGGCGTGCTCCGGGTTGAAGGGCTCAGTGAGTGCTCTGCTCGGTTCTTTTACCTTGAGCACTTTGACCCTGTGGAGTCACTTGGATCCTCCCAACAGTGATATAATTTATGACTGTTTTAAATCCGAGTAAAACAGGAGATGAAATGAATTGTCCTGCTCACTAAGTTAGTGGATGACCTGCTGGGATTTGCACTCAGGTAGTAAGTAGTGCAGAACCAGGCCTCTGGGTGATCATCCACCAGCTTTACTCCTAAGAGACGCTTGACACCAATCACAGAGCTTGCGAGTGTCTCTCTATACCTGTGTGATCAAAGATGGAGAATTTATTGAACGCTGGGAAGCAAAACCAATCTCCCTCTCTGGGGTTGAGGAAAAGGTCAAATTGAGGAAAACTGAAATATATGCAATGATTTTAAAGCATCTTCTAAAATCACCTGAAGTGGTCTCCCTAGTACAGTAGTGATCCCTCATGTATCAAGAGAGTTACATTCCAGAGACCCCCACGATAGGTGAAAATCCGCGAAGAGCAGTGTTATATTTCTTTTATTATTTATATATAGATTTTAAGGTTTTATAAACCCTTCCCACATTCCTATAAACCTTTCCCACCCTCTTATTAACCTTTCTCACACTCTTATAAACACTTCATATGCTCTTAAACACTTTCTACACTCTTAAACCTATGTAATTTTAGCAACATATAAAATTCTATATGGGTACTCACCAATGAAGTATACAGTTGTACCTCACTATATTGTAGTTCACTTATTTGTGGCTTCACTGTATCACAGGTTTTTAAAAGTACATTAAATACATTAACATAAAATACATTGACAAGGACAGTACTATTGCACTGATCGCCCCACCCTCAAGCAAAATAAAACAAAATACCAAACAATAAGAGAAATATTTTTTGTAGCTACCTTTTAGTGGAATTTTTAAATTCAGGGAAAAAATTTGTTTATTACCTTTATCTGTTTGGAAATTTTTTCTTGTGCTAAGGTCTGAGTTCTTGTTCTTCAGAATTCAAACCAGAACATTGTAGCTGTCTGGTGCCCAATTTCGTGAGAGTGCTCAAATTTTTTTCTAGACATATAAATGCTATATTATGAAGGTGCTACTTTTTTTGAATTTGAATAGAAAGAGTTCATTTGAATTTCAGGGTCGAGATATTATGCTATATTATTATCAAAGTTGGTTGATTTTCACCCCCAAGTCCTAGAGAAATAATATATTAGACATGTTCAAGGAATGTGATTTTTTTAAAGAAAATAAATAGCCATCCATATGTTTCTTTTCTATATTTTCATGCCATGGAGATGAAAGAAGAAGGAAATGTATATATTACAGGGTTTAAAGCATTTCAGTGAGAAAAGCCTTTAACCAGGCAAGACAAAATGGATTCCTAATATTGACAGATTTTTAAAGTGGAATTGTGGGTGCTTTGTTTAATTAAGTTGTTTCAAAGGGCAAATTTCTCTTTAGTATTTGATGTATAGTATTTACAATAATACAGTTGACATGGAATGGCAACTAATATGGTGAATGGGTGTCTGTGTGTGAAGAGAAAGGCAGTAAGTACAAGAAAACTTGCAACAGAATGGATCAAGAAGCAATATATATGTTTTATATAGCATTATATTTAACTTAGAACTACCAGTAATTTCCCCTGTAAATTAGTCAATTTTGGGAAAATATTCATTGAAGATATTTTCAAACATATAAATATAAACAGTAGAATAACCCACCCATGTGTCTATTCTCTGGATTCCACAGATATCACCATTCTTCCAGTCTCCTTCCATCTATTCCCAGCCCCACATTTTATTTAGAATATTTTAAAACAAAGTTCTGATATATTATTTAAACAATACATGCTGTCTATTAGATAAAACACCCCTACTTTAAAAATAAACCTCAATACCATTATCAGAAAAATTAACAATAATTCTTTAATATCATATAATACCCCTGTATCCAACTATCCCCAATTTGCTGTAAAATGTCTTTCTACAATTGATTTGTTTGAATCAGGATCCAAATGAGATGCACATACTGAGTGCATTTCGTTATCATATCTCTTAAGTGTCTTTTAAAACAATTTTCCCTCTCTTTCCTGCCTTGCTACTACCTCCATTTCATTTTTCTTCCTTCCTGCCATTAATTTGTTGAAGAAAGTGGTTAATTTGTCCTGAAGATTCGTCATTCTGGGTTTGACTGATTGAATATTCCAGTGCTATTCAGCACCTAGCTGTTGATATGTTTGAGACTCAATTAAATTATGATCATCAGCAAGAAAAACTCACAGGTTTTTGTTTTTATTTTAGTAAATCTCTCCTGGATAAACCACCTGGTGGCAGTGTTAGGCAACACATTTCCTTCTTGGGTGAGTCTCCATATTGCTACTGCCCCTGCCCCTCTTCTGTCTTGAGTTCTCTGCATTTTTCTGGTGCCTGTCAACCACAGCAGTTCCTGCACATGCGAAATGAATAGTGTCAGGCCAGCTGGCAGTCCCTTTTTCTGGAGTCCACTCTGCCTATAGGGAGGCTGGCCAACAAGATCTGAATAGCCTGGCTTGCCTGCCTCATCATAAAACTCACCAGCTATCCTCCTGATTAGTTAACTCAAAAGTATTAAAAATTTTTTGTTGTTTGTCCTTTTTGTATTGAAGACTAAAGGTTTTCAATTTGATTTAATAGAAGACATAAGATATTAAGGATGCTTCAGCTGATTTGGTAGAAAATGATCATAGGCCAAGATTTTTATTTTGACCATGACCCCTTTGTTCTCCTTTCCTACTTTCCCCACAAAAGAGAACAACTAAATGCCTGTTTCACCTTCTGTTAGTTAGACAGTTTCAGGGAAACAAGCAGTAATCATTTTTTCATCCTGGTGTTAGGTAACTCCTGGGTGGGTCAGCTATATCTTTTCAAAATTGCTTTCTCTCTGGACACCTAGAATAGTGACAGACACAGCCCAGTGGGTAACAATGATTACTTGGAAATTGGCAGCAAATTATTGAGTCATACTTAACCTCAGTTTTGGGAAATGAACAACTATTCATAATCGACATTATAAAGATGAAATGAGTTAATCTAACTGGTACACCCTCCAAATAGTTGTGCTGTCAATTAACAAGCAAACTCAGTTACACTGTGTCTTTGAGTTAGAGTTTGGTAAATTTCAGGACATATTTAAATTTGAATGATCATGTTAAAGATGCCTGACATTAGAATTATACCATAAAGAAAACAACAACAAAGTGGAAAGGGAACCAACTGTATAGAGAAACATATTTGCCAATGACACCTTGAATAAGGGTTTGATCTCCAAAATATATAAAGAATTCACATGATTCCACACCAGGAAGAAAAACAATCCAATTAAAAAATGGGCAAAGGACCTGAGCAGATATTTCAGGTCCTCCTGAGGAGGACATTTGGAGGGCCCATAAACACATGAAAAATGCTCAACATCACTAGCCATTAGAGAGATGCAAATTAAAACCACAATGAGATACCACTTCACACCAGTCAGAATGGCCATCACTAATAAATCAACAAACAAGTGCTGGTCAGGTTGTGGAGCAAAGGGAACCTTGGTACACTGTTGGTGGAAATGCAGACTGGTGCAGCCACTGTGGAAAACAGTATGGAATTTTCTCAGAGAACTAAAAATGGAGCAACCTTTTAACCCAGCAATTCCACTGCTGGGATTATATATTAAGAATCTTGAAACACCAAATCAAAAGAACCTATGCACCCCAATGTTCATAGAAGTATTATTTACAATAACCAAGTGCTGGAAACAACATAAGTGACCATCAGTAAAGGAGTGGATAAAAAAACAATAGATTTATGCAATGGAATACTATGCAGCAGAAAGAAAGAAGGAACTCCTATCCTTTGCAATAGCATGGATGGATCTGGAGAGCATTATGCTAAGTGAAATAAGCCAGATAGTGAAAGGCAAATACCATGTGATCTCCTCTATGAGAGGAACCTAATCAACAAAATAAACAAATGAGCAAAATAGAATCAGAGACTTGGAAATGAAGAACAAATGGACAGTGACCAGAGCTGTGGGGCTAAGTGGATAATGGGGGAGAGAAAGGGAAGAAGCAAGCAAAGAAACATGAATAAAGGACTCATGGGCATGAAAAATAGAGGATTTTGACTGGGGTAGTCTGGGTGGACATGGTAGGGGTGAGCAATTGGGAAAAAGGCAGGACAACTGTAACTGAACAACAATAAATAAAAATGAAAAAAATTATAGTATAGAGTAGTATTTGAACTGTTGTAAAATTACCAAATGAGAAAGTAATTCACTAATATGTGACTAGTGTACACTCAAGCTCTAAACAGGAAATCTGTAATTTATTTTTTAGATAAAATTAGGTAAGAGCTATTTTACATGGAGTATTTCCTTTCTTGTACTTTAAAATTAAACCATCATCCAAAGCAAATAACTGTAATTCTAAAGAGTTTCAGACTGCTCCTGTGATTCTAATTTCTGTCTGTGTCTTTCTGGCTGTAGTCATTGTTCATTGAAGCCTCTTTGCTGATGAGCATAACTCACTAAAGTAATTTATTTTCTTAAAAGTTTTGAGTATAATATTTATATGGTTTAAACTGCTTTTAGGGAAATTACTGAAAAGCATGTTTAAACCCAGATCTACATCATTGTAAAAACGCAAAAGGAGGAAGAAGAAAAAAACCCTGTTCAAAATTCAAAAACCATAATTATGGCTATAAAACTCATGTCCTCCTCTAAAAATTATTGGAGATTAAGCCAATATAACTTGTACAAAATCATTTAAAACATTTCCTGGAGTGAAAAAAATTAATCATATGGTTCTGTCATATTTTGAGTCTAAACTAATTTATTTGCTGGTATACCTACCAATGATGAGAAGAAAACAGGAACACTTAAGGAATTAATGATATAGTGCCATGAGAACTCTGCCAACCACTTAAAAAATGAGCCAAAATATTAATGAGATAAAATGTTTATATACATTCAGAATTTTAATGAGTTTTTTTTTATATAACTTAAATGCCAAATTCATCTGTACTTAAGCAGATCATATAAGTTTTTAAAAAAATTGAGGAATAGGTATAAATTCAGGTTTAAAAGTTCATAGTTACTGAATTTTAGTAAAAATGTATTCCTCAGCTGAACAGGTAAAATCCTTAAATATAATTCAGTTTGTGTGCAATGAAAAAGAAAAATTAAGAAATTTTATGGTTAGCTGAGAAAAGTGGAGGTGTGTTTTTCCATAGATTACCCTCCCTACCCTGCCATTTAGTTGCTGGATAATTCTCATTTTTACATTGTAATTTCCAGTTTATCCTAAATATAGATGCTGGATTTGAGCCATCCTAATTAAACTGTGAAGTTCTTTTGTAATGAGTGCTGATCCTTCTGAAATTAATTTCAAGTTTTACACTAGGAGTATATGTCACTTTCATGGCTTTTCTTCACTTTGTAAATTTACCTAAAATAATAACATGCAAAATATCTGAGTAGCAAACTTTTACTACTTTTTGCCCAGACTGTTTTTGAAAAAAGATTATATATATATATAATAAACTTCCTTCTGTGCTATAGATTTAATTTGCTTCTTTCAAAACCTTCCCACTGTAAAGTGCCTCCGTTCTTTCTGCAAGAAGTTTCACTCTTTATATTATAAATGAAGAAAGTGAGATAAAATGCTATTGCTTAAGGCTACCTGGAACAAACAAGTACAGTATCCTTCTGCTATTACACAAAATTTATGTTTTCTCTTGACACACAGCTGTTAGATATAATGGGATTTTCACTAAGGGAATAAAAAGTAAGAATCAAACACAAAAATTTCAGCACAAACCAACCCACACGATAAGGCTGAAGGCTGGAGTGGTGGCTCAGGGGTTCCTGCATCTTCAAAGCCTTCCTGGGAGCTCATCCCCCAACCCCAGAGATTGCACGGAGAAGCTGTGTGGAACCAATATTCATGTCCTGAGCCAGTGTGCAGACCCCTCCCAATTGCCAAGTACCTTGGAGAGTACCAGGTTGTAGCCTTTGGGCTGTGATTATGGGAGACCAAGAAAGTTTGCTCTGATTACATAATGTAGTAAGGAATACAAGAGGCAGTAATGGTCCCATAAGAACATTGCAGACCATTTTTAACAAAACCCAAAGTCCTATATTTGGGGGAAGCACAGTCTGAGAGTAATTTTCAAGGGACCCTGATTTTTCCTTTAACTTCAACTTCCAGAATGTGATTTCACTAGAAGAACTCTTTATGATTGTTGTAAGGTATTGGTAGTGAAGACTGTCCTTTCAAATTACCTTTGAAAGGCAGAAACACATGAAATAGTCAGTGTGTTTGCCCCAGGGCTTTGTGGTCACAAAGCAAAAAATAAACATACTGCTAGCTAGTTGGCCTCAAAAGTGTTTCTCAGCCCTGGCTAAACATTAGAATAAACCCCTCAGGGATTTTGAAATAGACAATGCCTAGGTCCCAACACTAAACCAAATAAATTAGTTTTTTGGGTGGGGGCAAACACACGGATGTGTTTTTAGTGCTTTTCTGCTGATTCTACCTGCACTCAGAGTACTGAGCAGAGCAACAGTTCCAAACCTCGATGTTGTGAACAGCCTATGGGGCTCCATGGGTCTTCAGAAATGTTGCAAAAAGTCTAAATGTTAGTTTTAATATTCTTTGTTTAAAGCAAAGTAGTTATTTTACAAAGGTATTTTAGAGGGTAGAGCAAGAAGAAGGAATGCAATGAGAGATAAAATATGTTACACAGCAGAAGGATGGTCTAAGTAAGCAGGGGCACTGGTCTGGTGGGTTGAGTATTTTCTGTGTGAGTCTAACTAATAAAGGAAGAACAAATTTAAAAGTGGAGTTTTAAATAATAGAAGTCATGACAAATTTAATATACAGGAATTCTTTTTTCAATAGGCATGGTTCTATGACAGAAATATTATATTTTAGCTACTGGATCACACACCATTATAATATTGTTAAATTAACATTATCAATATCACCTAATAAATGGTTCATACTTGAGCTAAGCTTCTAATATACTGTTAAACTTTGAAATGGAAGAAGCTATTTCCAGGTCTAGTTTATACGTTAAAGCAGTAGTTCTCAAACTTTCATGCAAGGGACTCATCGGTGCAGTTTGTTAATCAGATTGCTGGGATCCATTCCCAGAGTTTCTGACTTACCAATTTTTATCAGTGGGACCCAAGAATAAGCATTTCTAGCAATGCCACAAATGACACTAGTCTGGAGCTAACACTTTGAGAACCACTAGTTTAAAGCATTTTGTGTGGTTATTTTACAAAATATTTTCCTTGACCCATATTCTCCAGAAACATACCCTGAGACCAAAGCTTATATTCTAATACTTTATTAGGGTATGCAGCTATAGAAAGCTGGTGTAACAGAAAAGAGAAATAGGAAGTAGGGAAAGAGGGCAAAACAAAAACTATGAGGGTGTGTACCCTTGAGCTTCTGAGCTGGCCCTCATGTGATAGCAAGCTCAGCTTATTGCCTAAGGAGAGAAGGGCAGAGGTCTGTGCCACAATCTCTCTATCATTTCTCACCTCTAATTTATTACTGCTACAACAAGGGATAGTATTCCAACTTCTCAGTCGTGTCTCCTTTCTGTCCAGTTAGTCACTGGACAAGCAAGAGGGCAGGTGTGGCAACTGGTAGCTTATAAAAGATCTTAGCCTTATACCTCACAGGTATTCTACCATAGAAGTTCACACCATAAACCCAGGGAGCCAGAACAGAACAATTTAAGAAGCCGAGGCTAACAAGAAGAGTTTCTCAAACAATGGGAAGACAAAGAAACAATCCTCAAATGAAAGGAAAGGAAGAAGCCTCAGAAATAATGCTAAATGAAATAATGGAAACTCGACTATCAGATATTAAGTTCAAAGCAATGGTTATCAGGAAGTTCAATGAGCTCACAATGAATTACCAGAAACTACAGGAAAACTACAATTAGCTCACTGCAAACTATTATCAACATGAAAAAAGTAATAGAAACTATCAACAAGGGCCAAGAGGAAATGAAAAATACAATTTCTGAACTGAAGAACACAGTAGAAGGAATCAAAAGTAGAATCGACGAAGCAGAAGATTGGATCAGTGAGCTGGAGGACAAAGCAGAAAAAAACACTCAGAAAGAGCAAGAAAAGGAAAAGAGGCTCAGAAAGAATGAAGAGGGATTAAGAGAAATGCAATACAAGATAAAATGTCATAATATCAGTATAATAGGGATACCAGAAGGAGAAGAAGAGCAAGGGATAGAAAACTTATTTAAAATAGTAATGATGGAAAACTTCCCTAATTTGATGAGAGAAAAAGTCATGCAAATCCAAGAAACACAGAGAGTTTCAAGTAACATGATAATTAAAGTGGCAAAATTCCAAGACAAAGAGAGAATCATAAAGGCATCAAGGGAGAAACAGGAAGTAACATACAAGGGAGCCCCGATAAGGTTAGCGGCTGAATTCTCAATGGAAACTCCTTAAGCCAGAAGAGAATGGCAAGAAATATTTCAAGTAATGCGAACGAGTGGCCTGCAACCAAGACTACTTTAACCAGCAAGGCTCTCAATCAAGATAGAAGGCCAAATAAGGAGTTTCCAAGACAAAAGAAGTGTAAAAGAATACACCTCCAACAAACCAGCTCTGCAAGAGATGCTAAAGGGACTGCTTTAAGGAAAGGAAGGAAAAGGGGGGGGGGGGCAAAGGTACAAAAATGGCAATGAATAAGTACCTATCAATAATAACCTTAAATGTAAATGGATTAAGTGTTCCAATCAAAAGACACAGAATAGCTCAATGGATAGGAAAGCATGACCCACAGATATGCTGCCTCAAGAGACTAACTAGGACAAAAGACCTAAACAGACTGAAGTGAAGGGCTGGAAACAAATTTTCCAAGCAAACAGACAGGGGAAAAAAAGCTGGGTAATAACACTCACATCAAACAAAACAGACTTCTAAAAAAAGTTCCATAAAAAGAGACCCAGAAGGTCACTACATCATGCTCAAGGGAAGAATCCACCAAGAAGACATAAACATTGTAAATATGTATGCACCCAACATAGGAGCACCCAACTACATAAAGAAAATCTTAGAGGACTTCAAGAAAGATATTGACAGCAACACAATATAGTAGGGGATTTCAACACCCCACTGACAAAAGTGGACCGATATTCCAAGCAAAATATCAAGAAGGATGTTGTGGCATTGAACAATGCTCTAGAGGAAATGGACTTAACTGATATACATAGAGCCCTTCATCCCAAAGAAGCTAAATACGCATTCTTTTCAAATGCACATGGAACATTATCAAGCATAGACTACATGATAGGACACAAAACAAATCTCAACAAATTTGAGAAAATTGAAATCATACCAAGCATTTTCTCCAACCACAAGGGACTAAAACTAGAAAACAACCCCAAGGAAAAGAACCCAAAAGACTCAGAATAATGGTGATTAAATAGCATGCTATTAAACAATGAATGGGTCAAGAATGAAATTAGGAAAGAAGTCAAACGTTTCTGGAAACAAATGAAAATGAACTCACAACAACCCAAAACTTATGGGACACAGTGAAGGCAGTCCTGAGAAGGAAGTTCATAGTGATACAGGCCTACCTAAAAAAGATAGAAACATTTTAAACAAACAACCTAACCCTATGCCTACACAAACTCGAGGAACAACAACAAAGACAGCCCAGAGCAAGTAGAAGAAAGGAAATAATCAAGGTCAGAGCAGAATTAAATGACATAGCGACTGAAAGCACAATTCTAAGGGTTAATGCATCCAGGAGCTGCATTTTTGAAAAAGATAAATAAAATTGACAAGCCTTTAAGCAGACTCATCAAGAAAAAAAGGGAGAAGACCCAAATAAACACAATCAGAAATGAAAGAGGAGGGATTACAACTGACACCACAGAAATACAAAGGATTGTAAGAAATTACTGTGAAGAACTGTATGCTTAGAAATTTGCAAACCTAGGTGAAATGGACAAATTTCTAGAAAAATATAATCTTTCAAAACTCAATGAAGAAGAAGCAGAAAGCTTGAACAGATCAATAACAACAGTTGAAATTGAGGAATTAATCAAAGAACTCCCAACACACAAAAGCACTGGACCAGATGCTTTCACAGGAGAATTCTACAAAGCATTTAAGGAAGAGCTACCCCCTACCCTTCAAAGACTATTCCAAAAACTCCAAAATGATGAAAGACTCCCACACCCTTTTTATGAAGTCAACATCATCCTAGTCCCAAAACCAGATAAAGACATAATAAAGAAAGAAAACTTCAGGCCAATACTGCTGATGAACATAGATGCTAAAATCCTCAACAAAATATTGGCAAACCACATCCAACAATACATTAAAAAGATCATACACCATGACCAAGTGACATTCATCCCAGGGACGCAAGGATGGTTCAATATTCGCAAATCAGTAAATGTAATACATCACATAAATGAAAGTAAAGACAAAAATCACATGATCATATCAATAGATGTGGAAAGAGCATTTGATAAGTGACAGTACCCATTTATGATAAAAACACTCAGCAAAGTGGGAATAAAGGGAGCATTCCTCAACATAATAAAGGCCATATATGAGATATCTACAGCCAACATCATACTTAATGAGCAAAAACTAAAGTCTTTTCCACTAAGATCAGGAACAAGACAAGGTTGTCCACTTTCACCACTTCCATTCAATATAGTATTGGAAGTTTTAGCCACAGGAATCAGACAAGAGAAAGAAATAAAAGGCATCCAAATCAGAAATGAGGAAACAAAACTGTCGTTGTTTGCAGATGACATGACATTGTACATAGAAATCCTATAGACTCCACCAAAACACTGCTCAACCTAATAAATGAATCTGCCAATACAACAGGATACAAAGTCAATATCCAGAAATCAAAGACATTTTTGTATACCAACAATGAAACAGCAGGAGCAGAAATCAAGAAAAAATCCCATTTGATAAAGCAACATAAAAGATAAAATGCCTAGGAATAAATCTATCCAAGGAGGCAAAATACCTGTACTCAGAAAACTGCACAGCACTGAAGAAACAAATCAAGGAAGACACAAACAAATGGAAACATATACCATGTTCATGGATCAGAAGAATTAACATCATCAAAATGTCCATATTACCCAAAGCTATTTACAGATTCAATGCAATACCTATTAAAGTACCAATGGCATATTTCACAGATACAGAAGAAACACTGCAAAAATTTATATGAAAGCATAAACAACCCTGAATAGCTGCTGCAATTTTGAGAAAGAAGAGCAAAGTAGAAGGGATCACAATACCTGATACCAAACTGTATTACAAGGCCACTGTAATCAAAACAGCCTGGCACTGGCATAAAAACAAGCACATGGACCAGTGGAACAGAACAGAAAGCCTAGAAATAAACCCAAGTCTCTATGGTCAATTAATATTTGATAAAGGGGGTAGCAACATAAAATGGAGGAAAAATAACCTCTTCAACAATGGTGTTGGGAGAACTGGACAGCTACATGCAAAAAAATGGAACTTGAGGACCAACTTACACCATACACAAAAATAAATTCAAAGTCAATAAAAGATTTCAGTATAAGCTATGACACCATTAAAGTCCTAGAGGAGAACATAGGCAGGAAAATCTCAGATATTTCACACAGCAACAATTTCACTGATATGTCCCCTAGAGCAAGGGACATAAAGGAAAGAATAAACAGATGGGATCTTGTGAAAATAATAAGCTTCTGCACAGCTAAAGAAAACAGTATTTAAATAAAAAGAGAACCAAATGTATGGGAAAGCATGTTTGGGAATGAAACCTCAGACAAGGGTTTAATCTCCAAAATATGTAAAGAACTTACATGACCACACTCTAAGAAGACAAGTAACCCAATTAAAAAATGGGCAAAGGACTTGAGCAGACACTTCTCCAAGGAGGACCTGTAGTGGGTCCAGAGACACATGAAAAGATGCTCAGTATCACTAGCTATCAGAGAGATGCAAATTAAAACCACAATGAGATACCACTTCACACCAGTCAGAATGGCCATCATAAACAAAGCAACAAACAACAAGTGTTGGAGAGGTTGTGGAGAAAAAGGGACTCTAGTGCACTGTTGGTGGGATTGCAGACTGGTACAACCACTATGGAAAGCAGTATGGAATTTTCTCAGAAAATTAAAAATGAATCTGCCTTTTGACCCAGCAATTCCACTGCTAGGATTATATCCTAAACCTTGAAAGTCCAATCCAAAAGAACCTATTCATCCCAATGTTCATAGCAGCACAATTTACAATAGCCAAGTGCTGGAAACAACCAAGGTGCCCATCAGTAAATGAATGGATCAAAAATACTGGTACATTTACACAATGGGATTCTATGCAGCAGAAAGAAAGAAGGTGCTCCCACCCTTTGGGACAGCATCGATGGAATTGGAAAGCATTATGCTAAATGAGATAAGCCAGACAGTGAAGGAAAAATACCATATAATCTCACCTTTAACAGGAACCTAATCAACAAAACAAACAAACAAGAAAAATATAACCAAAGACACTGAAATAGAGAACAGGCTAACAGTGACCAGAGGAGAAAGGGGAGGGAATTTCACGGGAAAGGGGAAGGGTTTACAGGAACAAGTATAAAGGGCACATGGACAAAAACGAGGTGAGCATAGAAGTGGGAAGGAGGTGGGGAGGGCTGGGTAGGTGGACTGGGATAGGAGGAAAAGGCAGAAAATTGCACTTGAACAACAATTAAAATTAAATTAAATTAAATTAAATTAAAAACAGAAGATCTTAGCTCTGTAGGCTCAGAGGAGGAGTAACCAGTCCATTATTCAGCCATTGCTTGTGTGACTCAATCAGACAGTAAACTGGGATATAGAGAAGAACATAAATGACAGTAGTAAATGATCACTCCTTCAAATTATTTGCTGTGGAGGACACATTTTTAAAATTTCCAGTGC
The DNA here is from genome assembly GCA_004024845.1 of Tonatia bakeri. Classification (NCBI taxonomy): domain Eukaryota; kingdom Metazoa; phylum Chordata; class Mammalia; order Chiroptera; family Phyllostomidae; genus Tonatia; species Tonatia bakeri. Next base: position 200,204 of record PVIA01000063.1, read on the forward strand.
TTGATGGACTGCTATACTACTTACTGTGTGCTGTGTCAGGGTAGCATGCACTCTGCCACATTGACACCAAGTAAGAGATCAGGAACTCCCAGATAAATCTAAACCTTGTTAAAGCAGAGGAGGCCACTGATCACACACTTGAATGTTGTGGAAATGCCAAATTTCTATATATTTTCTTAATGCTTGTTCTCAACTTCCTATTCTTTTCTTCTCATGAATTGGAAACAACTAGCAGACCAGGCTATCTTCAGAGCACTCTTTGAGTAGCATAGCATGAGTGTAGATTATTTTTTACCACATTCTACATTTATGACTTTATCTTTCTTTTATCATGAATTCCATATGTCATACAAAGCAGAATATGTCAGAGACTTAGAAAACCCAGAGCAGTGTACAAGGTAGAGCTAACAAATAAATGATTTTTAAAATTAAAAACTTTAGCACAAGTAGTGCGTGTCCCCACCAGAGTGCAATAGTGTCCCCACCAGAGTGCAATATTGTTTATTGTGATATTTATATCTGAAATGTTGAAATTATTTCTCATTTCTAACTATATGGAAGTCTAATGGGAAGCCAGCATAGCGAACATATACAAGTTTTGTACCCAGTACACAGATTGCCTAATGCAATCTTCCCTCTGGCCGCCCGTGATTCAGTCCCTCTCACATAGGAAATGCATTTACATCCTCTTAAGACCCCACAAAAGTCGCATTCCATTAGTATGTTGGCTCAAAGCTCAGAATGCCATTATTTGGATGAGGTCCAGATATGGATGAGGTGCCTAATACATAGTTCTTTAACTTCTTAAATAGAGCTCCACTCTATAAATCTGTGAAACTAAGGAGAGAAATTATCTGTCTTCCCACAATGATAGGACAGACATAGGGTAATTGCTATAGATGTTCTTGTTCAAAAATAGAGAAAATTGGAACCATAAAGAAGTGACTGTAGCACTTGTTTGAATGTGAGTAGTTTCCTTAGTCAATTTCCTGGGAGTAGAAGTGGAGGAAGGGGTCCAAATGCCTCTTTTCATTTTGTGCTGACTCTGTTTCTTTCAGACGAAGCCACTTATGTTTCTCCTAACATAATTCTCTCAAAAACTTAGTGGACCTCTTTAGAATCTTTTTATGGTTCACTGCATTAAACAAAAACCACACCTCCAAATCCTTTTTAAAATAAGACCTTAAGCTCTTTTAGAGGTCCTGTTGTTCAGTTGAGAGGATCTGTGAGGTACACCCTTAATCTTTTCAAAGGTATTTTTATTGAACAAATAGCACTGTGGGACACCAATTTTGATCTTTCTTAGATCTTAACAGAGATTTTACGATCCATCCACAGCTTCATCTTTAGACAATAATTTGTTGACAGTGCCCTGGATTTGAATATTCCTTGGGAGTAATTTCTTAACTTTTGTATCCTTTGCCATCTGGAAGGTCTGAGGATTTTCAAATCCAGAAATTCCTGTATTCTTTATGATCAACAGTCCTTCCCACATTTTATCTCTCTCCTTTTGCATTTTACTATAAGCAGTAAAAAGAAGCCATTTGGAATCTTCAACAACTTTCTTGGAAATCTCAGTTTATTTGTCATATGTAGTACTTTACATGTTACTGCAGGTGATAATGTTGCAAAGCTTCCCACCACTGTATAAGTAGGGTTTCCCTTGCTCCAGTTTCCAAAACTATGTTTGTCATTTCCTTGTAACTTCTCATTCATGGTGTCCTCAAAATCTAGAGTGTTACTAACACTCTGTTCAACGAAATTTATGCTGCTTATCATGTTCCTAAAAATCCTTCCAGTTTCCACCAACCATCTGCTTCCAAAACTACTCCCACATTTAAGGGATTTTTATGGCAGCACCCCATTTCCAGGTTCCAACATATATATCATTTAGCTATTACTATATAACTAATCACCCCAGAGCTTAGTGTCTTAAATCAATAAACATTTACTATTTTATATTTTATTTGCATCAGGGATCTAGGAGCATGATGGTTTGTTGGGAACCGCCCTGCCTGGTATCAAGCTGTAACCCCTGCCAAGGCAAAGGCTGAGGGAACGACCTTGGACTGTAAACCAGCAAGGAGACAAAAGCTTATCTCCCTGGTAGGAGAACTGCTTCTACTCCTTTTACTTCACCCTGCCTGGCCCCCAATGCTTGGTCAGTTAGCCAATGATGGGTAAGATTCCCTAAAGGGGGAACGACCTAAGACAGGCATGATCATGTGGGAGGCCCCCAAGGAAGGACTTTGGGGGCTACAGCAAAAGGGGTTGATGGACCCTTGCTCCTCAGCTTTGACAAAGCCTGAGGCCTCATTCCATCTGCGAGAAAATCTCCTAATCTCTTGGTTGCCTTACTTCCCTTGCTCCACCTAAGCCTGAAACAATGACAGAGGGTGGTGCAGCCCTGTGCTGAAAAGGGCGGGCTCCCCAGGTGATCAGGCCTAAGAAAGAATATGTAAAATCCTGTGAAACCTGCTTTGTTTGGAATGCTCTCAATTGAACGATAAGGGTCCAAGGAAGAAGTAAATTTGTTCCTTAAAGTTTTTTACAGTTCTTTGGCTATCTGACCCTGACTCAAAATAGGCCCTCAGAGTTCCTTGTTATTTGATCCTTACTTCCTGGTAATGAGTAATGAGCTTTACCTGACTTCCTGTGTAAACCAACCCAATAAAAGCCATTGAGGAAAAGGCTCTTGGTCCTTCTCCTTCAAGAGATGGCCACCTTTCTTCCCCAAGCAGATCATGTCTTGGTAGACTTATTCTTATCCATGGCAGATGGGGTGGGGGGGCTTGGCGGGCAAAGCTCCCCAACAATGGTTTTGGCTCAAGGAATCTCATGAGGCTGCAATCAAGATATTTTATGGGGCTGCAATCATTTCAAGTCTCAACTGGAGCTGAAGAATCCCCTTCCTAGCTTACTTATGTGCCTGGCTCAGACCTGCTTCCAAGCTTTCTTGTGGAGTTGCTGGCAGGCCTCTATTCCTTGCCATGTGGATATCTGCATGGGATGCCTGGGTGTTGTCATCACATGGCAGCTACTGATGATAGAAAGAAAGAGACGCCCATAGAAAGAGATAGAGAGGAAATCAGAAGATAGGCAGAGGTGTCCACAATGGAAGCCAAGGTCTTTTTATAACCTAATCTCAGAAGTGACATTCTATCACATTTGCTGCATTCTATTTTTGAGGAAACAAGTGTTTAAATTCTCAAGGCAAGGCATTATAATGGCGTGGATTCCAGCATTTAGAAGTCATGGAGGGCTATCCTAGCATCTACTAATCACTCAAAATTATACTGCAGTCACCCTAAATATTGAGAATGCCCCTGGCTTTCTGCATGTTTTCATTATGACTCATGCTGTCAGAGCTGCCTCTATCTGGAAAAATGACTACCTCTTGGCATAGGAAAAGAGATTTCAGAAGAATCTCATGTTATTTATATTTGCTTTACTTACATTTACCTTTGCTTCCACTTACATTAGTTGAACAAAGCATATTTACAGCTTACAACTGACATCAGTGTTGCAGGACTATGTACTCTACTGCAGAGAGGATCGCATGAGGAAGCAGAAGTAAATGTTCTGAAAAGTAATACAGTTTTTCACAGTTTGTAACAGGAATTTTAATTGATTGAAATCATGCAATATCTACTTTAGACCACAATTCAATTAAGCTAGAAAGTAATAATGACAACCCCCACCCCCAAAGTTCTCATGAGTCTGGAAGTAAAAACAAAACAAAGAAACAAAAAAAAGAAACAAAACAATCTGAACAATCTATGTTTCAAAGCAAAATAATCCCAATTAATGTGAGATAATGAAAAACAAAATTATCATATATACCAAACTTGTGGAATACAAAGAAAGATAAGTGGAAAAATTTATAGTATCTATGTTTAGAGAAGGAGGTTGAAAATAAATGACTAAATGTTTAAGTCAAAGATTTGCAAAACAATAACAAATTAAACTCAAACAACATTAGAGAAAGGAAAAAGCTGAAAATATAAAAAAGAAAACAAACAAAATAGTATAATTAATAGAAATAGTAATAAGTAATAATAATTAATTGAACAGGGTTTATACTGAGAAAATTATAAAACAATAAAGAAAGAAATTGAAGAAGATATAAATAAGTGGCAGCATATATCATGTTCATGGTTAGGAAGAGTTGTCATCATTAAAACATTCATACTGCCCATAGCAATCTATAGATTCAACACAATTCTCAACAAGGTGCCAATGATATATTTCATAGAACTACAACAAATATTCCCCAAATTTATATAGGACTACAAATGACCCCTAATGACCACAACAATCTTGAGAAAGAATAAAGTTGAAGGAATCATGCTACCTGATATCAAACTATACTATAAGGCAGTAGTAATCAAAATAGCATGATACTGGCTTATAGAAAAAGGGGACCAAATAGGGAGTCCAGAAATAAACCAAGGCCTTTATGGTCAATTAATATTTGACAAAGGAAGCAAGAGCATGTAATGGGGCAAAGACAGTCTATGTAATAAATGGTGTTAAGAACTTTAGACAAATACATGAACAAAAATGAAAGTAGACCCCCTTCTTACACTATGTACAAAAATAACTCAAAATGGATTAGAGACTTAAATGTAGATTTGAAACTATAAAAATCCTAGGAGAAAACATAGCCAGTAAAATCTTGGACACTTCAAGTAGCAATATTTTTTCTGATATATCTCCCCAGGCAAGAAAAACAAAAGAAAAAAACTAAACAAATGAGACTACATCAAACTAAAAAAGTTTTTGCACAGCAAAGAAAACTATTAACAAAATTAAAAGGCAATCCACTAAATAGGAGCACATATTTTCCAATGGTACATCTGAGAAAGGGTTAATATCCAAAATTTATGAAGAACTTATAAAAACACCACAACCTCCCCACCAAACAATTCAACTTAAAAATGGCCTAAGGACCTAAATAGACATTTCTCCAAAGAGGGCATACTAACATTGAAAATATATTCAGCATCGTTAGTAATCAGAGAATTGTAAATTAAAACCACAATAAGGTATCACCTCACACCTGTCAGATTGGCTATCATAAATAAATCAACAAACAAAAAGTGCTTGCAAGGATGTGGAGAAAAAGGAACCCACATGCACTGTTGGTGGGAATGGAGATTGATGCAGCCACTGTGGAAAACATTATGGAGTTACTTCAAAAAATTAAAAATGGAACTGGCTCAGTGATCTCAGTTCTGGGAATATAAACAGAGAAACCAAAAACACTAATTTGAAAAAATATATGTATTCCTAATTTTATTGCAGCATTATTTAAAATAGCCAAGATTTGGAAGCAGGCCATGTGTCCATCAGCAGACGAGTGGATAAAAAAGCTGAGGTACATTTATACAATGGAATACTACTTAGTCACAAGAAAGAAGAAAATGTTTAGTTGTGCAATGGCATGGGTGAACCTGGAGGATATTATTCTAAGTGAAATAAGCAAGTAAAAGAAAGACAAGTACTATATAATTTCACTGGGTGAAAAAGGTGAAGGGTTTTAGAAAAAAAAAACCAGCAAAAAAACAAACTCATAGACACAGAGAACAGTATAGTGATTACTAGAGTAAAACGGGTGGAGCAAGTAAAAAGAGAGTAAAGGAGGGATATATGGTGATGGAAGGAGACTTGATTTAGGGTTGTGACCACATGATACAATATACAAATGGTGTACAAGGCCTGTGTGGAAAAAGACCAACTATTGTTAATATAACAAGAATGGTTTGTGTGACATTGATGTAACCTCGTAGCAGAGGAGAGTGGACCGGAAGGCACATGCATGAACAAGGATAACTTCATTGTACTAGTCAGTGAGGGTGGTAGATGCTGATGTGTGAGCTTGTGTACTATGTTGCCATCATATTCAAAATGACTGAGTAAGTAAAGCAACAGATCTGCATCAAATTTTTCATTGAGCTTGAACATTCTTCCGTGGAAACTATTCACATGATTCAGAAGGCTGTGGCAGCTGGTGATTGGCAGCTTCAGTATGACAATGTGTCCGCTTGTGAATCACATTGCATGCAGAGTTTTTTGTGAAACATCAAATCACCCAGATGACTCAGCCCCCACTACAGACCAGATTTGGTGCCCTACAACTTTTGGCTTTCCCCAAAACTAAAATAACCTTTGCAAGGGAAGGAATTTCAGACTATCAATGAAAATACAACAGGACAGCTGAGGGCAATTAGAAGAACTGTGTGTGGCTCCAAGGTGCCTACTCTGAAGGGGACTGAGGCATTATTGTCCTGTGTACAATGTTTCTTGTATCTTCCTCAATAAATTTCTCTGTTTTTTCATAGTACATGACTGGATACTTTATGAACAGACCTTGTATTATAGAATTGTACACCTGAAACCTATACAACTTTATTAACTCATCTCACCCTGGTAAATTCAATAAAAATGAAAAGAAAGAAAATAATTATATTTTGTTTTTAACACCATGCTGGTTTTAAGAGATGAACATCTACTTTATAAATCCCCATATTAAATAAACTGTAAAGTTTCTTTCTATTTTAAAGTATAAATTTAAGTTTTCCCCAAGGCACTTAATAGTTACTTGACATCTTTATTTCACTCTAGCTATGTAAATCTGGTATATTAATTAGGATTACATTCAGCTGCAGGTAAAAAAATATTCCCTCAAAGGTGGATGACTTAAATGCACTTTTTCCCTACTTCCCTAAAAATCAGTATATAGACAGTTCAGAATGGGTCTAGCAGTTCTTATCTGCAGTGCTCTCAGAAACCCAGATTCTTTCCATCCATTCACCTGGTGTGACCCTGGTTCCCACAGTCTTTGTTCCCAGCTATAGGATGGAGGAAGGGATGAAGAAGAAGGAACAAAGCCTGTATTTTGAAGTAGGTTCCCAGGAAACTGTCTTATGACTTTTTTTTCTATTACACTAATGAGAAATTGTGACCTAGTTTCAAAGAAGGCTGGAAGAGGCAGTCTTCTTCTCACTAATCATGTACCATCAGGGATTGAATTGTGTACTTCCCCACCCTCACCCAAAATCATATGATGAAGCCATAATCCACAAGGTGTTGGTATTTGGAGCATTCAGTAAGTAATAAAGGTTCAATATGGTCATAAGATTGGGCCCCTAATCCTATAGGTTTGGATGTCCTTTAAAAAAAGGAGACCAGAGATCTCTTTCTGCACATGCACACAAAATTAATGTCAGTACAATACATAGAGGTTATAGGATTTAAGAGTTAAGTAAAAAGTGATTCTTATGGAACGTATCATGTATTTGTTTCATGATAGTCTCTTGTTTTTCTTATTAATAATACTAAAAACTAAACAGATAAATTGTCTTTTGAAACATAATTTTTCTTTTCTTTTAAGAAAATTCAAATAACAAGTATTATTTTTAAAAGGAGAAACTAAACTAAAATAAATTTCAATTAAGTTTATGATATACATAAATATATATTTTTTAATTTTGGTTTGTACCAAATGTTTTACCTTTGAGAAATTTATATTAATTCATTAAGACAGGAAGACAATTTATACAATTTTTGGTTGAAAAGAAGGAATCTGTTATAAGGCTAACAATCTCCTTTGAACGTATTTATCATTTTATAGTCCTGTGCATATTTCAGGAAAATGAAAAGACACTTGAAAGAGAGTGGTCAGTTTCTATAAGAAACTGAATTATAAATGTATCAGTAAGATAGTGGTCCATTACATGAGTTTCCTTACACGTAGCTCATTGACACTTCCCAAATTTAAAAGTCATTTTTATTTATGTTAACTTATTTGGATTTATTTGTTTATGACAAAGACAAATTATTTTCTTTTAAAAATCATGACCAAATATTTACTTTTGGTATTAGAGTATTTAGATTATTTTACATATCACAAACTGATTTTCTAACTTTTTTTCATCTTCATTCAAGAATATTTTTTTCATTGCTTTTAGAGAGAGAGAGAAGCATAAGTGTGAGAGAAAACCATGGTTGGTTGCCTCCCACATGGATCCAGACCAGGGATCACATGTTCATGGAGCAGGCCTCAAACCTGAAACCTAGGCATGTGCCCTTACTGTGAATCAAAACTGCTACCTTTGGGTTGTGGGACCATGTACCAATCAACTGAGCCACAATGGCGAGGGCTCTGACTAACATTTTCAAGAGCAATAAACTAAGGTTTTCTTCTGTATTTTCAAAAGATAGTGTCAGGAAGAGGGAGAAAACAAAGCAAACCAGCCATGTGAGACTCTTCCAGCTGACGTCTTCCTAATGTAATGTGTCTGCTAAACCTGATGGAGTGGGAGGCTGTCAGTGTAGCCTAAGGCTAAATTTGAACATTTTTGCATTCTTGAATAAATAGACATTTTATGTACCTGAATTGGACTAGAACTAGAGCTTAATTCTTCAAAATCATCACCCTAAGGTCATGCCTGTGTGATACTGAAAATACTTCAATTAACATAATATCATCAATAAAAAGCTAAATTGGTTATTTGAAGTCTTGGAGACAACTTAGACATTTAAGAAAATGTTTCTTTTCATCTTAAAACAAATTATCAACCAATTATATTGGTTTCATGATGATTCAGCATCATTAAGAGTATCATAGCATTTGGAGCCATTCCTAACACATACTGTGCACTAGTAAACCATACTATGGGGCCTGGTGATGTTCCAGAAACTGAGAATGAGAAAGGATGAATCCACAATCCAAAACACGTGGCAGATTTCTTAACTAATGCAAACCTTCATTTGGTAGTTGTAAGATTTAGGTGAATGTCACTTACAATCATAATGACAGCAACAAGAAGAATAGATGATATTTATTGAATTGTTAACCACATGCCAAGCACAGAACTACATCAATCAAAGGGATTTTATCTTTTCCCCGCATTAACTAGGAGAAGGAACTGAAAGTAAAGAGGGCAGATTGGAAGAGTCTTCAGGCCCCCAACCTGGGGATGCTGAGGCATAGACACTATCCTCTCCTGGACTCAGTCTGGGGAGATGGTGAGACCTGGAAGAGTTGCAGTGAGAAGGGCAGACCCCATGATTGGCAGTGACTTGCCTAGGTATTTCCTCCCCACATTATCCCACTTTTTTATTATAAAAATACACTTTGGGTTCAATATACTTTGTTACAAACAATCCCATATGAACATCTCAATGCATATAAAAACCTGTGAAGCTGGTACTAAAACAATTCCCATTTCGAAGGCAAGAAAACTAAGGTTTGGAGAAGCTAAGTAACTTGCCTAAAGTTACGTTTATTTGTCCCAAGGCCCTGATTAGAATGAAACTATGGATTAGGGATCACACATGTTAGCCCCAAGACCAAGGCTCACTCATGAGTAGGATTTGAGTTCCATGAACCTAGTAAAAAGCTAGATTGATTAGAAACTGAACTTTCTCTGTGGGAATTTTCACTGGAATTTGAAAAGCAATGAAGCAAGTTTCTAAGCCCCAGACCCAGATGTAGAGGAAATTAAGAAAGAAGAGGTCATCATACTTTTAAAATGGTTTCCCTAAACTATTCACACATATCTTAGCTTTTTCATCCCTGTATTTCTGCAGGAACCATGGTTTTTCTAAGCTTACTCTTCCTCCTCTCTTCTTCCCCCGTCCCTTCCAACATTATCATTTCATAGAATTATTCACAATTATAAGCCATAGCACCTAATTTCTCTGCATCTTAGTGGCCATGAGGATCTTCAACCCTAAATTTTATTAATCAGCTCAGTGTCTTAAGTTCACTCCAACTTCAGTGTAACTGCAAGACCACCCAAGTGTCTGGACCTCACTGGCCTCATTCTTTTTACCTGTAAAGAAAGAACAAATTATGTTATCAGTAAGATCACTTCCTAACCTAAAATTCTGTTGTTCTTCAGTCACAAAAATGTTGTAAATTATGGTGGGTAAATGAAGATTTGATATATCATTTCTGGAGGGTGGTGACCTCTAGTATAGGTGCAGATCTGGAAGGAAAATTCACACCTCCGTGCTAACTTCACATTTTTATGAAACTTCTCCACCATTCACTCCATCACCATTCCTTTCCCTTCATGGAGGAGAAGAAAATGTAAAATACTACATTTACATTACTGAAAATTGAAGGTCTATTAACTGAAGTTTCACTTATAGAACAAATATTTCTGCTGACTTTAAGCTGATTACATCAATTTTAAACTTCAAATTTTAATAAGGTATTCACAAGCCCCCAAATAAACAACATAATCAGACCCAGTTTCCTATTTCCTCCTTTGCATTAAATGATAAGTGAATTTAAAGCTATGCATTGCCTTATTAATATCTGCTAGATATATATAAATTACAAATATTTATACTTAAATTCATTTGGAGGCAAATATTTACAAGACTTTTTTGTTATAATCTGATTTTAATATCTCAACTGAACCTGATTTACAGCACATGACTTCAATGCAGTTTTAGTTAGAGGCCAAGAATAATCAGCTGATTCTATCAAGAGTTCCTTGAAACTGATTTTGAAAGGGGAAAAAAAATTCCTTTAAGTGAAATTTCAATTGTAGGAATTGTATGGCAAATATCAGAGTTCCACATAACCAAATCTTTAATAATTTTCATGTGCATGTTATTTAGTTTTGTCCTATGCTAAACTGAGTGAGAAAATCATTAAGATATTCTGTGTCAAGGGAAAATTTTCAGCGTATGGGTTGGTTTCTTCACTGTGTATTTCAAGGAAGTTACCAAAATTTGTTTTTTGAAAGATCTTTAAAAGTTGCTTGGTATGAGACACGAAAAGGTGGGGTGGGAGTAGAGGTTGGTGAAAATCAACCAGCTAAGGGATATTGTCCATCTATCTGTTTGTACTTAAACTGAGGTTACATGTTGTTACATGCATCTGAGAGTATACAAATCTCTTCTTATAACTGAGTTGCAGTTATACTATAGAGGAAACAAAACAGTTTCCTTGCAATGCGGCATGCTGTATGATTAATTGGCAAACTTCAGTCACTGGAAAGTGCTTACCATGTGCCATGCAGTAAAAAAATCTCAGGCATTCTTAGTGTTTTTCTCCCAGAGTTTTGTGCACGTCAATTGTGAATTCAATGTATAAGTGTATATTATGTAACACAAAATTATACTTAAGCATTGATAAGTATATTAAAAGATATATACCAGGCCTTGGCCAGTATGGCTCAGTTGGTTGGAGCATCGCCCTGTAATTGAAAGGTTGTGGGTTCGATTCCCAGTCAGAGCACAAATGTGGGTTTTGAGTTTGATCCCTGGTCCAAACATGTACAATCCCTGGTCCAAGCGTACATGGAAGGCAACTGATTAGTGTTTGTCTTTCATATCAATGTCTCTCTCTCTCTTTCTGTTCCCTTTACTCTCTCATTAAAAGCAATGAAAAAATGATCTCGGGTGAGCAAAAATAAATAAACAAATGAAATTAATAAATATATCCTTGAGTGATGATAAAAATATTCATATCAGGACTTTCACCTTTATAAAAAGTGGCTAGCTGGGTGAAATATCATGGTTAATGCTATGCTTATCCAAAAGATCTCCTATCTATTCTCTACTTGTTGGTACTTTAAATCCCATGGAATACTCTCCCACTGTCTTAATCCACTTTTCTTTCTTCCTGCCACTGACCACATACAAGATAAGATGGAAGCTGTGAACACCAGTAAACCTGCTGGAGGAGAGTGTCCACCAACAAAGAAACCACCAACAGGTAAAACCCAAGTATAACAAAAAAGCCCACACAAACAAAACCTAGGGCAACCCTAGAACATCCAGACAAGGAGATCAAAGAGACAACACCACTGAATCTCATATAACTCCTACATAGAATCCCATAGAAATTCACCCTACAGACAGCTAGCAAAGCAGAGCATCAGGAAGCACAGAAACAAACAAAAAGAGTCACCTAAAATGGGGAGACAAAGAAAAAACCTGCAATCAAAAGGAATGGAAGACTGTTCACTAAAAGAGCTAAATGATATGGAGGCAAGCAAACTATCAGATATAGAATTCAAAAGAATGGTGATAAAGATGCTCAAGGAACTCACAGACAACTACAAGGAGCTGAGTAAGAATTACACCAGTATGAAAAAGGAAATAAAAACTATAAACAAGAACCAGGAAGAAATGAAGAATACAATTTCTGAAATTAAAAAAAAAAAAAACATTAGAAGGAATTACAAGCAGGCTGGATGAAGCAGAGGACTGAATTAGTGAGTTGGAAGACAAGGTAGAAAGAAACACCCAGGTAGAGCAGCTGCAAGAAAACAATATGGAGATAGCTTAAGGGAACTCCAAGACAATATGCAATGCAACAACATTCAAATCATAGGAATACCAGAAGGAGAAGAAAAGGAGCAAGGGATAGAAACCCTGTTTGAAAAAATAATGGCAGAAAACTTTCCAAGCCTGGAGAAGGGAAAAAAAAAAAAACGTACACGTACAAGTTCAGGAAGCATAGAGGGTCCCAATCAAGATGAACCCAAAGAAGCCTACTCCAAAATACATCATAATTAAAATGCCAAGTTTTAAAGACAAAGAGAGAATCTTAAAGCAGCAAGGGAGAAACCAGAAGTAACATGCAAGGGATCTTTGATAAGACTAGCAGCTGATTTCTCAACAGACACACTTTAGCCCAGGAGAGAATGGTGACAAATATTCTAAGTAATGAAAAGCAAAAGCCTGCAACCAAGACTACTCTACCAAGCATAGCTCTCAATCATAATAGAAAGAGAAATAAGGAGTTTCCCAGACAAAAGAAGGCTGAAAGAATATACCTCTACCAAACCAGCACTGCAAGATATGCTAAAGGGACTGCTATAAGAAGAGAAAAGAAGAGATTGAGAGAGAGAGGAACACAGGTACAAATGGGGAGGGGTGAATAAATGCCTATCAATAACAACCTTAAATGTTAATGGATTAAATGCTCCAGTCAGAAGACATAGGGTAGCTGAATGGATAGGAAAGCATGACCTGCACATATGCTGCCTTCAAGAGACCCACCTCAGAACAAAAGACCTATGCAGACTGAAAGTGAAAGGTTGGAAAGAAATATTCCAAGCAAATGGACAGGAAAACAAAGCCAAGGTAGAGATACTAGTATTGGACAGAAGAGACTTCAAAACAAAAACCATAAAAAGAGACAACAAAGGACACATCATAATACTAAAGGGAAGAATCCCTTAAGACATAAACATTGTAAACATTTATGCACCCAACATAGGAGCATCCAAAAATATAAGGAATATCTTGGAGAACTTCAAGAAAGATGTAGATAGCAACACATTTATACTAGGGGATTTTAACACCCCATTGTCAAAAATGGATAGCTCTATCAACAAAATATCAATGACGATAATGTTGTTGATAGGAATTGGACAATGCTCTAGATCAAATGTACTTAACAGATATATTACTTTTCATCCCAATGAAGCAAAGTATAGATTTTTTTGAAATGCACATAGAACATTTTCAAAATAAACCATATGATAGAATATAAAACAAACCTCAAGAAATTCAAGAACATTTAAATCATAACAAACATTTTCTCAGACTGCAAGGGACTGAAACTAGACACCAACTCAAGGAAAAAACTTAAAAAAATTCAAATTGATGGAAATTGAATAGCATGCTATTAAACAATGAATGGATCAAGAATGAGATCAAGGAAGAAATTAAACAGTTTCTGGAAACAAATGAAAATGAACACTCAACAGCCCAAAACTGATGGGATACAGTAAAGGCAGTCCTAAGAAACAAGTTCATAGTGATACAGGTCTACCTAAGAAATATGAAAACATTTCAAAAAAACAACCTAACCCTTCATCTATAGAACTTGAGGAACAACCACAAACAAAGCCCAGAGCAAGTAGAAGGAAAGAAATAACCAATATCAAAGCAGAATTATACAATAGAGACTAATAGATCAATAAATCCAGGAGCTGTTTTCTTGAAAAGATAAACAAATTAGACATGCCGTTAAGCCAGGGAGTCAAACTCATTTCACCAGGGGTCACATCAGCCTTGCAGTTGCATTCAAAGGGCCAATGTAATTTTAGGACTGTATAAATGTAACTACTCCTTAACAATTATGCAAGAGCTTGATATTGTCAATGGGTAGAAACAAGGTGACAGGCCTGATAAAACAAGGTGGAGGGCCGGGTTCAGCCTGTGGGCCTTGTGTATGCCACCTGTGCTTTAGGCAGACTCATTAAGAAAAGATGGGAGAGGAACCAAATAAACAAAATCAGAACTGAAAGAGGAGAGATTATAATAGATATCACCAAGATACAAATGATTGTTAAGAAATTACTATGAAGAGCTATATGTCAAGAAATTTGAAAACCAGGATGAAATGGACAAATTTCTAGAAAAACATAATATCCCAAAACTGAATAAAGAATAATCAGGAAGCCTGAACAGACCCATAACAGGTGATGAAATCGAAGCAGTAATCAAAAAACTCCTGGCACACAAAAACTCTGACCTGGGTGGCTTCACAGGGGAATTTTACAAAACTTTTAAAGAAGAGCTAACTCCTATCCTTCTTGGACTATTCCAAAAAATCCAAGAAGAGGGAACATGACCAAACTTTTTTTTATGAATCTAGCATCATCCTAATTCCAAAATCAGGTAAAGACACAACAAAGAAAGAAAACTACAGGCCAATATTGCTGCTGAACATAGATGCTGAAATCCTCAACAAAATATTGGTAAACTGCCTCCAGCAATACATTAAAAATATCATACACCATGATCAAGTGGGATTCATCCCAGGTATGTAAGAACAGTACAACATTCACAAATTATTAAATGTAATACATCACATAAACAAAAAGAAAGACAAAAATCAGATGATCATATCAATAGATGCTGAAAAAGGATTTGCTAAGGTACATCAGCAATTTATGATAAAAACACTCAGCAAAGTGAAAATAGAGGAAGCAGTCCTCAACATGAAAAAGACCATATACAAGAAACCTACAGCCAACATCATACTCAATGGTCAAAAAATAAAATGGTCAAAAATTTAGTTCCCACTAAGATGAGGAACAAGACAAGGATGTCTGCTTTCACCACCTCTATTCAATATAGTATTGGAAGTCCTAGCCATAGTGATCAGACAAGAATAAGAAATAAAAGGCATCCAAATTGGAAAAGAGGAAGTAAAATTGTCACTGTTTGCAGATGATATGTTAGTGTGCATAAAAAACCCTATAGACTCCACCAAAAGTCTACTCTACCTAATAAGTGAATTTGGCTAAACAGCAGGGTTCAAAGTCAATATTCAAAAATCAAAGGCATTTTTATACAACTGGAATGAAAGATCAGAATCAAAAATCAGGAAAAAAAAATTCCATTTGCTATAGCAATAAGAAAAATAAAGTACCTAGGAATCAACCTTACCAAGGAGGTTAAATACCTGTACTCAGAAAACTACACAACACTGAAAAAACAAATTAAGGAAGACACAAACAAATGGAAGCATGTACCATGTTTGTGGACTGGAAGAATTAACAATGCTGAAATGTCCATATTACCCAAAGCAATTTATAGATTCAATATAATCACTATTAAAATACCAATGACATAGAACAAACATTTCAAAAATTTATATGGAACCAAATAGCCACGGCTATTTTGAGAAAGAATAACAATGTAGGAGGGATCACAATACCTGATATAAAACTATATTATAAGTCCACTTTAATCAAAACAGCCTGGCATAAGAACAGACACATAGACCAACAGAACAGAATAGAAAGACCAGAAATAAACCCAATCTCTATGGTCAATTAATATTCGACAAAGGGGGCAGGAGCATAAAATGGAATAAAAATAATCTCTTCAACAAATAGTGTTGGGAGACCTGGACAGCTATGTACAAAAAAAATGAAACTTGACTACCAACTTACACCATACACAAAAATAAATTCGAGGTGGACAAAAGACTTAAATGTACATTGTGATGCCATTAAAGTTGTAGAGAAGAACATAGGCAGGAAAATCTCAGATATTCCACACAGCCGTATTTTAACCAATATGTTCCCTGGAGCATGGGAAATAAATCACAGTATAAACAAATAGAATCTCATCAAAATAAAAAGCTTCTGCATGGCTAAAGAAAATAACATTAAAATGAAAAGAGAACCAACCATATGGAAAAACGTATTTGCCAATGATACCTTGGTCAAAGGTTTGATATCCAAAATATATGAACTCACATGACTCCACTACAGGAACCCACAAACAACCCAATAAAAAGTGGGCAATGGACTTGAACAGGCAGTTCTCCAAGGAGGACATACATAAGGTCCAGAGACATATGAAAAAATGCTCAGCATCAGTAACCATTAGAGAGATGCAAATTAAAACCATAGTGAGATACCATTTCACACCAGTCAAAATGGCCATTTTAAAAAGTCAACAAACAACATGTGCTGGAGAAGTTGTGGAAAGACGGGAACCCGAGTACATCGGTGGGAATTCATACTGGTGCAACCAGTGTGGAAAACAGTATGGTATTTCCTCAGAAAACTAAAAATGAAACTGTTTTTCTACCCAGCAATGCCACTTTTGGGGTTATACGCTAAGGGTCCTGAAACACCAATTCAAAAGAACCTATACATACCAATTTTCATAGTGGCACAATTTACAATAGCCCAGTGCTAGACGCAACCTAAGTGCCTATCAGGAAATGAGTCAATCAAAAAACTGCAGTACATTTACAATGGAATAGTACACAGCAGAAAGAAAGAAGGAGCTCCTACCTTTCATGACAGCATGGATGGAACTGGAGAGCATTGTGCTAAGTGAAATAAGCCAGGCAGTGAAACACAAATACCATATGATCTCACCTTATAAGTACCGCGCGCTAACCGATTGTGCCACTGGAGCATGATCTCTCCTTTAACAGGAACCTAATCAACAAAACAAAGAAGCAAGCAAAATACAACTAGAGACATTGAAATAAAGAACAAACTGACAGTTACCAGAGAGGAGGGGGAGGGAGATAATAAGGGAGGGTCCATCAAGGAACATGTATAAAAGGCACATGGACAAAGCAAAAGGGTGTAGATTTGAGGGTGGGAGGTGGGGATGGGTGGGCTGAAAATGGAGACAACTGTACTTGAACAACAATAAAGAAAAGAAAAAAATTATGAAACTAAAAAGGAAGAAGAAGAAGACAGCCTTGTTTCCTGTTTTGGATTCAGGGCTCTATGTTTTCATTTTATACAAGGCCCTGCAAATTATGTAGCTAACCATAGCTGTTTTTATTTCTATTGCTATTAACTATTTTTGTAGCACCTGTAATTGCTGCCCTTTTAAAAAACAAAATTGGGAAATTTCATAATAAAGGCAGTTTGGTAGGCAAATCTTTTAAAAGATGTAGTACAGGCATAGTGTATCAGCTTGCATTGATTTCATTACATGGATAACATAACAAACTGGGCCTTTGGCATAGAAAATATTTGGGATCTCTAATATGGACTCAGGATGTGTTCTAAAACACTTAAATCAGGCAGCTCAATAAAATGCCAAGTCATTCTGCAGGTGTTAGGGAGAGAGGGCTATTATATTTTGGGTTGTTTTACATTATGTAAGGAGTTAGTTTACTAATTTTTTATTGTTTGATACTACACTGGCATCCTATAAACATAGTCTGACTAAATAAATTTCTATTTAATGGAATTTGGCATTTTGTAGAGGCAGAGACTTAGCAACCACAGCTGTGGGACAACTTTGCAAGTAGTGATTTATAGAAATGAAAATAAAACCAAAATTATGAGATACTATTAATAAATATAATTTATCAAGCCAGGAGGGCTAGGACCACATTGTTGGGTCTTTGAATTAAAAGTGTCAAAACCCTGAGCAAATGATTCCAGGAGGATTCAAGCAGACATGTGTTCTGGAGGCCTTTCACACTCTGCAGTACTGGTATGAGTGCAACTAACGCCATGATGGAGAAAAGCAGGTAAAGGGTGCTGCAGTTCTGCCTAAGCCAGCCAGGCTTGAGAAAGTATTTCTCTCCTTATTTGTAGGTTCTAATAGCTCAGCCTGACAACCTTACTATCCCCTTGCATTCTAGAATTCTATGATTCATAAGGACAACAAACTGAAATGGACTGAGAGTGTGAACTATTTTTGGTGTACAGAAGGACCTGTCTCCATCCCCTAAGATCCTCACTTTAGACTTGGAGGAAGAAGAACCACACTTAAGGAAGCCCCTCAGGGGACTACCTACTCAATATTTATGAAAAAGAATCCTGTGGTGGTTTACCTTTATAGTCTATGTTTTTTCTTTCTTTCCTCCTTGTCATTATCCTTCTTTTTTGGATGCACAGCTAAATGTCTGTCAATTTGTCAGCATTGTTTAGGTTTCAGATTAATATCTCTTTCATGGCATTAATGCCAGTTCCTCAGAAATATGAGCTTTGCTGGCATCTATTTTTGCCATCATGGTCTTAATCACATACATTCTTTGGGAAGCTAAGTAGTTAGATTTAACTGGACATGAAAAGTTTGCTTCCAGGAGAATGCCAAGAGCCTCCAAAGATGGCATGAGGGCCTTTTCCCACAAACTTTTATAAACATAGTCTTGATAGTTTTCAGTAGTCTTCTCAAATGTGTGTATCTATTTGAAAGTTTTCAAAAAGCAATTTTAGAAATTAAAGATCAGTTCTTGTTCAGGCTACTGGAAAGGCCCAAGTGAGAGATTGATTGTCTCAGGGACTTGACTGAGACCCTTCTAGACTGTGGACTGTGAATGACCTTGCTAGCAGGTGTTAGTGAGTTCCGTCACCTGGGCCAAGTACAGCAGCTCAGGTCCTCTGGGTCAGTAATGAGGCATAATCCACTTTTAATGCCTTGTGTCAGGCATCCCCAGTGCCCTCTAACCATTCTTAATAGTAAGACAAAAGTGATATTTTAGAGTAACAGTTAATAAATAATATGACTTACTCAATCACACCTTTCACAAAAATATTATTATCTTTTGGCAGATTCATTACTGTAGAGACATCAGGATCTGATAAAACATTATCTAATTCTACCGCTAGTACATTTCCAGAGTCGCTTTCTTTTAATTTAATTCTCCCACTCTGAAAGCATACTGTCCATTGCAATTATTAAATGTGCATTCAATCTTGCATAACTAAAGCATATTAATCTTTTCTTATGGAGAGACAATTAAAAGATCCTGATATTGTTCTAATATGGATACATTTCATTCCAACCTAGTGAACCAAAGTTTCCTTTGTTTTCACAACTACAAGTTAAGACAAATCAGGTCTCCAGGCACTTTGCTGCCATGGTTAAGTTGAACATTTTAAAACACAGTCTATTAAATAGAAAGGCTTCCAGATCTTTCTTGGGCAGAGGTGAGCCTAGATGTAGAGAATGACAAGAGAAATTTTTATAGTTGTTATGATAGCTTGATTTATAGTCTATTATATTTGTCCCCAAAGCAATAAATCTTGGAACTTTTTAAACATTATGCTGATAAGAGAAATATTGGATCACTTTAAAATTGCAAGGGTTAATTTTGTTATACTATAGCATTTCTACATTGGTAATTTCCAATTTTTAGTTATAATATTAATACTACACCAATATAAAGTAAAAGAAAGTGTAACCAAAACACAGGTTTAGCTGCCTACAGCAATAAAAGCCAAACTCGTGAGACAGGCACTGGTGAAAAAGAAAAGAGATTTATTCAGGTTCCATGACCTGGGGGAATGGTGGACTCTAGTCTCAAAAACCACCTTGCCTTCTTGCTCAAGCTTGCCATTCGTATAGGGATAAGGAGTGATGGACTTTTTTTTCTATTCAATTGTTTTGATGGCTTTTGGCATGCTGGGGTCCTGTCCATTTACCTTCCTAGTTTTTGGTGCACTGGAATTTTATTATTCATCTTTCTAGCTGTTGGCATGCTCGATGTAAGAACCTCACTCTGTGCCATCTTGACCAATGGGGAAGACTATCCCACTCTCCAACTGTCTACAGTAGCAAAAGTTTATGAAGTTTTAAACTTTTAAAAACCAATACCTTTCCCCAAATTTTACTTTTATTGCTCTATTTCCTTTGCATACACAAAGTCTTGTAAAAAGTATTTTATACCCTAAGTGTTTACAATGTACATAAATCTTAGCTGATAATCAACTTTAGTGAAAATACATTAATACAATTTTGCCATGTTTATCTTTAAGAAGGTAATAATTTTCCCATGACTACTTTGCCTGGTCTCTAACCACTGACACTGATAAATATTT
The DNA here is from genome assembly GCA_004024845.1 of Tonatia bakeri. Lineage (NCBI taxonomy): Eukaryota > Metazoa > Chordata > Mammalia > Chiroptera > Phyllostomidae > Tonatia > Tonatia bakeri. The sequence goes on from PVIA01000063.1 coordinate 220,510, forward strand.
GTTCAATAGTGCTAGCCACTGTTTTATTAGGAAAAACCTTACACTGCATTTTCGTGGTACCTTGTAATTGGTTAAGAAATGTCATATCCTTTTCCTTTAACCTTTGTTTCTTAGCCACCTCTATTCATGACCTAATACTCCCTTCAGAACTGCAGTGATATAAATGGGTCAAGGATGAACAAAGTTTCATTTGGGAAACATGACAACTTCAATTTGATTTCTATGATATATTTATTCCTCAAAAATTATTTTATACTTATGGAAAGTTGATTAAACAACAATTCTTTCAAGGCTGATAGTGGTCTTGTAATCAATGTAAAGTATTTCTGTAAAACAAATAGGGATTTATCTGTTTCTCTGTGAAAATATTCAGATGGCTGAAACAGTCATCTTAATGGTTATATTTGAACTTTTTAAAAATACTCCTTTAAAATAGTATCTTTAATTCTCTTATATATACTGCTTTGCTACATTTTCTTATGAAGTTTCTTTTTAAATTACATTAAATATTTATTAAGTAAATGTTTGTACTGTAAGTAAATGGTATAATCTGGCATAAGAAACCATTCATCAGTATTTATTTCACTTTTTTTGGTCATTGATGAATGAATCTGAAACTTGCAGGAAGCATATCTAAGAACTTTTAGCTGTACATAAATTCATAAGAATATATATGTACTTTGCATATTGTTTCTTTTTTGTTAACCAGGAGTTGCTTTGGGTATTTGGGCTGAGGTGTTGACAGCCAAGGTGTATACACCTTGGTTACATATGTAAAGGAACATATGAGGTTTGTCCAGAAAAAGCCCAGCCATTGTTAATATAAAGAGAATGATTTGCATGACACTGATGTAACCTGGCAGCCAAGGAAAGTGTTCACTGTGCTAGTCAGTGGGGGCAGTAGAAGCCATTGAGTGAGCATGTGGTCTGTATGGCTGCCACATTCAAAATGACTGAATGAGTAGAATAACAAGCCTGGATCAAATTTTGCGATAAGCTTGAACATTCGTCTGTGGAAACTATTCACATGACTCAAAAAGCTTTTGGGGGTGATGCAATGAATATAGCACAAATAAAAGTGTGGCACAAATGCTTTAAAGATGGTTGAGAATCTGTTGAAAGTGATACACATTCTGGAAAGCCTGCAACAAGTAGAACACCTGAGAATGTTGAATGGGTATGGGCTGCAATCAACAAAGTTTGGCAACTGACAGTGCGAGACCTAGAATATGATCTGGCGATTCCGAAAACTGCTGTGTCTGAGATTTTGATGCAGGGTCTTGGCATGACATGTGTCGTGACAAAACCCATTCCATCGCTTCTGCTACCAGAGCAGAAGGAACATTGTGTTGCAGTTGGGAGAAATGTGTGAGGTCTCCAGGTGCCAACTTTGAAGGGGATTGAGTATCATTATACTATATACAATGTTTCTTATATCTTGTATCTTCTTCAATAAATATCTCTATTTTTAATATTACATGGCAGGATACTTTCTGGTCAGACCTCCCATATGTTAGTCTGTATAGAAAGCTGTTAGCAGTATAAGCCAAGTGCATTTACTTAGCTGCTTATTCAGATACCATATTCACTATTTTTCCCTCTAAGAATGAGATTAGTGAGTGTGTGTGTATGGTGGAACAGGGAGGAGATAATATTGGTATAATTTTTGGAGAGATTCTGAAGAAGAGAAGAGATAAAAGCTTGATTTACAAATATGTAAACAGTTGAACACTTCCAAAGGGGCAAAAGTTGAATTTGTCTATTCTATGGCATTTCTACTTTAATAGTTCAATTTTTTTAATTTTCAAATGTTAGCCAGTGTAAATAAAAAGCTGTTTTCATATTAACATATTACAAAGCTCTAGTGCTCTGGAAGAGCTTTTCTTGGGAGAAGATGTGGGTGGCCACTCTCTTCTTAATTATATAACATTCTGTTAAGGTGCAATGGAATTGGAATAGAAATAGTCACTTGAAGTTTAGGTTTGTCTTATGAAATGTAATTTCCTGCTTCATGAGACTCTTTTTTTTAAAGATTTTATTTATTTTTATTTTTAGAGAGGGAAGGGAGGGAAAAAGAGAGAGAGAAAGAAACATCAATGTGCGGTTGCTGGGGGCCATGGCCTGCAACTCAGGCATGTGCCCTGACTGGGAATCAAACCTGTGATGCTTTGGTTCGCAGCCCACACTCAATCCACCGAGCTACTCCAGCCAGGGCCAGACTCTTGATGAAAGTAAAGGAAATGACAAGGCAATAAATATCTAATGTAGTATTTTCTAAAATCATCCTTTGAACATGATAGTTGAAAAGGAAATGAAATTTTCATTGTGTTTTCTGAGTCAGTCCACCTTAAAAATACAATTCACTTGCAATATCACACAACAATTAAGATAAAGAGATTGAGAGTCAAAACAAACCTGAATTCAAACCTCAGCTCTGGGTATTAATAGTTCCATGACCCTGCAAAGGTTTTGAAATTTTCAGTCTTCCAGTATATAAAATGAGAACAGTAATAAAATATCTTCTTTATGTGGTTAATGTGAATACTAAAGAGGATGACATATGTAAACATCTTAGCAGAATATGTGACATATAATAGCCACAAACTTACAGCTTATAAAAAATAGGGTTAAACAGATGATTATTTAAGAAAAACAAACATTTTTGCCATTTCCCATTTCTTCAAACTGGGCTGTTGATTTTTCCCTAGAGCAACATAGTTATTTCTCTCATTTTTTTTTGAATACATAACCTGTTAAAAGTACAGAAAAATTGTGCCCTGACCTTGAGGCAGAGTTTATAAATTTTGAAAGAGTGAAGAAAACTATAATAATTAGCTAAATACCGACCCATCCAAATAGCTATTGTGGAAGGCCTGTTCCAACTGTTTTGATCAGAACTCTGCAGGTTTCATTGGGCTCTAGGCCTTCAGGGCATAGGTAGTTGTATGCAAGATTAAAGTCAGGCATGGACAATATTTCTTCTCACACTTGGGTTTTTGGAGTCTTTTTGAGGAAAGAAAGTAATTGACCTAAACTGCTTCCCTCTGAATTAGAACTCATAAGGCTGATGGTCCAAGAATACCTCCTTCTACCCACATTTTTGGCTCTGGGCATTGTTTGGAGCATTTTATGATTAAAGTCATAGCAGCGTCAAAACACTGTAAAGACTGGACCCAGTACTATTTCTGTTTAACTGAATTGCTGACTTGCTATGTATTTATGTCAACATCTAAGATGTAGAAAAACTTATTTGCCCTGCAGTCCAATTTTGTGTGTGTGTGTGTGTGTAGACATCAACAAATTATTTAGACCTTCCTCCTACCACATGCTGTCCACTGCTTGTTGACTTGCATTGGACTGATTAAAGATGATGTTTTTTTAATCTATATCAGGGAGCCCAAGATTGTAAAGGAGCTAGGGTTTATCTATATGTATATAGATGTGAGACGCCACTCTGCATGGCATGGACCCAGCTCCCACTCTGAGATGCGCAGGACCCATGCCCACGGATAGGTTCCCCTGTGGGGAATCAGGCCTGCAGTGTACCTAGGCCACTATGAATGAGTCTTGCTTTTTGCTAAAACTCCCTCACTCTGAATTGAGGACATTTACTGCAAAGCAACTTTCTAAAATCCATGCTAAACCTTCCAAGGGTGAGTGTAAACAGTTCAACTACTTTTGCCTTTTCATTTGCAAATATCCCTCTTTTGCAATGATTATCAGCATCCTTTCCTTTGTTTTCTGTATAAGGTAACCACCTAAAGTGAGCCTGTACATAGTTAATGAGGACCTTCTTATAATGTGCCCAGTAAGACAATAAAAGCTCATTGGAGCAAGGGCAGAGGCTTTTGCTCCCCTTGAGAGAAAAGCCATGTTGTCCCTTTTCCTCTACAGGATTTGGTAATCTCATACTTCATCCATAATGACGCGGACCCCATGAGCCGGGGTCTGCATCATATAGATATAAGGAATCTGGTATATATTTGATTATGAAAGTAGTTCTATCTGTTCTTTCTTCCAAAGGAAATGTCTGTGGAGATTTTTCTGTGATGTGAGTTCAGAAGGTTTATTGATGCTTTGAGACAGCCTTTTAAGTTGTTCCTGTTTTTAAATTTATAAACAAAAATGTGTGTCTTTTCTATGTATCCAGTATTTTGTCTTTGATTTTTAAATGATAAGGGAGGGACCCTAAGTGTTTTATATCAGAATAGGAATATGTTTATTTTGAAAATATATATTCAGAATATCCTATGTTTTTATTTGACAATTTTTTTTTCTTTTGAGACACAGATAATTAATAGAGAAATACTTTGGAAGATATACCACATAAAAAATATAAAAGGTAACTGACTTCAGAGGAAGATTCTTTCCCTCTCTTTCCATCTTCCACTCTCTCTGCCTCTATCCCTCCTCTCTCTGTCTCACACTCATGCATACAATAATCAAATATTTCAAATAAATTTAGTGAATATTGGACAACTACAATTAATTTGTTGTTTTAGAATAATCTCTATTATTTATATAGCTTCTTAGTATCAGACACCTCATTTAGAAGATATTTAAATGCTGAGGTAAAATAAGTTTTTTTTTCCTGGGAATGAGGACAAAATATGAATTTTATTTAGTACCTTATAATGACAAATTAGTCTTTACTCTTTGAACTTTGACAATATTTATTTATTATTTTTTAACATTTTTTATTGTTGTTCAAGTACAGTTTTCTGCCTTTTCACCCCACCTCTCCCCACCAACCCAGCTTTTTCCATCTTCTTTCCCTGTTTCCACCCTACTTTGTTATTGTCCGTGTGTCCTTCATAATTGTTCCTGTGAACCCTTCCCCCTTTTCCCCACTATCCCCTCCCCTCTCCCCTCTGGTCACTGTCAGCCTGTTCTTAATTTCAATGTCTTTGGTTATATTTTGCTTGCTTATTTGTTTTGTTGATTAGGTTCCTGGTAAAGGTGAGATCATATGCTATTCGTCTTTCACTGACTGGCTTATTTCACTTAGCATAATGCTTTCCAGTCCCATCCATGCTGTCGTAAAGGGTAGGAGCTCCTTCTTTCTTTCTGCTGCATAAAATTCCACTGTGTAAATGTACCACAGTTTTTTGATCCATTCACTTACTGATGGACACTTAAGTTGCCTCCAGTACTTGGCTATTGTACATTATGCTGCTCTGAACATTGGGGTGCATAGGTACTTTTGGATTGGTGTCTCAGGGTTATTAGGGTATAATCCTAGTGGTGGAATTGCTGGGTCAAAAGGCAGTTCCATTTTTAGTTTTCTGAGGAAATTCCATACTGTTTTCCACAGTGGTTACACCAGTCTGCAGTCCCACCAACAGTACACTAGGGTTCCCTTTTCTACACAACCTTTCCAATATTTGTTTTCTGTTGCTTTGTTTATTATGGTCAATTTATGACTGGTATGAAGTGGTATCTCATTGTGGTTTTAGTTTGCATCTCTCTGATGTTTAGTGATACTGAGCATCTTCTCAGATGTTTCTAGATCCTCTGTATGTCCTTCTTGGAGAAGTGTTTGTTCAAGTCCTTTGTCTACTTTTTAATTGGGTTGCTTGTCTTAGAGTGGAGTTGTGTGAGGTCTTTATATATTTTGGAGATCAAACTCTTGCAAACTTTGACATTATTTAAACTGTTTGCATGGGTCTCTGTTGATAGAAATCCCCGTTTTGCAGAAGTAGATCACTGGATTTATCATATGTCTGGTGATATGGGTCTTCATGTCAATATGGGTGTCCCAGGGCTAAAAGCAGTGCCCGAGGACTGGTTGCATGGTTGAAGGATGTGGATGCAAGGTGGGTGCAAGGTGGGTGCAGGGCTCTGACTAAACAGCCTCTGCTGTGCTCACCTTCCTCTGGGCATTGTTCCTTAGCATCAGTCCCACTGTTCTCAGGTTTATTACAGTGTGATTCCTGTAGCAAGGAACAATCTTGGTGGCTGGAGTCCTCTGTTTCTTCATACCCTCTTTCACTCACCTACTTTTCTTTGGAATCCCTTTGTTTTGCTCTCTTAGAAAAAGAGAGAAGACAAAACTCACTTAAAGTGGCTTTTTTTGAGGCACTGACCTTTGAGGGGTCTTCATGACAAGGTTGAAATTTGATCCACTTTTAAGAAAAAGATGGGAGAAGGGAGGGAATTTCAGTGGAAAGGGGGAAAGGCTTACAGGAACAAATATAAAGGACACATGGACAAAAACTAGGGGGGTTGAAATGGGAGGGAGGTGGGGAGGTGGGGAGGGCAATGGAATGGGGTGGGAGTAAAAGATAGAAAACTGTATTTGAACAATTAAAATAAAATAAAATAAAATAAAGAAAAAGAATATACAAATAGGAACTGGCCAGCTATCAATGTTCCAAAAGATAATGAATACTCAAAATACTCAGAAAATCATCTCTAAGGGCTTGAACAATAACCAGCAGGGTTTGGAAGTTTTCCTGGGGGTTAATTAGTAGCTGAGAGAAATTGATAGCTTTAACTGTACTCTGGGCAGATAACCTCAGCTAGTCAGTACATGCTAAGAAATGCCCTGCACTGTGGAAGTGGTTGTTATTGTGAGGTATAAACCTGTAAGAATGCTCTTAGTGTGATTTTATGTCAATGTGCCCTTTGCTTCTGAAAGACTATTTAGCCTTGTTCAGAGTATTCAGTGACTAATAACATAGCACTCATTACCCGACCATTCATGCCTCATCACATTAACCAGATTGGAACAATGCATAAAAGGGAAAAAATTTCATATTTTATTGTGAAAAAAATTGGAGAACACCCATTAAATACTTAATACACAGCAAAGATTGTATTGAATTTATTAAAAACCAGGTATGAACTTATTACAAGTACAATTGTAACATTTCTCTTAAAACATAACAAAGCTTCTGTCACCTAAAAATTTTTTTAGTCTCACCTGAGAACATGTTTTTATTGCTTTTAGAGAGACAGGAAAGGATACAGAGAAACATCAATGTGAGAGAGAAACACTGATTGTTTGTCTCCGCTCTGCACCTGGACTGAGATTGAACTCACCACCTAGGCATGTGCTTATGTAGGAGGGTGCAGCCAGGGCCCCCCACCCAAAGAAGGATTTGTAATGGGGTCCAGAACTCAAGGTGCTCAAAAAATATTAGGATGTCCTCACCACCCTGGCCCCAGGTGTGGGTTGGGGGAAGGGACAAATGGAGCAGGCCCCGTTAAGAGCTGTTTCACATAGCAACAGCCTTGCAGCTAACCTCTGATGTGGTCATTTAACACATCTATAACCTTTAACTGGTTGCATAGATATGTTAAATAGCTGTGGCCACACTTTGAGCCAGAGAATGGAAGTAACTTCCCCACCAATACTGACAGCAGATTGAGGGCAAGTGTGGCTGAGTGTGGGAGGAGTCAGAAATGGGCCTGCAGAGGAAGATTGGCACAGGGATTTAAACTCAGACACAGCAGCCATTGAAGAGAGAGCCATGTGCTTCTGGCAGAGTGGAGACTCCCTCGGACCTGGGAGGGAGAACCATTCAGTTTTGGCTTAGTGGAAACTCCCGTAGCCATTATGCAGAGAACCATGCGGTTACAGCCATTTAGGGAGGACCATGTGGCTGTGTCAGTGAGGAGAACCATGTGCTTTGGCCAGAGTGGGGGGACACCCTGCCCCACAGCCATGAGAAGAATCACCATGCGGCTTTAGCAGAGAACCACCATGTGGCTTTAGCTGGAGATCCCGGCAACACAGCTGATGGTGCTGGGAACCAAGGAAGGCCTACCAGCTGAGCACGGATTACTGGGAAGAACTGGGATCTGTCTGGGCCAAGGACTTCCATTTCTTTCCCTGAGATATGGTACCCCAGACGGGGCAAAGGGGGAAAGGAAGGACTGTGTGTGTTTGTGGGTGTTGTAAGGGACTTTGGGACTTTGATGAAGACATTAAATCATTACTCTTAAGTCTGTATAACTTGAATAAATAATTCTTTTCCTTTTCACCAACCTCTGACATGGAGAGCTATAATTCTCTGGCAGAGGGAAAGGTGAACCTAGTACAGGGGGACCCCAGGAGAAATGGAGATCAATCCGGTAGTATTGTGGGACCCTCTTCCCTGGTAGCCAATCAGGGAAAATCACGGGAAACCACATGTGCAGTAGCTTTAAGGTAATACAACTACTTGTACATGCGCAGTAAAAGCCCACCAGAACTAGCCAGGAAGGATCTGCCCTATAAGAATAGAGTCCCTCCAGCCCACAGGGTAAATCTCTGCTTGGAGTTGGCCTGCTCTCATGTTTTCTTCTATGAACTCTGGGTGTTCAGTTCAATTCTTTGTCCGGATTACTAAGAACCTGGTTACCTGTGCCCACCTGTGACAATTCAGCTGGTAATTGAACCAGCTTTTTCAGTAACGTGAAGACACTCCAACCAACTGAGCCATACCAGGCAGGGCTTGCTTTTTTTAAAAAATATTCATCCAAGGATATGTTCATTGACGGGAGAGAGGGAGAGAAAACATGCATTGGTTGCCTCTCATACACACCTCAACCAGGGATGGAACCTGCAACCTAGGTATGTACCCTGCAGGAATTGAACTTGTAACACTTTAGTGTATGGGAGGATGCTTCAACTTAGTCCCCTGGCAGGGAAAGCCTTCTGTTATTTTTTAACTAAACCTTAAGCTGGAAAAATAGTTTATTAGGTAAAAGATTCATGACCCAAGTTTACTTTTGTGGTAGACTGTTCTTTGTGGCGTGGGCCCAGCTCCCACTCTGAGATGCACAGGATCCACTCCCACAGATAGGTCCCCCTCTGGGGAATCAGGCCTGCAATGTACCTAGGCCACTGTGAGTCTTGCTTTTTGCTAAAACTCCTTTACCCTGAATTGAGGACATGTACTGCAAAGCAACTTCCTAGAATCCATGCTAAACCTTCCAAGGATGAGTGTAACTGGTCCAACCACTTTTGCCTTTTCACTTGCAAATATCCCTCTTCTGTGATGTGATTAGCAGCATTGGTTCCTTTGTTTTCTGTAAAAGGTAACCACCTAAAGCAAATGTGTGCATAGTTAATGAGGACCTTCTTGTAATGTGCCCAGTAACACAATAAAAGCTCATTGGAGGAAGGGCAGAGGCTTTTGCTCCCCTTGAGAGAAAAGCCACATTGTCCCTTTTCCTCCACCAGATTCGGTAATCCATGTGAATGTCTAATTTCATCCATAATGACACGGAACCCATGAGCCAGGGTCTGCATCGCACTTTGGTTTTAATTTCAAGGAGGAAATATGCAAATATTATTTTAATGTGATCTACTTAAGATAGTTAATTTTTTCCACTTATAATTGTGATTCTCAGTTTATTTCATGTTCAGAACACTTATCCCAACAAACTGAACACTGGCTTTGTCATTTCTATAGTTTGCATTCTTAATGAACCAAGTTTGAAGTTACAGGCTTGGTGCTAACGCCAGTCTAACATTCCAGGGGACCTAGGCCGCTCATACACACAAACATCTCCACATTGGCATCACCATTTGGAGCGACTAATGAGCTAAGAAAACCTCATGAAAGTTCCTGACATGTTGGTACTTCTTCCTTCACTCCCCTCCAATTGCTTTGCCTCTGGAAATCAGTATTCAATTTGGGCAAGAATGGGATTGGGGCCATGTTGTTTAGTTATTTCCAAATTAACGTAATATCAAAGTAACTGGTTCTAGAAAATGTAAACAGATAAACAGACAAGCAAAAAAACAGAAGCCAGTGAAGAAATGTGTCTTTCCCTATACATCCATCCCAAAAAGGGCAGACCAGGAGGAGAGATGGTCTGAAGTATAGGAACTTCCAACACCGGGGTGCAGCCTCTGCAGACTGGGAATGGAACTACCCTTTGGTTCATAGGTCAGCACTTAATCCACTGAACCCCACCAGCCAGAGCTGAAGACATATTTCTTAATTTTAATCTTTCGGCACAGAGTTCTGACCAAGATGGAGGCGTACGTAGAAACCCTTTGCCTCCTTGCACATCCAAAAGGAGAATAAAAACCAATCTAAAATCAATAAACAACCAAAACTGCCAGAAGTTCAAACTGCATGGAACTCTGACAACCAAGGAATTAAAGAAAAAACCCCAGAACAACCAGACCTGTAAGGCAGACTGGACTGCGTGGGCTGACTCAGAAAAACCTCAGTGAGGCAGTAGAAGGGCAGGGCTGCCTGCCAAGCTCAGCAGAACTGTGCAGGAGGGACTGACTTAAGGGGGAAACTGAGACTCAGAGCTGACTGTGAACTAAGGCTGGGGTTATCACAGTGAGAGATGCTTCAAGTTGACATGAGAGTCTGTTGGAAAGTGCTCTAGAGATGAGCAGGTGAGCTGCACCATTCCCTCTCTGGCCCCTTCCCCACAGGCAGCCCCACAGCAGCAGTGAAGCAAGGAGATTTGACCTGCTGGGGTGAATTCCTAAGGCCCCACCCCCTTGTAACCTATCAGCTGTGCCAAGACAAAGAAATATGGCCCAAATGAAAGAACACAGCAAAACCTCAGAAAGAGAACTAAGTGATGAATGAGAAGATTGTTAACCTATCTGATGAAGAATTTAAAGCCCTGGTAATCAAAATGCTTACAGAATTGATTGAGCTTGATCAAAAAATGAGAGAACAAATGAAAGATACCCAAAATAAAATAAAGCAAAATATTCAGGGAACCAAGAGCGACAAGAAGGAAACCAGGATTCAAAGCAACAAATTGGAATGATAGGAAGAAATAAATATCCAACTGGATTAGAATGAAGAAACAAGAATCCAAAAAAATGAGGAGAGGCTGAGGATTCTCTGGGACAATCTGGAATGTTCCAATATCCAAATTGTAGGGGTGCCAGAAAGAGAACAGCAGCAAGAAATTGAAAACTTATTTGAAAAAATAATGAAGAAAAACTTCCCCAGTCTGGTGAAGGAAATAGACTTCCAGGAAGTCCAGGGAGCTCAGAGAGTCCCAAAGAAGTTGGACCCAAAGAGGAACACACCAACATACATCATCATTAAGTTACCCAAGATTAAAGACAAAGAGAAAGTCCTGAATGCAGCAAGAGATAAGGAGACAGTTACCTACAAAGGAGTTCCCATAAGGCTATCAGCTGATTTCTCAAAAGAAACCTTACAGGTATTAAGCCGCTGGAAAGAAGTATTTGGAGTCATGAAAGGCAAGGACCTACATCCAAGATTACTCAATCCAGCAAAGCTTTCATTTAAAATGGGAGGGCAGATAAAGTTCTTCCCAGATAAGGTCAAGTTAAAGGAGTTCATCATCTCTAAGCCCTTATTATATGAAACCTTAAAGGGACTTATCTAAGAAAAAGAAGATCAATAATGTGAACAATCAAATGACAACAAACTCACAACTATCAACAAATGAACCTAAAAGAAAAGAAAAACATGAAAACAAAAATTAAGCAAACAACCAGAACAGGAACAGAATCAGAGAAATGGACATCACACAGAGGGAGTTCAGTGGGGTGGCAGGGGGAAGGAAGAATAGGGGGAGAAAAGTACAGGGAAGAAGAAACATAATTAGTAGGCATAAAATAGATGGGGAGAGATAAAAAATGGTATAGGAAACAGATGACTCAAACAACTTATATGTACAACCCATGGACGTGAACTAAGGGAGGGATGCTGGAGGGTTGGGGGGGATAAGGGGGAGAGGAATTGGGAAAACTGTAATATCATAATTAATAAAAATACTTTAAAAGATCTTTTGGCACAATGGTAAACATCAGTGGCATTATTTTTATAGCAATATTCCATTTATTATATTATTCCTTAATTTTATATGACCTTATAGGACATACACAATAAAATCCTTCCATTTTATGTTATTGCTTCTGTTTGTCCCTTTTTTTAAAAATCATGAAAATATTGACTACATAGAAAACTAGACTTTTGAAAAATCTCAAACTTGCCCTGGCTGGTATGACTTTGTTGGATGGGCATTTTCTGGGAGACCAAAAGGTCACAGGTTCCATTCCAAGGCAAGTCACATGCTTGGGTTGCAGATTCTGTCCTCATTTGGGGCCTGTGCAAGAAACAAGTGATTGATGTTTTTCTCCCTCTCTTCCTCTTTCCCTTCCCTTCTCTTTAGAATCAATAAAATAAAAAAAAATAATAAATTTAAAAAATCTCAGAATAGATACTATTCCTTTAGTTAAAAGTTTGCCTGCAAACAGTTATGACAAAAAAGTTGGGATTTTAAAGGCAGAGATTAAAATTTTTTCTTCCTTTTTCAAGATTTCTGTTGACTTAGGCAGTATTTCTCATCTACTTCAGGCTTCATGTCCCCATCTGTAAAATAAAAAATGAGTAAGAGAACTCAGGAAAGTACATACCAGACACAACCAGATACTTTTGTTGCCTAAAAATGAATTTATTCTAGCAAGGCGTGAACTGTATCTCTTCTCCACAATTGCCTGCATCTACTTTCTCTTTGAAATAACTTAGGGATAATTATTAGGGAAAATGCTAATGAAAATAGCAACCTCAATAAAACCACTAAAATAATAATAATAATAATAATGAAAACTAATAATATTTATTTACAATGTGCTAATAATCAGTCTAAGTGATTTACATGACTTTCTTTCTTTACTTGTCACTACCATTTCACAGGGAGCTACTATTAGTCCCATGTTACCATGTTACAAGAGACCTAAACAAGTTAAGACACTTGACCAAGATCATACTTTGTGCTACTAAGTAACAGTCATGATTTGTTTAACAGGATGTTTCATTTAGACACTAATGAAGTCTTTTGGATACATAAAAGAATAAAATATGATTAATTTCCATTTCAAATTGAAAAAGAACTGAAAGAAAAAGGAAAGAAAATTATAATTATAGAATTTTAAAAATAAAACCAATTTTTTATAACTTTTGGTAATTTTCAAGTAAGATGGCAGTTCAAATTGGTCATAGATTTAGTCAAAGACTGACCATTGAGTCAAAAATCATTAGTCAAAGATTGTCTATACAGCTGTCAGTCACTTTCTTGTGGCCAAACTTTGTGAGTTTCATTCTTCTTAGTGGACACACAGAAATGTTTCTAAAGTCATAGAATTTAAAGTCAATAGAATTCCTGTCCTCAGCCTGAAGGATAAGTAATATAGAGGGATGAAAAGGACCACAGAAATGTCTTAGGTCTTTGCAATTCTTCAAATTGTAATAGAATGGACACTATATAAGCAATTATAATTTAAATGTTATAAACTCAAACTGATTTCTTGTAAGTATGATCATAAAGATACATACTACTTATATGAATAAGTGAAATTCCATTAAAAATTATTCCATTCAGATAGGTATATTTAATCTTCTTGGTTTGTGGCCCAGTGTTTTAAAAGCTCAGTGTTATTGAACTACTGCTTTTAGGACCTATTGAGTTAGACAGGATTAAAACAATAACAGCCCCACTAATTGACCAATGGACTCCTACCTTAGGATTATTATTCTTAGAAAGATGGGTGCACATATTTAAAAAGGAGGTTGCACACACTTAAATGGAAGGAACCTAGCATCTTTATTCTCTTGGTAATAATTTTAAAGTAATGCAAATAGGTTCTTTGAAATATTATAGAGAAAACAAATGCTGTTTAAAGCATGTGCCATTTTCATTTCATGAAGACAAAAACACTAGTGAACTGTGTGAAGACTGTTACAGTATCTGAAGTTTTAATAGTACATGACAAAATTTGATTGAACAGGTATCTGAAGGGCCTGACTTTCTGTGACTGATGGAATTAAAATTCTTTATTCTGTTCCTCATAGGTCTTAGAAGCTGAAGTTCACTGGTAGTATCAACTAGCAGGTATATACATAGAAATTCATTTTCAATAAGCCATCTTACAAAATTTATTTAAGTCAGCATTACACATCTTTGGTGAGATACATATTATGAAAACTGAGTTTTTTAGTTATCATCAGATTAAGAGCTGACATCAGAATTTAGGTACTATATTAGCTTAGGTTAAATTATGTGATAGCAACAAGAACCCTCAAATCTCAGTGTCATCTAAAAGTCCAAGTTAATTTTGGGGTCATGCTACTCATCCATTACAGGTCAGTTATACTTCTTGGACGTGAGGTAAAGGTATGATTCCTTTTTTGAATGTTGCCAGTTTTGTGGCCAAGGGCAAAGAGAATGACAGAGCCACATGTGAGTTTTTAAAGCTTTTGTTCAGAATTGTCACATGCTGCTTTCTCTCACATTTCTTTGGTTAAAGGAAGTCATTAATGCAGCATGGATATATAATCCTTTTATAGGAAATGACATTCTAATTTTCAGGGTTAAATCTGATATCAGTGAGTTGAAGATGTATAATCTTCCCATAGGGAAATGTGGTGAATATTTTGAATAGCAATACCTCAGTTATCTAAAAAGCAATTAGTAGTACTATAGTTTTTTTCCAGAACATAGCCAGTATCTTAGCCTTAGATAAGTAAGCTAAAGGGACAAAGAATTCTCTTTCAGTCTTTCTTCATTAGGAAATAGCCCTTTGGTCAAGGGACAAAACATCTAAATTCTGGGAAAGTCAGGTGGTCAATGAGTACTTTGTTGGTGAAATGTCTCAAACAGAAAGTCTATTTGGCAGCTAAAAGTGAAGGAGGATAAACAACTTTGCACAAATAGCTAATTACTAAAGGGATGCCTCATAATCATTAGCTCTTATGGCACAACCTGGAAGTAACTCTTGTGGACCCATATATTATTTGCATCAAGGTAAAATGTACAGAACCCAGCAGAACAAATGAAGTTGGGGGAAGCTTCTGGTATATGTGCTGGAAGGCATATCCAGACCATCTCTGTAGAGGAGGCCATTTTTCCCCTTTCAGAAACTAAAGGGCATGGAGTTTACTCATTGAAGAAGACTGAGGGTTTCACAGGTTTAACAACTACAATTGCATTCATAAACGAAAAAGGGGGAGATGTTGGGAACTACCCTGCCTGGTTTCAGAAGCTGTAATTTCCCATGGCTAAGGTTGAGTAAAAAGACCTTGGGACTGTAAGCCACTAAGGAGATAAAACTTACCCTCCCGGCAGGGGCACAGTCTCTGCCACCTTTACTTTACCCTGCTTGGCCCCTGGATATTGGCTATACAGTCAATGATAGGTAAGATTCCTCAAGGAAGGAACAACCTAAGTCATGGTCACAAAGGGAACATCAGGGAAGGACTTAGGGGCTATAGAAAAGGGGTGATGGACCTTCACCCCTCAACTTTGTTACAGTTTGAATCCTCATTCTATCTGTAAAAAGGCTCCTAATCTCTTGGCTGCCCTCATCTTCCACCTGATTCAGGCCTAAAACAATGCTGGAGGGTGGTACAGACCTGTGCTGGAAAGGGCGGTTCCTTGGGGCAATCAGGCCTAAGAGAGAATGCATAAAATCCTGTGAAATCTGCTTTGCTAAGAATGCCCTTAATTTAAATGATAAGGGTCTCAACATAAAATGAGTTTGTTTCCTTAAGTTTTATGGCCCTTTGACTGTCACTCTATCTATCTGACCCTGACTCAGAATAAGACTCATAGTTCTTTGACTGTTATCTATTTGATCATTACTGCCTGACAATGATTGAAGAACTTTACTATATGCCCTGTATTCCTAGGCAAACTAAACTCAATACAAGTGCATTGAGAAAGAGGCTTAAGGCCTTTCTTCTCTGAGAGATTGGTCAGCCTTTTCTCCCCAAGCAGATTATGTCTTGGTAGACTTATTGTCATCCTTGATGGCCAGGGGAGATTTGCTGGACAAAGCTTCCCCACAGGTTCAATGTGGTCAGCATTTTTAAAGTGAGAGTTTGATATCCAAATATGATCTAATTGGAAGATTTTTCTCTAGCTTGGTCAAAGGTCGAAACATGAAGAAATGTGATTCTATCAACCCCCACACCCAACTCATATCTTTCACAACATAGATTATGGTTTGGTTTCTCATGTGTGTACCTGGTTAATATCCTTTAAGACTTTGGAAAACTTCTCTCTGGGATACCTTTGTTTAAAAACAACAACAACTACAACAACAACAAAAAACATTTAACCTGTTCTCTGCTTTCCCAAAGCTCCACATAGTTTTATTGTTCCCTTATTTGTGAGCCTGAGTAGTATGCACATTTGCAGATAGTAACTGTCTCATTACACTGGAGTTCCGCTTTACATGCTTGTTTCTCCTAGTGAATAGAATATACATTCTATGCCTATTTCTTCAGAATAAATAAGATATATTTATATCTTTATGTCCTAAGGTAAAGTCCATATCTTCTCAACCTTGTACTCCCAATATTTAGGGGCTCAATGAGTTTTTAGAAAGAATTAGCTTTCAGTTTTTATGTATTGCAACTATAGCACTAAAAATATCTATAACTATATCCAAGTAGAGATTTTATTTGTTAATAACTGTCATTTCTTGAGCAACCACCAAATACTTTGCTCAATCCTTTATAGGTGTTATTTTAATGAAAATAGCATTTCTGTAAGCTCAGCATTAATGTCCCTATTTTATTGGTTAAAAAAATATAGTTTAGAATTAGAGATATTAGAAAATTCTCAATCCCACAAATATTGCTACTTTTCTCATTATCTTCCAAAATAAAAAATAAAAAATAAATGAGATTGTAGTAACTCATGAAGGCATAAGTTAGAGCTTCTGTCTTGAACACATCCACATATTTCTGAATACCAGACATATTGCAGCCAATATTTTTCAAGAGTTTTCCAGTGGAGTTGAATAAAGACTGATAAAGTAACATCTAAGGGAGTTAATGGAGAAAATATGCCAGTATTTTTTCTCTTAGTTATGTAATTGTTCTGATACCTAATTTTCCAGAGGTCTGTCCCAAAATATAATCATACCATATACCAATTAAGGTTCAAATACAGGGTTGAATATATTTATATGTATTTTTATGTCTCTATATATCATAAAAAAATAAAATGTGACTAGTTTTTCCAAATGGATTGGGCTTGGTAGCAAACAGGAAGCAACTTCTTTATTTCTTACTGCTACTTCAAAATAGAATCTGATGAATTTCCCTTTGCCCACTCAGGTTAACAAGTCAAGAACAGCTCATACCTCCTCTGTACTCTTTCCAATAGTAGCAACTACTCCTCAGACCTAAATTTTATCCCAATCAAAACTTGAACTTGTCATCCAGACAAAAGGTCCTTTCTGCTTGCAACTCAAGTTTGAACTATGCTTGAAACCTCACTGTGGTGGAAAAGTGACTTGTTTTGCTTCATTTCTTCTTGTTTGTTTAAGCTTCTGTACTTATATTGCTCCTTCTAGCTCTTTCAGAGTTGGGATGAAGAAAGCACATGTGAAGTTAAGGAGCAAGTTCCTACCTGACTTGGGATTTTGCTAGTGGATTGTGGTATCCCCTGAGTGGCAGAGATCAAATGTTGATATTTTCTGTCATAGGACTCTTTTATGAGCTCTTTGTAGACCTAATGAGGAGCATTCCTACAAATCTGTATTAGTCAAGTTATCCAGAGAAATAGACCAATATGATATATATGATATAAATATATATTCATATATATTTATGAATATATATGTATATATGAGTATATGTACATATATATGAAAATATTGGTCCATTTCTATCTGTATATATATACAGGTATAAATATAGATACAGATACAGATGTGGAGATTTATTATGAGCAATTGGCTCACACCATTTATGAGATTGAGCAGTCCCACCATTTGCTGTCTTCAAATTAGAGATTCAGGAAAGCCAGTGGTGTAATTTCAGTCTAGTCCAAAGACCTGAGAAACATAGGAAAGGATGATGCAAGTCCCAGTCCAAGAACAGGAAAAGACCAATGTCCCAAACAGTGAATAAATTTTACCTTCTTTAGCATTTTGTCCTAGTCATATCCTCAAGGGATTGAAAGATGCCTACCCTCATTGGACAGAGCAAGTTTAGTAATTCAAATGATAATCTCCTTCAGAAACACCCTCACAGGCACACCTGGAAATAATGTTGAATCTAGGCACCCAGTGAACCAGTCAAGTTGATGTGTGAAATTAACTATAACAACATTGTGGAGCAAATTGGCCACTATGTTTTCATTATCACCTCTTCATGACACCTCAGCTTGCCCTCTGGCTTATAACCTCTTTCTGCTTAGAAGTCACACTTGACAGGCTTTGGAGAACCATCAGGGATCCATGATTTCTTGAAATTTAGCAGTTCAAGTACCTTCCACTGCAGCATTTCTTCATGAATCTGTGGCTTTCAGATCTCCCCAGGGGCATGGTCTCTGTGCCCCTCAAACTCCAGGGACACAGGTCATTTTCCCCCAAAGATTCTCAGAATTCTCCAGGCCACAAAACCCCTTCACTTGATTTAGGGTGAGGATAAACATGCCTCCATGCCCTCCATTAATGTGGCAAAACACTCTTCTTCTGTATAGACACAAACCAACCTGTATCTCTTCATGCAAACCTCTTCTTCTCTCCATACCTTCATTTCTACAGTCAGCTTCTAGGCTTCTCCTTTACAGGCTGATGAATGTTGATTGGTAAAGAGGCCACAGAAATGGGATTTGGCAGTCTCTTAGTTTAGCAAGACATAGGTGGTATTACGGAGTAAATGTTTGCCTCTCTCAAATTTATATGTCGAGATCTAATACCCAATGTGATGGTATTTTAAGGTGGAGTCTTTGGGAAGTAATAAGCTCATGAGGGTGGAACCCCATGAATGGGATTAGTATACTTGTAAGAGTAAACAAGAGAGCTCACTCACTCTCTTTCTGCCATGTGAAGACACAAGCAGAAGTCGTCAGTCTGCAGCTTTGGAGAGGGTTCTCACCAGAACCTGGCCATGCTGACATCATGATCTCAAATGTCCTGACTTCAGAACTGTGAGAAATGAACATATATCATTTATTAGCCCCCTAGTTTATGGTACTTTATTGTAACAGTCCAAGCTGATAAGACAGATGACATGGAAACACTGCTCCTCTTAGTTACCCAGAGACCTGGATGAGGAAGCCAGATTATCTCTACTTACCCTACAGCATTCATTGGCTGATTCTTTAAAAAAAAATTATTGTTGTTCAATTCCAGTTGTCCCCATTTTCCCCTCATTGTTCTCTCCTGACCTGCCCATCCCCCCTCCCACATTCAATCCTCCCCTGCCCCTGCCCCCATTATGTACCCTGACCAGAGATCAAACCTGCAACCTTGGTGTATCAGGATAATGTTCTGATCAACTGAGCTACACAGCCAAGGCTGAATTATTCTTTTTTTTTTGAAGCAACTTCATTATGTCAAAATAAATATCAAAGCATGAAACCTTTAACAAAATAATTAAAAAATTTTTAAAGACTTTATTAGTAATGAAAGAAATGGGTTAAGTTAAATTGTATATTGAATTTTATTTTATTTTTGCATAAAAACCCAAAAAACTCAAGTTGTGTCTATAGTCTTAATGTGTCTCAAAGGCAAAAGTACCCTGTATTTCCTTAACCAGCTGCCTCACCAGATCTCCTGCTCTCATTTGGCAGGGTACTGGGGCCCAGATCTCAGTGGTAACTGACATCTCACCTCCTGACTTGTCTCACAAAAGTCTTGCTGGTATCCACCAAATGTCTCATTTATATAACCTTTATCCTAAACAAGCCAGTATACTCCAAAATGCTTTTATGTTCTCATATGAGAGAACTTAGTACTCCATGGGCTTAAGTATTTAATGTAGTTAACTCCAAACATCTGAAGCTGAAGCATTATTTTTGGAAAGGATTGTGCAAGAAGCTGGTTGCTGGCAAATCTGATTGGTTGAGCTCCCTTGGAGGCCCCTGTCTGGCCTTACAATGTTCCTTATGTCCCTATTCCCTTTAAAGCCAATCTCTTTTAACCAGGCATGGAGCTTCCAGGAGCACTAAGTAGAAAGGCAAGTAACTCCCATCTTGTAATATTTTTTAACTATATTTACATATTAAATAAGAATTAATGTGCCCAATTCCTCATTTTTTCTATTGTTGGTCTTTCCCACTAATGTGTGAGTTCCATAAACATGGGGATTTTTGTCAATTCAGGGTTGGATCTGACCTGCTGGAAGAGTGTCTGGCAGAAAGGAGACAATCTTAACTCATTTGTTGAAAGACCTAAGATTACATTTACCCATAGGAAGATCCTGATAAAGTGGGGAATAAGGCACGTAGTGCAATGGTTAATATTATGGGCCTTAGGAAATGGTAGACCCAGGTTTGAATATTAATCTTTTCCCATAGTATCTATGTATCCTCAGGAATTTATTTAGCCTCTAAACTTCAGTTTCTCTTCATAAAAAGGCAGAAAATAATAGCAACTTTCTCACTTTTAGGAAGATTATAAGACATAATATCTATAAAACATTCAGCATAGTTCCTGGCACATAACACATGCTCAGTAATCCATAGGTATTATTATCATAACTACCAAGAAGGGGGAGAAAAAGGAGGAACATCACACTTTATGGCTGAGAGAGGGAGAGTCTTCTATAAGCCATAATTCATAGGGAAACACTGTACTAGAGCAAGGAAAGCAAGAGTAATCTGGAAACTTCCTGCCATATTACAGGTACCTTTCCAAATTGGGATTTGATAAAGGACTGAGATATGTGGTTTCCATACATATATTTAAAAATATTCATATGTACATATATTAGTAAAATGAATATTTTCAACATATATGTAGATATGTGTGAAAAGTGAATTAAAACAATCTACATTTGAAGACATTTACAAAAATTTAAGAAATGCCTTTAGGTCAAAGGGCAAGGTAGAGAGTGGTGGGATGGGAAGAATACAGAATGTCACAAAATGCACAAGAGGAACCTCAGTGCACTAGATTCTTGGCATATTTTGAAATTTCAGAATATCTATCTTCATTTGCATACTACCAAAGGAGTTGAGTACTAAACTGCATTAGCTGCTTATTGGCCTTGTGACTGGCTACTATATCTGCAACAAAGCACCTACTAACTAAATTTAAAGTAGAAAAACACACACAGTGTTGGCTGCAAAAACAGAGTTATATGAAGATGTTTGATTCTTCCAGACATGTTGTGATCTGTGGGAAAGAATTGCTGACTATATTCTGAGACTTCAAAGATGTAAGCCACTGGATGATTCTTTTTTTCTAAATATGTTAAGACAAATTGTCTTAAGGAAGCAATCTGGTGAAGTGATTTGTTATTGTATTTCATCTAGTGTTTCAGATTCCTTCCAGGATAAATAGAAAAATACCTTTGGTGTTTATACTACAGAATCTTTGTGAAGATTGAATAAGAGGGGAGGTACAGAAATATACAGACACAAAATTGGATGTGCTGTAGAATCATTTGTGTTCTTCCTCTTACTGCTTGTGTTTCTTGACCTTGTTTTTTTCTTCTTGTCCTCTTTCTTCTCTCTCCCTTCTCCCTCTTGCCTTCTCTTGTGGGAACACTTCTCCCTTGGGAAATAGAAATTGGTGAATGTCTTCTTAATGGATTGACTTTGCACTTTCCACTCTCAAAATGGACATGAGATAAGGAACCCTAGAAATCTTCTAGTCACATTGTTATCTACCTGGATAAACTGTTTCAAAGCCTCAACAAATGTTATATAGAAGCTTGTATATAAAATAGATTTTAAGAAAGTGGTGCTCTGTTTTGAGTGAAAATAAAAGGACAGGGAGTGAAGCGTTAGTGCTACCCTGAATAGAACTTCCCCCAAGTCACCAAATCCTACAGAAGATGGTGTGGAAACTATAACTTCTCCAATGTAATTTTGCACAAGAGGACACAGAAGACCTGAAAGATAAAATTACTTGAGACTTAAGAAAGGATGCTTTGTGAGTAAGCCCACTTTGATGACTGGAGTGACCATGAAAATTCAATGTCTAATGTTTTGGTTAAAGGAAAAGCATCCCATATATGGTGGAAAGGATGAGATCATTTCATGTGAAATACCAAGACATTGTGAAATCTTCACTCTAGCTCTCTTTGCTAAGAGAACGTTGATCTCTTTGACTCTCAGCTTGTTTCTCATTTTCAAAATGAGGGGTTGATGAAATGAGCTCTAAGATCCTATAATTTAAGAATTTCAGCTTTGTTCTCCTCCTCCTCTCTCTTTTTAAATAAAGATGGGCTTACAAAATGCAAAAGGTGATATAGCAAAAGACACTTCAGATTGTTACAGTGGGTTTAGTCACAAATATTTTTTGGGTGGTTATTATATGTCAGCCCCTGTTTTAGGTTTTTGTAATAAAGCAGTGAACAAATACGAATGAAAGCACTGGCCTTATAGAGTTGACATTCTTACAAAGAGCAGGTTGTGTGTGTGTGTGTGTATGGGGTGTGTGGTTAATTTATGCTGAGGTTCTTTGTGTGAATAGGCTGCATTGGCTCCCTATAAAAATACTGGTGACATTTTTATGAAGTGTCTTCCGTGTTGGGGGATTTTCAAATTTTACTTTCAACCTACAACAACCCTATTCCACTTTAGATGTCATTATTCCACTTTATAGATAAGAACACTAAAGCTCAGGGCATTTGCATAAGCTGCCAAACAAACAAGAAAAACAAACAAACATAAACTTACAGACACAGACAACAGTGTGGTGTGGGGTGTAGTAAAGGGTAAAGGGGATCAAATATATGGTGATTGAGGGTTGCCTTTGATTGATGGGCACACAATACAATGAACAGATGATATATCATGGAAATGTACACTTGAGACATATATAATCTTATTAACCAATGTCCTCCCAATAAATTTAATTTTTAAAAAGGAAAAAAAGACATGAAGAAGCTGATGTTTGCTCCAAATCCTCTGACAGTTCCTCTGTTTCCTCATTCTATGCCCTCAATAATCTAAACCTTTGGCTGATGGTAAGGCCTGAGGCATATTTCCATAGAACAAATGGACCATGGTAAAGAGCTGCATTTAAAGAAAACACATTTAATAGCGTAAGCTAATTCAACACATACTATCTAGGAACTCAGACAGTACATTGTGATACATACATTCCTTTGCCTTTGGAGCTGGGATAAATTAATAATATTCCTGGAGGTAAAGGAGCCTGAAGACAAGGCATCCCTTGGTCCTCCCCGTATGACAGCCTCCACCAGAGTGAAACACTAAGTTTATCTACAGCAGTTATAATGGGAGCGTGATATTTGGTGTCCCAAGTCAGGACTTCACTCTGATTGCCTGACTCTCCTGTCTCCTTGTCCCAGAGTTGAGCATGTCTGTTAGCTTTTGTAGTTCTGTGTGTTTATTGATAAGTCCCTGTCATCTCTGAATCATCCTCACAAGCAATTGAACCCTCTGTCCTCCAGACCCTCCTCCCCACCTCTCTACAACCTCTGGACACCCTTTCACCTGGGCTGTCAGAATAATGAAGGCTTGATTTCAATACTTTCCCTCATTTCTCTATTCACTGCTCTGTGGGTTAATGTAGATTCCAAACTTCAACGAGCAGCTGTTAAACATGTCATTAACACTGCTTGGGCTGCAAATGAGACTCTGCTACTGGGATTACTCTGTGAGCTATGGTTTTGTGATGAGCTTTGTCAATCACAGCTGACCTGCTGTGTACCGAATGGAACTCAGATTATCTTCTTTCTTTCTCTGACTCTTGTCATTTTTTTCACAAAGAATTATTATTCTACTCCCTGAAAGATTGATTACTTGCACAAATAAGAGAGTCTGAGACATTAATACAGAATTCACAGGCTTTTCTTTATCTCAAACCTGCAACTCCCTCCACATTTCCTCCTGGTAATTATATTAGGATTGTATACAGTAGGAATTGCCATCTGATTACTATGAAACTAGTTTTGTCATGACAAAAATGAGCTTAAGTCTTGTTTTTTGGAAAATGATCAGTACAGTGCACTGGATGAGAGAGAAGGAGATTAAATCCAACTTGCTTTCATCCATGAATGCTTTCATCTCTTTTTCAAACACAGGAAATGATTACTACTGCTATAAGCTGCAGTTCATATGAGTGAAAATGGATAAGGAAATATTGAAAATTCTGTAACCAACAGTAGGACATAATATAGATCCCTGGCACCCACTGAGTGACATGTACTTTATTTTTCCATATTGCCAATGTCAAGAGTTTTATATTTTAAAGGGAGTCTTACCTTGAGGAATGACATTACAGACTGGGGAATAAACAAATTGAGTTTGTCTTTTATTTGATCCATTTTTTTATTTGATCCAAATTGAGTTAACTTTATTTGATAGAAAATTAGATTGAAGATAGTATTTACAAAACCTCCTAACTGTAAGTTATAGTGCAACATCAGTTCATGTTTATAATTTACGAAAGAGAGAAGGCAGAACCCTTACTTTATTATATTATATTTTCCAACATGTCATTGAAGAGACAGAAGGTTTTTTAAGAGCAGTGACCACAACCTATTTGTCTCTATATCCCTGATGTCTAGTATGCTGTAGCTACTTAATAGGCAATTATTTAGTGAATAAATGAATGAACAAACAAGCAAGTTACAAAGTGTCATCTTCACACTGAATAAACAAACATGGTCTATAGTGATCTATGTAGAGGAACATCAACTGTACCCTTTCTCTTTTGTACACACACACACACACATACACACACACACACACACAGCCAATGCTTACATGCCACTTTACTTCTCAGATCAGCCTCTATGATGGTTCTTACTTTTAGTGAGAGTAGATGCTGAAACTCTGCTGTACCAGTTATCCATTGCCACTATAATGTTGTGTAACAAAACCACAAAACCTTCAGCAGCACACAACAAAATGCATTAATGGCTTATATGTGTGGGGTCAGCTAGAGGGTAGGAGAGTAGGTCTGATTTTGTCTGGGCTTGATCATATGTCTGAGAATTGGCCTTTGCACGATCCAGGGTGACCTCCACTTGGACAGGTAGGGCAACTTGGCTGTGTTCCTTATGTCTCTGATTCTCCAGCAGGCTAGTCTTGGTGTGTTCCCTATTGATGGTAGAGTTACACAGAGGCTCCTAAGGTCTTGACTAGCAACTGACACTTTTACTCTATTTAATTGGCCCAATTAAACAGACATTTTAGAGGCATATTTTGCCTTTATGCAAAAAACTAAAGTCACGTGGGAAAGGGCATGGTTAATGGGAGGAGTGAGGAATTTGCCTATTTTTACAAATTGTACAATTGCTATTAAACAAATGCCTTAGAAATAAAGTAATATCAGTTGTACTGCATTGAGTGTACTTGTGGTTCGGCTACCTTCTTTATGACTTCTAATTACACATGTATAGAATGGAACCATTATGCCTAAATGAGGTAAAATGAAGAAATGTGCATTTTCCTCATATTTGGACTCAAGGCACATGCTTAATTCCAGACCACTTTAAAACACAAGCATTTTCTCAGCTTGCCGGCATTCTTTCTGCCATGTTGGTCTAAATAAAAGAGCAACACAGATAGTGACAAAATGCTGACAGAAACAGTGTGGAAGGTGAAAGGAGGGTGAGGTTGAAGGCAGTATGGGCAAAAGGAGCAGTACAGGAACTCCCGCTCCAAAACTAGAGGCTTTACTAACTCTCAATTCTACCAGAAGTAGCAGAAGAGAGGAAAGATAGCTTTCAATGGATTGATACAGTGATCACTAAACAAAAGCCAGGACCCAAAGTTATTTGTATCTTGCACATTTTGATTCATTCACACATTGTGAACTCCAAATAGTTCTCAGTATTCAATTTTTTTTCCATTGATTTTAATTAAGCTCACCATAAACTAGCCACCCTGATGAAAAGGGAGAGTATTTTCTATCAAAAAGCTATCTAGCTTCTGAAGCAGGGATTCTTGGGCTTGTCTACATCTTATTTAAAATGTTTTTGCTTTCATCCTGTGGCATGAATGTGAAATAAAGACACATTCAGCAGCTCCACCATAAATATTTTCCACTCTGTAACTGTGAAAATTACCATGTTATTCCTGATTCAGACATGTCATAGGGAATCTGGGATCAGTGATAAGTGCTGTATTCACAGTAGCTTCTGTGCAGGAAGTGGTACCTGGTGCTATTTGTGATGGGATATGCTTGCATATCTCCGTTTAGATATCTAATCACATGGTTCCCTTCTTGCTTTCCATCATTTCCTCTTTATTTTTAAGATTCCAGTTTTTGTGTCTATGACTAGGGCAAAGAACAGATATATTTATTTAGTGTTCAGGGGTGAACTTAATTTATTGATTGTGTTATTTGTTAAGAAATCACTGCTTTTTCTTTATAGTGAGGACTCCCAGGTGAAAATCAGAGTTCAAATTCTTCTACTTATTCATGCCAAAGGTAGCTTCTAAACGTGGGCTGGGCTTATAGTTAGGGCAATGCTGATCCATAAGATAGAGTTTCCAGGAGTACACGGACACTTCTTTACATAGTCTGTCTAGTTAAACAGTGTAAATTGTGCAGGTTGTTAATAACAGTAATAGTGGGAAATGACAAATGTGGGTCCAATCAAAGTCAGAATAAGAGGACAGGGCTTTTGAGTATAACATCAGTAAAGAGTTCTGTGACTAGGTTCCTAACATTCTGAGTAATCTTACTGAGTCATCTTATTCAGGAAAAGAGAAAGGGGCAGGGAGAAGAACTCATGGAAGGAGGAAACCAACTGACCAAGACCCTTTTTCAAATTATACAACTAATATGTTTATATTTTTAAATGGAAAAACTACATTTTATTATTTCTCTACTGCCACATACCAAATTACTCTACTATTTACTGGCTTAAACAATAACATGCATCATGTGACTGTTTCTGTGGGTCAGGAATCTGCATATGGTTGAGCTGAACATGTCTGACTCAAGTTATCTCAGGTGGCCATCAGGTTGACAGCTGGGACTGCGGTTTTATGAAGGCTCTCCCAAGGATGAGGAAGGGACAGGAGGGCAGACTTGGTCTGCATCTCACTCGAGAGAGCTTCGTTCTTCACAAGAGCCTCTAACATTGCCCCAGTGTATGGCAACCAGCTTCCCCAGGACAGGAATTTCAAGGAAGAATGAGTGAGCTCTAAATGTAAGCAACAGTCATTAAACTAGTCTCAAGAATGACATTACATCATACCGTCTATACTCTGTTAGAAGCAAGTTAGCAAGTTTTGTTCACCTTTAAGGGGAGCAGACTACGCAAGGGCCTGACTGCTGAGTAGTGGGAGTTATTAGAGCCGTGTCAGTAAAGTGCCTGCCATGAACAGAAAAGCATAGAGGGGATTTGTACAATTATCTGTAATCTTATCCCTAGACTTGGTTATTACTTAATTTTAGATGTATACACATATAGACATTTTCTAATACCTTGAAATACATTTATATTGTTTTCCCCTTACAGAATTGGCTCATGCTATATGTAACTTTCTGAAACACTTTATTTAATAACAGGGTACTTTGTAAAAAGAAGGGCTTTTTATTATTCAACTAATGCCTATTTATTTTTGAAAGAGCAACAAAACAAAAAAATCCAAAAATGATCTATGAACATACAACTCTGCCAAAATTGCTGTTGGCCTTTTTATAATAGTTTCAGCTTTTTTTCACATTTATTTATGTGAAAATATGCAAACTCAAACATAAACATTACCTTCTATCATTTGGTAACCTAAGTCCTTATGTTGCATTATATTTGCCATGTGAGGACATCTAGTCTCTACACATAATTTATATTTATAGTTGATATCAAAATAGTTACACATTGAAGAACTTCATTAAACTGATATTTTATATTTTATTGGTATTGTATTTTAAGGTATACTGTTAAATATATGTGTTCATTAAAGTTAATGGCATTTAAAATACAAATTTATTATTGTTTGGAAAGAGAATGACAATATTTCAACCAAAATAAATCAGATGATCTTTCATCATGCTCAAATAAAAAAAATTAAAACAACAAATTAAAAGTAAAACACAAATCTGACTTCTCTTATTAAATGCAGAATTACTATGTTTGTTTCTGCAAGACAACATCATGTGTCACATTCCATTAATTTTGTTAAATAAAATTGTTTTTTTATTTAAGTTTTATAGAAGCATAAGAGGTTGTGAGCATAAAGAGTTTAAAGGGACTTAAACGTTTGTATTATTTGAATGATTTTGTGTTACAAAAATTTAATCATAGTTGTCTATAAGAATTTTTCTCTTTAAGGAGGGAGGGAATTCATTATCCATATGCCCATATTACTGTTATTTGTAGGCCCGTATGTTGGACAGGTTCTATTGCTGCATACAAGTTCTCTCTCTCTCTCTCTCCATTACTATTGCCAATAAAATTTTAATATACAGTTATTTTCTTCATTCTTTTCATCTTGAAAAAAGTCTCCTTGTTAAGGTTGCAATGGATAACAATAAAATTTCCTCCCCAATCCCTAGTCAATTGAATCATATATATATATATATATATATATATATATATATATATATATATATATGTAACAGAAAATATTTAAGCATATATGAGGGGGGACTCACAAAAGGAATTTATTTATAAAAAATGGGTATTTATTCTTACATGTTTAAACTTCAGTCACTTTCAAAGTATTCTTAATTTGATGCAGTACACTTACTGAGACTTTTTTCCACTGATCAAAACTGTATTAGAACTTGTCCATTTTGATGCCTTTTAATACTTCTGCCACTTTTTTTTTTTACCCCTTCCACACTGAAAGAACATTTTCCATTGAGGACTTTTTTCATTCAAGGATACAAACAAACAAAACAGTCACTCAGGGTGATATCAAGTGAATAGGGAGGGTGGGACATGGGGGTTATGTTATTTTTGGTCAAAAACTGCTGAACACTGAGCATAGTGCACTTATAAATTACCCATTATGAAATGGGCAAATATGTTGAAAGAGCCTAAAAAAAAATCACTGAAGCTGAAGGCAGCCTCTCACAACACTGCCATCTGGTACACCAATACAGATGGGTTCCTAAAACACTTACCTAGCTAGGAAAATCTGTATTACAAGGGGCCCATCCTCCAGAAGAGAATTCCAGTTGTTTTTTTAGGTCCTCCTCATACTTGGCACTACTTTTCTAGACAAAGTTCCCAATGTAATGAAACTTGCACTCTAAAATGGGAGATGCACTCTGCCTCTGCATGTCTGTGCATTTTAGATAGTACGAGTGAAACATATTAAAATGGTAGGTAGCAATAAGTTCTATGAAGAAAAATAAGACAATTGATACTTATAGCTAATTCAATGAACTTTGGCTTTTCATTAGTAGAGCCAAAAGCCTGTCAGCAATAGATGAATCCTCTCTCTTGAGTATGGAGCCAGGGAGAATTATGCTCAGTCTTTCATCAGTTCAAACCTGGCTGACCATCAGAACCACCTGGAGAACATTATTATAAAAATGTGGTGCTTGGATCCTACCCCTAGAGGTTCTGTTGTAACTGGTTTGGGTTCTCTGACCTGAGTTTGTTTTTTAACGGCTCCCCTCTCAATTCCAAGAAGCCAATCTATAGTATAAAGTACAGAGCTCTCCAGAGAATGGCATGTATAAATTGGTTTTAGCATACATTGGATGGTGCCAAGCTCCTGTTTAAAGCTCTTCACTGACTCAGTGTAGAGCTTACAAGCTCTTGCCTCTGGCTTGTAAAGCTCTTCACAAGGCCACAGTGGTGTTTATCAAACCTGCCTGATAGCAGGAATCACCTGTAAATAGGCAAATCTATTGGGTCAGGAATCTCCAGGAATAGGACTAGAAGCCTAGCTCAGCCCTCTCCAATAAACAGTGCACTCTTATAATTTCCTGGGAAGAAACTTTTGTCAAAAACATTTAGAGAGTCCAGTGTTAATTAACATTTCACAAGTGGCAAAGTTATTTTTTTGTTAAAGAATAAAGAGAATTCCTATGGGTATTCTGGAAGAAATATTGGTTCATTCACAAGAAGAAGAGTTTGCAAGCTGATGATAAGTTTGTTCATAGTGCTGTGAAAATTTTTGTGCATATCTCTTCTTATCCTTAGAAAGCTTTCCCTCATCTTTGTTCCATGTTTTTGTTACTATCTTAATGATCTAAGAAACCTCACTGATGGTGATGGTTAGATGATTTTTTAAAAGCATTTAAAAAAACCATGAAACTTAATTTGATTTTCTCATTGTCCAAGTAGTTTGGAAGACTAGGGACGATCTCTATTTGTTGGAGAATCTGGGACAAGAGAAACGGAGAAGTCAGGAGGATTTTACCCAGTAGCACAGCTGATCAGCAGCTGAGCCGTGTCTAGATTTCTGTGTGTTCTTACTCCTGAGTTTTCCATCTTGGCAAACAATGACTTTCACCTTGCTTTCATTTATAAATTATCCCTACCATTTACCTGACATTTCTTGGCTTAAAGTTCATGAAATTGTTTTCCATTTGCAACTTCAAATCTACTTTTAAGTTTAGAGAGTAATGGGGTTCTTTTTAGTAATGAATTGCTTTAGGTATTTTTACTTTATCCCACTTAATTAGAATTCAGGAGATTATTTTTAAAACTGCAGATGATGAAACAACATAAAAATGTTTTTTAGATGACTTTGTAATGTAGTTTTGAATGGTCATAGGATTTGCTGTGGGAAGTGGTCCAAACATTTCACTTGGAGGCAGCTGTAAAGATCATTTCTGCTATAAGACTGTAGGAGAGGAAAAGGAGTAGTTTGATAATATCAGGAGAAAACTATAACTTTCAGGAGATGAACTTTTTTTTCACTGATTCTCTGTTATCACTTTATAATTAGGTTTGAGCTTTTACTTTTTCACTCATCTTTCTAAAAGTCGATACATGGAAAAGAAGTGATACATATGTGGTCATATGTAGCACAGTAGTAGTGACAGAGAAGTAAAATCAAAGCCTCACAAAATGGGCTATTTTACATGATTTTTTTATCCATTTGGGGCCACAGCTCTAGACTTTTCCAGATAGTTAGGATTTAACCTCTCTAGGTACCATGCAATAGCACTTAGCCGGGACCTTTCTCTGCCTAGAACACTTGTCTCTGGCTGTGCACTCAGCTCTGCCACTTCATCCCTTAGGTCTAGGCTTACAGGTCACTTCCTCAGAGAGGTCTGGCACTTATCTGAACTGCTATCCCTGTTTTTCTTCATTTCACTCAGTACAATATGTGGATAAGTAACCATTGTCCCCCCTAGTAGAATTTAAGTTCATGAGAATAGGGATCATATAACTTTTCCCAGTGCTGTATTTTCAGTGGCTAGAGCAACACTAATTATTGCTGAGGGAATAAATGATTAGATGAAACAACAAATGCTGCTTCCTCCACTCAGAATGCCCTTTTTCTATTCTTTCTCTCTGAGACACTAAAAAAAAAAAAAACCCTTACTGACCTTTAAAGGCACTGTGCCAATATCATTTCCTTTCTGTGAAAAGTTATTGCGCTTTCCTCTATCAATAGAAAAAAAAGTCATTTACATTTTTGCTCCTTAAGCCCTGTATATGTCTCCATTATTAGAGTGGACTCTATAAAATTTATTAATTATATTTTTCTATACCCCTACAAACACACACTGTGGTCCTTCACGGAAGGGTTGTGTCTTGTTAAGTTTTAGGTCCTTTTCACATAGTGGGTGGTGGATAAATAAATGTACCTCAATGTTGTGAATGGAAGAACTGGTGAAGAAAAGATTGTGGGGAGAAAGCTGAAATTAGAGTAGATACAAAAATAACTAAACATTCAACTCTTTACCAGGGCGAGGGACTTCTGGAAGCATACTATTTTGGAAGAATATCGTTTTAGATTTTTCTAAGTGATTTTCACTTCTGATACTTCATAGATGTACTTCAAAAGGCACTAATGCAGATTGTCAACAT
Source organism: Tonatia bakeri (assembly GCA_004024845.1). Classification (NCBI taxonomy): domain Eukaryota; kingdom Metazoa; phylum Chordata; class Mammalia; order Chiroptera; family Phyllostomidae; genus Tonatia; species Tonatia bakeri. Next base: position 252,357 of record PVIA01000063.1, read on the forward strand.
GCTTCTCACAGCCATTTGATTTGGAACCAGTATTTTCTATCTGAGCCCTGATTTCTCATATGTAAATTGCCTCATATGTTAATGCCTACTTAACTCTTGGGCTATATTGTGGTCTGTTAGTGGTGCAGCTGGGAGTTGCTGTTTCTGGCCAATGATTAACAGCCATGTGCTATTGGTGATTAGTGTGCAATAACTTTGTGTGAACCTGACAATGAAGGTTGATTGCATTTTGTCTCATAACAATTGAAGCAGTAACATTAGCAGGTTTCTCCCAAGGAACAATATACACTTCCCTTGGCTGGTGAAAAAGAACAGGGTGAACTTACCACTCTGGAGCCTTGGCAACTGCTATTTGTGGCATTAGTCATTTTATTATGAGACAGGTTAATTTTAAAGCTCAATCAAAAATGCCTTGTGTTTTTCAAGTACCAAAAGACTTTTCTATGAAACACCACCTCTTTTTTAAAAATATAATATTCAAAGTCAGTATGACAATAAATTTTCAGACTTGTACTAATTTTTAATTTATTGCTTCTCTCTTTGTCTTTTTCTCTTTCTCTCTTTGTCTCTTTTAATTCTTTACTGCTTTGGCATTTATCATTATTATTTTTTTCCTGCTCTGAGTATATTTGATCCCAATTCATGTCTCTGTGCATATTCACTGGGATTTGGGAATAGGGGAATTAGTGCAAGTTAGAAGTGGTGAGGTGCAGCAAAAAGGGAGAAGACAGATGAATTTGAGGCAGAGCACACAGAAGCTACACCTATAGAGGGCAAACCTTAGGGTTCCCCAAATCCCTCTAAACAGCAGGGGTTTGTATTCACTGATTCAGAAAGCCCAGCATCGAAGCTAGTATAACACCCAGTAATTTAGCTGAAGTTAAAGCATTTTGCATATATCTTTAGCCCCATGATCTTTTTAATGAGAGGAATAAAATGAAAATAAAAATAAAGGGACATTTGGTGGGGAACACACATCATGAAGGAGAACAAGAATTTGGTATACTCTCCTGATTTGCCCTTGTGTGCTAACGCAAATAAATCATTATTCTGATAAATGAAGGCCAATTCTCCTGCAGCCTTTCAGGAGGAACGTTGCTCTTGACCCTTTCTCTGAAGCATTTGGAAGTCTGAACACTCAATTTCTTGCCACTACCAGCTTTGGAAAATTGGCCCCTCCCCTCCTTGGGAGTTAGTGACAGAGTCAGCAGTGACAGAGTCAGCAGTGACAGAGTCAGCAGTGACTCTCACAGCCCTTGCACACTGGAGGTTAAGGCAGGGTGTAGGGACTGGATTCTTCAAGAGTAAGTGGAATCTTAATGCCCTTGCTGCAGATGACAAGAGGAAATGGATATATATGTCCAGTATGTGAGTACAATATTGGGGCCACTGTGTTGGAGTTACTTTCAGCCACAGAGAGGTTGTCCACACTAACAACTATAATCATACTCAAATTATGCAATGCCAATTTGTTTACTTATTTTCCCCATCAACAAGACAATACATCACAAACAAGTCACAGACAAGTTCTTTTCCTATAAAGGTTGGGGTGCTCACTATATATTCAGGGCCATGCACGTGAGTGTGAAGAACTCAACTACCACAGCTATTTAATCAGAAGTGTTTGTTGATTTGAGCAGAGGCCCTATGCTGTGAAATGAAAACAGAAAACCAAATTTTCTTGAGCAATCTTGCTGTTCCTGCTTCAGGTGCTAGGCTATTTCACTAAAGCAGCTCAGACGAGAATGTCATTAGTTCTTAAGCCCCAGGTGAATTTGCCACTGTTCCACATGATTAAGCCAGATAATTGTGTGTTGATAGCGAATGTGGTCGGTGAAATACAATTTCTAGGGCCTTCCTAAACAAACACAATGTGTGAGTGAGTTAGAGTGCTGTCATTTCAGTCCTTTGTCATAGGTTTTGCATGGGCAGACATCTCTGGCCAGCGCTGGCAAGTAATTCAGTGGTGACGGCCATCCCTAGGCTCTTGAGGTGACCTGGCTTGGAAAGGCAATTGCACATCATTCTGCATTTATTTAGGGGAAGGGGGAAAAAAAGGATATCTCAGTAAAGTGCCGTCTCCTACTTGTACTTTGTTATGGACCCTGAATGTAAATGATTCCTTTAAGTTTGTTTTTAAAAAGCATTTGTGACTTCTGAAATGCGTAAAAATACCATCATCTCTGATGATAAAAACAACAACGTCTGCCGATGACAAAATATAGTCAGCTTTCAGGGCCAAGTTTTTGGAAGCAGCCAATGTGTTTGCATGTGCAATTTTCTTTTTCACATATAAGTTTCTGTGGATATAAAATATATATTTACATTTACATATCAGGTATCTGGGTCTTAAATTTATATAATTATGACTTTTCCTGTACCTAAGTATCAAGGCTTTTACAATTTGTAGTGTGAAGGTGGAAGTTTCTTAATTTGTTGGTGGTGTTGTTTGACATGGTCCCTGGGTGGTTTTCTAATTTTAATTATTTTATTATTTCACAAGAAAATTTGTTTACATCTCAGGGATCACTTTTCCTGTCAATGTGTGTATTATTTTATCCTCCACCAAAAAAATTATAATACCACATGGTATGATAGGTTTTTGTCTACATAGTGCTCATTTGATTCTTACAAAGTAAGACTGCCATTGATTTCTGAAGAAAAGAAAGCTGCAAATGGATACCAAAATGGAAGGTCAGATAAATAATAGCTCTTAACTGGTGTGAGAGAGCACACACATTTGAAGTGGTTACACATGTTGGGGCTGAGGGAGAGCTGGCTACTGATGTAGATGGCTTTCAAAATCAATAGCAATAGTCAAAATCATTACTGTGAAAAGTCTATAATCGAACCTCAGAGCCTGAGAAGTTATAGAGTGCAGCCTTCTTCCCAAGGCAGGATCCCCTGTATCAGATCCTTGCTTGAATGCTTCCAGAGATGGGGAGGCCATTGCCTACGGGCACAGTAGTGTGTGCTAGAGCTTCATGTGGATAACCATCTGCAGATGAACAGGAATGTTTTGACTGTGACCCAGGGAAGTCACTCAACTGCCTTCTAGTGCTGCAGTCATCATCATCACAGTCTGCTCCCATGGCCTCTGGCTTCACCAGAACTGAGAATTTTATTTTGGTGAAAGCTTTTTTCTGCCATCCTTGGATGTCTTGGCCTTTCAGCTCTTCCAAATTCCTCATGGAATACTTGTTTTAGTCATTGTTTCCTTTGTCAATGGAGAAGAAAATTTTTGGAGGTTAAATGGGAGAGAAGACAGATAGCCTATGATAGCACTGATGGTAAAGGAGAAGACCCCTGTGATAACAGAACCAGTGGTGGATTTTTTTTCTTTTCTTTGTAGTCAGTAGTATTCCCAATGGGGTGACTGTCAGCCTAGACTGCATACTCAGGAGGGGATTGCAGATAAAAAGCACTGCCTGGCATGGTGCCAATAAATTCTCCACTCATCCTTCAGTCAGAGCACAAAGGAGCTGTTTAAATATACATTTGCTTTTTTTTTGAAAGCTGACAGATTTGCCTTTAAACATTTAGATTATCATATAGACACAAACAACTAGTTGCAGGGCAAGACCCAGCATCAATGTAGAAAAAACACCATTCTTTGGTTAGAATTCCCAAGACTAGCTCAATGACCTTATAAACCTCACTCTAACGTATGCTCTTCAGTTTTCTCATTATAAAATGAAAAATTTAGGTAAGATTATCTTTTGTTTTATATATACACACACACACACACACACATGCTCTGGAAGTTCATACTTCTTTCAATTTAACAGTGGATCATTAAGCTTGATGGAGGGAAAGGGAGGGTTTGGAAGGCAGTGGAACTTGGGAGAGGAGACATAGAGACTTGAAGACAAAATAAGGACATACGATTTCAAAGTGGGATTAAGGTCAACTGCTGTATGGGGTATGATGTGGGCTCTTTGGTGTCAGAGAAGATGCTGAAAACAAGAGCAGCTTGGCATTTCCTGGCTGACCCTGCCAGCAAGATGACGTGTGAGCCAATCTAGAGAGTAGAAACACTTTGCCTGATTTTGAAGAGCAGTAAATCCAAGGAGATAAGGCTGGGCATGAGTAGACACTGGGTAACACCTTGAAGAATTATGGAGATGTCGGGGGTTTACTAGAAGGCACCCTGGTGGCTTGAACAGCAAATATCTTACCAAGAACACTTACTTTAAGATGAAGTTGGAGTAGAAAGCAGTCTAAGGGGTACTGGAACTTTTTACACTTTGAAAATTAGGATTTGGAGAGACATGGGAAAGAGTTCCTCTAACATTCTGGCATTGTGGAATGTTCCCCAGGCTTTTTATGGGACCATGTAGTACTAAACATAAAGGCACTTTTAAAAGTAAATTTTAAATGTTCTTGCAAATAGGATGATAGGTTTAAAAAAGTATAAGGCACTAAATGGATTTAGGCATGTTTGTGCAATTTGCCAAGATTTATGTAATTTTCAAAACACATCTAAAAACATTGCTCTGTTACTTTATTTGAACATTGGAGCAAAACTTTCTGTTAATGGTTGTGGTGTGTGGGTATCTGCAAGCAGTTGAAATAAGGCAATTGGCAAAGCTAATCCCACTAGGAATCTTAGCCTGCCCTTTGAGAGGGCAGTAATCTGCATGTCCAGACTCTTGGCCCACCTCCTGAATGTGTCCACCTCACAAAGAGCAGAGATGGCTCTACCCAGAGGTAAGCAAAGTCCAAGCTGGAGCCCAGTCACCAATCTGATATCTTGGGTGTTTCTTTTCACAAAGTGTTACTGTGTTTAACTTCGATAAGGGAGGGGTGCAGTTGCTCTCTAATAAAAGGCTATAATAGGACAAGCTGGGGTACTGTACTTGTCCACTGGGTGAATGGGGCTCTAACAGCATGATTTCTATTAGCAGAAATGGCAGGCATGCTGTTAAACTTGCCTGCTCCATACAGATGACCTCTCTCACCTATCCACTTGGCCCCCTCCTAGCCTCACCCTAGTGTGTCTATTAATGACACTAAAATAGGGCATTTGAAATGTGGGGAAATGTTTGCATTATGTTTCCTAGAGTCTTGAGGGGCCTGTGAAACAAAAACTTGGTAAGGAAGACTAACACCCAGTCTCATCAGAGTGATTAGATTCTGTTCTGCACTTCATTGAGCATCACTTCTGTGAGTTCTTGGATATAATTTTTGTGGCTCAGAAATGCTTTGTCTTTGTTACATGACTGCAGCAGGAGGAAAGGAAATGTTAGTAACAGCCAGCATTTTAAAAAGGACCATTGTGGTCCTTAGCATTTTATAAGTAATCATAAATTTCAACTGACAGCTTATTTCTTGATTCTTTTCTAATTAGAGACCTAATATTATATATTCCTTGAAGTAGAAAGTGGTTTTGGCTCTTATGATGCCAGAATATTTGCTAAAATAAAACAACGGAGCCAATGTCAAATGTACTGCACAAGAGAGATCCTGTGCATCATGCTGGTAACTTAGGAAAATCAGAAGCATGTTTTAATGTTTTTATATAATCATGTCCAAATAGCCCTGATCACTCCTTAAACAGCTAAATCTTTCTAATGCCTCTCAAAAATGGTTCCAATTGCATTTAAATGGGTTTGGTGAATGTGAAATTTCCCACTCATAATATTTCCAGCAATAGTGCAATTAATTTGATTTGTGTGTAGGTACAAATCATTGGTAAATTGGGTGTTTGTGTTTTAAAAGGTTTTAGTATTATTTAACCCTTTCAAACCAATGAGTTCCAGTCAAAAATAATCATTCTGTCCCTTCTGAGTCATAGACCTCAGTACTGGATTTTCCCATTGTTTTAATACTATACATCAGAAGTTTCATTTAACACTCTTAATAAATAGTCATCTCCTTTTTAAAAAAGACCTTTCATATGTATTCATCATAAGAGCTTCTCATGTTATTAACTCTTCTCTAGGTCACAAAGTTGCAGGTTCTCTCTTAATATTTTTACCTTTATTTATTAGTGCAAACTCAGAGTGAGTCCCTTGTAGTGGTTTAATTATTCATATTTCAGGAGGAATCAAATGTCAAGATTCAAATATTCCTGGATCATCGATGATTTTGTTCAAATGGATGCTAAAAAAACTACTCTCTAGATTTTTGGATAGGAATTGAGCCTTGTTAAGAGTTAGAATTTGCGTCTTTAAGAAGCTTTGGATTCTTTCTGGAAGAAGCCTTTGCTATTGGGAAGTGCCATCATTTCATGCTTAATGTCAGGAATACCATCCAGAAAAATAGAAATCTGCCTAAAAACACTCACTGAGTGATCATTCTCCACTGCCTCAAATAGAAGAAATTGTCGCCTTACATATGAACACAAAATCCCTAGCTAATATTGTAAAATATAACAAAATCACATGAAACATCCATATGTATGTAAGAACTACTATGTTAAGATGTAGGAGGTTAACATTACTTTCAGATCAGCAAAGTATGAGTTTGGTTGTAAGCCAACAATTATTTTATGTGTTCCATGGCCTCTCCTAGCCCAGCATTTGTTGACATTTGGTGTGAATTTCAGCAAAACTGTCCATGATTCTACAAATTGTTTATAGAGTATAACTCAAAACTTTTCTGCATATTGCCTTCTTAAATATGCTGTATTGAGTTTTGAGGATATAAATATAATACATCTATATAAAGATTTGCCAAGAAAACATTATATTAACAGATATAGATATGTTATAAGCCTAAATATTATAAATCAAGAGGAGGAGCACTGTGGCCATATTGAAGTAACCAACCTGCACATATGCCATAAACACGTCAAAAACTATACAAAAATCTATGAGCAATTCTTTTTAGATACAAAATAACAGACACCACATGACTGAAAAACGAGAGATGGAAAATGAACAAAGAGCCTTATGGTTGCTCAGTTTGCTGCCTGATGGCATTTTCCAGAGTATAGAATGATAAGCTAACTGGAGAGAGTTCAGGTAGTTTGATGAGGCTGGAACTTGCAAAGCAGAATGCTGCAGAGGATAAAGAGTGATAGCAAGTGAGTGAGAGTGAGGCACACACACAGAGAAAGAGACAGAGGGACAGAGAGAGAGAAGAGAAGGGATGAGAAGAGATAGAAAAATCTTATAAAAATTTCCTTAAGACTGACTATTTACTAGGCTACACATGAATAGAGTGAAACTCTGTGATCAGAACCACAACATAACCTCCAGCGACTTGTAAGCTAAACATTTCCCAGAGCTCAAGGAGCTGAGGAGGCAACCAGCCTCAGTGAAAAAATTTTGTATGTTCAGGGCATTCAGTAGACACTACAGCCAGATGAGGCCTTATTATTATGGATAAACTAGCTCCCAATAAAGACAACTCCAGGCCTACCCTAATATAGTTTAAAAACAAAGGATAAAGATAATCTGCAAGTAATTGTCAACCAAAACAAAGCTCAACACTCTCTGTAAAGGCCACAAAGTACTTAACAAAGTACTTAATCAAAGTACTTAACAATTTATGACAATCATAATGTGTAATATCTAACAAAAATTATGAGACATTTGAAGAAGCAGAAAAATGTGACCCATAACATGGAGTAAAATCAGTCAATATAAACAGACACTGAAATGAAAGAAATGATATAATTATCAGATAAAGAATTTAAAATGGTATTATAAATATATTCAAGAATTTAGAGGAAAATTAAGAACATAATAGAAATAGAGTTAAAAGAAATAAAAAAGAAGAAATTTAAAACTTAGAACTGAAAAACATAATACCTGAAATGAGAAATTCCCTGGATGGGCCTAAAAGACATTAAGTAAGAAAATATCAATGAATTTAAAGGCAACACAATAGAAAATATCCAAACAAAAACACATACAAAAAAGCTAAAATAAAAATGAAGAGACTTGTGGGACAATACTAGGTGGCCTATCATGTGTGTATTTGGAGTACCAAGAAGAAAGGAGAAAGGTGTACAAAATAATTAGAGAAATAATGTCACAAAATTTGTAGATACACTAAAAATTGTAAACCCATTGATCCAAGAAACTAAAAACAAACAAAAAAAAGTAACATAAACTAAGATACGCGGCAATTATGTTCCTGAAAAATCAATGACAAAGTCAAAAATCTTGAAATATGCTAGAAAGAATATTAAGTAAAAGGCAATAGAGATAAGAATTAGTGCCAATTTTGTTTGGAAACCATACGAGCTAAAAGTCAAAGAAACATTTTTTAATGCTGAAAGAAAAAAATGCAATGTATAATTCTATACCTGTGGTAGTATCCTTGAAAATAAAAACATTAAGACAAACAAAAATAAATTGAGACAAACAAAAGCTAAGTGAATTGGTCATCAGCAGATCTGTGCTACAAGAAACATTAAGGGAACTTCTTTGGGCTACACATAAACACTGCTAGAGGGAAACTTGGATCTACACAAAAGAATGAAAAATGCCAAAGATGGTAATATATGGGTAAATGTTAATTTGAAATATTTCTACAGTCATTTCAAAGATAACTGACTATTTTAAGCAAAAATAACATATTGTGGGGTTTCCAACAAATGTAAAAATATAGAACAATAATAACACATAAGTTGAAAAGTGGAAAATGGCAGTATACTTTGGTCAGGTTCTTTAAAACGTGAGTAGTGGTATAATATTTTAAGGTATATAAACTGATAATGTGTATGCTATTTTTTAAGATTTTATTTATTTATTTTAGAGGGGGTAGAAGGGAGAAAAAATGAGAGGTAGAGAAACACCAGTGTGTGAGAGAAACATAGATGGGTTGCCTCTTGGCCTGCAACCTAAGCATGTGCCCTGATGGGGAACCAAACTGGTGACTCTTTGGCTTGCAGGCCGGCACTAGATTCACTGAGCCACACCAGCCAGGGTTAAAGATGCATATTTTAGATGTGAGTGTCCATTGAGGGGAAAGGTTTTTACATATAAAAACAAACAAATAGCAGGGAAATTAAGAGAAATGCAAATTAAAACCACAATGAGATATCACTACACTGTGGTGAGGATGTGGAGAATCCTCATGTACTGTTGGTGGGAATGCAGGCTGGTGCAGCTACTGTGGAAAGCAGTATGGAGTTACCTCAAAAAATTAAAAATAAAGTGACATATGATCCAACAATTTCACTTCTGGAAATATATCCAAAGATACTCAAAACACCAATTGAAAAGAATATATGCACCCTTGTGTTCACTTACGATAGCCAAGATTTGGAAGCAGACCAAGTGCCTATCAGTAGGTGAGTGAAGACAAAAGCTGTGGCACATAGACACAATGGGATATTACTTGTCTGTAAAAAAGAAGGAAATCTTACCTTTTGAGATAGCATGGGTAGACCTGGAGAATATTATGCTAAATAAAATAAATCAGCCAGGGAAAGACAAATACCATAAGATTTCACTTATATGTGGAATATAATGAATGGAAAAAACTACCAAACAAAATATAAACAGATTCATTGATACAGAGAATAGTCTGACAGCTTTTAGAAGGGAGGCTTTGGGGGGCTGGGTAAAAAAGGTGAAGGTGTTAAGCAAAGAAAATACACCCCATAGATATCCAGAGGGAAAGGGTGGTGAGGGTTGGTAGAAGAAAGTAAAGGGAAATAAGTGGTAATGTAAGGAAATTTGAGTTGGGGTGGTGAACACACAATATGATGTACAGGTGATGTATTATAGAATTATATACCTGAAACCTATATAATATTTTTTACTAATGTCACATCAATAAATTCAATAAATAAGTACTTAAATATATAAAACAAAACAAAATACCACCAAGAGTTATCCTACCCAGGAAATGTTTGGCAGGAAAGTCTTTTACTGTTATAATAGTATGCAAATTTACTTGAAATATGTGTGGAGACTGAAGTTATCTCTCCATTCTTAAACTCATTCTGCAAAAATGTGTGAGTACTACTACACACTCATTACAGCAACAGGCCAAGGACTAAGGTGGGGCATTACCCACTGCTGAGCTTAGGTGGCTCATATTGGCTTTCTCAGAAAACAGTCATAGTTTCAAGTGGTTTTGTTTAAATTAAGCCTGAGAGTCTTCTGAAAATAAACAAAACAAATAACACTGTGTACTCCAGGTTGCAGCAGGTACTAGATAGTTCTCAGAGCATTAATTCCTGTGGGGATTACTGAGAAACCTGAAGCTCTTTGGGGACTTGGGTCATGCTTTATTCATCTCTGTCTTTCTAACATTTGACACGGAGCAAATGCTAATGAGTGTTGGAGTAGGCTGCTGGGATTCAATTGAATGATGCAGTTAAACTTACCAAGGTCCATTTCCATTCTCTCCATCAGAATTTTTGTGATTGCATTTAAGGTAATTAGGAAATCATTGTTTGGTGATCTGACTTGAAGATTTATTTTAGTAAGACTCCTTTGTTATGACTTGAATGTTATGTTACAACCCTCCTCCCCAAATTTATATGTTGAAGCTGTAACCCCCAGTGTGACTGTATTTAGAGATAGGACCTCTAAAGAAGTAACTAAAAATAGTGAGAGTGAGAGGGTAAGTAATCCTAACAGGATTACTGTCCTTACAAAAAGAGACACCACATTTTTATCTATCTATCTATCATCTATCTATCTATCTATCTATCTATCTATCTATCTATCTATCTATCATCATCTATCTATCTATCTATCTATCTATCTAATCTATCATCTATCTATCTATCTATCTATCTATCTATCTATCTATCTATTATCTATCTATCTATCATCTATCTATCTATCATCTATCTATCTATCATCATCTATCTAACCATCATTAACCTATCATCTGTCTCTCTCTATCTCCTGCTACCATGTCTTTCTGTCTCTGCACGTGCTCACACTGAGGAAATGCCATGCGAGGACACAACAAGAAGGTACTGTTTACCACCCAAGAGGAAAGTTCTCACCAGACATCAGCCCTACCGTCACCTTGATCATGGACACCAAGCCTTCAGAGCTGAGAGAAAGTGCGTTTCTGTGGAGTAAGCCACCAGTCTAAGGTAATCTATTACAAGAGCCTGAGGAGACTAGCACATTCATAAACAACAGAAGCAGTGCATTTTGAAACCATTCACTTTTTCGAATTGTGACCTTGCCAACTGAAGTTAGGAGAAAGTTTGGTGATTTTCTTATCACCAAACTTATCACCAAGGTCAGAATTGTGTCCCTCAATGCAGAAGAACTCCATGATGCCACTAGCTGGATTGGAGTTTCAGCCTTTTTCTCTTCACAGTAAGACTGAGTCTGTAGTAAAACTTGGTTCAAGCCCACTACACCTAGGGAAGTACAGCTCCTAGTGGATTATCAGCTTTTTTTTCTTTTAATTCCATTTTACTCTTCTGGATTAAATGAATGTTGTTTCAATACTATCATTATGCTTTTGTTGGAGGGCAACAGACTCCAAGATGAAGAGAGTTGTGTCATTGTTTCTCCTATAAACTGAATGGGCTATCATTGCCATTCCAGCCAACGCCCCCTTTTGTTTAGTCACTTCCCAATGGTGGAACCAGATGAATGCAGTAGTCTCAGGTCTCAACCACGAGACTGGACAGTGAGTCAGGGCCACAGTTAATATACCTCTGCTAGTATCACTCAAAATTAAAATTAAAATAAACATTTATGGCTTTTTAATTTAAATTAATAACGAATCAGCATAGATCTTTTGATTTTCAGTTACTTTTACTATTAAAATTATAAATTTTAAATGTGCTAGGTCAGTTGGCTTACCCCACTTTATTTTCTGTAGGGAATATTTCCTGGTAATGTGAAGTAAAACTTGTAGAAGGAATTCATAGTTCTTAGTCTTTGCATCTGTTCTTCAAGTGCCAAAACAAAACAAAATGAAACCAAAAACCCAAGAAACTACAATGTTTCTGTATATTCTTTCTGTTTACTGTTAAAAAGATCCTCCCTCCCTCTACAGCATAATGGTTGAATACCATTCAATATGTTCAATAAAATCTTTGCCCTAGGGAATAAACTGTGAAAGGTATTGTCATATTTCTTTGAAGCAGTGTTTTAAAGTGATGATTCTAAACTAAACTATCCTATAAATCTTATAAAATTTACAGGTTAAGAAATATTTTAATATTAAAAACTTTTCTCAAGGCATTATGAAAGAAAAATCCTGCTAATTAGTCATGTATTTTGTTTTCCATAAAAGCAAAGAACAGTTGAGCTTTTCCTAAGTAAGCCCACCTAACAGGACAGTTTGGGTGGTCATACCTGAAGTGATGTGTATTTCCTTGGTCATCTCTGACCCTCGCTCCTCAGCTTTACTAGTGTGAACAAATGTCCCAGTCACCAGCATTTATATACCTGTGACTTCTTCTTATACCGTAGAACTTCAGAGAAAATATGGGAGATCCAATGTCCTGCAGGAGCCTTTTTTCATTACTAATACCTGATGAGAGTGGCAACTGATGGTCAATGGCATTAATTCAACACCAGCAAGCTTTCCCAGTTTGGAGTATGGTGAAGAAAGTAACTTTGTTCAGTGCAAACAGCTCAATAGTGATATAGCACAGCTGTGAAAATGGAACAACTATGAGGCTTCCTTGGGGCCAGGTGGCCCTGGGGTCAGACCTCTCTTCAGATACATAGTTCTGCTCTGCTCCTTCAATTGAGATATGTCTATCTTCAGTGTTTCAGCTCTAGCCAGGGAAGCACAGTAGGTATTCAGTGTTAGGTAGAAATCGTGCTCTCTAAATCATGGGGGAGTTGACTTATAAGGACAGAAGTTCCTATCCCTGGTTTCTGATTTATCTGTCCTAATGCAAATAAGAATGCCAAATTCTGACAGTGTGATTGGTCCAAAAGGTACTGTCCTAATTGAACAGAATAGAGCCACTCTGAATAGTCAGAGCTATTCAGCTCTAATTGGATGGGGAAAGTCTTGGTCCTATTGGTTGAACTAGGATTCCAGAAAGTCCTTTACAAGAATTGGCTCAGATAGCAGGAACAAAATGCAGTCAGGCAGTTCAGCACAGGCATCTGTAGAATGCATTTTGCTTTAAGAGGCCTCTGTGCAGAAATGGCTGCATGGCTCTGCTGTTTTTATTTTTTTAGCCCTGTTAGCCACCAGGAGCTCTTCTTGGTCCTCAGGGTACACAATAGTCATTCAAAACATGAATTTTCTTTGTTTAAGTATATATTTTTTATTATGTTAGTAAAATTGTCCCATTTATTTCTCTCATTAATCCCCTTTCATCCTGCAGTTCTCTACCTCCAGCATTCACCCCACCTTCGTCCACATCCATGGGTTGTACATGTAAGTTCTTTGGCTTCTCCATTTCATATACTATTCTTAACCTCCCCCTGTCTATTTTGTACCTACAATTTATACTTCTTATTCCCTGTAACTGTTCCTGAATTCTTCCCCATCTGACTTCCCACTGATAACCCTCCATGTGATCTCCATTTCTGTGATTCTGTGCTGTGTTTCTTCTTGGGTCCAATTTCTCTGGGACTCTCTGAGCTTCCTGGACTTCCTAAAAGTCTATTTCTGTTGCAAGATTAGGGAAGTTCTTCTTTATTGTTTCAAATAAGTTTTCAATTTCTTGCTCTTCTTCTTCTGATTTGGCACCCCTATTATTCAGATGTTGGAAAGTTTAAAGTTGCCCCAGAGGTTCCTAAGCCTTTCCTCATTTTTTTTTTTTTGAATTCTTGTTTCTTCATTCTGTTCTGGTTGAATGTTTATTTATTCCTTCTGTTCCAAAGTGTTGATTTGAGTCCCAGTTTCCTTCCCTTTGCTGTTGGTTCCCTGAATATTTTCTTTATTTCACTTCTGCATAGCATTCACTTCTTCTTATTTATGTGACTATACTCAATCATTTCTGTGAGTATCCTGATTACCAGTGTTTTGAATTCTGCACTTGATAGGTTGACTATCTCCTCATTGCTTGGTTCTTTTCCTAGAGTTTTGACTGTGAATGAATGCCGTCCTGCGGTATCCATCCCTGCTGCGGATGCTGCTCAAAACACGCAAAATACACAGAAATCTACCATGATTCTGTGTGGGTATAGAGAATATGGCTAATCTCTCTTGTGGGGAGCACCTGTTCCTCTACTTGAGCAGGTTTTTATTAAGAAAAGCAGACTCAGTTTGTGGATTCACAGTCTGGCAGAAAGGATCAAAGGAAACAGGTAACTTACCAAGATGCTAACAGAACTCCTGCTGTGATTCTGGGCAGAGATTGGAGTTTTATCATATGAGAGGACTACATGGCTCAAAGTGCTAGTTTTGGTTTCCTGTCTGTGCCTTTAAATTCCAAGTAAATAACATCCTCCAGCAAACGGATCTCACAGGATCTTGCATATTCTATGTCCCAGGCCTGATTACCCCAGGGGTCCACTGTCTCTGGTCTGGGCTGTCCCTTAGCTATTTTCGCAGGCTTGGGCCTGGCAGTAGACAAAGGCATTCAGGAGACTTGGATTCCTCGTATCTAAGTACAAAGACTCAGGCTAAGAGGGGGCAGGGGTTGATGTTGATCACCCCTTTCTTTCCACAGCCCCTTCATTTCCACAGCCTCATGAGTCTCATCCTAGAGACCCTCATGTGATCAATGCCTGTCTTAGGTTCAATCTGTATCCTAGAGAATTATTACCTGTCATTGGCTAATTGAACAAGCATTAAAGGCCAGGCACAGAACAGGTAGCATTCATGCCAGGGAAATAAGTTTTTGTCTTCTTAGTGGCTCCTGGTCCAGAGGTCTCTCACTCAGCCTAAGTCACAGGGTGTCATAGCTTCCTGATACCAGGCAGGGCGGTCCCCAACATTTGACCTTGTCTTTCATTTGGGCCATACTTCTTTATCTTGGTGTACCTATTACATTGTAGGGGACAGAGCCTTAGGTATTTGCCAGGATGGAGCAAACCACTTTGGTGCTTTGTGGCACTATACATGGGGGAACAGTCAAAGAGGGAATAATGTTGCTTGCTCAGCTCTCACTCCTCTTTCAGTCACTTACCCTGCTACCCAAACTTAAATTGGGCCGTTTTTGTGCTGAGTAGGTGGGTTTGTGTTAATTCTAGGACCCTGTGGGTCTCTCCAGTGAACTCCCCCCCCCCCAAATTGTGGGGTCTGTCTCACTCCCCAGTTGTTTCTCTTGGTTTATCTGCATGCAAATGTGGAACCTCAAGGTCTGCCAGCTGGCTGCCTGGCTTGCCTAGTTCATCACCTTGCAATGTGTCCTCTCTGCCTGGCTGCCTATCTCTGCGCCTCCCACCAGTCTGGATGAATGTTTCTTCTTTAACTCCTTGATTATTGAACTTCCATACAGCTTGTTTTTCTGGTAATTCTGATTGTTTTTTTTGTTTTTAAATTTGTTGTTGTCCTTATTTTGGTTGCATGAAGAACAAAAGGTATCTACCTACACCTCCATCATGGCCAGAATTCTTAAACATAAATTTTCCTTTTGGACCATCCACTTGTATAATGTGAAAAAATTGTTTCCCCAACCTGCAAACATATTTTGTCGCTATCTTGTTGGCCCTAAAGTTCTTTCCCTGCCATAGTCCACTAATATTTGCCATGTCAGAAGATAAGTTTAATAAGTTAAAGTTAGGCTTCTATTTTGGATATCATAAAGCAAGTCTTCCTGGTCAGGGAGAGAATTTTATACTAGACTCTTATGTGATGTATCTTATCAATGTTTCCAAATGGATGCTGTGTAAAGGCGACACACAACAGTATCTGGCAGGATGCTGGGTTCCTTATGAATTGCACAAGCCTGAGTCTCCTTCATAACTGCACATGACATCTTCATGTTCTAAAAGATCTTCTGTCATGTTGGAAGCATTAAAATATACAAGGCAAGAACATATGTTAAACACTTTTATTTTGACAATGCAAATACTGAGGGAATTAAAAATAAGGAGGCTAATTAGTTTGCAAGGTCTGTTTTGTTTCACTGCTCACGTCCTGGAAGGCCTGTCCTCAGAGGTAGCAAGATGTCACAGTTTGTCCCAGATCTCAGTTGTTGCTCAAAACATTGCCTACATCAGCAGTTGGGGGTTAGAACACTGTTTAAAGAAAATAGCAATGTGAAAACTAAATTTCCTGGACCTTTCTTATTGGGCATTCATTCATCCAGAAATATGTGCCTTTGTTATGTCTTCTCTAGTATTGGAAGGCTAAGAAAAGAGTGAATGGTTTGACTTTCTTTTCTTTTCCCTTCCAATTTTAATCCCCAAATTTTAGTCTATAGTACATTATTTTGTGGAAAATTCCTGTGCAAATCTGTCAGAACACAGGGAGGCAGGTAGAATGTTGAGCAAGGGAGAGCACTTTTGAGTTGAGGTGGCAGAAGCCACTGTGCTTGCTACAGGGGAGCAGATTAAAGCAGTCTAAACACTACATTTCCCTATGGGGCCCGACTATATGAGAACAATTCAAGGTCCACTGCACAGAGCAATGGAACTTCCTCTCCTCACCAGCCTACCCCCTATGGTCTTTATCAAATTTAAATGACCTGTGCCCACCAGGACAGATAGATACAGTTGTGCATGTTGTCGAGGTATTCCAGACTTTAGATGCTGGGAGACTTTTTATGCATGAAATTATGGATTGGTAACTCAGGATAGAAGTTATATTTTAATAATATCAGCAAAGTTTCAAGTAGGCTCCCCATGGTACCCAGCTTCAGAGCTTTGACATTCTTCTGAACTCAGAATCCTTAGCACCTCTAAAATCCACATTCCAGTTACAGTTCTGATAGAATGACCCATCTAATAAATTGTCTTGTCAGTAGTGGGCTGCAGTATAATGTTCAGTGCTGCACAGTCTGCCACCTGCCATGACATCAGAACAATAGTCTGCACCGGAACTGACAGAGGCAAGTGTGGTAATGTACTCTGTCCAAAGGGAAAGTTCCAGCTTCCACTTATCCTTTCTTACTGGAAGGTCTTAACCCTTCTACTTCCCATATTTGGGGATCTCTGGATTCCCAAAGAATCTGTGATCAGTAGGTATAGTCTTTTTCTCCTTTGTTTTTTCCCCTCCTTTTCTGTTCTTTCCAAAAGGGTCCATGAGGAAGCACACCAGTATCCTAGCTGGAAAGGGTGTTTAAACCCATTTGGAGTTTGGAAGAAGGTGAAAGTTGTCAGGCCATGAAAAATGGCATCCGTGTCGGCTGACCTGCAATAGAGCTGTAAAGTTCTATTCTTCACAAAGGCAAGATATATTATTGCTGTAACACCATTATTCCGCTCCATCACTTTTAAACCTTGTTCCCATTATCTTCAAGTTAAATATAACCCTATATAAAAACAGGAAGGACAGCATTGAGTTGTCCAGCTTAACAGCACACACTTAAAACATAATAGAGCACTTGTTACTGTATTTTATGGAACGGAAACTCCAAATGTAAAGATGTATTAAGGAAATATCTCAAAGTTATTAGGGAAGGATATTTACAATTATAGATTGCTTTATATTATGCTTTTATGAACATCTCAGGAAATGAAATAGCCCTCAGCTGTAGAGAGTGAAGAGCAAGGTAATTTTCCTTAATACAGGTGATAAAATTAATCTGATTGAAATCGCAAGTGATTATTTCTCAGAATACTGAGTGGCAGTACAATCACTTACACTCCTTTATATTTTTTTTAGTCAAAGCTCATGTAGATGAAAGCTAATTACAAAGTAGTGATGTGAAGCGCTAAGGAAATAGTTTGTATAGCATAGAACAGGCATGGCTAATTGGGGTTTGTGATTACACAGATTGTTGTTAAGGAGAATTAACTACTAGCAGTCTCTCCTGCAAAGCTTCTCATCAAGGCAAAGTAAAAATAGACACTGGATCTGTTATTTATCTAATTATGCTTTGAATATTTTCACAAGCACGTTACACACTCTCAAATAGTTTGTTGTTCGAAAACTTTCAGTCGCACACTGCTTGTGATCAAAGTGTCAGTATGATTTTTTGACACTGGCATCTCTTCAGATCACTTTCCCTAAATCCCTGCTCACTAGCGGTGTAACTTGAAGATTTTGAAGCTGGGAGCCTAAGGTACTAAGGTACTGGTAAAGGGGATATTATGATAAGGAATGGTCCTGTTCAACAGAGCTTTATGGATACCTATAAGCCACTGGTTCAACCAGCTTGTGTTAGAGTTAACTTTATAACAGTCAATAGAAAAACTTGAGGCAAACTTTGAGCCCTCAGTTAATAAAAAATGAATTAATTAGAAGGGTGCTGGGTCCCTTTGACCAATGGCAATAATTTATTGCTTTCTTCTCATGCATGCTCCAAATCCTTATATGCTCTAGAAAGCCTTCATTTATAGGGTATGTTAAAGTTTATATTAGAATCCATAGAAGAACTAATTAGTTCTAATGTGTGTATGTGTGTGTTATGTGCTGTTGAGTTGGCAAAGGAATAAAAATTTTTAATAATTTTAGTGCCTCATTTTCTGTGTGTTTAAGTTGTATATTTCTTCAAGTAATGTTTAAGTTGTATATTTCTTGTAGTCATGATTTTTGTCTTCTTAATGTTCAAATCCAGTCCTGCTTTGGTGCTTTCTTCTTTCACCTTCATCAGAAGTTGTTTCAAATCTTTGCTGATTTCTGCTAGTAAGTTGGTGTCATGTACACATCTTAAGTTGATATTTCATCCACCAATTTTTACTCCTCCTTCCTCTGAATTTAGCCCAGTTTTTGTATGATTATGTTCTGATTACAGATTAAACAACCAGGGAGATAAAATGTACACTTGTCTGACACCTTTGTTTATAGGAAACCATTCTATTTCTCCATATTTGTTTTTAACAAGTTTCTTAAAATATTTTATTTATATATTTTTAGACAGAAAGGAAGGGAGGGAGAAAGTGAGGGAAAGAAACATCAATGTTTGGCTACCTCTTGCACGTCCCACACTGGGGACTAGGCATGTGACCCAACTGGGAATTGAACTGGTGACACTTTGGTTTGCAGGCCAGCACTCAATCCACAGAGCCACACCAGCCAGGACTCCATATTGTTCTGACAGTTGCTTTTGTCCATTATATAGGTTGCACATCAGCACAACATCAATGACCACTTATTTAATCAGTATTTCTTGAATTGAGTTTCAAGACACAAGGAATTGGTAGCAGGAACTCAGGCAGAGGTCCCATCACATCCTTATTATCATGCTTTTATCTGTTTTTCTACCACTCTTTAAATCTTAATTCTCTCTTTCATCACTGATTTGTTTTTTCATTGCCCTTTCATTTCAGCTCTTTCAGTCACAGATTATTTTATTTATAATTGTCAAGTGCCTCCTATCTGAGCAGGCCCACAGCTCTGCTCCATGAGAAAGAAAAGCATCATCACTTTCCTTCCAAGATCACAGGAATCTCATCTGTCTTCTCCTGGCCTTGGTGGTGGTCATGATTGAAGGAAAATGTGAGCTAGTGGGAAGTGTGTAGAGGGAGCTGGAGAAGAAGCTCTTAAGACAAAGCCATGTGAATCTTAGACAGTTGGAAAGACATTGCCTCAAGAATACAGTTCTAGCCCTGGCTTGCCTGGCTCAGTTGGTTGGCCAGTGTCCTGTAAAGTGAAAGGTTGCTGGTTTGATTCCTGGTCAGGCCATATGCCTAGGTTGTGGACCAGTTCCTTTGTTGGAGCACCTGTGAGAAACAACTGATCAATGTTTCTCTCATACATCAATGTTTCTCTCCCTCTCTTTCACCCTTACTTTTCTTTTTTCTAAAAATAAATAAAATCTAAAAAGAAAAATTTGAGGAATACCATTCTAAAAATAATTATTCTAGAAAATTATTCTATTTCCTTGAATAATACTGCAACATGTGAAATGCAAATTTACTGGCAAGGTGATATTTTCTGAAGACAAGATGTCTTCTGGAAAACTTATTTGAACAATGCCAAATGGTAACTCTCAGGATATGAGAGAGCAAGTGCTTGGTGTGAGAGTCTTTGCCATCTAGCTGTGGTGATGGCAAACCAAATGAAATAGCTTCACAAATTGCTTTAATAGACCTAAGATCAACCAGTAGCATACATTAGTAACAACTTAGATGTTCCAACTCTTGCTTATTTGCTTACATTTTTTTTTTACTTATCTGTCTGCTTTTCATTTAATCTTCATTATTAAAGTGACCAAGTTGCTGTGGAAAGTTATGCACTAAGTTTAGGTTAAATGTGGTGAACAGTAAAGAAACAGAAGAGCAGGAGAAAATACATTTTCTCCCCTTCATCTGTTCTAGTTAACATCGGAGGAAGGGCTTATATAGATAAATGCAGCTAGTTCCTAAAATTGAATTTCCTGCTTTATTATAATTATTAACAGTTTGCCATGACCAATATACCATGCAGAAGTCCATGGATGATATTTTCCTATGTGAAAAGAAGATAAAATTATATTATATGAGTGTATGCAAATTATGGAGGGCCTGGCCTTGTGCTCTAGTAATTCTTATATGTGCCTCTTTTTTGAATAACAGGCACTGAAAATTAAATAGTTTTCAATAAAAATCCTATAACCTGAAACCAATCCCCACTAAATAATTGGAATATCTCACTCATAAAAGGTAATCACATGTCTTCCATTTTTGAATTCTCTTTCCCTGATCAGTACTGATGGAGCACCAGTCAGATTAGATCTTTAATTCTTAGGAAAGAGACATAATAGTCATCCTTTATGAGGAAGCCTTCTGTTGGGGCTGACAGCCTTAAGCTGTCATAGTTCCCAAGGATCAGAACTGCACTCAAGCTTAATATGAGAGAGAGAGAAAAAAAAGGAAGTGGGTGGTCCCTGCATTAGTTTAGACATGAGAGGAAGAAGAATTGTCTTCCCCTGATAAAAATGGGCAGCTGCAATGAAATGTCTAACTCGCTAAAATGGAAATCCTTTAATTTATAATGTCTCGATGTTCTTGTGGGGCATTGCGGGTCCTGAACTTCCCATTGTTCTGTCTCTTATTAAATCAAAATAGTAACTTCAGGAGAAGAAATCCTAACATCATTCTACCAGCTACTAATGCACTGTCTCCCCATCTTGGTGGGGGGCAAGGTGCAAAAATTTGGGGGTGAGAAATTTGGATTCATATCCTTGTTGGTCACTTGCTAACTGACATTATTTGGACAGGGCATTATTATCTCTGGCTCTCATTTAACCACCTGCAAAAGGTTGATGGCAAAAGACCTTTGTAGGGCTCAAATATGTTAGTCTGTACAACATGTAGGTCCTCTTTGTTCAGCTTTGCTTGGAGCTTGTGGGAGCACTTAGACAACAAAATGAAGTCCCCTTGAAGTTTTACTATTCTTTAAATACAGGTGGGGCAGATCAGTAGTAACAGATACATAACAAAAGACATTTATTTATAAGAGAATCTCCTGTCAAAATGACAGGAAAACAGACACTGTTAACAAAGAGAGAGGAGGTACTCAAAATTTAAGTGAGCCAAACTCCTGATTTGTGAATTCCCCAATTTGTGAGCAAAAAAAAAAAAAAATAGTGATGGTAGTTTTGTTCTAATTTTCTTTAACTTATTTATAATATGAAGAACCAGCCCTCTGTCCCTTTCAAAAAATCCACAAGTCATTCCTAAAACACAAATAATAATCACATTAAGAGGAACAAATTATAATGCTGAAATATATATCCTTGGGCTGGAAACAAGGAAACAATGTAAAAGTAGAACTGAGCACTATGCAAAATATGGCCTAATGATACATTTTAAGATAATTGTACATAGTTAGCAAATCTCCTCAGATAATTTATTGAACTTGACTGTCTAGAGTGTTTGCTCTCTGGAATATTTCTATTTCAAAAGATTTTGACATTGATGTCATTTTTGTTTTTTTTCCCCAGAAGTTGGGGAAAAATGGAAGTCGGGATTTGCTCATAGAATTAAGTAACATAGAAACTCAGCCCATATATCCAAATAAGCAAAAATTTGTGTAAATGTGAAATAAAAACAAAATATATCAGTGTAGGAGACAGTTCTGCATGGTGTGGGCTCAGCTCCCACTCTGAGATGCACAGGACCCATGCCCACAGATAGGTTCTCCGGTGGGGAATCAGGCCTGCAATGTACCTAGGCCACTATGAGTCTTGCTTTTTGCTAAAACTTGCTCACCCTGAATTGAGAACATTTACTGCAAAGCAACTTCCTAAAATCCATGCTAAACCTTCTAAGGATGAGTGTAACTTGTCCAACTACTTTTGCCTTTTCATTTGCAAATATCCCTCTTCTGTGATGTGATTGGCAACATTGGCTCCTTTGTTTTCAGTAAAAGGTAACCACCGAAAGAGAATCTGTGCATAGTAAATGAGGACCATCGTGTAATGGGCAGAGAAACCCAATAAAGGCCTGTCAAGGCAGAGGCTGCAGCTTTTTCTCCCCTTGAGAGAAAAGCCATGCTGTCCCTTTTCCTCCACCAGATTTGGTAATCCATGTGAATGTCTCATTTCATCCATAATGACATGGA
Source organism: Tonatia bakeri (assembly GCA_004024845.1). Classification (NCBI taxonomy): domain Eukaryota; kingdom Metazoa; phylum Chordata; class Mammalia; order Chiroptera; family Phyllostomidae; genus Tonatia; species Tonatia bakeri. Next base: position 274,812 of record PVIA01000063.1, read on the forward strand.
CACTGCGGGCCTGTGTCTGCATTAATCAGGATTACATATTCTTTATTGAATATCTGGCCAAATATTATATAGAATGTATTGTAATCTAGAAATATTTTAAGTTCAATGATGCCAGATTCACTGTGATAATTATTATAAGGAGTTGTCTGCATGTATTACCCCTAAGCATTTATATAATGTCTCAAGGTTAATGATTTATGTTATAATATTTTGCAGTTTTATAAACATTCCAATTTACTACCCCTTCTCAGACTACTCAGAAGTTTTAAAACTCAGAATTTAAGATTAAGAGTGGCTTAGTTGCCAATAGATGGTTATTTGCCCTTTATGTAAACATAAAGTATTAGTCAAACTAAGAGAACAAAAGTAGCTACACAACTCATGTTTTATGACTACGTATTCCCTGACTACCATGACTGAATGCAATGAGGTAATCAATATTTTTCTTTTTTTGTTTTAAGTATATTTTATTGATTATGCTCTTACAGTCATCCTTTTTTTTTTCCTTCCCTTTATCCCCCTCCACCCTGCAGCCCCCTCCCTGCAGCATTCCCCACTGCTTAGTTCATGTCCATGGTACATACATTTAAGTACTTTGGCTTCTCCATTTCCTATACTATTCTTAACCTCCTCCTTTCTACTTTGTGCCTACCAATTATGCCTCTTATTCCTTGTATCTTTTTTCATCCATTCTTCCCCTTCCCTTTCCCACTGATAACCCTCCATGTGATCTTCATTTCTGTGATTCTATTCCTGTTCTAGTTGTTTGCTTGGTTTTGTTTTTTGTTTTTTAGATTCACTTGTTAATAGTTATGAGTTTGTTATCATTTTACTGTTCATAATTTTGGTGTTTTCCTTAGATAAGTCCCTTTAACATTTCATATAATAAGGGCTTACTGTCCTTATTATATTAGATTTAGCATTTAATCTTGGATGTAGGTCCTTGCCTTTTATGACTTCAAATACTTCTTTCCAGCCTCTTCTTCAAAAGAAACCAGTCTGTAAGGTTTCTTTTGAGAAATCAGCTTTTAGTCTTATGGGAACTCCTTTGTAGGTAACTGTCTCCTTTTCTCTTACTGCTTTTAAGATTCTCTCCTTATCTTTAATCTTGGGTAACTTAATTATGGTGTGTCTTGATGTGTTTCTTCTTGAATCCAACTTCTTTGGAACTTTCTGAGCATCCTGAACTTGCATGTATGGTTCCTTCACCAGATTGGGCAAGGTTTCCTTCATAAGTTTTACATAGAAGTTTTCAATTTCTTGTTCTTCCTCTTCTCCTTCTGGCACTCCTCTATGATTCAGATGTTGGAACATTTAAAGTTGTCTCAGAGGTTCCTAAGACTTTCCTCATTTTTTCTGAATTCTTGTTTTTTCATTCTGTTCTGGTTGGATGTTTATTTGTTCCTTCTATTCCAAATTGTCGACCTGAGTCCCTGTTTCCTTTCCTTCACTGTTGTTTCCTTGTATGTGTTCCATTATTTCACTTTATATATCATTCATTTACTCCTTTATTCTGTGACCATACTCAATCATTTCTGTAAGCATGTTGATTACCAATATTTTGAATTCTGCATCTGATAGGTTGTTTATCTCCTCATCGTTTAATTCTTTTTGTAGAATTTTGATCTATTCTTTCATTTGAGCCATACTTCTTTGTCTTGGTGCACCTGTTGCATTTTAAGGGGCAGAGATTTAGGTACTTACCAGGATGGTGCAACCCACCTTGCTGCATTGTGGCACTGTACACTGAACTAGAGAGGGAACAATCTGCTTGCTAGGCTCTCACTCCACTTTTGGTCACTTCCCTTGCTTCCCACAAGTGGGCTGCGCCCTTTCAGGTGCTTATTTTTGGGTGGGTGGGCTTGAATACATTCTAGGATCCTGTGGGCCTCTGCAATGGACTCTCTCATGAGACTTGGAGTTTCTCTCACTGCCTCAATCCTCATAGGTTTTTACAGGCAGAGGTTTTGAGGCTTCAGTTTCCCATGCTGGAGCCCTGGGCTGTGCAGACTGTTTCACTCCCAAGTCGTTCCTCCTGGCTCATCCATACATGAATGTGGTACTACCCAGTCTTCTAGCCACCTTCTTACCCACCCTGTTCTGCCAGCCACTGCCTTGTCACATGTCCTCTTTACACCAGCTTCCCATCTCCACTCCTCCTACCAGTCTGGCTGATATTTCTTCTTTAACTCCTTGGTTGTTGGACTTCCATACAGGTTGGTTTCTGGCAGTTATGTTTGTTTTTCATTTTTAAATATGTTGTTACCCTTCTTTAGGTTGTATGAGGAAGCAAAACATATCTACTTATGCCTCCCTTGTGGCTGGTCCCTCAAGAGCCTACTTGAAGAAATAATGACTGAAAACTTCCCTCACCTGGTGAAGGAAGAAGTCACACAAGTTCAGGAAGCACAGAGAGTCCCAAACAAGTTGGACTGAAAGAAGTCTACACCAAAGCATATCATAATTTAAATGATAAGGATTAATAATAATGAGAGAATACTGAAAGCCAAAAGAGGAAAAACAAGTAGTTGCCTACAAGGGAGCACTAATTAGGCTGGCACAAGATTACTAAACAGAAATATTTCCAGCAAGAAGGGAATGAAGAGAAGTATTCAAAATGATGAAAAGCAAGGACATACAATCAAGACAACTTTACTCAGAAAGGCTATAATTTAAAATTGAAGGAGAAATAAGGAGCTCCCCAGACAAGAATAAGCAAAAGGAGTTTGTTAAAACCAAATCCATACTGCAAAAAATGTTAAAGGGCTTGCTTTAAAAAAACAAGATGATGATGTTTGATGATGACAATGATGATGATGGAGAAGAAGAAGAAGAAGAAACAAGGAAAGGAAAAAACAAGAAGGAAAACAGTCTAACAATAAAGTGACACTACATAGATATGAATAATCACCATAGATGTATATAGCTTAAATGCTCTGACCAAAAGACATAGGGTAGCTGAATGAATAAGAAAATAAGACCTACATACATGCTGTCTCCAAGAGACCCCTCTCAGATTGAGAGATACACACAGACTAAAAGTAATGGGTTGGGAAAAGATACTACATGCAAATGGCAAAGAAAAAAAAAGCTGGGGTAGCAGTAGTTATATTCTATAAAATACACTTTACAACAAAGGCTATAGTAAGAGACAAAGAAGGAATCTACATAATGATAAAGACCATAATCCAACAAGAGGGTATAACCCCAGTAAACATTTATGCACCCAATATAAGCGTACCTAAATATGTTAAGCAAATCTTGATGGACATAAAAGGAGATATTGACAGAAGTACAATCATATTTAGGGATTTTAACACTTCATTGACTTCAATGGATGGATCTTCCAGGCAGAAAATCAACAAGGAGAAGCAACCATAAATGACACACCAGATCAAATGTATTTAATTAATATCTTCAGAGCATTTCACCCCAAAGAAGCAGAGTATACACACTTTTCAAGTGCACATGTAATGTACTCTAAAATAGACCACATGTTAAGATACAAAACAAGTCTCAGTATATTTAAGAAGGTTTAAATCATATCAAGCATCTTCTCTGACCACAATACTATGAAAGTAAAAATCAATCATAAAAACAAAACTGAAAAACATACAAAGACATGGAAGCTAAATAACATGTTATTAAACAATGACTGGGTCAGCAACATGATCAAGGAAGAAATTAAAAGGTACCTTAAAACAAATGAAAATGAGGGAAAAATACTCCAGAATCTATGGGACACCATGTAAGTATTCCTAAGAGGGAAGTCCATAGCATTACAGGCCTATCTCAAAAGAAAACAAAAACAAGAAAAACGCAAATGAACAATATAACTGCAGACTTAAAGTAACTTGAAAAAGAACAAGAAAGAAAGAACAAAGTGAATAGAACGAAGTAAATAATAAAGATCAGAGGAGAAATAAATGAAATACAGTGTAAAATGATACAAAAGATCAGTAAATTGAAGAAGTGGTTCTTGGAAAAGATGAACAATATTGACATATCTTTAACCAGACTCATCAAAAGAGAGAGAGAGAGAGAGAGAGAGAGAGAGAGAGAGAGGATTCAACTAAGTAAAGTCATAAATGAAAAATGAGAAATAGCAACTGATACCAAAGAAATACAAAGAATTGTAAAAAATATTATGAACAATTATATTCCAACAGGCTGGAAAGCCTGGATAAAATGGATACATTTCTAGAAACATGGAATCTTCCAAAAATAAATCAGGGAAAATCAGAGAATCTGACTAGACAGATTACACCTAATAAAATTGAAGAAATGATTTAAAAATTCCCAACATACAAAGATCCTGGACCAGATGGCTTCACAGGTGAATTTTACCAAACATTCTGAGAAGAACTAACACCTCTCCTCAAACTACTTCATAAAATTCAAGAGAAGGGGAAGTTCTCAAATTCATTTTATGAGGTCAGCATTATACTAATTCCAAAACAAGATAAATACACTACAACTAAAGAAAATTATAGGCCAATATTGCTGATGAACATAGATGCTAAAGTCCTCAATAAAATATTAGCAAACCAAATACAAGAAGGCATTAAAAAGTCATACACCATGATCAAGTTGGATTTATTCTGGGAATGCAAGGTTAGTACATTCACAAATCAGTAAATATAATTCACCATATAAACAAAATGAAGGATAGAACCACATGATCATATCAATAGATGCATAAAAAGCTTTTGATAAAATCCAGCACCCACTTATGATCAAAACTCAGCAAAGCAGGACTAGATAATCATACCTAAACATAATAAAGACCACATAGGAGAAACCCACTGCTGGCATCATACTTAATGGGCAAAAAATACAAACATTCCCTTTAAGATTTGGAAGACAGGGGTATACTCTTTTGCCTCTATTACTCAACATAATACTAGAAGTCCTAGTCACAGCAATAAGACAATATGAAGAAATAAAAGGAATTTAAATTGGAAAGGAAAAAGTAAAACTATCTTTATTTGCAGATGACATGATTCTGTACATAGAGAACTCCAAAAATTCCACCAAAAAACTACCCTAAGTGATAAATGAATTCAGCAAAGTAGCAAGACACAAAATTTCAGAATATCCAGAAATCAGTTGAATATTTATATGCCAATAGTGAACTAACAGAAAGGGAAATTAAGAAAATAATCCCATTCACAATTGCTTCAGAAAGTATAAAATACCCAGGAATAAACCTAATCAAGGATTAAAGGACCTGTACATGGATAATTATAAGACACTGAAGAAAGAAATTGAGGAAGAACAAATAAGTGGAAGCACATACAGTGTTCATAGATAAGAAGAATTTAACATCATTAAAATGTCCATACTACTCAAGCAATCTATAGATTCAATGCAGTTCCTATCAATATTCCAAATACATATTTCACAGAAATAGAACAAATATTTCAAAAATTTATATGGAGCCACAAAAGTTTGCATAGGAATAGCACTCCTGAGAAAGAAGAACATTGGAGGAATCATACTACTTAATATCAAACTATACTGCAAGTTCATTGTAATCAAAACAGGCTGGTACAGCTGTAATAACAGACACATAGATCAATGTAACAGAATAGAGAGCCCAGAAATAAACACACATGTTTATAGTCAATTAATTTTTGACAGAGAAAGCAAGAACATACAATGGGTTAACTATAGTTGATTCACAAAATAGTGTCTGGGCAATTACACAAATATGTGCAGAAAAATGAAATTAGACCACCTTCATATACCACACATAAGAATAAATACAAAATGGATCAAGTACTTAAATGTTAGACCCAAAAGCATAAAAATCCTAGAAGAAAACATAGGCAGCAAAATCTTGGACATTGTTCATAGAAAATTTCTATTGGATATATATTCCCAGGCAAGGGAAACAAAAGAAAAATAAAACAAATAAGATTACATCAAACTAAAATGTTTTTGCACAACAAAGAAAATCAACAAAATAAAAAGACAACCTACAGAATGGAAGAACATATTTACTGATACATCTGATAAGGGGTTAATATCCAAAATTTATAAAGTACTTATAGAAGTCAACACCAAAAAATCAAACAACCCAATTAAAAAATGGGGCAAAGGACCTGAACAGACACTTCTTCAAAGAGGACACAGAGATGGCCAATACACATATGAAAAAATGCTTAATGTCGCTAACCCTCAGAGAAATGCAAATTACCACTATAATGAGATACCAGCTCTCACCCATCAGAATGGCTATCATCATAAATCAACAAACAACAAATGCTAGTGAGGATGTGGAGAAAGGGGAACTGGTGAACCCATCATGGAAATCAGTATAGAGATACCTGAAAAAATTAAAAGTGGATCTGATTTTTGACTCAGAGATCACACTTCTGGGAATATATCCAAAGGAGCCCAAAACACTAATTCAAAAGAGTGTAAGCACCCCTATGTTCATTGCAGCATTATTTACAAAAGCCAAGATATAGAAGCAGCACAAGAGTCCATCAGTAGATGAGTGAACAAAACAACTATGGGACATTTACACAATGAAATACTACTTGGGTATGAAAAAAAAGAGAAAATTTTACCCATTCTGACAGTATCAATGGACCTGGAGAATATATTTTCAAAGATTTTATTTATTTATTTTTAGAGAGGGGAAGGGAAGGAGAAAGAGAGGAAGAGAAACATCAATGTGTGGTTGCCGCATGAGTGCCCTTACCGAGGACTTGGCCTGAAACCCAGACATTTGCCCTGGACTGAGAATGGAACCTGCAACTCTTCCGCTTGCAGGCTGGCACTCAATCCACTGAACTGCATCAACCAGGGTGGACCTGGAGAATATTATGCTAAGTGAAATAAGCCAGTCAGAGAAAGACAAATACCATATGATTTCATTCATATGTGAATTGTAATGAACTGAACTAAGAATCAACACAGAGATAGACTCACAAATGGACAGCAGACAACAGCTTTTGGGGGGAAGTAAGGAGGTAGAGGAAAAAGGAAAAGGACTCATGGACATGGACAACAGTTTGGTAATTGCTGGGGGAAAGGGATATAAGGGGACAGGGTGGTAATGAAAAAATACAATAAAGACTAAATTAAAAGAAAAAAGTTAAATAAATTAACTTAAATAAATACTTAAGGAATTATATCATGTGCATGCATATCATAAAAACTACGATCTTGACTACAGTATAGTATGCAGATAATATTTTTCTTAGTTTGGATTTACATAATAGTATAGAAGTATCTAAAAATCTTTGTGAGTTACATGAAAGAGAATCATGATGAAATACTCTCTCTAAATATTTTTCACAGGGATTATCAAAACGTGTGTAGTATGTTACATAACTCCTGTGTTTTGAAGGTATGCATATGAGGGATGTAGGTAACTAAATAATAACAACACATATAGTAGTGGGTAATCTAGAATTTGATTTAAAATTCTTAAATAGTTACTTTAAATATTCTGACTTCAAAATTTTTTGCTATATTTAATACTTAAAAATATATATTCTCTGGAATTACCAGCTCAAGACAATATTCTCATTGAAAGACATTTAACACTGATATAGGGGGCAGCAACATAAAATGGGGTAACAATAGCCTTTTCAACAAATGGTGTTGGGAGAACTGGACAGCTACATTAAAAAAAATGAAACTCAAGCACCAACTTACACCATACACAAAAATAAATTCAAGGTTGATAAAAGATTTCAGTATAAGCCATGACACTATTAAAGTCCCAGAGGAGAACATAGGCAGGAAAATCTCAGATATTTCATGCAGCAAATTTTTACTGATATATCCCCCAGAGAAAGGGACATAAAGGAAAGAATAAACAAATGGGACCTCATCAAAATAAAAAGCTTCTGCACAGCTAAAGAAAACAGTATCAAAATAAAAACAGAACCAAATGTATGGGAAAACATATTTGCCAATGATACCTCAGACAAGGGTTTAATCTCCAAAATATATGAAAAACTTACACAACACCACTCTAAGAAGACAAGCAACCCAATTAAAAATTGGGCAAAGGACTTGAACAGACACTTCTCCAAGGAGGACGGACATACAGAGGATCCAGAGATATATGAAAAGATGCTCAATATCACTAGCTATCAGAGAGATGAAAATTAAAACTACAATGAGATACAACTTCACATCAGTCAGAAAGGCCATCATAAACAAAGCAGCAAACAAATGTTGGAGAGGTTGGGGAGAAAAGGGGACCCTAGTGCACTGTTGGTGGGATTGCAGACTGGTACAACCACTATGGAAAACAGTATGGAATTTTCTCAGAAAATTAAAAATGGATCCGCCTTTTGACCCAGCAATTCCACTGCCAGGTTTATATCCTAAGAACCCTGAAATACCAATCCAGAAGAACCTATGCACCCCAATGTTCATAGCAGCACAATTTACAATAGCCAAGTGTTGGAAGCAACCTAGGTGCCAGCCAGTAAATGAATGGATCAGAAAACTATGGTACATTTACACAATGGAATTCTATGCAGTAGAAAGAAAGAAGGAGCTCCTACCCTTTGCGACAGCATGGATGCAACTGGAAAGCATTATGCTAAGCGAAATAAGCCAGGCAGTGAATGACAAATACCATATGATCTCACCTTTAACAGGAACCTAAACAGCAAAACAAACAAACAAAATATAGTCAAAGACACTGAAATGGAGGTCAGGCTGAAAGTGACCAGAGGAGAGAGAAGAGGGAGTTTCAGGGGAAAAGGGGAAGGGTTTACAGGAACAAAGTTAAAGGACACATGGACAAAAACTAGGGGGAGGGGGGTAATGGGAGGGAAGTGGGGAGGGATGGGTGGGTGGGCTGGAATGGGAGTAAAGGGTAGAAAATTGTACTTGAACAATGATTAAAATAAAAATGAAATTTAAAAAAATCCTCACCTGAGGATATGTTCATTGATTTTAGAGAGACAGGAAAGAAGGGAGCGGGGAGTAAGGGAGTGAGACAGAGACAGAGAAACAGAGACAGAGAGAGAGATGGGGAAACATTGATATGGGAGAGAAACATCATTATGAGAGAGAAACATTGATCTCTTGCCTCCTCTGCATACCCTGACCAGGAATTGAACCTAAGTAGGTGCCCTGATGGGGACTCAAACATACAGTCCTTTGGTGTACACTATAGGATCACACTCCAACCAACTAAGCCATCTGGCCAGGGATTGAAACCACAGCCTAGGTATGTGCCTTGACCAGGAATTGAACCCACACACTGAGTATATGGGATGACACTCCAATTAAATGAGCCAGGGCTCATTAACTTTCTTGAGTGTTTTCTGTAAATGTATCAAAGTAAATTTTACATTATATTTAATTTTGTTTTAAGCTTTTATGAATATTTCTTTAATACATATTAAAACAACTGTGCCAATTCTGATTCTTTTTCAGGGATTTAATGATATTTTTAATGTTTACTGTAACTTTATGTGAAAACATCTGAGAACAAATGAGCCTAACAAAATATTTCAAACTTGTTCACATATTGATAAATACTGTTATACTAAGTTATTCCTTTTTTTCTTTATGGTTCTTTTATTATTTTTAAATTTTATTAAATTTATTGGGGTGATATCGGTTAATAAAATCATATAGGTTTCAGGTATATAATGCATTATCTGTATATTGTATTGTGTATTCCTCACACAAATTCAAGTCTCCTTTCATCACTACAAGAGTGTATTTGACTCATTTTACCCTCTACTTCCTTCTCCATGCTCCTTTTCCTCTGGTAACCACCACACTATGGTCTGTTGTCTATGAGTTTGTCTTTTTTTTTCTCATTTGTTCATTTGTTTCTTTCAGTTTTATATCTCACATATTTTTTATTTACTTTTTCCATTTGACTTAATTCACTTAGCGTGACATAACAACTTTTTTTTGTGAGATTTAAGCAATTTTATTTGCTTTCTAAATTATGTTGATTGGATATTGGAATTTCTTCATAGAAAATGATATCTAATTTTCCTATTTGGTTATACTTTTACCTTACAAAATAATTTAGTAGCATTGATAGAGCTATATGAAGATTATATAAACTTATCCAGAGGAAAGAATTGTTAATGTTTTCTGTATGGTATTAGTTGAAAAATATTTAAAACATTTGAAAATTAAATAAAGAGTATGAAACATTCATTGGATAATTTCACATTGTTATACCTCTGAATTCTAACTTTCCTTCATAAACACACAATATTTTGGCTAACAATTATTTATAAAGAGAAAACAAAAATAATTGGATAAAATATTAATTAAATATGTAAAAATAAATAGAAAAACAGGTTAGAAATTTTACCTTGCCCTCCAGGAAAAAAAGTTAGTCAAGTGCCTATAAGGCACAGGTGGCATACACAAGGCCTGCTTGTCTAATCTGGCCTTCCATCTTGTTTCTACCCAGTGGCAATGCTGAGCTCTTTGCCCCTAGTTAAGGGGCAGTTACATTTATACAGTCCTAAAATTACATTCGGCCCTTGAAGGCAACTGCAAGGCTGACGGGGTCCCTGGTGAAAATGAGTTTGACAACTATGCTATAAGAGCTTTTGGTAACATGAGTACCAAGATATGATACTGCAAAAATAAAACAAAGAAAAATGCCAACATATGTAATTCTAAAGCACAGACATGGACAATTAAAGTTGTTTATGTTTTTTATAGTAATATTTGTTACACTAAATTATCTCAGTGTGAAAAAATAGCGTTTAGATATATTTAGTTTTGATTCATATGTTATATTTATTTTCTATCAAATAACTTGAATTCTCCTCATTCATTTACACAGCCCCCATTTGCCACTGGCCTTTCCATACTACCTCCACTGTCCAACTTTTCTCTGAGTGACAACCATTCAAAATACCTTTTAGGAACACCTACATAACTTTGCACATATAAATTACCCAGATGTATATATTTTTATTAATTGGGATGATATTTTATGTGGTAATAGTTTAACTATTTCAACTACTTTATGATACAGATCATAGTCTTATTCGTTTTATTCTCTACATAGTTTTACATAATATAAATGTACCAGAATTTTTCTGTAATGATTGTCATTTAAAATGTCCCTATTTTTTGTATTTCATATAGCACTTCTATTTTCCTGATTACATACATATTTAAAGATAAACTTTTGTGTATTTATATCAAAGGATTTGTGTAATTTTGTGTATTTGTATATCAAAGGATTTTTTACTATAAGCATTATTACTCCTTTAAAGGATATGCATAGTTTAAATTGTAATAAAGAATAGAGAAAAAAACTGAATCATTAAATAAATGCATATTTCAATGTTGAAAAAAGTTGGATCTCCTCAAGGTGTATGTTCTATATAATTCTAGGAATAGTATCCTCTTAGAGAAATTAAAAATAGGGTAGATGAGTATCTTCCCTTCCTGTTATGATAAATGAATTGTTTACTCTGATGTTGCTGTTGTAGTAGTTGGCTTGGAGTTATGGGCTTTCCGTGTGTGTTTGCACAGGCTCATGTATACATGCACTGTATGTGCACATACAGCACACATGTGTTTATTACTAAGGGTCCCAGCAAGAAACAAATGGCACTCTCAAACTGGGCAATGTGAAAAGAATTTATTGAACTACTCTTTTCAGAGCTATTGGCAAGACTTAAGACAGTGATTTTCAACCTCTTTTATCTCATGGCACATACAAACTAATTACTAAAATTCTGCAGCACACCAAAAATAGGTAGAATTTTGATTCATTCCCACTGGATGGCTATTGTTGTGTTGGTTGTTGTCATTTTTTTATTTGACAATCTAAGAGAAAAGAATCCTGTGCCTCTAACTGAATAGTCAGGTATCGCACATTTTAAAAATTCTTGTGGCACACTGTTGCAAATTGCTGGCTTAGAGGGTTAGAAAAGGTAGTTCAATATCTTTACATGAAGTTTGAAGGGACCGAGAAAGAGTAAAGTTAGTGGACTAGGAGAGGATTCTATAGAGAAGGCCACCTGAGGGACACAGCTATCCCCTGGGACTCTGCAGGGAAGGAGGAGAAATAAACACTTGATTTCCACCTCTCCTGCACTGAAAGCTTCTGCTTTGCTTCCCCTGGCCTAAACTGACCCTATGTGGAAACCAGGGCTGATCCAGGAGACAACTCATGATTGTTCCTAAAGATTATTGTCTGTATCACAGTTCAGCTGGAGATGAGAGGAGAGGGCTGGGAGAAACGAATAGAAAAAAAACAATCAGCACAGATGCATACTAAGGCTATGTGCTATGTGTGTAGTATAAAGTGTATGTGTGTGTATTTGCAATACTAGGTTTCTTCTTTGTTCTTAAGATTTAATAACAGAACCACTTTTTTAAAACAAAATTTTACAAAGAATGTCAATAGATGAAACATAAAAACCGAACTGTGTTGAGGCAAAAGCAGGGAAGCCTGGAGACCTACTCAATCTCCTTGCAGCCTGGATGGCAATACAGGGGAAGAAAACTTTTCCTTCTCCTTTTAGGTTCTTTGGCTGTTCTAATAATTAAATTGCTATAGAACAGATTTAAAGAAGGGAAAACCAAATTAAATTTCATGTATACTTGAGCCCCCAAAATATAAGGCTCTAAAATAGGCAGTTGAGGCATATATGCCATTCTGAACCAAGGAGAAGGGAGTATGAGACTGAGAGATCAAGGGGAGGAAGACAATTTGCATAAAACAGGAAGAACAAATGTTTGGTAAATAAATGTTTACCATGCCACTGAGATAAATGTTTCTATGTAAAAAGTTATCTCTTGTATTAACTCTCTTCCTGGCATAGTCCCTCTATGTACATCCTTCTAGCTCAGGGGTGTCAAACTCATTTTCATTGGGTGCCACATCAGCCTCAAGGTTGTTTTCAAAGGGTTGGATATAACTTTAGGACTGTATAAATGTAACTACTCCTTAATGTTAAGTGAGGGCTCGGTGCTGCCGCAGGGTAGAAACAAGGTGCTAGGCTAGATAAAACAAGGTGGAGGGCCAGATTTGGCCCTCAGGACTTGTGTTTGCCACCTGTGTTCTAGATAGTTAAGAGAGAGGTAAAAAAAAACCCAAAACAAACAAACAAACAAAAGAAGATAAAACATACACAAAACAAAAACATATCAAAACAAAAAAAAACTTCCTGAGTTTCCTGGATTCTAATTGACTTCAGCTCAAAACAATTCACAGTCCATATAGTACATTTTGGGGTGACCACTATGCCCCTCAATAATATAGCATAAAAACTATTGCAATAGTGGGATACATTGTTATAGGACCAAAGGATGAATTGAATCCATCATACCTTTACATCATCACTATGCAGGGTGGAGTAACGAATCTAACAGACATTTTTGTTTTTGAGCCTGCAAACTGAAAAACAATCTAATAAGCAATCTTCTTCACTGAATATTGTGGCTCAGAGCATACTAAAAGTGGAAAGAACCTTATATTGTAATATTATGTTATGATAAAGCCTTAATCATCTATAAAATTAAACCACATGCCTTTGGGATGCACTTGGTAAACTTTTTCATTATCATGGTTACATATAATAGCATGCTGCTAAGGTATGCCCATTGTTCAAAGTTGTTTGCTGATCAAAAGCAATATACACAGAAGTAATCAACTTATGTACAAACACACCCATGGCATAAATAAAATGCTACCATGTACACAAATCTAATATTTCTTAGCTTTATGAAATCAATTGAAGTTTAAAAATACCTCTCAAAATTTCCCATATGCACGTTAATTTTTATCATACATAGAATACTTGTATTTTCACATATAATACAGGACCACCTTTTATTTATTCCTTGAAATGTAGCTAAACTAAAGATAAAAATGCAAACTCTGGTAGATGGTAAACTGTTTAATTATATATAACCTCAGGGAAATGTTGGAAATTTGCAAGTAGGGGAAGAGAAGCCATATATATACTTATATTCCATTAAGTTAGCAGCTGTAACCTAAAACATTTCCTGTACTAAATAAGCCTGTCCCTTTATGAGTCATTATTGCAATTGTGAATATTCACAATTACTGTTCTCTGAATTTTATTTCATATGTCAGTTCTGACTGGATTGTGGACTACTCAGGGCTTGCATACTGAATCACATGCCTTTAATGAATATAACTTTAATAAAGTAACTGAGATAGTCTCACTCCAAGAAATTCTGCCACTGATATTTTGGTATCTGCTTGCGTTGACAAGGTCTAAAAGTCTTCCTCCCTCACATGATGTCCTGAGCAGTGTGTTTGGCTGTCAATATGTGGTATGAATGGAATATATAGTAGAGAAATGAGATATATAAAGAAAAATGACTGTAAATAGTAAATCCTGAAGGGTACTAAAAATAATGGAGAGTTCACATAATTTTGAAGTATTTTTTGTAGTTTTTATCCTACTTTTCCACCATGTAATTTCATATATTTTTTTCATTTGTAATATACTCATGCACTATCTATGTCCACTACCAGTTGCCAAGCAAAGTCTTGTCCCTGACTTACCTTTCTCTACTCATAGCATTTTGGATGCTGTTAATTCTTCTTAATCTGGACTGGCCAATATGGTAGCCATTAGCCATATGGGAATTTTTAATATTAAACTTAAATTAATGGGAATGAAATATAGTTAAAAGTTTACCCCTCTCAGTTACACTAATCACATTTCAAGGGCTCAATAGCCACATGTGCCTGGTGGCTACCATACTGAACAGTGCAGGTATAGAACAATTCTAATATCACAAAAAGTTCTTTTGGGTAGCACTCGTGATGCTTAATCACATGTGTCAACTTGACTGGGTACAGGATGGCCAAATAGGTGGTAAAAATGTACTGCTAGGTGTGTATTTGAGGGTATTTTCTGAAGAGATTGGCATGTAAATTGGTGAACTGAGTAAAGCATATAGCCCCCTAATGTGGGCAGGCATCAGCTAATCCTCTGAGTGCCTGGATAGAACAAAAAGGTGGGGAAAGAGTTAATTCATTTCTCCTGTGAGGACAGGAGAAAATGGAGCTAAATCATCCATTTTCTCCTGTCCTCACATATAAGTATTCCTGGTTCTTAGGCTTTCAGACTCAGACCTTGACTTAACCATCAGCCTCTATTTCTCAAGTCTTTCCTGGATCTCTAGATAGCAGATGGCAGATCATGGGACTTCTTGGCCTCAGTAACCATGTGAGCAGATTCTATAATTAATTTCCTGAGATCTATCTCTATCTCTATCATCTCTCTATCTATCATCTCTCTCTCTCTCTATCTATCTATTATCTATCTATCTATCTATCTATCTATCTATCTATCTATCTATCATCTATCTATCATCTATCTATCTATCTATCTATCTATCTATCTATCTATCATCTATCTATCTATCTATCTATCTATCTATCTATCTATCATCTATCTATCTATCATCTATCATCTATCTATCTATCATCTATCATCTATCTATCATCTATCTCTGTCTCTATCTCTCCATCTCTATCTCTATCTATCTCTTTCCATACCCTATTAGTTCTGTTTCTCTGGAGAACACTATCAAATAGAGAAAATTGGTGTTGAGAAGCAGGGTTTCTGCTGTAACACCTAAAAATGTAGAAGTAGCTTTGGAATTGCATAATGGGAAAAGACTAGAAGAATTTGGAGGTGTAGGCTGGAGAAAAACTACAATTATCTTAAAGAATACAAAGCGATTATGAACAGAATATTGATAGAAACACGAATGTTGTTAAAAAAGTAAAATTTGAGTAAATTTGAAGATGTAATTGACTTAATTCAATGACTTATGAGTTGGGCACTATCCCATCGAGTGGAAAGAAAGAAGCTCTGAGGAACTGTATAAAATGGCAAATATAGGCAGAAGGAGAAAGAATAGCAAATTTCTAGTAGAATAGATTATTTCAGGCAAGGTCATCTTCCTTTGGGGAAGGATAGGGGTCTGTCAGGCAGAGAGTGAAGTCCATAAGACCTCATAAGTGCTGACTAGGCAATACTAGATTGATTGGTTAAAGGTCACATTCCTGAGAGAGGCTGAACCTTCAATTGAGTCTTAGTTTTCTGATATAGAGCTTAGCATAAATGACTCCATTTTAGGCCCATTGTTTCTTTTTTAACAATGGTAAAGGGCATTCTATAAGGCCTTAGACAAAAATGAGGAGCACATTGTCTGAAAATGGAGGAAGGTGATCTTTGTTATAATGTGGCAAGCAATGTGGCAAGTAACTGCCATGAATGGCTGGATTGTGTTCTTATCCCAGTGTTTTATGGAAACTAGAACTGGTGAGTAATAAAATTGGATATTTGGCTGAAGAAATATCTAAGCAAAACATTGAAGGCAGAGCTAAGCTTTTCCTGAATACTTACAGTAAAATGTGAGAAGACAGAAATGATTTAAAGATGAAATTGTTAATCAAAAAAGAAGTAGAACTTAAGAATCTGAAAAATTAGCAGCCTACACCTTCTGAAAAATCTTGTTTGATTGGGACTTCTAATCAAGGTGGCAGCATGGATAAACATGGCTTGCCTCCTGACACAATCATATCAAAACTAGAACCAAATAATAGAACAACCATCACTCAGAACTGGCAGAAATTGAGTTGAATGGAAGTCTGACAATTACAGAATTAAAGAAACTGCATCCATCCAGACTGGTAGGAAGGGAGAAGAGATGGAATAGTTTGGTTCCACATATATGTGTGGTGGATAAAAATTCAGAAGGGATATCTGGGGAGCAAAGAGTCCCAGCCACATACTAGGACCCCCTGCCCAGGATACCAGTGCCAGGAAGATAAGTCCCCATAACTTCTGGCTGCAAAAACCAGCAGGGACTGAGTCAGTGGAAGACACTTCTAGAGTCCCAAGAAGTTCTTCTTAAAGAACCCACACATGAACTTTCTCAGACTAACTTCCTATGAGCTCAAACACAGGGGTAGCAGCTTGAAAGTTACCAGAGGCATCAAGGAAAAACTGAAGTGGCTGACATAAAGTGAGAGCAGGGGAAAAGCTTTATCCCAGAAAGAAAGGCAGACAGAGCCACATAGAAGCAGGTAGGTGCTATATCTGAGACTCTATCAACCTGGCTAATGATGTTTGCCCCACCGTAGAGATCCATGATATTCCATCCCACCCAACTTACAGCTGTTAATAGTAGCTTTTCCACTTACATGAATGGCTGGTTTGGGGTTCAGCTTCATGACTTCCTAAATCCTTTCAAACAAGCAACAGCTGGCCTTGGTGAGCCTCCAGCCCCCATACCATTTGCTGTGTGGCCCCAGGCATGACACTAACAGCAGCCAGCCTAGATTCACAGCTTGGTTTCACTTGGTAATCTCCATGTCCAGCACATATAGCAGCCATCTCAAATTGCTCTATAGCTCAGGCAGGCTTGCCCTGGGTAAAACACAGGTGGGAGATGACGTTGGCCTGCACCACCTGAGAAACTTTAGCTCTGTGTACTCAGCGGACAGCTACAGACCATGTTGAAGTGCTTCTGTCCTGTCCCTACACAGCTGATCCTCCATGGAAGGCAGAGGTTGGTGGTCAGAGGTCACAGTACCTGTAGCTGACTGGCAGAATAAATCCCTCCCATTGACCTGCCAATATCAACCAGTTCACAATTACAGGAAGAGGGTGTTCTTAATCCACACAAAAGTCGCAAATCAAGTACCCAGCTTGGGTGATAGTGGAGGCTGTGCCACCATGACCCTATAGGACACCTACTATGTTAGGCCATGATACCAAGACAGGGAGTCATAGCAGCTCTATCTAATACATAGAAATGAACACAGAGAGGCTGACAAAATGAGGAAACAAAGAAACATGGCCCAAATGAAAGAAAGATCAAAACTCCAGAAAAAGAACTAAACAAAATAGAGATAAGCAATCTATCAGCTGCAGAATTCAAAATATCCTGGTTGTAAGGATGCTCAAGAAACTTAGTGAGGGCCCTGCCCTGGTGAATACCAAAGGCCCCACACCCTTACAACTTAACATGTGTGATAAGACAAAGAAATATGGCAATATGGCCCAAATGAAAGAACAGAGCAAAACTCCAGAAAGAGAGTTAGGCAGTGAGGAGATAACCAATCTATCTGATAGAGAGTTCAAAGTCCTGGTAATCAAAATGCTCATAGAACTGATTGAGCTTGGTTGCAAAATGAAAGAACAAATGAAGGACACCCAAAGTGAAATAAAGCAAAATATTCAGGATACCAACAGTGAGAGGAAGGAAAACAAGACTCAAATTAATAATTTGGAACAAAGGGAAGAAATAAACATCCAACAGTGAGAGAATGAAGAAACAAGAATTCAAAAAATGAAGAGAGGCTTAGAAACTTCTGGGACAACTTCAAACATTCCAATATCTAAATTATAGGGGTACCAGAAAGAGAAGAACAACAGCAAGGAATTGAAAACTTATTTAAACAAATAATGAAGGAACACTTTCACAATCTGGTGAAGGAAATAGACTTCCAGGAAGTCCAGGAAGTCCAGAGAATCCCAAAGAAGTTGGACCACGCCAAAGGCATATCATCATTAAGTTACCCAAGGTTAATGATAAGGAGAGAATCTTAAAAGCAGCAAGAGAAAAGGAAAGAGTTACCTACAAAGGAGTGCCCATAAGACTATCAGCTGATTTCTCAATAGAAACCTTACAGGCAAGAAGGGGCTGTAAAGAAGTATTTGAAGTCATGAAAGATAAGGACCTATATCCAAAATTACTCTATCCAGCAAAGCTGTCATTTAGAATGGAAGAGCACATAAAGTGCTTTCCAACTAAGGTCAAGTTAAAGGAGTTCATCATTATCAAGCCCTTATTATATGAAATGTTAAAGGGACTTATTTAAGAAATTGAAGAAGATCAAAATCTATGAACAGTAAAATGACAACAAACTCACAACTATCAACAAATTAAACTGAAAAAAACAACAACAAATGAAAACAAAAACTAAGCAAACAACTAGAACAGGAACAGAATTAGAGAAATGGACATCACATGGAGGGTTTTCAGTGGGGAGGTGGGAGGGGAGCAATAAGGGGGAAAGGTACAGGGAATAAGAAGCATAATTGGTAAACATAAAATAGGTGGGGAGAAGCCAAAAATAGTATAGGAAACAGGGAATTCAAAGAACTTAAATGTGCAACCAGTGGACATGAACTAAGTGGGGTAATGCTGGAGGGTCAGCACACACAGATCAGGGGGACGAATAAAGGTGGAAAATTGGGACAACTGTAATAGCATAATCAATAAAATATACTTAAAAAAACAACTGAACCTAAAAAGCAAAAACAAAAATGAACTAAGCAAACAACTAGAACAGGAACAGAATCACATAAATGGAAATCACATGGAGGGTTATCAGCCATAAGCAGCAGGGGGAGAAGGGAGGAAATGGTGCAGGGAATAAGAAGCATAAATGGTAGGTACAAAATAGACAGGGAGAGGTTAAGAATAGTATAGGATATGGAGAAACCAAAGAACTTATATGTACAACCCATGGACATGAGCTAAGATGTGGGGGAGGGGAATGCTGGTGTGAGGGAGGGTGCAGGTCAGAGGGGGGAGAGAAAAAGAAACTTAGTTAGGACCTCAACAGCATAAAAAACATCCAGTCAGAAATTAAGGATATGTTAATTGAATAAAGAACAATATACAGGGAAATAATAGAAGAGTGAATGAAGCTGAGAATTAAATCAATGATTTGGAATATAAGGAAGCAAAAATCAACCAATCAGAATAATAAGAAGAAAAAATAATCCCCCCAAAATGAGTACAGTATAAGCAGCCTCTGAGACAACTCCAAGAGGTCCAACATTTGCATCATAGGGGTGCCAGAAAAAGAGAAAGAACAAGAAATTGGAACTCTATTACATTCAAGTCCAATAAGCACAGAGAGTCCCAAACATGATACAGGCAAACAGACCCACTCCAAGACATATTATAATTAAAATGCCAAGGGTTAAAGATAAAGAAAGAATCTTAAAAGCAGCAAAAGAAAAGAAATTAGTTAACTACAGGGGAGTTCCCATAAAACTGTCAACTGATTTCTCAAAAGGAACTTTGCTGGCTAGAAGGGTTTGGCAAGAAATATTCGAAGTCATGAAAAGTAGGGATCTACAGCCAAGATTCCTTTACCTAGCAAAGCTATCATTTAGAATTGAAAGGTAGATAAAGATCTTCCTAGACAAAAATAAACTAAAGGAGTTCATTATCACCATGCCTTTATTATATAAAATGTTAAAGAGACTTATTTTAGAAAAAGTATGAGATCAAAACTATGAACAATGAAATGACAATAAATACATACTTGTCAACAATTGAATCTAAAACCAAACTAAACAAACAAGAACAGAGACAGAATCATGGATACGGAGAGCGTTTTGATGGTTGCCAGATGAAAGGTGGTTGTATGGGAATGGGTGAGGAGGTGAGGGGATTAAGAAGTACAAATAAGTAGTTATAGAATAGCTGTGAGGATGTAAAGGACAGTATAGAAAATGGAGTAGCCAAAGAACTTATATGCATGACCCTTGGAAATGAACAATGGAGTAGGGGGTGCTGGGTGGAGGGAGGCCAAGGGGGAAAATTGGGAAAATTGTCATAGCATAATTAATAAAATAAAAACAAAACAAAAGAAAAACCTCGTTTGAGAGAGAACAGAAAGTTTGAGAAAGGTATTAGTATGGATCAAACATCTTAATAGAAGCCAGGAGCCATTCTTTACAAAAATGGGGAGATTAGTCAGCTATTTAAATATAAACATGGGCTAAAATTCAAAGCAGTGGAAGAATGACCCCAAAGGCAATTTGGATATCTGGGGGTTGACCTCCTCAGGCAGGCTCAGAGTGTAAGGTCCTTGGTTGGGATCAGGGTGGAGGGTGCAGAATAATTTCAAAGCAAAGACTGATGCTGTAGGGCAATTCCTCACATTTCTGGCTCCACTCCCTAAATTCCAGTGTCACCCTTCTTAGCTAGAGTGTCTCCTAATGTGACAGGCACTGAGTCTAACACAGCATGGGGTGCATGGCTACTTGTACCTAGATTTCAAATGATGGAGCAGCTTGGATCTACCCTGAGTTGCCCTGGTAGGCACGGTTGCCTCCTGGCATGCAAGGCAGGCAGGGGGCTGCTGTAGGGGTGGGGCCACCACAGAGTAACCCATAGGACAATGCACAGAAGAACCATGGGGATGAGGCCACTGGCGTGTTATTTTAGCCTGGCAGAGCCACAGGCATACACTGAAACCTATAAGAACTGCTGTGCGGGTTGCACCCAGTAAAGTAATGGGGGCAGCACTGCCCTGAATATTAAATGCCCAGCTCCTACCCTTGTAGGTCTGGAAGGCCAGGTATGGGAACAAGAAGACTTGGTCTTGATCCCTGGGGTTTATTTTTTGCTTTCAGGTTTTGGATTTACCTTGGATCTGTTACTCTTTTTCTTTTTTTTTTTCTGTTCTATTTTTCAACTTTGGAATAGGAATAACTCTCCTATATCTGTTCTCCACCATATCACCTGTTTGATGTCACAGGTTCTCAACTGGAGTCTCACCCATCTGTTATTTGGATGATATTTAGATGAGACTTTATACTTAGATTTTTGCACTGATGACATGTGAGGACAGGGATTGAGGGAGGTGAGCAGAATGCTATGGTCTGAATGTTTGTGTTCCCCTTAAATTCATATGTTGAAATCTAACCTAAGTGTGATAGTATTAGGAAGTGGGGTGTTTGGAAGGTAATATCTATAAAAGCACATCCTTAACTTAGAATTCACACAGAAATACAGCAGGCAATAATTTTTTATGATTAGGTGAAAAGTTTTTTCATCTAATTTTGAGTTGAAATCCATTAACTCACCTGTATTGTTTCTATTTTATTTTTAGTATTAGTTAAATTATAAAATAATCTCAATATACATAACATATGCCATACAATATAGTAATTCATGATTAAGTGCTCAAGTTTCACATTTATTTTCTTGTGTATAAAATAACACTTGAAACATCAGTATAGCACTAATTATGTTTTTCATTTGATGTAAAGTACTTATAAACTACCTCGCATAACTACAAATTAAAGTACATAGTAATATATTGTATGGTGTGTTCTTTCTTCCAAAAACTCAGGGACCTTTACAGGAATCATTGCCTTAATCTTCACCCATCCCTGATATGATAGTTAGTTTTAGTTATCCTTCTTTCTGAGTTTGCAGGAGCTGTATGGCTGCCAGGTATTGTTGAAGTATACAGGCACTGGGCATTGTACCAAGTGCACTATGTTAGTATAGAGTACCATAAAGGCTATAAACCATCTCTTTATCAAATATATATTACTGTTGAAAATTTCAGAAGTTTCATGCTGTTAGGAAATGAGTTGCTTTCTATTCTGTTCAGGAGTCTTAACCGCTGAGATTGCCTGTTCAATATTATGATACAATCATCAGACTTCCAGGGACATACCTCTGAGAATTTAGTATAGAACTTAAAAAATCCCTCTCTATATCTTTTCTCCTGAGAGCTTAGATCTCTGTTATTTTTATTCATATTCAAATTAATACCACAGACATCTCCTTACCCTAATTGTAAATTTAGGACAGTAGTGCTACCAACACAAATTCCATAATTTCCTCTCAATTATTTTTCCATGAGCTTTAATTCAGGGGTGGGAAAAAGCAGAAAAATATAAAGCTCAATTAGCTCAGTTAATAAAGGGGTAACCCACAGAGCAGATGATAGAGATATATTTTTATTTTTTTTCCAAGGGAGCACAATAAATAAGCATAGACTTTCATTGTATTCACATTCCTTCTGTTATTTTACTGTAACTGATAAAAATGAAGGTATAGTCATAGGTACAAAATTATCAGGTAGAGAAAGGGAGCTGACTGGGGACAGGTTGAAAAGAGGCAGAACTCCAAGATTTTTAAATTCCCCATCCACTAAAACCATACAGATAATTGAGAATTTGTGGCAGTTCCAAAGACACAAGGCATAACTGTCTAAAAAACAAAGACTAATCCATAGGTTGACTTTAGCAATGGAAGTATAGAGTCAAAAAGCACAAACTGGGATACATTAGTTTCTATCTTTAACGTTCACATAAAGGTATTCGGCAATTCAGCTTATACATATGGATACACTTAATGCAGACCAAGAAGTCAAATATGCTGAGATACTTTACAAAAATGGAAGTGCTTAGCTGAATATATTGATAAGGATATTTTTACTAAATAAATTAAAAGAGAATATAAACTGCAGATATTCTCTGTGCTATAGGTAATTTCCCTACATTAAGAGTATTCACTGAATTATATAGGAATTCACTTTTTAAAGACATTCTTTAACTTAAATAAGAAAAACTTTAACATTTCACCTTTTCAGTTCTTTCTTTTTTACTTTTTCAGTTTGCCACAGAGAGCTCTACAACAGTGACAAATAATAAGAATTCTGAATTACTGTCTGAAATTTCAAGTTATCATTAACCTTGCTGTAGGAGGTGTGTCTTTTCCAAAGGTTTGTGGATTTCACAGAGTCAGAAAATC
The DNA here is from genome assembly GCA_004024845.1 of Tonatia bakeri. Lineage (NCBI taxonomy): Eukaryota > Metazoa > Chordata > Mammalia > Chiroptera > Phyllostomidae > Tonatia > Tonatia bakeri. The sequence goes on from PVIA01000063.1 coordinate 298,368, forward strand.
CAGAGAACACGCTTCTCTCCTATGACTCCTCAGGAGGAAGTAAGCAATCTGCAGGTAGGGCTCACCCAAAAAGATGAAACTAAGAAACAATTAATTGCCAGGCTCAGAAAATCATTCAAAGCCATCAGAATAAATCTGAGGAAGGGTACTGAGACCTTGAGCTGGCAATTAAACAATTCCTAAAAATAGTGTCTGGAAACAATAAATATTTATCTTGTAGTAAGTCAGGAATCCAGGAGCCAGTTTGCTGGATAGTAATGGTTTAGAACCCAGCAGGGGTGTTCGACCTTTATGTGTCTCGGGGTCACATTGTAAGAAGAATTGTCTTGGGCCACATTAAATACATTGTGACAGGTAATCACAAAAAAAATCTCATAATGTTTTAAATAAATTTGTGATTTTGTGTTGGGCCACATTCATAGCCATCCCAGGATGCATAAACAACCCTGGTTAGGGTCTCTTTCGAGGTTGTAATCAAAGGTGTTGCCTGGGGCTACAGTGGTCTCCAGGTGCAAATGGCAGAGGGTCAACTTCCCAGCTCACTGACAAGGGTAGTGTAAGCCTTCAGATTTACTCATCTGGGTGTCTCCACAAAGCTACCTTGCATGACAACTGTTTGAACACAGCAAGTGATGCAAGAGAGAGCACTCAATGCAAAAAACATAATCTTTTTATAACTGGATTTTAAAAGTGACATCCCTTCTCTTCTATATTTTATTTATTAGGTATGAATGAATGTGTTCAACTCACACTCAAGGGAAGAGAACTACATGAACACTGGGACATACAAATCATTGGGACCATCTTAGGTTCTGCCTACCACAAATACACAGTTTTCACTTTTGTATATTTTGTGTCTGGTAGCTTACAATTTTCTTTTCTTTTTTTTTAAAGATTTTATTTATTTATTTTTAGAGAGGGAAGGGAGGGAGAAAGAGAGAGAGAGAGAGACATCAATGTGTGGTTGCTGGGGGCCATGGCCTGCAACCCAGGCATCTGCCCTGACTGGGAATCGAACCTGCGATGCTTTGGTTCGCAGCCCACACTCAATCCACTGAGCTACACCAGCCAGGGCTGGTAGCTTACACTTTTCAAACAACTTGAGCAAACTTTTTAAAATTTATATACTCTTTATTTTGAAATAACTGTAGATTTATAGGAGAGTTAAAAAGATAGTACATAGTCCCCAAATACCCTTCATCCAGCTTCCTCTAATGTTATCAGCTTATATGATCATGGTATTGTACATTCATGGAAGTTAAGAAATTAACATCAGTGCAATACTATAAACTAAACTACAGACTTTATTTGGATTTCATCAGTTTTCCCATCAATGTCTATTTTTGTTCTAGGATCCAATTAAGCATATTACATTGCATTTAATATGATTTAAGTTTTAATTGTATTACCTTTAAACTCTGGCTTTATCGGTTCTTGTGAGTCCCTGCTGTGGTCTGTTCTTGTGAAACAGATAAAAGAGGAGAGCCATGTAGAATGATGGCTTCTTGTGTGGACTTGGCTCCAGGAAAAAGAAGGTTTGGTCACACCAGGTTATGATACAGAGAGATTTGATATCACTGGGGAGAAGTAGGGAGGGGTTGCAAGAAGAGTTTGCCAAGGCGATGGTGAACAGTCTAGGATGGATTGGCTGAGAAGATGAATGCTTCCAGAGCTCATGGAAATAAAAGAGGGCTGGTTCTCTGGCTCACTGGTTCTCTCTCTTCTTCCTTGATGATGCCTGGATGATTGTACTGCAGCTGCCTGCATTTTCTAATGGATGATATTTTGGATGGGAAGGAACTCTAGGTGCAGCCTAGGATTGGGTTGGCCTGGCAGAGGGTGGCAGGTTTATTCTTTGGGTGTTCTAAGGGGATGAGCTCTGAGGCAGAAATTTGCCATTCTTCTTCCATTGTCTAGCTTTCATATATTGTGTTGTTTTAGTTTGTAAACTAACCTAAACTAACACCCTTTAGTGGATGTTTAGGGGTAACATCCACTTCTGGAAACTCACCTAGTTAGAGGATGTGAAAGAATACCGTTCTTTCGGCCATCCTGTGGTATTCATCTCGGCTGTGGATGTTCATTAAACATGCATAATACACGGAATTCTACTATGATTCTGTGGGGACATAGAGAACATGACCACCCCCTCTAGTGGGGGGCACACTGTTCCTTTACCCTAGTGGGTTTTTATTGAGAAAGTAGACTCAGTTTGTGGATTCACAGTCTGGCAGAAAGGATCAAAGGGAACAGGTAACTTACAAAGATGCTAACAGAACTCCTGCTGTGATTCTGGGCAGAGATTGAAATTTTATTATATGAAAGGATGACATGGCTCAAAGGGCTAGTTTTGGTTTCCTGTCTGTGCCTTCAAATTCTAAGTTAAAAACATCCTCCAGCAAACAGATCTCACAGGATCTTGCATATTCTATGCCCCAGGCCTGATTACCCTGGGGGTCCACTGTCTCCGGTCTGAGTTGCACACTTTGGCTATTTGCTTAGCCCTGAGAAGGGCAGGAGACAGAGGCAGCCAGGAGACTTGGATTTCTCACATCTAAGTACAAAAACTCAGGTTTAGAGGGGACAGGGGTTGATGTTGATCACCCCTTCCTTTCCACAGTTCCTTCATTTCCACAACCTCGTGAGTCTCATCCTAGAGACCTTCATGTGATCAGCACCTGTCTTAGGTCATTCTCCATCTTAGAGAATTGTTTCCCGTCATTGGTTAACTGATCAAGCATTAAAGGCCAGGCACAGAACAGGTAGCATTCATGCCAGGGGAATAAGTTTTTGTCTCCTTAGTGGCTCCTGGTCCGGAGGTCTCTCACTCAGCCTAAGTCACAGGGGGTCACAGCTTCCTGAGACCAGGCAGGGCAGTCCCCAACAAAGGATAAGTAAGAAATATTCCCTCTCATGCCTATCAACATTCTTATTCTTCTTCGTGGAGATTTATCCAATCAACATTATTTGCAAAATATATTAAATTCTCTTTTTGAGAATGGAGACTCCTTGAAGTAGTATAATAAAAATAGTAACCTGGGATAGTGGTTCTGCAAGATAAATCAGGGGTCTGGGGTCCTTTGATGAGAAATAAAGTAAATGGATAATCAAACATGCATTTACCCTAAATAGGATTATTAGCCCATTCTGATTGGATTTTAGATAATGTTAAGTGAAATACCACCTCTAAGAAATGCTTTTAAGGACATCAGACACAATAAGTTTAAAACATTTGGAAAATATATTTTAAAAAATAATTTATCTCTATTCCTATCCAGGAAAGAAAAATGGAGAGCATGTCCTTGTAAATAAAAATATGGCATCAACTTAGTGGAGCTGTAAAGACATAGTTAAAGAAAGAACCTGTGATTCCAGTCACAGAAAATCCTTTTGAATAAAGAGAACCCTGCTGAACACATATGCCCCAAATTTAGAACAAAATGAATTATGAAAACCATGGGCAGCTGTAGACCAGACAAAACACATCAGGCTCTCACACTGAAGCAACAAGAACTCTGCTCCAAAGCAGATGATACATCAAACTCAAAGGCACTTTTTGAACCCACTATACCTCCAATGTTTAAAAGACCCACTGATTAGGAATGAAATTTGTTCTTTAATGTATGTGGTCCTTATTAATCTTGGTCAATTTAGGGGAGCAAATCTTTTCCTAAATCTAGTGAGTTAGAATCTAGGTAGCAAAATTTCTTCATTTTCCTTCATAATTTCCTCCTTTCCCCCTACAATTTTATGTGAGATAAAGTAAAATGACAACATGGATAAACAAAACAGAAACAAACATTCTACATGGAAGATAAAATTTTCTGAATGTGATTAAATTGTATAATGCCCTAAATGCTGCAAAGAGAGGTGCCATCCTGTGATGTGGATTAGAGCATGCACTGTCACTGCCATAATTTGCTGCTATTTTTATGGTGGACTACAAGGAAGAGTATAGAGAATTAAAATCTCCTTTAATTATTTTGGAAACTGTAGGGTAAGTGGAGGCAGTCTGGCTTCCTCACCCAGGTGTCTGGGTAGCTAAGGGAAGCAATGTTCCCATAGCCTTGAGAGTGGGTCTAATAAACTGTTCCCATAACATGAAGTGAGCTCACATGCGCAGAATTATGTTATGTTATATAATTTCTGGCATCTTGCCGGCTTTGCCCCCCTCTAATATTTAAACAGGTAGGGACTCCCTGCTGGGGGTGATGATGATGAAAGACACACAAGGGGACAGGTGCCACGATGGGTGCCACACTGGGGAGCAAGGGCCACGACATGAGATGGGCAGATAGGTATGCAGCTTGCAGCATACTTGGCTTGCCCACTCGTGAATAAAGGCATGCCAGACATCCCCAAGGCTCTATGAATATTTTTCCACCTACATGAATACCATGAACCTGCCTGGCCTTGAAGGGTGGCAACACAAAACTCAATAAAAAGAACCTAAAATGTAAGAGAAAAGGATATCAAGGCCAGAAAAAATATAAAGAATTGAAAAGGACTGAAATTCTAAGATTGACCCAAGGAACTTCCATTACAAACTAGAACACAATAATGATCAAGGCAAGAAAAGGGATCAAGGACTTTAGCAATGTATTTGGGAGCTTACTATGCTGGATTTCTGACCAAACCAAGCATTGATGCTTTGGTAGATCTGAAGTTCTGTCTACATAATGAGGAACCAGAGGGTGCTGGATGAGAAGACAAGTATAGGACTTCTGTACTAGCTTGGATTTCTGGAGGTGAAAGGTTCTGCAGAATAATTAAAATTTCATTTTTTTTTTTTAGCTTACAGACGATTAGTTGCTGGATCTACCCCATCTACTGCAGAATTCTATGGAAACAAAATTAATCCCTTTAATTTCCATAGCATGTAACTCACAATTTGGTAGAATAACTGACTTGCTCTTTGGGAAATAGAAGTAGAAAGTGGTTTTGAAACAAGGTAAAGACTCATCATCTGGGCTGTGACAAACCAACCACTCGCTGCATTCTGTATTGAATTTTTCACATGACTTGAAGCTGGATTCCTCTACCACATCTTTCAATTTCATTCTTCCTTGGAAAGTTGACTACACTATTAAGTGGGTCAAGTTTACAGAGATTGTTACAGAACAACACGGGGGGCCAAGGGCAATGTACTATTACTGAAAGGAACCCTTCAGGTTCATTATGTTCGCCACCAGAGGAAAGACTTCTCTGAATGCCAGAGATTCATGAAAAGGAAAGGAAATGTTTATTTAATGTTATACAAACTTAAAGTAATGACCTAATGTCTTCATCAAAATCCCAAAGTCCCTTAAAACACCCACAAACACACACAGTCCGTCTTTCCCCCTTTGCCCAGTCTGGGTACCATATCTCAGGAAAAGAAATAGAAGTCCATGGCTCAGGCAGCCCCTGGTTCTTCCCAGTAATCTGTCTTGGCTGGTAGGCCTCCCTCAGTTCCCAGCTCCATCAGCTGTATCATTGGAATCTCTGCTAAAGCTGGGTTGTAGTTCCCCCTTCTAAAGCTGCAGGGGTCCCCACTCTGGTAAAGCCGCATGGCTCTCCTTTCTATTGCCACAGCCAAGTGGTCCTCTCTGCCCAATGGCCATGATGAGAGTCCCCACTCTGGCAAAACTATGTGGTTCTCCCCTCCTCAATGGCTACAAGGAGAGGGGTCGCCACTCTGCCAAAGCCAAGTGGCAGTTCTCTGCTAAAGTTGCATGGTGATTCTCTCTCGCAGGGCTGCGGGAGTCCCCACTCTGCTAAAGACCAAGTGGTTCTCTCCTCAATGGCTGCTGCATCTGGGTTTAAATCTCCCCACCAATCTTCCTCTGCAGCCCCATTTCTGACTCCTCCCACCATCAGCTACACTTGCTAGCCCTCTCATATCCCTCCCGCTTTGCTGGGCTGTCATCGTGAGTCTGGGCAGGTGTGGTCCCATGTCATGGTGCCAATCTTCTTCAAGCTTCCACCCAGGCATTGTAACTTGGGGGACCTGCCCCCAGTTACCTCTTGGTGGGGAAGTTACTTCCATTCCCCTGGTTCAGAGCATGGCCACAGCTATTTAACATATCTATGTAACCAGTTAAAGTTTATAGATATGTTAAATGACCACACCAAAAGTTAGCTGCAAAGCTGTCACTATGCAAAACAGTCCTCAATGGCTCTGCTCCGTTTGTCCCTTCCCACAACCCACACCTGTGGAGAGGTGGTAAGGACATCCTAATATTGCCTGAACACCTTGAGCTTCATACCCCATTCCAAATCCCTATTTGGGCCCCCCTCTTGGCTGCACCCTGTTACAAGATTGCTGGCCCTCCCTTAATTATATGCACCTATTTCTGAACACCAGTCATGTACCAGCCACTGGGCTAGGGGTGCTCCTTGAACATTGAGTCCTCACAACAACCTTGTAAAGTGTGGGTTTTATCTTCAGTTTACAGAAGAAGGAGTTGAGTATCAGAGAGGTTAGGGGATTTTTCTGACCACTTACAGTTAGTGTTTAAGTGAGGCCTATCTGACCACAAAGTTTAGGCTTTCTGTCATTCTACATAGTTGCTACCTTCAGAGAAATAGTTTCTTCTGCCCCCTGCCTTGGGATTATTAGCAATTAATAATTCACCCAGCAGTCAAAGTGTGAGTATGTCAGAATATGAGTGTGCACAAGTATGGGCATATGTATGTACACATATGTGCATGTGAATAGGTTTGATTTTATTCAAGTTGCTTCTAACAGTGGGGAGATTCACTGAATCATTTTCTCTATTAAACTTCTCTTCATGTCTCTAATATATTCACTTTGGAATTAGCACTTGAAAATATTTTATATGCCAGAGATGTACTTTTTTGAAATCAGAGCCACCAAATTCTGTTCCCAAATTAGCCTCCTATGAGAAAGCTTGTAGAGGTCATGGAGAAATAAGACCAAGACTGAGCTGTGCTGATTCCCAGACCTTTGTGGACACTCTGAATTTAAACCAGCTTCATTATCAGCCAATTTATTATTCTAACATTGCCATGGGACATTTTTTAATTCACCAAGCTAACAATTTTTTCTCCTTGTTGCTATATACAATCCAGCTACAAATAACTGGATGGCAGTATTACTCAAGTGAACTTATAGGCATAAGGATTTCTGCTAAAGAAGGAGATATTGCAAAAATTTCTAGTTTTGCTACCTAATGATTTACAGATGAGATCTAATTTGGAGGGTAGCTAAAGTTGTTAGTAATCTGAGCTTTCTAAAAGATTATTATTAAATAAAAATTACTTGAAAAAATAAAAATAGGGTTCTTATTTCTAGACTTCTGATTTTTGTTAAATGCTGATGTGAATTACTCTGGCACTGTAGTAAACAGGCAACATCTGGGATAATGTGAGGCAATATGGGAAGATCAGAAACTCCTAAATTTAATAATAGGAATACATACCTTCGTATCCATTCTCAGGCACTAAAGTTCATTTGACTTAATTTAGTGCAAAACTTAAAAAATCTAGAAGACAATAAAGAGGACAACCACCTTTTTCAATATAGATTGAAAATGTATACAGGAAAGTGTGGCTTGGGCTGATATTTGAATTGGATTTTAAGAACAAAACCAGAAAGTCCAGTACACTCCATTTTACTATTTTCTCCATGGGTAATAAAGACGAGGAGAAGGAGGTCAAGAGTGACAATGATGGTGCTGATGACAACCTACCTATGATGCAATGTGCTCTCCATTAAACTGTAAATTCATGATTGGTCATGTGCATAATAGAATGCCTGGCATGTATGGCAGGAGGCTGCTCATGAAATGAAGGACCCTTTCTTATGAGAAATTATACAATACCTTTACCTAAGTTTTCTGTTTTTTCCTTCAGAAGATGCATGAAGTCAGATTACAGCTTATCCCACACAAGAAAAGTGGGGACAGCATTTGCTAACCAAAATCACACTGGCAACCTGGATTGTATTACTCCAGAAAGCCCATGACCCCATTACTCGCTTTCTCACTTGGAAAGAATTCCTGTGAAAGATGATCATGAGGTATTTTCACATGTGCTGCATTTGACACACAAAGATGAAATTATTTCCAATTAACAATATAAAAAGAACTAAAGAACCCTGGGAATTCATATTTAGAATGTCCTGCCTGGCCCAACAACGAAACAGTGTCTACTAGTCTGCATACTGCATGTCTAAAGCATATTGGATTTTCAACATCTTGGGTGAGTCTGATAACTGTTACATTTACACATTGCTTCGATTTTAAAAAGCTTTTTGCATATACTTCTGTGTTTATTTCGCAAAGTAAAAATCCTGTGAGGTTTGTTTTAATGTTATTTTCATGTCGAAGGCAAAGACACTGTCTCTGAGAGTTGAAGGAACTTGTCCATGGCGTGGCTGGTTAGGGCAATGTTGAACTCCGAGGCAGACCTTTGATGCTTGGTGCATGTTCTTTCTCACAAGACCCCACTCATCGTCTTCTAATTCTTCAGGTATCGTTATTGCCTGAAATTGTGTTAGTCTTTCCCTAGACATAGGGGAAATTTCTAGGACAAAACATAGTGTTGAAAAACAAAAGACGCAAGCCTGAAATTCATGAGCTAGAACAGAGCTTAAATGTCAGATCCGTTGCCGTCTTTCTAGGCTTTATGTGTTTTGAAAGAGTTCTTAGAAAGTATTTGTTTTATGATTATGCAATTAATGTTGACTTCTCCACAAAAAAAGTAAATGGTACCAACTGCAACATTACATTTACACTGATTATATAGAGAAAATATGGGAAGAAACATGGAGTCTGAATTTAGTCTCAGCCTAAAATACATTGAATGTGTCAAGTCTAAATTTAAAATACATAGGGTATAACACTAAAAAATGCAATCCATTGGATATGACCTCTAATGAACTTTAGAGAATTTGGAAGCATTAAAAGGAACATAAAAGTCACTGGAGTCTACTTTTATTAAAACATTAGGTAGTCCGTATGTTTCCATTTGTCTGTTTTTTTTTCCCTGTACAAGGCAGCATGACTTAATGTATTTCTCATGGGGAAAAAGGGCACCATATTAATCATTGAAAAAAATAAAACCCAAGAACAGTAATAAAAATACTCAAAGAAAGGGACAATTTGATTATTTTTGTCATACAGCCAATGAGAATTGACAAATAGGGTGATATGGGATGCAGACTTTCCTTCATGAGGACTATGAATTTTCATAGCTCCTCTAAATTCTATAAGCTGGGAAAATCCAGATTTAGGAAAAAAAGCGGCAGAATTTAATACAACCAAGTACTTAATGTATGAAATCTCCAAAAACAATACACAAATCAAATACTATTAAACCGATTAATAGTTGCAGAACATATAGGGGAAAATGTGGACTTTTTAAAAGAGGAGCCTGCAAAAAAAGATATTACTATTAATAGACTATTTATTTTTATATAGAATGTTCTTAGAAGTATTTTTAGGTGTTTTAAAACTCTTTGAGTTTAACTTATTAAGTGCTTGGGGTTTGGGGTTAGGTTGTGTCTTTGCCAGGGTACAGTGGACCACACCATAGAACTGAAGTGCCAACAAGTTACCACTTCCTGAAGCAGCTCAGAACACTCCACTTGCTCAACTACAAGCTGAGGCCAGGGTGCCCCACTAGTCCAGGGATATGTTGTTAACATTTATAAATAAGAGCTTGTGTTCCTTGGTGCCTAAAAGAGCTGAGTGATGACTGGAGGATCTTCATGACACACCTGGGGAAGTCATGCCAAGATTTCATCCCAGAGCAGCAGTCATGCTGGAAATTTCAATTCTTACTTTCAGGTAGGAGAAGGAAGCCTGAGGCATCTGGCTCTTGTTAGAATAGGGATATTTAGAAAAAAGTGGGGACCTTCCTCATTTCTCTATTTTTGGAACACAAGGGATTCCTATCTCCTCTACAGCTTAAGTTTCTTCTCATCATTTGTATACCCTCAGCCAGAGGCTCTCAAAGTGTGGTCTCTGGACTAGCAGCATCAGTACCACCCAGGAACTTTTGAGAAGTGCAAGTTCTTTGGCCCATTCCAGACAAATTGAATAGAAAACTCTATAGCCAGCTGCAATCTGTGTTTTAACAAGCCGTCCAGGTGATTCTGAAGAATGTCAAAGTCTGAGGACCTCTCTGACTGATGAATGCTGTCTTGTGAGTATCTATCTTGCAGCCTTTCAAGACCTGGATGGTTAACACAGGATTCCGGCAGATGGAAGAAAATGTGTAGAGCTGTGGGAATGCCTGACATGCTTTTTTTCAAAGGTGGGCAATCCACACTCGCTGCCAGCCATGTGTCACTCCCCCAATTCCCTTATGGACTAAGTGCACACAAAGCCATCAGCGTGCTAACATAATATATAACAAAGCATAATTCTGCACATGTAGACCCATTCTCAAGGCTATTACTGGCCCTGATGAGGGAGCTTGACAGACTCCAATTCTCCTACAATACTTCTGTCCACCCTCCTGTGCTGTCCTTCACCTCCATCAACTTGCTCAGAACAGCATCCTGCTGGACCACCCTTCCTTCTCTTATACATGTAGATTGCTCCAAGGCATGCTTGAAAGTCTCAGCCAATAAGCCTTTACCTTGTTCTGGTAAAACAAGGCAGGGTGGAAGACCCTTATCTTTGCTTCAGTATCACCATGAAGTACTTAGCAGTCAATATCTTACCTGGGAATTATCTGGGCAAGTTGTCTCTCTGCCCATTGACTCCAACAATAATGGCCAGCTTCATTTAGACAAGTTTGGGTCAAATGCCCATACTGCTATTCACTAGTGGTGTGATCTTAGGCCAGCTGTTGGCACAGATTTTCCCCATCTGTTCCCTGACAGTCTGGCACAAGTGCCAGGATTTCTGATCCCAGCAGAGGTTTACTCAACTAAGCTTGAAGTGAACCAAACAGAAAAGTTTTTTGACTAGTAGGCATTAAAAGCAAGAATAAAATGGAACCCTGAGCTCCTGAGTGCCATGGGACCATGGAGGTGGGCAAAAAAAAAATGTGAAGGTGCCAAGTCTAAAGCAGGGGAAGGGCCGCAGCACATAGTTTGAGGAAAGAAGCACTAAATGGTGACCCATGATACTAGGGCTCCCTATACAGTTTGGATCTGAGTAGAAAAGGACTATGAAAACAAGAAAGATTTACACATATAAAAATATAATATCTAGTGATTATCGAGTATTGCATATGTGCCAGACACTTCTCATATGTAATGCCTTTTCTTTCCCCAGACTCACAATGCTGGCTCTGTTCTCTCCATTCTACAGAAGAGACAATGTGGTTTTCAAAGGGTGCTTGAGGATCCCACACCTGAGAAAGGCAATAGCAGGACTGGAGAAACTCAATGCTGTTTCTCAAAGAACCAGAACTTTTACACAGCACACTTTATGCTCTCTGGCACATTGCAAGTATAACTGTAATTGTTCCTATGAGTGCCAACAGTGCACCAAGGGCCCATGCAAAAGGGAGAGGAAGATAAAGCGATGACCCTAAGACATGCAGTTCAGCTGCCTGGTGATCTAGTCCTTAGAGCTGCTCACACCTTCACACCTCCACATTGCAGAATGAGCCAGATGTGCCCCAGCATCAGGAGAGCTTCCCTTCAGTGAGGTGAACGTTGTGTCAGTCCAGAGGGAGGAATGAGGCCAGTAGGTCAATCAGAATGTTCCATGAGAGCAGCAGGCTGCATTGTAATGATAAGATCAGTGGTGGAAAGGGAAGAAGAATTAAGATGGAGTTTCTGTTTTGAAACTGCATCTTGGACCTAGAGTCACATACTCTCATTCCTGAGGCACCCACAGGTTAAATGATTTTCTCAAGATCATAAAGTCATTGGCAAGCATAGGTTCATTGCAGAACTTGACAGTCATAATTCTTTAAATGTAGCCCACAGTGGCTCAAATTCCTGACCAATTCCTGCTTGTAAATTCAGCTGCTCATGTTCCTGGGAAGGACAGTCCTCATGGCATGGGCAACCATTAACTCAGCTCAGCATTTGAAAAGTGCCTAGTAGGTGAAGAATATTTTCAAACTGCCACAGTTAGTAATTTTCTCCAAATTTCATATTGAAAAGATAATCAGATCTTTGAAAGATGATGCTTTCTCATCCCTCAGGATTTGCTCTTACTTTGGCCACAAAAGTTAAACTATTGGTTCCTTAACATATATCACTCATACCTCCCCAGTCCCAGCTTGTCTAGAAAAGAAGAATGGGGACACTTTCCCTGTCCTCTTCAGTTTATAAGAAGTCTCTCATGTAACCCTGAGAGCTGAGCTGATCAGGAGAGTTAAAGTATTCAAGCACAAGTGCAGGAATGTGTCATTACCTTCTAGAAGCTGGAAAGAACAGGGTAAGCCTTGCTGAGAAGCTGCCACGTGTTTCTCCGTATGTCCTGCATGGAGGTCCCTAAGGGACAGCAGGCTCTTGATAAACTGATTTGTTAAATTGTCCTAATTTCTCGGGTCCAAAAGTCTTTGTTACTGCACAGTGTCCTGGATGTATTTCAAAACAAAAGTGACCCTTTATACTTTATTCAGGCTGGTTCTTCAAACTGCTTCTGGCTGCTGCAGCTGCCCTTCCATAAATTACTCTTCCAGTGACATTCTGACTGACCCGAACCCCTCGGTCTTGGCTCTGTGCACATGTATAAATCTAACATACATCTGTGCAGCTTTAATAATCTTCCCCTTTTACTTACAGAGGATGGCATTTCTAAGTGGCTCTATTTTACATTATCTTTAATGTTTTGTCAAAGAAGCAGGGAATCAAACAGTTTTTGTGAGTCAGGGATCTGCGTGCTCTGCAGTCCAGCTTCTATTTCTGAATTAACAGTGTCAGCATGATTAGGTGCACTTGATTGTGGGTTTTCTTTCTTTCTTTTTCTCCTGTATCTGTAATAAGTACATCACAGTAGAAAGTGTATTGCTCAGTAAATTATTTAAATACATTTACATCAGAATACATTTCTGGCATTCACAGCCTGCTTAGCATTCAGATTGATATGTACTATAACATTTTTTAAATCTAATGATTAGTTGTTTCAAAAAGTCAATGTTATTTGTCCCATAATGTCTCCTGAAACAAGTAAGAGTACTAAATGAAGCAGATCTGTTTTCCTTGCACTGTTGTTTAAGCTTAGTTTTATTTTAAGCTTGTGAAAATTTTCTCAGTAGATTTCAAGTTCTGTTGCTTCTTTCCCACCACTGACACAAAATATAAATCTGTCAACAGTGGCCACAATTATTAATTGATTATTTTCAACTCCCTTACCTCCTAAAAAACCTGTCTTGGAAATAGTTGTCACCTAAGGTATATACACAGATATAGTTAGGATTTACAGGCTATAACAAATATATAAACATGTTATAAGTAAAATTAACATAGAAAGTTTGCTTTCTGAATAAGAAAAGAGAAAAACAACTTAAAATAGATACATAGACCTAAATATCCTCTCCTATCAAAAAAATAAATGCTATTCTTCTACAACTATTTTATTGCTATGTTTTTAAAATACAGAAGAACCACAACACCACATAATGGTCGATGCTGATTTCAACCTCAGAGGAAAGTCAACCTCTTCCTGGGAGGGTTGAATTAGGCACCTTAGTTCTCTCTTTTCATTTGCATTATTCAGTGGAAAAATACAAAGTGGAGTAATGATGGGAATAAGGTATCTTTTATCAAATTTGACTTTAAAATTCAGGTTATGTAAAATATAGAAAGACACAGGAAATTCAATCAGAACCTGAAGCCACATTTTGTACTCTGTTCTCAGGCAGCTGAACACTGTGTTGAGCCTTTCCTGGGAGCAAGTCCCAGATTCACCCTTCTTGGCTCTAACACCCCTTGCCCGCAACTTCCACCAGGGGAAGCTCTGAGCACGTCAGTGTTTCCTTCACAGGCAAACTGTGAGATTCAGGCAAGACAGGGTGAAGGATCCAGCACGGGAAAGTCAGCAACACATCCAGGGATAGCTTTCGCACAGATTAATGATACTGGGTTTCTTTAGGATCATTCCACTGTAATTAAACTAGCGGACTCTGTAGAGCCGAGTAAATATGTAAACAACATTTGGAACAAACACGTTCCAAAATCTAACTTCTTTAAGGGAGTGAACTCACTTTCTGTTTGCAAGCTCTAGTCCCTGCTTTTGCTTCTTCATTCCTCATCCCCTGGGCATTGAAAGTTTTTCCATTCATTGTCTACTTCACCTTGGTTTTACACACACACACACACACACACACACACACACACACACTTCCACAATCCCACAAACGATAAATTCAATGTCTGTAGAAAGACAGTCACCTAATTGCACAGTGAAGCAGAAGAAAGCCTTGTGAGTGGTATACAATTTTCAAAGTGTTCCAAGCCTTAGGCATAAGCCTTTCAACTGTGTCTAAAACTGAATGATAAAATATGTTGTACAAATTATCTGTGAACAGGAAACATGTGGTAGTGGCAGGGGACTGAAATGTAACACTTGTAAAGAAATAGGAACTGCCAGTCATGTAGACTCTTTTCTTTCTTTCTCTCTTTAAGTTACAAGTTTCATCATTTTTTTCCTCTACCATAGGTTGATGTTCAAGTTTATAATGACAAATTTATTAGGATTGCATGAGGCCAATTGCAGCTTTATTTTAAAAACTACAACACAGAAGAAATGGATGACACTAAGGTTTGGTTTTGCCCATCCTCTACCCCTTGGTAAGACTCCTTAAATTCTCTTTGCTCTGCTGTTTGGGGCCCAGGTGGTTTGCCTGTGGAATCTTGAAAAGAACTGAAATTCGTGTGAAATAAGAAAGATGCAAAGCCTGGGTAATTACGAGTTGAATAAATATTTCTTTATCCTTCATTTCTCAAAGGCCAAGGTGCTACTCAATCTTAAACTAAACAGGAGGTAGAAAGGCTTCCACTGGGAAAAGTTTTTTCTCTTTCCTCACTCACCATGTTGCTCTTGGGATGACTTAATGAATTTTTTCTCTTTCAAAGAAGCATCCATTCCTCCTCACAGAAACCAATCACAATCGCCTGTGATCTTTACGGTTGAAATTCTGATTAACCCCTAGTATTTATCACCTCGTCTCTTCAACTCTTGGTGAGCTCACAGCATCACAGCAAATTATATATATATATATATATATATATATATATATATATATATATATATATATATATATATAGTGCAGCTGTCTGAGGAAAGCTGAAGTCTTAGTAAATTTTGTATTTACAGAAAAAAGAAACAAGAGAGGTCTGTTCTGTTACATTTGTTTTCTACCAAGAACGTATTCAGCTTCATGTCATTGCTCAGTTGCACTCTTATTTTAGCTTGCCTTTTAGCACATAATATTTGATGACATTTAAAATAACATTTTTAATATTCTGCCTGGTACACAGACCTGCCTTTTTATGACTGGGGCTGATTGTGAATAAAATGCATTGGAATCATCATCAAAAGTGAAAAGGGAACAAATAGCTTAATTTGTAACCTAAACTCAATCAGCAGTAGTTAGTGAGTTGAAAGAGTCTACTCCTAGAAAAAATTCACAGCTCCCATTAGATGTGTGTGGGCAGTTCAGTCCACACACAGACTTTCTCTGTCAATGAAAATTGTGTTTCTTCTTCCTCACTTTTCCCCTTCTCTTCCTTTCTTCTTCCCCTTTTCCTTCCATTTATTTTAATTCTACAAATGGTTGAACACTGCTTTTGTGTCAGTCACAGTGATGAGCTGTGGTTTTGACAAAGAATAAAGTATACCCTGTCCCAGGAGTTCATGGTACGGTGAAAAAAATTGGAGTAAGTTCATAAAAGGAATCACAGCACTAGATCCCTTTCCCAATATGCCAGATTGTGTGTCTTGCACTCACCAAGACATAGTTTTCACATTTTGGTGTTCCTGCAGTATTCCTTTGGAATGCCAGTCTCTCCATCCAATTTCCCTGAATTTCAGCATGTTGCTTGGAGGGCATATGTTTCTCCTTCTTTCCTTATGCGGTATACAATCATTCCTATCTTTATGCTTTCTTGATTTATTTTTTAAAAATCCTTTGTTCCAAGGCTCCTTTTTATTTTTTTACTTAGCTAAACCTTCCATTCCTTATAAGTTCATATCATACAGTCACTTTACATGAAATGTCTGCTAATACAGATGGTTTCTCATTCAGATTATTTACACATTTCAGTATACATTGTACCTGTTTGTATTCCACTTAACTTTTATCAATTGCTTGTCACCCCAGACAAGACTGTGAGCAACAATTATATCCATATACTACTACTTTTTAAAAATGTGACAGCATTAACCATAATAGCAATCTGTGGTTGAGCATTTCTTTGTCTTCCAGACAATGTGCTGACCTCTTTCCAGGGATGAAATCATTTCATACTTACAACAGTCTTACGGTGTGCAGTGTCACTGTTCCTCACATTTTTTTCTGGTGAAGAAACTGAAGAAATGGTTTTTAGAGGGAACTTGTCAAATTGGCAATATCTAAATTTGAATCCACATACCTTGGCTCCAGAAGGCATGCTCTTTTCTGCTGAGCGTCTTGTAAGTTTTCAGTAAGCATTTGCTCAAGCAAAAGGAATTGGAGACAATTTGCAAATTTGAGAAGCAATGAGCAGCCTGTTACAGGAATGCCTGAGGTGAGTGAACAGGGAAGTGGTGAGTACAATTTTCCCCATATAAATGGGTTTGGAGGTTTGAATGAGTTTAAGCCTCATGATTCACAAGCATATTTTGCCATGTGGGCATATACGGAGGAGTCTAAGATAACTGGAGTAAACGATGTAGCAAAATAAATGAGCTTGGCTATTTTTCTCTGGCTCCAAAAATAATAAAGAAATGTAGTGAAATAGCCCATTTTTCTAACTGCAATGCATTTTTAATTTATTTCACAAATTTCAGGTGCTTCATAAATTCTGTTAACTTGTTGCTTAGATGTTTCCATCTGATGTTCCTTCCTCATTGTTTCTCTACCCCTATCCTTCCACATTTTGACCACAGGACTGAAGAGAAATTGTTCAGTCCTGTGGATGGTACCAAAAATCAAAATCAGGGCAAGGTTTCCTTCTCATTATAATCTCATACAGAATCACCTGATGGTGCAAACACTAAAGCACTATTTTTGGTTTCCACAGTTAGATTTAGAAAATGCTCTTCAGAGGCTTGGTAATGAGGACATGGCATTACATAACTTTGCACACACTTTCCTGAAGATGCGCACTGGTCTCTCTATGGGGGGAACTAAAAATTAAAACTGTGTATTTTGTGGGCTGGTAATCTTGCAGGAGAGAATGGCACTTGCTCTTTGATAAGTGGTCATTCTGCAGCAAGTCATATGAAATTTTCACCCAGTCTGTGTTGTTATCTCATAAACACCTGTTAATATACTGAAGAGCAAGGTAACAGATATGGTAGGTTTACTTCCTAAATTATACAACATGATCACATTGCAAACGAACATGGGAAAAGGCCCAGGTCCTTGCACCAACCAATAGCCCATAAAGCCATCTGGTACATACATTTTAAAAGGCCTTCCCTAATGACAAGACAAGGTGATCTTGACTCTTAATGACTAGAAGCCATGGTTCTCTCTGCTACAACTTGGCTATGACTGTTTGTATGATTTATCCTTCTTCCACTTCACTGTCAACAACTTTTGATTTTGTCACTTTCAGTAGGGTTTGCTTCTACTCTATTTGAGCATTCCTCACTCTGAACCTTGCAATATCTGTAATTAGTCCCCCTCTCTTGCCTTTACTTTCTCCACCTGTCCTATGTTGCCTCACAGGTGCCTTCAATCCTCTTAGTTTTCCTACTTTTTTGTACAACCTAGTTCCCATGGACCACAACAGCCTAGTTCTCATGGATGAATTCAGCCTCATCTTCCATGACTTCAGTGTCCCTGCTGATCTTCCAAACAGAATGTATGCTCCATCCAAGACCAAATATTTCAGGGTTGATGAACGACTCTGACCAAAATCACAAACCATGTGTAGTCTGGTGTGTTCCCAGTCAACTTTCTCTTCCATTCCAAACCTTCATGTTTCCTCTTAGATTTCTTTCTACCATCTTTCTTTCATTCTCAGCAGGTCCTCACCTTGTATTTGCTTGTAAAGAGAATGCTCAGACATGAGTTTTCTCAATTTCATGTTCCTATACTTATTAACATGTTTATATAGGCTGTCCTGGACCATTTTCTTGACCTTTCCTTTCCTCCCTTATTCTCTCCTCCTTTTTTTCTCCCTATTATCTCTCCTTTCTTTTCACACTTCTTTTTTTTCTGCAGAAATAAAGTTTTTCTATTTTCACCTTCTTTTGCCTCCTTTCATACCTCTCACTATCAATTAACTTTCCCCTTTATTTTTTTTTAACTTTTTCTTTTCTGCTAGCTAAATTCCATCATATACAACCATGCTCAAGTTATCTCCCATCATTAAAAATATTATTTGTCTTGTGACTTTTGTAGTCACTAAATTACCTTGTTGCTCCCCTTCCCTTCACAGCCAGGCCCTCTATGCAGGTAGCCTACACTAGCAGTAGCTTTTACTGTCTCACATCTTTATTAAAAAAAAAAAAAAAAGATTTAAACATTTTATTTATTTATTTTTAGAGAGATGGGAAGGGAGGGAGAAAGGGAGAGAAACATCAGAGAAACCTCTACTGGAGACCTGGCTCACAATCCAGGCATGTTCCCTGGCAGGAAATCAAACCAGCAACCCTTTGGTTCACAGGCTGGCACTCAATCCACTGAGTCACACCAACCAGAGCTGTCTCACATCTTTAATCCGCTGAAATCTACCTTATCTTCCTGTGTTCCTCTGAGACTGCCCTTTTTGTTTTTTAATCCCCACCTGAGAACATGCTTACTGATTTTAGAGAGAGGGGAAGGGAGGTAGAGAGAAGAAGAGAAACACTGATGTGAGAAACATCAATAAGCTGCCTCTCCTATGCTCCCCTAGTAGGGATTGAACACACAACCTAGGCATGTGCTCTGACCATAAATTAGACCCATGATCTTTTGGCTTATATGATGACACTACAACCAACTTAGCCACATAAGCCAGGGCTGGGGCAGCTCTTTTTAGTACCAATTATAATTTCCAGATGCAGGATCCAATGGACATTTTTCCATTCTCAGGCTTACCTGAGCCCTTAGCAACATTCAGCATCATTAGCTACTCTCTTCTTGAATTTCACTGCTCCTTTTACTTCTAGAACACTGAGGTCTCCTGGTTTTCTGCTTTCCTGTCTGCTACTCCATCTCATTGCCTTTATTGCCTGAAGTACCTTATACTGCTGTAAACATAGAAGTCACAAATAGTCTCCTTAAATTTCTGTTCATGCTGCACACTCTCTATAGACCACTTTATCTACTTTCTACCACTTAAACCCCAAAGTCTTCCATGTTTATATTTTAGGCTAGATTGCTCTTCCAACATTAAGACCAAGAGCTAACTGCTTATTCTATATTGATGCGTGATCACTGACTGGCAGTGACCGTGGAACACTGCGGATGGCTCGTCGACACACGAGAAATGAACATACACAGAAACAGGCAATTTTCTGTGGAGAAGTAGGGATGGAGTGGCCACCCTCGCTAGGGGAGGACACCTCGGCCACCCTCCCTGGGGCAGGGTGCGAGTTCTCTTGTCCCAGCAGGCCTTTTATTGGGTTCATTTGTACAAGAATTCAGGTAAAACTCATTACTCATTGCAGGGAAGTAAGGATCAAATAACAAGGAACTCTGAGGGCTTACTTTGAGTCAGGGTCAAAGAGCTGTAAAACTTTGAGGAACAAATTTACTTCCTCCTTGGACCCTTCTCATTCAACCAAGAGCATCCTAAACAAAGCAGGTTTCACAGGATTTTACATATTCTTTCTTAGGCCTGATCACAGGGGGAACCCACCCTTTCTAGTACAGGGCTGCACCACCCTGTCATTGTTTCAGGCTTAGGTGGAGCAAGGGGAACTAAGGCAAACAAGAGATAAGGAGATTTTCTCACTGATAGAATGAGCACTCAGGCTTTGTCAAACCCGAGGGGTGAGGGTCCATCACCCTCTTTTGCTGTAGCCCCCAAAGTCCTTCCTTGGGGGCCTCCCACCTGATTGTACCTGCCTTAGGTCATTCCTCCCTTGGGGAATCTTACCCATCATTGGCTAACCAACCAAGCATTGGGGACAAGGCAGGATGAATTAAAAGGAGCAGAAGTAGCTCCTGCCAGGGAGATAAGCTTTTGTCTCCTTGCTGGCTTATGGTTCCAAGGTCGTTCCCTTAGCATTAGCCTAGGCGGGGGTTACAGCTTCTGATACCAGGCAGGGTGGTTCCCAACAACTCAGCAGTCCTAAGCCTGGTCTATAATCTTGCCAGTGGAAGGTGATCAGATTCCTCTGATCACAATGCTATGAAACTAGAAATAAATCACTAGAAGAAAACTGAAAAACATACAAGGACATGGAAGATAAATAACTTGTTGTTGCATACTGATTGGGTCAACAATTAGTTCAAAGAATAAATCAAAAGGTGCCTTGAAACAAATGAAAATGAGGAAACAACAATCTAGAATCTGTGGGACACCATGAAAGCAACCCTAAGAGTGAAATCCATAGCATTACAGGCCTATTTTGAAAAATAAGAAAAAGCTCAAATAAACAATCTAACATCACACTTAAAGTACCTTGAAAAAAAACAGCAAACAAAGCACAAAGTGAGTGGAAGGAAGGAAATAATAAAGATAAGAGCAGAAATAAAGGAAATACAGTCTAAAAATGATACAAAATATCAATAAATTCAAGAGTTGGTTCTTTGAAAAAATAAACACGATTGACAAACCTTTACCAGACTCATCAAGAAAAAAAGAGAGAGGACCTAACTAAATAAAATCAGAAATGAAAGGAGAAATAGCAACTGACACCAAAGAAATACAAAGAATTCTAAGAAAATATTATTAACAATTATATGCTAACAACCTGGGCAACCTGGATAAAATGGATAAATTCCTAGAAACATACAGTCTTTCAAAATTGAATAAGGAAGACTGTATGAGAGAATATGAATAGACAGATTCTACATAGCAAAATTGAAGCAATAATAAAAGAAAAAAACCCAAACAAACAAAAGTCCTGAACTGGATGGCTTCACAGTTGAATTTTATGAAAAATTCTGAGAACTAACACCTCTTCTTATCAAACTATTTCACAAAATTTAAGAGCAGGGAGGACTCCAAAGCTTGTTTTATGAGGTTGTATTATCCTAATTCCAATTACAAAGACATTAGAAAGAAAGAAAATTATAGGTCAATATCAGTGATGAACTTAGATGTTAAAATCCTCAACAAAGTATTAGTAAACTGAATACAGAAATACATTAAGTAGATCATTCACCATGATCATTTTCTTCTGGGGATGCAAGGTTGGTACAACATTTGTAAATTAGTAAATGTGCTACACCACATAAACAAAATGAAGGAAAAAATGACATTATTAGCCCTGGCTGGTATGGTTCAGTGAATTGAGGGCCAGCCTCCAAGCCAAAGGGTCATTTGTTTGATTCCCAGTCTAGGGCACATGTCTGGGTTGCAAGTAAGGTTCCCAGTAGGGGAGCTTACTACACACTGATATTTTTCTCTCTCTTTTTCTCCCTACTTTACCCTCTCTAAAAATTAATAAATAAAATCATGAAAACAACTCACATTATTAGAAAAAGTATTTGATAAAATCTGATGTCAATTTATGATAAAAATTCTCAGCAAAGTAGTAATAGAGGGAACATAGCTAAATATAGTAAAGGCCATATACGACAAACTCACTAACAGTGTCATACTCAGTGGGAAAAAATTACAAGTGTTCATTTAAGACTGCAATATGACAGAGATGTCTACTTTCACTTCTCTTATTCAGCATACTACTGCAAGTCCTAGCCATATCAATCAGACAAGAAGAAGAAATAAAAAGCATCCAAATTGCAAAGGATGAAGTAAACCTATCATTAGTTTCAAGTGACATGAACTATACATAGAGAACCCTAAAGGCTCTACCAGGACACTACTACAACTGACAAATAAATTCAGCAAATTAGCAGGATGCAAAATCAATAAACAGAAAACAGTGGCATTTTTACATGACAATAATGAACTAACAGAAAGGGAAATTAAGAAAACTGTGCCGTGTCATTCACAATTGCTTCAAAAATACAAAATACCTTTGAATAAACCTAACCAAGGATGTAGAAGACATGGAAAATTATAAAATACTGAAGAAAGAAATTGAAGAACACAGAAATAAGTTGAGGCACATATCGTGTTCATGGACAGGAAGAATTAATGTCATTAAAATGTCCACACTACTCAAAGCAATCTATATATTCACTACAGTTCTTAACAAGATTTCAAAGATGTATGTCGCAGATCTAGAACAAATATTTCAAAAGAATTTTTATTGTTGTTCAATTACAGTTGTTCCCATTTCCACCCATTAATCTCCCCTGCCCTACCCACCCCCAACTTCCCAAATTCAATCCTCCTTACTGTTGTCTTTGTCCATGGCCCATTTGTACATGTTCCTTGACTTGACCCTTTTCCTTTTATCCCCTCGCTGGTCACTTCTGGTCACTGTCAGTTTGTTCTTTATTTCAGTGTCTGTGGTTCTATTTTGCTTGCTTGTTTGTTTTGTTGATTAGGTAACACTTATAGGTGAATACATGCTTGTCTTTCACTGCCTGTCTTATTTCACTTAGCATAATACTTTCCAGTTCCATGCATGACATTACAAAAGGTAGGAGTTCCTTCTTTCTTTCTGCTGTGTAGTATTCCATTGTGTAAATGTACCAACACTTTCTGATCCACTCATTTATTCATGGGCTCTTAGGCTGTTTCCAGCACTCAGCTATTGTAAATAACACTGCTATGAACATTGGGGTGCATAGGTTCTTTTGAATTAGTGTTTAGAGATTCTTAGGGTACGGCTCCAGCACTGGAATTCCCAAGTCAAAAGGCATTTCCATTTTTAGTTTTGTGAGGAAATTTCATACTGTTTTCCACAGTGTTTGTACAAGTCTGCACTCCTATCAACAGTGTATTAGGGTTCCCTTTTCTCCACAACTTTGCCAGCACTTGTTTTTTGATGTATTAATGATGTCCATTCTCACTGATGTGAAGTGGTATCTCATTGTGGTTTTAATTTGCATCTCTCTGATGGTTAGTGATACTAATCATCCTTTCATATGTCTCTGGGCCCTCTGTATGTCCTCTTTGGAGAAGTGACTGTTCTTGTCCTTGGCTCATTTTTAAATTGGGTTGTCTTTGTGGTGTGGAGTCATGTGAATTCTTTGTATATTTTGGAGATCAAACCTTTTTCTGAGATATCATTGGCAAATATGTTTTCCCATTTGGTTGGTTCCCTTTCCATTTTGATGATGTTTTAGTAGCCATTCAGAAGGTTTTTAATTTCATGTAGTCCCATTTGTTTATTCTTTGCTTTCTATCTCTTGCCCTAGGGAACATATCAGTGAAAATGTTGCTGCATGGAATACCTGAGATTTTCCTGCATATGTTCTCCTCTAGGACTTTTATGATGTCATACTTACATTGAAGTTTTTTAACTATCTTGAGTTTATTTTTGTGTATGGTGAAAGTAGGTGGTTGGGTTTTATTTTTTTGCATGTGCTTTTCCAGATCTTCCAACACCATTTGTTGAAGAGGTTATTTTTTACTCCATTCTATACTCCTGCCCCCTTTTGTTGAGTATTAATTGACCACAGAGACTTGGGTTTATTTCTTGGCTCTCTATTCTTTTCCTGTGATCTATATGGCCCTTCTTAGGTCAATACCAGATTATTTTAATTACAATGGCCTTTGAAATATAATTTGATATAAGGAATTGTGATCCTTCCTACTTTATTCTTCTTTCTCAAAATTGTAGTGGCTATTCAGGGTCATTTATGGTTCCATAAATTTTTTTGAAATATTTGTTTTATATCTGTGAAATATGTCATTGGTACTTTAATAGGGATTACATTGAATCTACAGATTACTTTGGGTAGTATGGATATTTTGATGATGTTAATTCTTCCAATTTATGAACATGATGTATCCTTCCATTTATTTGTGTGTATTTTAATTTGTTTCTTCAGTGTTGTGTAGTTTTCATAATACATGTCTGTTACCTCCTTGGTTAGGTTTATTCCTAGCTGCTTTATTTTTTTTTGTTGTTGCTATAATAAAAAAAGTTTTTTTTCCTAATTGTGTTTTCTGATATTTCATTGTTGTACTAAAATGCCTTCGTTTGTAAATGTTGACTTTGTATCCTGCTGTTTTTCCAAATTCACTTATTAAGTTGAGTAATTTTTTGATGGAGTCTATAGCGTTTTCTTTGTAACCTCTGATGCCATCTGCAAACAATGACAGTTTCCTTACTCCTTTCCAATTTGGATGCCTTTTATCTCTTTTTCTTGTCTGATTGCTGTGGCTAGGGCTTCCAATACTATGCTGAATAGAAGTGGTGAAAGTGGGCAACCTTGTCTTGTTCCTGATTTTAGTGGGAAAGATTTTAGGTTTTGCCTATTGAATATGATGTTGGCAGTAGGTTTCTCCTATGACCTTTATTATTTTGAGGTATGCTCCCTTTACTCCCACTTTGCTGAGTGTTTTTATCATAAATGTGTGCTATGCCTTATCAAATGCTTTTTCCACATCTATTGATATGATCATGTGATTTTTGTCTCTCCTTTGTTTATGTGATGTATTACATTCATTGATTTACAAGTATTGTACCATCCTTGCATTCCTGGGATGAATCCCCCTTGACCATGGTGTATGATCTTTTTAATGCATTGCTGGATGTGGTTTGACAATACTTTGTTAATGATTTTAGCTTCTATGTTCATTAGCAATAATGGCCTGTAGTTTTCTTTCTTTGTTTTGCTTTTATTTGATTTTGGGATTAGGGTAATGCTGGCTTCATAAGAAGAGTTTGGTAGTCTTCCCTATTCTAGGGTTTTTTTGGAATAGTTTGAGAAGAATAGCTCTTCCTTAAATGTTTTATAAAATTCTCCTGTTAAACTATCCAGTCAAGGGTTATGTGGGTTGAGTTTTTGATTACTGCTTCAATTTCACTAGCTGTTATTTGTCTGTTCAGGCATTTTGCTTCTTGACTCAGTTTTGGAAGATTATGTTTCTAGGAATTTTTCCATTTCACTCAGGTTTTCAAATATCTTGACATATAATTTTAGGTAGTAATTTCTGACTTTCCTTTGTATTTCTGTGGTATCAGTTGTAATTTCTCCTTCTTCATTTCTCATTTTATTTTTGGGGGTACTCCCTCTTTTTTGTTGATGAGTTTGGTTAAAGGCTTATCTATTCTATTTATCTTTTCAAAGAAAAAGCTTCTGGACTTATCGATCCTTTGAATTGTTCTTTTAGTCCCTATGTCATTTAATTCTGCTCTGATCATGATTGTTTCACTATTTGTGCATGCTGCGGGCTTTACTTGTTGTTCCTCCAGTTCTTTTGGATGGAGTGTTAGGTTGTTTATTTGAAATATTTCTATTTCTTTTTTATGTAGGTCTGTATTGCTATGTACTTCTATGTCAGGACTGAATTTGATGTGTCCCATAGATTTTAGACTGTTGTGAGTTCATTGTCACTTGTTTCCAGAAACTTTTGGATTTCTTCCTTGATCTCATTCTTAAGGCATTCATTCTTTAATAGCATGCTATTAAGTCTCCATGAACATGGGTATTTTTGAGACTTTTCCCTGAAGTTGGTTTCTAGTTTCAATTTCTTGTGGTCCAAGAAAAACTTTGATATGGTTTCAATTTTCTTGAATTTATTGAGGCTTGTTTTATATCCTATCATGGTATCTATCTTTGAAAATGTTTTATGTGCGTTTGAAAAGAATGTGTATATTGCACCTTTGAAGTGAATGGTTCTGTATATATCAGTTAAGTCCTTTTGATCTAGGGCATTGTTCAGTGCACAATAGCCTTCTTGATATTTTGTTTGGAAGATCTACCTATTGTGACAGTCGAGTGTTAAATTCCCATAGCATAAGTGTGTGGTTGTCTATATCTTTCTTGAAGTCTTCCAAGGTTTTCCTTATATATATGGGTGTTCCTATCTTGGGTACATATATGTTTACAATGTCTAAGTGTTCTTGATGGATTCTTCCCTTGATTATTATGAAATATCCTTCTTTGTCTCTTTTTATGGCCTTTGTTTTAAAGTCTATTTTGTCTGATATAAGTATTGTTACCCCAGCTTTTTCTTCCTCATTCATTCGTTTGAAATATTTTTCCAACCCTTTACTTTTGGTCTGTGTTGGGTTTTTGTTCTGAGGTGGGCTTCCTGTAGGCAGCATATTTGTGGGTCATGTTTTCTTATCTATTCAGCTACACTATCTATTTTGATTGGAGCATTTATGCCACTTACATTTAATGTTATTATTGATAGATACTTATTCATTACCATTTTTCCCCTTTGTACCTGTGTTCCTCTCTCACTCTTTTCATTCATCTTCTTAAGACAGTCCTTTAGCACATCTTGCAAAGGTGGTTTCATAGAGATATAGTCTTCTAGCCTTCTTTTGTCTGGGAAACTCCTTTTTCTGGCCTTATATTTTAATTAAAAACATTTCTTGGGAGAATAGTCTTGGTTGCAGGCCTTACTTTTCATAACTGGCAATATTTCCTGAAATTCTTTTCTGGCTTGTGTGTTTCTGTTGCACAGTCAGCTGTTAGCCTTATTGTTGTTCCCTTGTATGTTACTTTCTTTTTATTGCTTGTGACCTTTAAGATTCTTTCTTTGTCTTTGAATTTTGCCATTTTAATTGTGATATGTTTTGGAGTGGTCCTCTTTGGGTCCTCTTGATTGGGACCCTCTGTGCTTTCTGGATTTGTGTGAGTTTTTCTCTCATCAAATTAGGGAAGTTTTCCATCATTTTTTCAAACAGTTTTTCTATCCTTTATTCCTCTTTCTTCTGGCATCCCTGTAATATGGATATTATTATGTTTCACATTGTACTGAATTTCCCTTAACTTGTCTTCATTTTGGGGGTCTTTTTTCTTTTATTGCTCTTTCTTAAAATTCTTTTTCTACCTTGTCCTCCAGCTCATTGACTAGTTCCTCTGCTTTGTCTAGCCCACTTTTGATTCTTTCTACTGTGTTCTTCCATTCATTGACTGTATTCTTCATCTCCTTCTAGCTCTTGTTGATAGTTTCTATTCTTTTTTTCACGCTATGTAGTTTGCAGTAAGTTCCTTGTGGTTTCCATTTAGTTTTCAGTAATTCACACTGAGCTCACTGAGGTTCCTTATAACCATTGTTTTGAACTCAATATCTGATAGTTGACTTGCCTCTATTTCTTTTAGCACTTTTTCATGAAATTCCTCTTTTTCTTTCAATTAGGGGTTGTTTCCTTGTCTCTCCATTTTAGGGGAGACTCTTCTTGTTTGCTTCTGCTTCTTAAATTGATCTGCTTTGACTCCCTGTCTTTGTGATACAAACTTCTTTGGTAGGGGATCTGTGTGATTCAGTAGTGCAGTCTCTTTGATATCCTGAACTTGATGCTCTTGGATTACCCTCTATGCCATTTATGTTGGCATTATGTATATAGTTGGGTTTTGATCATTGTTGAGTCATTCTTTTTTTGGTTCCTTCCCTTTAGCTGGTTGACTGAGGGTCACTTGACCCACCGTGTCTTGGTCGCTGTTGTGCAGAAGCTTCCAGAACAAAACCATGTAGCCTAGGAAACAAACTGACATCTGCAAAAATAACTCCCACCTGAAATCCCAGTATCAACAGCAAATGAACCAGTATTAATAAAGGTGTAAAGAGATTAATACTATTATAAGAAAGGAGAGGGAATATGATATGACCAATGAAAGAAAAAATGATTTTGAGAGGGTAGAGGGAGGAGCAGTAATGAGGATAGGGAATCAGAGCAATGTAAAGAAGAAAAATAAAATTTACATCATAAATAAAAAAAGAGAATGAAGAAGTCAGAATGGAGTAAGAGAAAGGAAGCATATAGTATCAGGTTTAAACAGATATTTAAAAAAATAAAATAAAGTGAGATAAAATAAATAAATAATAAAAAAATTAGATAACGAATTGTAGAGAAAAATCCACCACAGCACTATCAACAACAAATGTGCTAAAATTAACATAGGTGAAATAGGAATAAGAGAAAAAAAGGAAGACAAAAGCTTAAGAGATGTGTAGAGGAAAGGGAATTGATTTTGACCTGATAGAGAGAATAGGAATACTAAGAGTAAGGAACAAATACCAGGCTAAGAGAGGGAAAAATTAAAATTTGAGATAAAAATAAAAAGAAAACCAGAAAAAAATAATAGCAGGATAAAATAGAAAAAGAAGAAGAAAGAAAAAAAGAAGCAGACTAAGACAGGGAAAAATTAAAATTTGAGACAAAAAAGAGTTAGAGAGTGGATCAGTAAAATTTGAGATTTGAAATATAAAAATAGTGAGGATCTAGACATAAAATTGAAAAAATGCAACAACAACTACCCTATCTGCAACTAATGAATAAAGAGTGCTAAAGGTGCAGAGAAAATGTAAGTATTTTAAGAGTGGGAAAAAGAATGTGGCATGACAATTGACAAGAAAATTGTTTTTGAGAGGCTTGAGGGGAAGAAAGAAAGAGTAAGAGTATGGAATGGAAACAAGTTGTAGCAAGAGAGAAAACAAAATTAAAAATGAAAATAATAAGAGGAAAGAAGAAGGTAAAATGAAGTAAGAGTGGGGAGAGGCAAATATGTGAATTGAAATAAACTACAGTGTAAAATCTAATGACTTAATACACACAAACTTTCTGGACAAGAAATGAATGTTAAAACTATGCAGGAAAGAAAATATCACAAATCATGGAGAAGACCATGGTGGATTCCATTTCAGTAGCATCTAGTATTTACCACTGTTTTTTCTTTCTAATCCTCCTGTAGTGATATCAGAGGTGACCCCATCTGGCCTTAGGCAGGCTGTTTGAAGCTACCAGGGATCTACTCTCTGTGGCTGACTCCTTTCATTGTTAATCTAATCACTCAGTACTCAGCAGTCAGGCTTAAGCTCCACAGGGTGGGGCGAAGTTCCTCCTGGAAATGGGGTTATTGCTTCCCCTTAGGGTGCTGTTCCGGAGGTGGCAAGTGTCCTGCCTGAGCAAGATGTCTGCTGCAGTATGGGGAATGACTCAGTATCAGGATCCTGGTGACTACTCTCTCAGTTCTCTTTCCAAAGCCTCCATCCCTAGTCTTTCCTCAAAGGTCTCTAGTCTCTTCTGTGCCCCGCCCCCATCCTTTCCTGGAGCCAAGGATAAGTGGCTGAAAATGAAAATTTATGCATTGGTCTTTCAAATGGCTCTTTGTGTCTCTAACCATCCATCTCTGGCAAAGAGAAACCCTGCCACTTTTTGCAGCTGGATGTTATCTGTGTACTTTTCAGGCTCTGGTGTTGTAGGTTGTAGAGCCAAGCTTGGTGTTTAGACCTCACACTTCTCATGGAGATCCAACCGACTGCTTAAATATTCCTCTGGCACTTCAGCTGCCACCTGTGGGCACCCAGCCAGCCCTCTTGTGTCTCCACTTCACTTCCAACCAGTCATGTTGTGCAGAAGCTGATTTTTCTCTCTGTCCATGGTTATAAGGTCTTTCTTGCTATTGTTCAGCTGTTTACTCCAGAAGATTTGTCTATGATTTAGCTGTAATTTCAGATTGGTCCTGAGAAGAGGTTAGTGTAACTTCCACTCACTCCTCTGCCATCTTGGATCCTCCAAATATTTCAAAAATTTATGTGGAATTACAAAGTCCCTGCATAGTAACAGCAATCCTGAGAAAGAAGAACAAAGTTCCTGGAGTCATGATACCTAATATCACACTGTACCATAAAGCCATAATAATCAAAACAGACACATAGATTAATGGAACAGAATAGAGAGCCCAGAAATAATCCCATACCTTCGATTAGTATTCAACAGAGGAAGCAAGCTCATAAGTGGGCTAAAGATAGTTGATTATATAAATGGTGTTGTGTAAACTGGACAAATATATGAAACTAGACCACCTTCTTAGACCACACACAAGAATACATTCAAAATGGATCAAAGAGTTATATGTTAGACTTGAAACCATAAAAATCCTAGAAGAAAACATAGGCAGCAAACTTTTGGACATTTGTTATAGCAATTTCTTTTTTCTGATGTATCTGGTTAGGCAAGGGAAAAAAGAAAAAAATAAACAAATGGGACTACATCAAACTAAAAAGTTATTGCATAACAAAGAAAACCGTCAATAAAATAAAGACAACTTACATAAACATGGAGTCCCTCTTCTGTTCATTCCCTTATTGAGTGGTACTGCTACCTACTCAGTTGTCAAATCCAGTAATAAAGAAGATACCCTAGTTTCCAATTTTTCCTCATACCCCAGAATTATTTCCTTGCTGAATAATATAATTTACAGTTCCTAAGTTTTCTTGAATACACCTTCTCTGTCCCCTCTGCCATTGCCTTTATTTAAGTGATTATTTCTTGCCTAGTGAGAATGACAAAATACCAACCATACTGTGAACTTTTCATGTCCTCCTTTCCTTTTGCTCACTTTTTCCTCTACTACAACCCTCTTCCTCTCCTTTTCTTCCATGGCATTTCAGATCAAGCACTACCCTTTTTGTAATGCTAGTCTTGACTGACTCAATATGCTCTTCTCTTTTCTATGTTTCTGTAATATTTCTTCCTTTTCCAATAGAACACTTTTATCATCTAGTCTTATGAATACCTATTTTGTCCAAAATTAGACTGTGAGCTCCCTAAAGGCAAGATTTTTGTGGTTTGTTGTTATGATTTATCCAGTAGTTTTAGTATGTGGTACAGTGCTGGGCATATATTTTCTGAATGAGTACAAGACCAAATAAATAGTTTCATATTTCCAAAGAGATTAAGCCCTTCCTCATAGTTATCTGCCACCATTTATTACACATATTTAGTTGGTAAACAGAGAGCATCATTTTATAATGTAGTGGAAAGAGCACCTTGAGGAGAAGTAGGATGGTCCTACCTCCCACTGATTGTAGAGGACACTGAAAAACAGAATTAATTAAGTGTGTGACTTTGGGTAAAAAATAATTCTGGGTTTCTCTGTTCTTGTTGTTAACATTAGAGATAGAATTAGGTAATTTAAAAATATACTTCCAACTCTAAAATGCTATCTTTTAAAACTTTAAACAAGTTAGATCTTAGCCTGTAATCT
This sequence comes from Tonatia bakeri, assembly GCA_004024845.1. Taxonomy (NCBI): domain Eukaryota; kingdom Metazoa; phylum Chordata; class Mammalia; order Chiroptera; family Phyllostomidae; genus Tonatia; species Tonatia bakeri. The sequence goes on from PVIA01000063.1 coordinate 329,625, forward strand.
TTGATAAGGCCCCAGGATGGATACTTAGGGTTTCTATAAAGCATATGAAATTGCATTTACATGTTGTTGTTATTTACTGTAGAAGAGAATACTAATTGATAATTTATGTGTATTCTCTTTTATTCTTTATTAATAGAATATATAGTTTTATTTGGTGACATGGCAATTCACATGAGTATATTTTCCAGTCTTCTTTGCAGTGGAATGTGTAAAAGTGAATAGCTCTGTGTGACCAGAGAGCTAAAAGTGTGAGCAAAGATAATATGGGTAACTTCTTTGTCTGTTCCTGTCTTGTGCTCATTTGTTTCTTTCCTCAGGTTGGATCATGAACACAATAATGTTGAACCAGTTTTGGCCCAGAAAGCTAACATTCCAGGAGTTGACAAAACATTAAATGAAAGGAAGACCATGTGTGACTGAAGCGTTACCCCTGCCATCTTGGACTTTTCTTTAAGAGAGGTTTAAACTTTCTGCTATGTTTAAGCTACTGTTATCTTTAGTGTTTCATGTAACATGGAGCCAATATCTTGCCTGGTACTTTTGCACATGTTCAGTTCTAAAAGAGGGCCTATAGATTTCACCAAATTTGGAAAGGTTTCTATGACCCAATTTGGTGAATTAAAGATGGCCACATATTCTTTGACAGAACTCTCACTGAGAAGCAGGTTTATATTCTTTTCCCAAACCTGAGTGGATTCTGTGACTGCTCTGCCAAACTGAATACAACATAAGTAATGTGCCACTTTCCAGACTAAAGCCTGAAGAGAATGGCAGTCACTCTTTTTTTCTCCTGCAAGACTGACTTTTGGAACCTCATTGCCATGCTGTAATGAAGCCCAAACCATCCAGGGAGAGCTTCAGGTAGAGAGGCTACAAGACTCCTTCTTTAGCACCTTCAAAACTCACAAACATACTATGATCTTCACATAATATGAAGATCATAGATATATGTTATGAAGAAATAACAAGTTTAAGTAACCACCTAAGGTTCCCATTAGGAAGTGGTAGATTTCAAGTTTGATTCCTGGTAGTCTAACTTTAAGGTCTGTGTGCTTTATTACTAGGCTATGCTTATCAAGAAAAGAATATATATTAGCTAGGAAGATGGCAGAGAGGTGGGTGGAAGTTGAGCCCACTTCCCCCTGATCACAGGTAGAATACCTAGTTGATCTTCTGAGGAATATCCAATGGTATATCCCAGAATATATGAAGGTTGGAGGCCAAAATTGTAGAGGACACTGAAAAACAGAAGGTAAGGAGATTGCTTTGGGAGTCTAAGGTCCCTGGGACCAGCATGGGGACAAGGGCTGCTCTAGCACTAGGCCTGGCACCTACCAGGCCTGCCATGGGATCCTTGGAAGAGAGCCAAAATAACAGCTCCCTCATCTGCCAAACATGGAAGATAGAACTACACCAGGATGGACCTGGATGCTTGAAGTTGCTGAAGGGGATAAAGACAAAGTGGAATATACAAAGGGACAGTGCTCAATGGCTGAGACTGTGAATGCCAGCTGGGTGATTAACAGAAAAATTAGGGATGCAGTTGATGCCTGGAGAAGGGAGAAGAGTTGGGCCATGATGGACCCTAACATGGATAGTCTCCGATCTTCTTGAAAAGTTGGGCTGTGTGAGAGGCTTGGCACTTGTTAGGAGTGGCAGGCTTGATCAGGAGGATTTTGTTCAAAAAAAGGCTCTCAGTTGCTGTTTAGGCAACTCTTCTACAGTGGACACCCCAGCTGCCACAGCAGCTGTGTCCCCACCCTCACCCCTGCTCCTGCCCCTGCCACTGCAGCAGCCACAGGGTGTCCCCCTCGTGGCCATGCCTGGCTCACTAAGGGGAAATAGGAGGTACTCCTTGAAGAGGAGAGCAGCAGGGCTCAGGGAGTCAGCAGTCTCCAGAAAGTCTTACCTCAGTGGGGATAGTTCAAAGACTTGAACTACCCTGAAGAGACATTGAGAGTGAAACACCTAGGACAGCAAAGAGTGAGAAGATGGTGTGTGAGTTGCCCCTAATTAGTGCACTTCAAGGACAGCACAACAAATGGATTAAAGGCACCGGCCTGGTGCAGATGGTAAGTGGGGGCCCGGCAGTGAATGGAGGAACTGGGATAGAGGCTGGGCAACTATGAAGATTGCTGCCAAGACCCAGCCCTCATCCTCACAAAACCATAGAAAGGGAGAAAAGCAAAGCTCAACCTTTCTCAGTCAGGAAGACCAGTAGAACTCACTTGGCCAGTTTAAACTCAGCAGGAGGCTTTTTTTTTTCTTTCTTTTTTTCCCTCAAGTAAGACAATAGGACCTGGAGCTGTGAATGGACCAGAGTCAGACTCAAAAAGGGACCACAAGGCTAATCCCAACAACTGAGAAACAGACAAATTTCACTTTGCTATTCCAGAGCACTTGCAGGTTATTGTTTATTTGTATTATTATTATTTATTTATTATTTTTACTTCTTTTATTAGTATTTTTTATTTCTATACTTTCTGTTTATTTTTCTTCATTTTATTTGTTTGTTTAATTGCATTGTTTGAATGGTTTTCCTTGTTCTTTCTTTCATAGTGTAATTTAATTTTCCTTCTTTCACTTCGTTTGTGTTACAATAGCACACTACATTAGGTTGTGTACTTCCTATTCTTATTATTCAGATCACATAGATTCTGTCATATGATTGCTGTTCCAGTATTATTGTAACTAATTGTTATTCCATACAATTGAAAATACTACACAGCACCCATCCCAGATCTCAGCCCATTTCACTATCTTCTGGAACTTTGTTACTGTTGTCGTTAACTCTATTCTCTCACACACTATGCATACTTTCTGTCCTTTACTGTTACTATATCTCATAATCTGACCTCCCACTAGTTCTCTGTTTTCTGGACTCAACTCACAATCCTTCCCCCCTCTAACAAGTGTCTTATCTCTTTTCCACCTTTCCTAAAAAGTGGCTAGTTGCGTGAAATATCATATTACCACTATACTTATCCAAAGGATCTCTTATCTCTTCTCTATCGGTTGGTACTTTAAATTCCACAGAATACACTTTCACTATCTTAATCCATTTCACCTTCCCCCTCCAACGATCACATAAAAGAGTAGGTGGGAGCTGTGAAAACCAATATACCTGCTAGAAGAGAGAACCCACCAACAAAGGAACCACCAACAGATAATAAAAGAGGATGGCAGAGAAGTAGTGAAAGGCACAGTAACCTCCACCAAAGGTGAATCTGGAATTACAAGTAAATGGTGGAGAAAGTATCCAGAACAAACAACTGAAAAATAGTGAGAGAGAAACCTCATAACCTCAGATGAACAGATCCATCTTTGACACAACCTGTCCACACCTGCACAACAGCATACAAGATGTGGTGAGGAGAGTCACTCTGAGTTAACCAGCTTGAGGGAAGGAACCACCAAAGAAAGACCCAGCAACAATCAAACCCAAATAGATCCAGAGAGCCAATGTAAACAACAGTCCAAGGGAAGCACATTTAGGGAATCAAGGAGATTGCACCACTGAATCTCATAGGTCTCCTACCATACAAGTACATGCCAAAAAACCAGGGAGTCAGAACAGATCAATTTAAGAAGAAGAGGCTAACAAGAAGAGTCTCTCAAACAATGGGAAACAAAGGAAAAAAACACCCAAATGAAAGGAAAGGAGGAAGCCTCAGAAAGAATGATAAATGAAATAGAAGAAAGTCAATTATCAGATACTGAGTTTAAAGCAGTGGTTATAAGACAGCTCCATGAGCTCACTGAGAATTACCAAAAACTACAGAGAAACTATGATGAACTAACTCACTGCAAACTATTATCAACAAGAACCAAGAGGAAATGAAGAATACAATTTCTGAATTGAAGAACATAGTGGAAGGAATCAAAAGCAACTAGATTAAGCAGAGGATCAAATCAGTGATCTGGAGGACAAGGTAGAAAAAAACATTCAGAATGAGCAAGAAAAGGAAAAGTTAGTCAGAAAGAAGAAAGAGGTGGTAAGAGACTTCAGGACAACCTGAAATATAATAACATTAATATAATAGGGATACCAGAAGGAGAAGAAGAAGAAGAAGAGCAAGGGGTAAAAAACCTATTTGAAAAAGTAATGATGGAAAACTTCCTTAGTTTGATGAGAGAAAAAGTCACACAAATCCATGAAACACAGAAAATCCCAATCAAGAGGAACCCAAAGAGGCCCACCTCAAGACACATCATAATGAAAATGGCAAAATTCCAAGATAAAGAGAGAATCTTAAAGGCAATAAGGGAGAAACAGGAAGTAACATACAAGGTGCCCTGATAAGACTAGCAGCCAACTTCTCAATGGAAATTCTAAAAACCAGAAGGAATTGTCAAAGAATATTCCAAGTAATGAAAAACAAAGGCCTGCAACCGAGACTACTCTATACAGCAAGGCTCTCAGTTAAAATGGAAGGTGAAATAAGGAGTTTCCCACACAAAAGAAGGCTGAAAGAATACACCTCCTCCAAACCAGCTTTGCAGCAAATGCTAAAGTGTGTGCTTTAAGAAAAGGAAGAAAAAGGGGAGAGAGAGAGAGAAACACAGGTACAAATAAAGTAAAATGGCAATGAATAAGTACTTATAAATAATAACTTTAAAGGTGAATGGATTAAATGCTCCAATCAAAAGACATAGAATACCTGAATGGATAAGAAAGCATGACCCACACATATGCTGTCTACAAGAGACCCTCCTCAGGACAAAAGACCTACACGGACTGAAACTGAAGGGCTGGAAATAAATATTCCAAGCAAATGGACAGGGGAAAAAAAAGCCAAGGTAGCAATACTCACATCAGACAAAACAGACTTAAAAAAAATGACCATAAAGAGAGACCCAGAAGGTCACTACATAATACTCAAGGGACGAATCCACCAAGAAGATATAAAAATTGTTAGTATATATGCACCCAACATAGGAGCACCCAAATATATAAGGTAAATCTTGTAGAAGTTCAAGAGAGATTTTGACAGCAACACAGTTATAGTAGGGGATATTAACATCTCACCATCAAAATGGATAGAGCTTCCAAACAAAATATCAACAAAGATATTGTGGCATTGAACAATACCCTAGGTCAAACGGACTTAACTGATATATATACAACCTTTCATCTCAAAGAAGCAAAATACATTCTTTTCAAATGCACATGGAAGATTTTCAAAGATTCTGTCATATGATTGTTATTATAGTATTATTGTAAATAATTGAATCACCTGATAGGACACAAAACAAGCCTCCACAAAATCAAGAAAAATGAAATCATATCAAGCATTTTCTCTACCACAAAAGATTGAAACTTGAAACCAACTCTAAAGACTCAAAAACACTCAAACTCATGGAGATTGAATAGCATGCTCTTAAACAATGAATGGATCAAGAATAAGATCGAGGGAGAAATCAAAAAGTTTCTGGAAACAAATGAAAATGAACTCACAAAAATCCAAAACTTATGGGGCACCAGTGAAGGCAGTCCTGACAAGGAAGTGCGTAGCAATACAGGCCTACCTGGAAAAGGTAAAAACATTTCAAATAAACAACTTAACCCTACACCTATAAAAACTGAAGTACCAACAACCAAGACAGCTCAGAGCAAGAAGAAGGGAGGAAATAACCAATATCAGAGTAGAGTTAAATGATATAGAGACTAAAGGAACAATTCTAAGGATCAATAAATTTAGGAGCTTGTTATTTGAAAAGATAAACAAAATTGACAAGCCCTTAAGCAGACTCATCAAGAATAAGAGAGAGAGGACCCAACTAAATACAATCAGAAATGAAAGAGGAGAGATTACAGCTGATACTACAGAAATACAAAGCTTTGTAAGAAATTACTACAAAGATTTATATGCCAAGAAATTTGAAAATTTAGGTGAAATGGATAAATTTCTAGAAAAATATAATCTTCCAAAACTCAAGGAACAAGCAGAAAGCCTGAACATATTAATAACAGCTGATGAAACTGAGGAAGTAACAAAAAATCTCCTGACACAGAAAAGCCCTTGACAAGATGGTTTCACAGGAGAATTTTACAAAGCATTTAAGAATGAGCTAACCCCTATCCTTCACAGACTATTCCAAAAACTCCAAGAAGACAGATGACTCCTAAACTCATTTTATGAAGCCAGCATCATCCTAATCCCAAAACCAGATAAAGTCATAACAAAGAAAACTTCAGGCTAATATCTCTGATGAACATAGACACTAAAATCCTCAGGAAATATTGACAAACCACTTTCAGCAATGCATTAAAAAGATCATACTCCATGATCAAGTGGAATTCATCTCAAGGATGCAAGGATGGTACAGCATTTGCAAATCAATAAACATAATACATCACATAAATACAATGAAAGGCAAAAATCACATTATATCAATTAATGCTCAAAAAGCATTTGATAAGGTACAGCATCCATTTATGAAAAAACACCCAACAAAGTGGGAATAGATGGAGCATTCCTCAACATAATTAAAGGCCATGCACAGGATATCTACAGCCAATGTCATACTCAATGAGCAAAAACTTAGAGCTTTTCACTTAGATTGGGAACAAGACAAGAATGCCCACTTTCACCATTCCTACTCAACATAGTATTGGAAGTCCTAGCTACAGGAACCAGACAAGAAAAAGAAATAAAAGGCATCCAAATTGGAAAGGAGGAAGCAGAACTATCATTGTTTGCAGATGATGTGATAGTGAACATAAAACATTCTACAGACTCCATGAAAAATCCTCTTGACCTAATAAGTGAATTTGGCAAAAGAGCTGGATACAAAGTCAATATCCAGAAATCAAAGGCATTTTTGTACACCAACACTGAAATATCAGAAAAATAAATAGGGAAAAAATCCCATTTGATAGAGCAATAAGAAAAAAAAAACGTACGTAGGTATAAATTTATCCAAGGAGGTAGAAGACCTATACTCAGAAAACTACACAATACTGAAGAAAGAAATTAAGGAAGACACAAACAAATGGAAGCATGTATCATGTTTGTGGATTGGAAGAATTACCATCATCAAAATGTCCATATTACCCAAAGCAATCTGTAGATTCAGTGCAAACCCTATTAAAGTACCAATGATATATTTCATAGATATAGAACAAACATTTCAAAAATTTATAGGAAATCATAAATGACCCCAAATATCCACAGCAATTTTGAGAAAGAACAAAGTAGAAGGGATCACAAAACCTGATATTAAACTGTATATCAAGGCCACTGTAATAAAAACAACCTGGTACTGGCTTTAGAACAGACACATAGACCAATGCAACAGAATAGAGAGCCCAGAAAGAAAGTCAAGTCTCTATGGTCAATCAATATTTGACAAATGGGGAAGAAGCATAAGATGGAGTAAAAATAGTTTCTTCAACAAATGGTGTTGGGAGAACTGGACAGCTACATACATAAAAAAAAATGAAATTCAAGCACCAACTTACACCATACACAAAAACAAATTCAAGGTGGAGAAAAGAATTAAATATAATAGTGACACCATGAAAGTCCTAAAGGAAAATATAGGCAAGAAAATACCAGATATTCCACACAGCAAATTTTCACAGATACTTCCCCTGAAGCAAGGGGCAGAAAGGAAAGAATAACCAAATAAGATCTCATCAAAATACAAAGCTTCTGCACGGCTAAAGAAAACAGCATTAAAATGAAAGGAGAACCAATGGTATTGGAAAATGTATTTGCCAATGATACTTTGGACAAGGGTTTGATCTCCAAAATATATGAAGAACTCACATGAGTCCACTCTAGGAAGAGAAACAACAGTATTAAAAATGGTCAAAAGACCTGAATAGGTACTTCTCCAAGGAGGACTTACAGAGCACCCAGACACATATGAAAAGATGCTGAGCATCACTAGACATCAGAAAGATGGAAATTAAAATCATGATGAGATACCACTTCACACAGGTGAGAATGGCCATCATAAACAAATCAACAAACAACAAGTGTTGCAGAGGATGTAGAGAAAAGGGAACCCTAGTGCACTGCTGGTGAGAATACAGACTGGTACAGCCCTGTGGAAAACAATATGGAATTTCCTAAAAAAACTAAAAAAGAAATGCCTTTTATTTCTATATCATAGTCATGTGATATTTAGTTTTGAACAAATTTATCACCAATCAATTACATGATTAATGATTACTAATGCTGGAATTATATCCTAAGAACCTTGAAACACCAATCCACAAGAACTTATGCATCCCAATGTTCATAGCATCATAATTTCCAATAGCCAAGTGGTGGAAGCAACCTAAATGCCCATTGCTAAACAATTGGATCAAAAAAGTATGGTACATTTACAAGATGGAATACTATGCAGCAGAAAGAATGAAGTATTTCCTACCCTTTGCAATAGCATGGATGGAACTGGAGATCATTATGCTAAGTGAAATAAGCCAGGGAGTGAAAGATAAATACCATATGATCTCACCTTTAACAGGAACCTAATCAGCAAAACAAACAAGCAAGCAAAATACAATCAGAGACTTTGAAATTAAGAACAATCTGACAGTAACCTGAGGGGAGGTGGGAGGGGATAATGGGAGGGAATGGTGGAAGTGTTTTCAGAAACTACTATAAAGGACACATGGACAAAACTAAAGGGGTGTGTAATCAGGGGAGGGAGGTGGGGGTGACTGGGGTAGGTGGAGTGGTGGGTGGAAATGCAGACAACTATACTGAACAACAATAAAGCAAATATATATGTGAAATAAGGTATAAAATTCAAATGGGTGCATTATTTAACAGTCTCTATGCCAGTAGATCTTTTAAATATTAATATGGTAGCTAGTCTTACTATATTTTATGTGTTTTGTGGCTATCCATGAGGCTCAGGTGAAAAGATTAAAATATTATATAGTGATCCAGCTAGCTATTCATCCAACTCAGGGAAGCACTGAGAAATACTCCTTTGCTATCTTGCTAACAATTACCAAGACCTAATCATTTCTAAACTTTTTTTCAAGATGCTTTAAAGTATCTTGGTATTCAAATTGCATTCTACAATGTACACCTTATGGTCTCTATTTCTTAGAGGTGTATGACAGACATTCACATCCCTAAGTTACCACTGCCCTTTTTGCACAAGAAATCAACTTTTCAATTGCTCCTCACATGCCTCTTGAAAATTTTGTTTGGAACATTCACAATTAATGCCTGAACATGACCCCTTTGTTTGGATTTGTACACAGTTATATGCATAGCCAATCTGCCAGTCCGCGACAGCCTCACACCCAAGCCTCCATTGCTCAGCAGGAATCTAGCAAACCAGATGTCAAATGCATATTTCCTAGTATTTTATGGGATCCACAGAGAGGCTCTCACAGTATGGTTCAGACCTCAGTTTAGTGAAACTTGTCAAAATGAATTGTTTTGTTTCTGTGCTGCAAATGCCAGGTTGAGAAACATGTTTTAGAAAGAAGTCTGCATAAAAGTTAATTTAGGTTTTCATGTTCTTACTAAAAACTCCATGGACTTATGGTTAAGACAAGGTCTTGGGGTTGGGGTGGAGAGTGCAGAAGGAGTCCACTTCTTAAACAAAGTAAAAAATAAGACATTGTCCTCTATCTCAGCTTATTCATCTGTAAGGGAGATGAGATAAGAACTTTGTTCATGAGTTCCTTGACATTTACAATGGTGTTTGAACAGAATTGTGACATTAGGGGACAAGGCACAGTTTCAAGACAGGGTTCTACATCCTTCACCTAGAGAAATACAATTATTAGCATCAGATCATTTGAAAAATTCCCATTTGCTCTCTGGGTTTTTCTAACTTGACATTCCCCATTAGAACACAAATGGTATGGTGGTTTGTTTATTTCAAAAATACACAGTGAAATTGTTCCTGAATCCCTTGCCATTTACAAGTTAATATTTCATGAAAAGGATGCCTTTATTGTATCATGATTAAGAATTTGATTTCTGCATCAGATAGAATGCGGTAAGAACAGTGGTTCTAAAATTCCTTAGTGAAGGTTATTGGACTTGCTCAAGGATCTTAGACTCTTAAGTATTATTATTGACCCTGATCCATTATAGCCCTTTCATCAATTCTTATAGAAAATAAAAACTATATGCTGGGTCACATGTAAATACTGTATTTTCCACAATCACTGACTTTATTTGTTGTCCATGATTTTCTCAGTTATCTATCAGTCAGCCAAAGCCATGCTCAGCTGTTGGCATTTGAGAGATGTTTTAGCTCACCTGTAGTTTTTGAGCCAAGCTTGGGCAAGCACATTATATCAAGAGGTTCAGAGCCAGCAGGTACTAGACCAAGTATGGCTGCTATAGATTGAGCATCTGGGTTTGTATTATTCTTGGTGTCCATAAAATCACAATCTTCCCTTAACCCTAGGAGGTTGCCATTTTTGCTTTTCTGCTTTAAGTCCCTTAGCATGTTTCTATGACCACAGCCTTGTCTCAAACCCCAGTTTATGTATTTCTGGCATTTGCTTATCAGTCTCTATCTGGGACACAATCTCTACTGTTTTATGGGCAGATCTCCTGGGACTGTACACTTTGTGAGAGTTCACTGGACTTTTGGTATCATTTACCAGCTCTTCTATACATATTCACTCTATCCTCCCTTTGAAGCTTTTTAGCAAATTTCTTATCAAGTCTAACTGAATTTTTCAGCCTTTCTTAACTACTGGAATTATCACTGATGTTTTTAATCTCAGTATTTCACTTAATTATGGATTATAATTTCCCTGGTGTATAACTTGTTTCCTTTGCAGGTGGCAAACCACTTCTGAGCTTGCTTTGAATCCTCTATGTGTCAGCCCTATGTTAATATCTGTTAATGTATAGATTGATTTTATTATAGAATAAAGAAAGGATTTGCTGTATACCCATAACTAAAAGCCTTTTGTTATGTCAAAACTCAATAATTTAGATGCTAATGTTAGAATTCAAGGACCATGGTTCAAATCTTAGGTGTTTCACCTATACTCTCTTACAGAAATTTAAACTTTCTGACTCTCAGTTTGTTCATATTTAAAATAGAGGTAATGTATCTACCTACTATTTATTTCTTGAGGATTAAATTCAATAATTTATGTGAAAATGATTTGTAAGGAACAATGTTATTACTAGGAGTCCTATATTTTATAAAAATTAGTGTCAAGATGATTTTCTGTTTCACTTTTATTATGCTTCTACTACAAACATCCTTATCTCATAGTCATGTGATATTTAGTTTTGAACAAATTGATTTGCTTCCAAAATGTGTGCACCTTTTTGGTCTCATTGGCAGATATGTTAACCACTGATGGCCTGTCAACTGAGAAGCTAATCAAGGCTGTCTTACTCATATTGTTGGATTCAGATCTCACAGAGAGGAAGATACAGATATTTCTGACCTCAAACACTGGGATGGGAAAATGAAAGATTCTTAAAGAGAAGATAAAGACAATAAAGTACACTTCATTGGTTTTACTCAGATAAAACCTTTACTGTCTTTTGAGCTAGAGTTGAGCTCACAGAACTGCTGTTCCCAGTGGGTGGGCTCTGGCAGGCAGAGAGTGCTGGTGATTTAGAAGCCCCTCAACTGTGTTGTGAACAAAAATGAAAGAGGCTGAATTTGACTTTTTCTCTTGAATCAGTTACTTTTTTAAAAGCCAGTTATTTGTAGTGAATATTTGTCTTTTCTGTTCTGCAAATTATTTATTAAAATAGTTCTTAAGAAACACCTCTTTGGAATCCTGTTTGGGAGGACACTTTGAAAATTTAAGATAAACAATTTCTTTTTTCGTCATCAGATCCTGTTACAGGGAGGTTTGTGGCTCTCTGCTCCATAAGTTCTGATACACAGCTCTCTCAGAAGCCATGCATGGCAGGGTTAGGAGCACCATGCATCACTGAACTGGCTTCTTTCAAACACTTTGGGTAGAGCACTTACTAACAATTTTTATCAAGTAAAAATGTTATTACACTCTGCACAATTCATGAAGAGATATTAGGGTAGTGTACAGAGCTGGTGAGATTTCTCTATTGATGTAGTGAGCTATTTGAAGACATCTACATGATATCACAGAATCTGGTAGAAGGTACACAGTATGTGCTTGCTAAACTAATAATTATATAAACTGAGGCCAACTCTGCATGTGATTTTTAAATCCTGTTTATGGCATTTATGCCAGCCAGGTGCTTGTTTGGCCTATTCAAAACACTTCCACTGACATGGAACTCCCCAGTTCAGGACTTAGCAAACAGGGCTGAGTTGGCTCAGAATTAAAATGATAGTTTTAACCTTCCTCTTCTGCCTCTTGTCTCCATGTTTACTAGCACCTTCCCCACCTTCTTATACCAACATGATCTAAATCCTCTTTCCTTGGCACTTCTTCAACCCCATCTAAATCTTCTCCCAAGTAAGGTTTTGACAAACCCTTCATTCTGAGGCATAAACAAACTGCCTCAGGAACTGTTGTACCTCAGAATATTACCTCCTCTTGGGGTCATTTGTGTGTTATCAGACCACATATCTTTAAATTCAAAATTAATCTCTATGACTAAAATTTCAGGCTTCTCTTAAAAGCTGGTAGAGAATTCCTCCATTCTTCTCTTGTCAGCAAGGCCTTCCAGGACCCCGGAATCATGTCTTGTGGTATCAACCCTGAGCAGAATCTAAGAGGAAGCATAAGCAAGTATCATCGAGTGTCCTAGCCTCAAGGTTAGCAAAGACCCCCTTATTTCTGCCCAGGTATTTTGTTTTAGCCTCTCTATTTTACCAATGGCAACATATTCTCCAATTTCATCACATTGGAATATTTTATTATTTTCCTAGTAAGTCATTTTCTGTGATTTTGGAAAGAAAAATTTTGAACAGTCACATTCCTAAAATATTTCATCTAATTTTTGATACTTTCATTCTCCCAAGAAAATAGAAACATTTTTTATTCAGGGAACTATTTTGTGGACATTGTAATCAATCCTAAAGAAGGCTTCTCAGTTTGAGGGGCAGCCGGCCCATTTAACTGAAAGTAAGTCCTAGAGCCAGCACCAGACCCAGGACTGGAAATTAGCAGATGCTCTGAGCATATGCCTGGGTAATGAAAATTTGTAAACCAGGTCCTGCTGGCTTCCCTATCCCCCTGAGACCCTCTGCAGCCTGGAAAGGGTTTGAGTTGATTTTTTAAAAACATTTTATTTATCTATTTTTAGAGAGGGGGGAGGGAGGAAGAAAGAAAGGGAGAGAAATATTAATGTGTGGTTTCCTCTTGCACATTCCTCATTGGGGACCTGGCCCACAACCCAGGCATGTGCCCTGACTAGGAATCAAACCAGTGACCCTTTGGTTCACAGGCCTGCACTCAATTCACTGAGCTACACAAGCCAGGGCAGTTTGAGTTGATTTTTGTACCTGCTTAAAGATGTGTAGAATATACCAACAGAGCAAGAATATTTTAAAATAAAAGGAAGGCTGTGCTTATTGCTCTTGTCACCAGGTTGGTCCTAGTAGCGGTACCTTTCCCTTTGATACCTAGAGGAGGCCTTTTTAAATGGAAGTATTGCCTGAGATTGCATGGGGACCTGCTATTGTTTCCATGGGGAAAATGCTGAATGCATGTATTCTATTTACAGCTAGTCGCTTGAATCCCAAGACAAATACACATATAGCAAAGTAGCAGTGGGAAGAGCAAAATGAAAGCACTAAGTTGGCAGTTGGGTATAAAGAACAGAGATTGTTCTAAAAGAGAAATGTCAGGCTGCAGGTTATCAGGCACTTATGTACATGCAGGCAATAGCACGAACAGATTCACAGATGTGAATAGAGGACAAGGATGACCATGATGCATCTTAGCAGAGGGCACCAAGGCTGTATGCCCTTACCTACTTTCCATGGTGAGTATTTTAAGAGGAGGAGGGCAGTCAGCACATTTCCCTTTTGCATAGTGAGTGTCTAGGATCATTAGGACCCAAAGTAGAAAAATGGAAATAATTTGACAAAATGCCCAGAGGCATCACATGATATAAATCATGACATTTTTCACATATGTAGAGGCTTGCTTCAAAGTGTGCATTGCTTTTAAAAAGGAGGGCTTTAAAAATGTAGATGCAGACTCAACTTTTAGCTCTTTAAACTAATGCAGTTATGGAGGATACACAAGACAAGCAATATTTTTTAAGGGAGATAATCAAAATCATGCATGTATGGCTCTAGAGAGCAAAGTATATGTGACTGTCTATATGTGTGTGCACAGATTTGACATTCTGTGTATTGATTAATATTAAAATGTAATTGTCTTTTATGAGTACACTACAGGAAGCCTGAGAAACACAATATTAGACTTGATTCTGGATCTGTACTGCTGTTGCCTTGCTGTATAACCCTGGATAAGTCATACCTTTCTGGCTGTTGCTGACAAAATGAAGGAATTGTTATTGCTATCCCTTTGAGATATATCCCAGCTATAAAGTGTAATGATTTTATTGGTCTAAGTATATTTCATAATAGTGAATTTTTGAATAAGTATTGGAGCTGGTGGACATATGAAGAAGGACACAATGAAAATAACCCAGTAAGGTAAAGGAAGTAAGTCTTTGGGAACAAAAAATTAGATCATTTGAGCCAGAAGCAGACACTGAGAGTAGATTTATATATCCTTGCTGTGGGTATTCGTTTTGTGTTCTCAGAGGCTGGAATGTGACATGAGCTAGGACTCTGCTTCGTCCCTCAGGAACTAGGTGATCCATTGTTTCCTGTGTAGTAAATGGTTGTGGTACATGGGCCTCCATCCCAGCCTTGGCTGGTCCCCTCCTTGTGGCCTGAATTGTAGACTGAAACCAAGTCTTTAGCCCTGGTGGTCAATGCAGTACCAACAACCATAGGCCCACCAAAACCCATTTGCCAGTGCAGCCCAAGTGATGGGAAAAAGAAAAGAAGGATGTTTCTGGGAATGTGGGGAAATGTCTACATTGGCAAAGCTACCATTTACAAAAAGAAAGTCCTTTTTAATTGCAATAAACCTTATATTGTGCAAATATAAAGATTTTCTTTTAATTGAACACTTCATATCATGTTTCTTAACAGCTGTCTGGAGCCAAGGTGGAGTCCTGCAGCTCATGGCATAGGGGAACAGTGAGAGGAAAAGACTATGAAAAGTCTTTTCCTGTACTATGAAAAGTCTTTTCCTGTAAGGTCTCAACAATCACTTACTTGACTTTCTTGAGAAACCAGTGATTTTAAGAGTAAAGTTTCATGGAGAAAGAATGGGATTTCTAATGAAAAAAAATCTGCAAAAAGAAGGAGAACTGGGGAATTTCATCTTTGAGTTTTGTTATATGTCCAAGAACAGAGGAAACAAATGAACAGGGTGTAAGGAAAAAAGCTCTTAGGGGAACTGGGATGATGAAAGGAAGAGATGGAGGAATAAGATGGCCCAAATGGACCTGCCCTAATCTCCTCTCTCTCAGAGTTACCTATAGGTCTCTAGTGACTATGATAAGGTCTTGAGTTTTCTACATGCACCAAAAGGAAGAAGAGACGCATATTGATGGCTTTGGTTAGAGTAGTGCCCCATAAAATTGGAAACCCACCTGGATTTGAGAGCTGTGGGGTGAGCCACTGAGCAGGGGTGACTGAGTAGCTAAATTCCTTTCATCATATGAATTTTAATGAGCCAAGTGGTTGTAAGGATGTGCCATATTTGACTCAAGACCTTCTTTATTCTTATAACCTAGCGTATTTCCAATTTCTTTAAATTAAAATAAAAAACACCAAGGCAGTACTTTATTTTCTGTCTTTGTTATCAGTAAAGTTGAGTTACTTCATTGCAGGGGGATAACTCTGTGGTCTAGATCCTTAGAACATGAAAACAAAACAAATGGATGTGCATCAGAGCTCCCAGAGGTGGAGTTGCGCTCTAGAATCTACCCATTTAAAAGGCTCCCCAGGTAATTTTGTGGGCATGCAGGTTTCAGAGCCCTTGTACTAAAAAAGCCACTGAGATACCATTTTTTATTTATATATTTAAGATTAGTTTTTTTCTCAATCTATTGTCCTTCAGGTATAATCTTAAGTCAGGTGATGTTTGTTGGGAAGTGTGCATTTTCCCAGCCATGTCATCAAGCACATAGTTGGGCTGATGTCCCAGCAAGGAGAACCAGCTGGATTTATGAAGCTCCCTTCTATAGGCTTTCTGGAGAGATATCACTCTTCTTATAATTTTCTCTGTGATGGGGAGACCCTGATAATCAGGTATGTGGAAGTTTAGGAACATTTCTCCAGCTGTGTTCCATGGAGAACTCATGCAGTGAGGGAGAATGAAAGTTGTAAGGGGCAAATAAATATGTAAAATGAAAATGCCCAGAGGCACTTTTCATGACCAATTTCCATAACCAATTGTCATGGAAGGTCACAATTGGTTATGGAAAAGTTTAAGTGGTGAGGAATCCAATAGGGGGAAGAATTATTTAGGTAAATTTTTGACCAAATGAAACCATTTAATCTTAAAATTTTGTGAGACAAGGTATATTGTGCAAATGTTGACATGTGGCATCCTTTGGAGAAAGCTTAATAAACAGCTCTGCAGTTAACATGGAGAGAAAATGAACGTTACCTTAACTCCTGGTTGTATAAACTGGTTATAGTACTTCATGTCATTAAAATTACAGACTTAATTTTTCCAAGCCTCAGTTTCTTTACTTCTAAAACAGGGGGACATGAACACCAAGTGAATTAATACAGTTACAGCCCAGCAAAGTGTTTGCCATAGAGTGGATATTTTATTGGTGTTTATACCTGGTTTTACCCCCTTTCATGGTGTTCAAAACAGTGGCTGAATTACACCACATAATCAAGTGCCAGGCCAACCCACCTGCATGCCTTGGTAGAGGTGCAAACATACTCATGTTTATTTCTTACATGAGCCCACCATGACTTAAGCTTCCTCAAGCCAGAGACCATGCCTTACTTAACATTGAATCTCAGTACAGGATTGTCATGGTCTTATTGATGTTCTGATGTGGACCCTGGCTCATGGGGTGCCCCACATTGTGGATGACACATGACAAATTCATATGGACTACCAAGTCCTGTGGAGGAAAAGGGACGGTGTGGCTTCTCTTTCAAGAGAAAAAAAAGTCGCAGAGCGCCTTGGCCACTCTCAAGCAGAGAGTGCCCCGACCTTTCCCTTGACAAGCTTTTATTGCTCTTCTGGGCACATTACATGATGGCCCTCATTTACTATGCACAGGTTCATTTTAGGTGGTTACCTTTTACAGAAAACAAAAGAGAGGATGCAGCTAATCACCTCATAGAAGAAGGATATTTGCAAATGCAAAGGGAAAGGTGGTTGAACTGGTTACACTCATCCCTGGAAGGTTTAACACAGACTTTAGGAAGTTACAGTAAGTACTTGCTGCCTCAATTCAGGGTGAGGGAGTTTTAGGAAAAAGCAAGTCTCAAAGCAGCCTAAGTACAATGCAGGCCTGATTCCCCATGGGAGAACCTATCTGTGGGCATAGGTCCTGTGCATCTCCAAGTGGGAGCAGGGCCCATGCCACGCAGAATGGTCTCTTATAATGCTGTGTAATGGATAGTACCTCCCCAAACAGTAGGAATTTGGTGTTTTCTATTCTTTACTCTTTTATTCATATCTTGCCCTTTCTAGTTAAATATTTGGAGTTCACTCCTGGTGAAAATGGAGTTTAATTTTTTTGGCCCTTCTCTATACTCGGAAGAGAGGATGAGGGCTGGCAGGTAGGAACTTCAAGTTATACCAGACATTGCTGAAAAAGACAGGGTCCTCCCTTTCCACATACTGCAGCATCCTGCTTCCATATGTACATTCTGATGCCTGCAGAACACATTGTTTTGAAATTGAATGTAGAACATAAGTTTCCTGCCAGTATGGTAGTACTATAGTCACAGTGAACAACAGCCTTAAAACCATGAAGGTAAGGAAGCAGACAAGGGACTTGACTCTTACTGATCAACTCACACGCATAGGTCACTCTACTGGGCACTTCACTTTCATTATTTCTTCCAAACCTCACAGCAGCTTTGTGAAATAGATATTATTGTCTCAATGTTAGATGGCACTCAGGATATAAGTAAAGTAGCAAGTACACAAGGCAGTTGATGACTTTAATAAAATGGAGCAAATATTTTTCATTTTCTCCTCTGGAGAAACAGGTGGGCTGAGATCCATTTAGTAACTTTTCCAGGTCATAGTTAAAAAAAAATGGCGAAAACAGAATTTGAACCAGGCACTCTGACTCAAAAATCTATGCAGACTCTGCACTAATACATGGCCTTTCAGAATAGGTAAAGAAATGAGGCTTCATGTGCTGAGGTATAATGCTACTTTCTTCTTCTCTCTCTTTTGTTTTGACCTTTTAAAATTGAGAAATAGAACATAAAAAGAAAAAGTGAAATAATCACAACTACAATTAATTTTATACAGCTAATATTGTGAAGTCACCCTCCTAACCCTTTGCACTTCTAAATTCCAGAAACGACCATCACAACCCCAGACCCAATCAAGGAAATTATACTTGCTCCCTTCTAGGTTATCCTTCTTACTTTTCTTTATAGTTTGCATCCATCCAGTTCCATCCATGCTGTTGCAAAGGGTAGGAGCTCCTTCTTTCTTTCTGCTGCATAGAATTCCATTGTGTAAATGCACCATAGTTTTCTGATCTATTCACTTGCTGATGGGCATCTAGGCTGCTTTCAACACTTGGCTATTGTACATTGTGCTGCTATGAACATTGGGGTGCATAGGTTCTTTTGGGTTGATGTTTCAGGGTTTTTAGTATATAATTCTAGCAGTGGAATTGCTGTGACAAAAAGCAGTTCCATTTTTAGTTTTCTGAGGAAATTCCATACTGTTTTCCATAGTGGTTGTACCAGTCTACAAACCCACACACAGTGCACTAGGGTCCCCTTTTTTCCACAACTTCTCTAACACTTGTTGTTTGTTGTTTTGTTTATGATGGCCATTCTGACTAGTGTGAAGTGGTATCTCATTGTGGTTTTAATTTGCATCTCTTTGATAGCTAGTGATACTGAGCATCTTTTCATGTGTCTCTGGATCCTCTCTATGTCCTCCTTGGAGAATTATCTGTTCAAGTCCTTTGCCCACTTTTCAATTGGGTTGCTTGTCTTCTGAGAGTGGAGTCATGTAAGTTCTTTATATATTTTGGAGATTAAACCCTTGTCTGAAGTATCATTGGCAAATATGTTTTCCTATGCAGTTGGTTCCCTTTTCATTTTAATGCTGTTTTCTTTAGCAGTGTTGAAGCTTTTTATTTTGATGCGATCCCATTTGTTTATTCTTTCCTTTATGTACTTTGCTCTAGGGGACATATCAGTAAAAATGTTTCTGTGTGAAATATCTGAGATTTTCCTTCCTATGTTCTCCTCTAGGACTTTAATGGTGTCACAGCTTGTATTTAAATATTTTATCCACCTTGAATTTATTTTTGTGTAAGGTGTAAGTTGGTGCTCAAGTTTCATTTTTTTGCATGTAGCTATCCAGTTCTCGCAACACCATTTGTTGAAGAGACTATTTTTACCCCATTTTATGTTGCTGACCCCTTTGTCAAATATTAATTGACTGTAGAGACTTGGGCTTATTTTGGGGCAGTCTTTTCTTTTCAGTTGGTCCTTGTGCCTGTTTTTATGCCAGTACCAGGCTGTTTTGATTACAGTGGCATTGTAATACAGTTTGGTATCAGGTATTGTGATCCAAAATTGTGTTTTTTAAAAATTTAGATTAATGAAATATATTTTTAGAGCCATGTTATGTTCACAGAAATGTTGAATGGGCAGTACAGAGAGTTCCCATTTACTCCAATTTATACACACACACACAACGTTCCCCTTTATCAATACCCTGCACCATGGTGTTACATATGCTACAATCAATCTTGCATTGACACATCATTACCACTCAAAATGCATAATTTACATTAAGGTTCACTCTTAGTGTTATACATTTCAGTGGATTTGGATAAAAGTGCAACAACATGTATCCATTATTGTTATCATAAAGAATAATTTTGCTCGCTTAAAAAATCCTCTGTGTTACACACATTCGTCTCTCCTTCCTCCAACCCATGGAAGCACAGATATTTTATTGTCTTCATAATTTGGCCTTTTCCAGAATGTCATGTAGTTGAAATCATATAGTGTGTAGCCTTTTCAAGTTGGCTCCATATTTATATGTAGATTTTTTTTGATTAAATAATTTTTTAAATTATTTTAATGATTGTTCAAGTACAGTTTTCTCCTCTTTACTACCAATCAAGCCCACCCACCCCCCCTCCCAACTTCCCTCCCATTACCACCCTCCCCCTAGCTTTTATCCATGTGTCTTTTAACTTTTTTCCTGTAAACCCTTCCCCTTTTCCCCTGAAATTCCCTCTTCTCTCTCCTCTGGTTACTTTCTGCCTGTCATCTAATGCAGTGTCTTTGACTATATTTTGCTTGTTTCTTTGTTTTGTTTTTTAGGTTCCTGTTAAAGGTGAAATCATATGTAGATTGATAGCTCATTTTGTTTTAGAGCTAATTGACACCCCATTGTCTATATGTACCACAGTTTATTTATTCACTCACCTACCGAAAGATCTTTCTTGGTTGCATCCAAATTTTGACAATTATGAATAAAGCTGCTATAATCATCATGTGCAGGTTTTTTCATATAAGTTATCAAGCTCTTTGATTATATACCAAGGAGTATGGTTACTTGATTGTATAGTAAGAGTATGTTTTGTTTTTTTAAGAGTTTTCCAACTGTCTTGTAAAGTGGCTCCACCAGCTTTCATTTCCACCACCAATGTGAGGGAGTTCCTGTTTCTCCACATCCTCTCTAATATTTGGTGGTGTCAGAGTTTTTAATTTGGTCCCTACTAATAGGTCTGTAGTGATATCTCATTATTTTAATTTGCAATTCAACAATGACATAAGATGTTGAACATTTTTTCATATGCTTTATTTCCATCTGTATATCTTCTTTAATAAAGTGTCTATTCATGTCTTTTTCCCATTTTCTATTGAGATTTTTATGATTTTAATTATTTTTTAAAATATATTGTTGTTCAGTTTCAGTTGTCCTGCCTTTTTCCCCATCACTCACCCTTACCCTTCCATTCACACTCCCACAGTCAATCCTCCTGTATTGTTTGTGTCCATGAGTCCTTTATTCATGTTTCTTTGTTGCCCCCCTTTCTTTCCCTGTTATCCCCTATCCTCCTTCCCTCTGGTCACTGTCCATTTATTCTTTATTTCCAAGTCTCTGGTTTTCTTTTGCTCATTTTTTATTTGTTGTTGTTGTTGATGATTAGATTTCATTTATGGGTGATATCATATGGTTTTTGTCTTTCACTGCCTGGCTTATTTCATTCCACTTTCATTTATGCTGTCTCAAAGGGTAGAAGTACCTTCTTGCTTTCTGCTGTGTAGTATTCCATTGCATAAATGTATCACAGTTTTTTGATCTACTCCTTTATTGATGGGCCCTTACACTGTTTCCAGCACTGGGCTATTGTAAATTGTGCTTCTATGAACATTGAGGTGCATAGGTCTTTTGAATTGGTGTTTCAGGATTCTTAGGGTATAGTCCCAGCAATGGAATCACTGGATCAAAAGGCAGTTCCATTTTTAGTTTTTTGAGTAAATTCCATACTGTTTTCCACAGTGGTTGCACCAGTCTGCATTTCCACCAACAGTGTACTAGGGTTCCCTTTTGTCCACAACCTCACTGTGTTTTCTTATTATCGAGTTTTAAGAGTTCTAGGTATATTTTGAAATAAGTTTTTTTTAATCAGATATGTATTATGCAAATATTTTGTCCCAGTCTGTGGTTTGCCTTCTTATTCTCTTGGCATTAACTTTTAATCAGCAAAAGTTTTAAATTTTAAATAAAGCCCAACTTATCAATTATTTCTTTAATGCATTTTACCTTTGGTATTATATTAAAATTTTTCATCATACCCAAGCTTATCTAGATTTTCTCTTATGTCATATTCTAGGAATTTTATAGTTTTGCATTTTACTTGATGGTATATAATCCATCTTTAGTTAATCTTTAGTTAATCTTGTGAAAATGTAACTTCAGGATCTAGAATTATTTTTTGCATGTGAATGTTCAGTTGTATCAGGATCATTTATTAAAAATACTATGTTTTCTCCATTGTATTGTGTTTGCTACTTTGTCTAAGATCAATTCATTATATTTATGTGAGTCAATTCTCTTCTATTGGCCTATTGTCCATTATTTACCTAATACCACACTATCTTGATTACTCTAGCTTTATAGTAAGTCTTGAAGGCAGGTTGTGTCAGTCCTCTAATGATCTCCTTTAATATTATGTTGGCTGTTATTGTTCTTCTGCTCTTCATATCAACTTTAGAATAAATTACTGGGATTTTGACTTGGCTTGCATAAATCTATAGATCAAGTTATGGAAAACCAACATGTTGACAATATTGTCTTCTTATCTGGGAACAAAGAATAATTCTTCATTTATTTAGTTCTTTTTTAATATCTTTCATTATAATTTTATAGTTTTCTTTGAATAGATCTTGAACATATTTTGTTATATTTATACCTAATAGATATTTTTGTTGCTGATGTAAATGGCAAAATGTATTTATTTCAAATTCTATTTATGCATTGATAGTATATGGTAAAGCAATGGCTTTTGTACATTAATCTTGTATTCTGAAATGTTTCTGTAATCACTTATTAGTTCCAAAAGGTCTTTACTCAATTCTTTTGTATTTTCTATGTAAATAATCATGCTGTCTATGGTCAAAGACAGCTTGATTTCTTACTTCCAAATCTGTAGACCTTATATTTCTTTTTCATGTTTTATTGCCTTAGCTGGGACTTCCAGTATGATGTTGAAAAACAGTGATGAGGACAGAAATCCTGCAGATTTTCTTGATCCTAGCAGACAAGTTTCTAGCTTCTTACCACTAAATATGATGTTAGCTGTGGTTTTTTAAGTTAAATTTATCAGGAGTGTCATTGATTAATAAGATTATATAGGTTTCAAGTGTACATTTCTGTGATACATGATCTGTGTGTTCCATTGTGTGCTTACCACCTAAAGTCAAATCATCTTTCATCACCATATATTTGTCCCACTTTAAGCTTTACTACCCCCTCCCCCCAAAAATTTCCCTCTGGTAACCACAATACATAGTTTGTGTCTATGAGGTTAAATTTTACATACCATATATGAATGAAATCATATGGTTCTTAGCTTTCTGATGGACTTATTTCACCTAACATGGTATTTTCAAGGTCCAGCCATGTTGTCTCAAATGGTTGTATTTCATCTTTTCTTATGGCTGAGTAGTATTCCATTGTATATTTTTGTAGATTTTCAAATATATGTATTGATTATGCTATTACAGTTGCCCAATTTTTTCTCCGCTTTATCCCCCTCCACCTAGTACCTCCATTTAAGCTAGCATCCCCACCTTAGTCCATGTCCATGGGTCATACATATAAGTTCTTTGGCTTCTCCATTTCCTATACAATTCTTAACCTCCCCCTACCTATTTTGTACCTATCAATTATGTTTCTTATTTCCTGTATCTTTCCCTCATTATCCCCTTCCCCCTCTATGCTGATAACCCTCCTTGTGATCTCCATTTCTGTGACCTGTTCTTGTTCTAGTTGTTTGCCAATTTATTTATTTTTTTAGGTTCTTTTGTTGATGGTTGTGAGTTCACTGTCATCTTACTATTCATAGTTTTTATCTTATTTTTTCTTAGATAAGTTCTTTTAATATTTCATATAATAAGGGCTTGGTGATGATGAACTTGTTTAATTTCTCCTTATCTGGGAAGCACTTTATCTGCCCTTTAATTCTAAATGATAGCTTTGCTGGATAGAGCAATCTTGGATGTAGGTCCTTGTCTTTCATGCCTTTGAATGCTTCTTTTCAGCCCTTTGTTGCCTGCAAGGTGGTCTGAGATCTGGCATTGTGTGATTTCCAGTCTTTTGAGATGTGTTTTGTAGTCCACAATGTGATTTATCTTAGTGAAACATTCCATGTGAGTTTACAAAAAAATGTGTAATCTTCTGTTAGATAACATATGATGTAATCTATAGATGTCAAATAAATCTAGTTGATTGATGATGCTGTTGAGTTCAATTATGTCCATACTGATTTTCTGCTGGATTTGTTCATTTCTGATAGGTGTATATTAAAGTCTCCAAGTATAAAAGTAGATTTACCTATTTATCCCTGAAGTTTTCAGGTTTTCACATTTTGTTTCGTAGGTTTCAATATTATATTGTTAGGTGAATATACATTAAGTCTTGTTGTACCTTCTTGCAATGTTGACAACTTTCTCATTATGTAGCATTCCTATTTATCCCTAACGATTTTCCTTGCTTTTAAATCTGTTCCGTCTGAAATTAATATATCTATTCCCGTTTTCTGTTGATTAGTTTAACATGCTATATTTTCCCCTATACCTTTACTTTGAATTTCTATGTTTCTTCATATTTAATATGGGTTTCTTATAGATAATATGTAGTTGGGTCTTATTTTCCAATCATCATACAATCTTTGTGTTTCAACTGGTGCATTTACATAAAGTGATTATTGGTATAATTGTATTAATATCTGCCATATTTGTTACTGTTTTCTACTCATTGCCTTTGTTCTTATTTGTGTCTTCATACTTTCAAAAAATAGTACACTGCTCTTGCATGAACTTTATAGTAATAACATATTCCTAATTCTTTTATCTTTCTCTTTATATTACTTCTGTAATTTATTTCACTTATACATAATGATGCATAAGCAGATATGTATACATTTGTAGGTATATCTATGAACATATATATGCAAAGATAATCAAATTCATAATTGCTAATATTATTTTGAACAAAATGTTTATTTTTAAAAAATATTTTATTTATTTATTTCCACACAATAGGAGGGAGAAAAAGTGGCAGGGGAATATCAATGTGTGGTTACCTCTCTTGTGCCCCCAACTGGGGATCTGGTCTGAAA
This sequence comes from Tonatia bakeri, assembly GCA_004024845.1. Lineage (NCBI taxonomy): Eukaryota > Metazoa > Chordata > Mammalia > Chiroptera > Phyllostomidae > Tonatia > Tonatia bakeri. The sequence goes on from PVIA01000063.1 coordinate 354,656, forward strand.
TCCAGGTATGTGCCCTGATTGGGAATCAAACCAGTGACCCTTTGTTTCTCAGGTTGGGTTGACGCTTAATCCACTGAGCCACACCAGCAAGGGCAAAATGTTTCTTTACATCAATTAAAAAGAAAAATGAGTTTTCCCTTATTTATTAACTGATCCTTTTTCTTTTTTTCATGTTGATTCAAATTTCCTTCCTTAATAATTTTCTTCTCTCTGAAGAATTTCTTTTAGCACTTTTTGCAAGACATGTCTACTGGCAAAACTTTCAATTTTTGTTTGTGTGAGAAAGTCTTTATTTTTATTTAATTTTAAAGATAATTTATGAGGGTATATAATTCTAGGTTGGTGGTGGTTCTTGCCTCTCAACATTTTAAATATTTAATTTTACTCTCCTTTTACTTGCATGGTTTTTCAGAGGAAGTTAGATGTAGTTCTTACTTATGCTTCACCTTTAAAGTGTTTTCATCTGCTGGTTTCTGCCAATATTTTTTGTTATCTTTAATTTTCTGTAGTTTGAATATGATATGACTATGTGTATTATTATTTTATTGGTATTTGTTCTGGTTGGATTTTTCTGAGCTTCCTGGATCTGTGGTTTAGTGTCTAACATTAATCTGGGGAAATGTCACTCATTATTTCTTAAAAGATTTCTTCTGTTGTTTTCTTTCTTTCTTTCTTTCTTTCTTTCTTTCTTTCTTTCTTTCTTTCTCTTATTTCTTATTTCAATTTGTTATTCCCATTATGACTTATAATACATTTGTAGTTAAATTGCTTCCAGGTCCATGATGCACATTCACAAACTATATTTTTAGAAGAAATGAAGGGTGAGCAGAATCCCATGACTTTCAGGAGAATACACAACTTCCTCTGCTGTTCCCACATATTTAAATTCAAGTGTTGTTTATGATTTTATAATGGTATGTATAATCACACAACAGAAAAGTGCCAGAAAGGGCTTCTGGCTAAGACAGACACCCCCAAAATGAGGTATTTATTCAAAAAAAGCTCAAAACTCTTATTCCCTGAATCCTTCCTTATGCTTAATATCTGGAAATTTGAAGGAAAAATACATTTTTATCAATTGTTCAAAAGCTTTGGTTGTTCTGCGATAGTTACCTTCCACAGACTCAGGCTGAAACAGTTATATGAATAAATTAACCACTTTGTTCCTTCATGAGTGTTTTTGTTCACTTTTCTGAAGATGTAGCTTCAGGGTCATTCCAGGCCACTCTTTAGCTTGGAACGGAGGTCTACTCACAGTGGAGTTGGCTGTCTCACTGTAGCACCAGCTGGTTGTCTCTGGTAGGAAAGAATTGAAAGAGTGTTTTACACCATGGAAATTGTCTTCCAGGCCCAGATGGACTGTCGCTGTTCTAGCTTTGACAGGCCAGGATAGATATATTCAGAAAGCCTTCCAGCTATTTAGTACTTCTTCCAAAACACTGTCAGCACCCATGCTAGGATGCAGGGAGTGGGAAGGAAGTCTAAGTAGGGAACTAAGCCTAGTTTGTATATATTTGCATAATTATCTTGCAGTGAATGGATGTGTGACTGGCAGAAGTGTGGAGGTTGCCTATGGTCACTGAAAGCCAGGAAGGAGTTGAAGTCCCCTAGGTCAACACCTCTAATTCCATCATGAAAACTCTGTGAATTTATGCGTCAGGTTAAAAAATAATAAATAAATACATACATTTACACATACTAAAATAAAATAAGATAAGATAATAAAATATAAAATAAAATAAAATAAAATAAAATAAAATAAAATAAAATAAAATAAAATAAAAACTCCAAATCTGCTCACCTGGGAGCTGAAGAGATAAGTTTTGACCCCAGCTCTTGAGTATACTTCCCGTTGTTTCAAGAGCATAGAGTGGGGAAGAAAGAAAGGAGGAGAGGTCTCCATTCAGTGGAGTTGGCTGTCTCGCTGTAGAACTAGCTGGGAAGGAGGAAAGAGGTTAGCAGTCAGAGCTCTCTGGTCACCAGGGAGCAAAGATACTGGCAAAAGCAAGGATTTAAAAATCAAATTATCAACATATATGGAATTCACAGCAGAAGCACCCTGAATTTAAATATATCTCTATGACTATTGGTAAAATGATGGGGTTATGAGCTATTAATATAACTGTGCCTGTCACAGATAGAAGGGGATTTGGGAGAGAGAGAGAAAAAAAAAGAGTGAGAGAGACCTTTACCTGAGTTATAAAAACTAATCTGTTTTCAGGTAAAATATATCACTTTTAGGACTAACTTTCATGTCTTTGCTTTGCAATTTTTTAAATTAGAGCTTCCAAAATTTCTGGAATTTTATCAGTCATGGGGAGCAGAAGAAGGAAAATGATGTCCCTGGGCTGCTTTATTTACTGACAGTTTGTCCCTCACAAAACAATTTTTTAAGTTGCAGAGACTCCTAAAATGTCAAATGTTTATTATTATGCCAATATTCATAGCATCATAAATTTTAAATAAAATTTCTTCAAGCTCCCTAGACTTATACATTTAAAAAACAATAAAATTCTTGATATGGAATTTAATCTTACTGTTTGTCATAAGGAAATCTTGAGTGTTTTTTTCAAAGGAAAATACAATATTTTCAAAGGAAAATAAAAATATTTTTTGCTTTGATTTGCATCAATATCTAAGTACATATTATAAAACTCTGGTTTCATAATAATCTATCCTTTAAAAAATCATTTGTAAAATATTTTTATTTCTCTAACATTTTTTTTTTCAGCACATTAAATAAGTCATTGCTCTTTTTAGGTGGGAATTACTAATTGTGTTTTGATGGACAATGTTTAATTCATTGGGCTATTCCTTACCATACATAACTCTAGTAATGACCCTATGATGATGTATTATAAAAAGGCTTGAAATAAACTTTTTTAAGAGAACAGTTGTGACAGGAACAGGTTTTCTTGGGTAAGGTAACTGACTTATACTCTACACTGTAAATGGCTGTGTTTTCAGTGAAACATCACACTGGCTATTAGCCAGTTTCATGTAAATAGAAAAAAAGTACTCTCTTCTGTGGCAGTATTTCCATAACTTTCCTCATATAATAGTTCAACATGCTCTAGATTTTGTCTAAGGTATTTAGAAAAGGGAAAAGAAAAATATGAAAATTATATTTTTCATTGGAACCAAAATTAGACAACTTAATTGGGCTGACTTTGAAGAACCACAAATGCTTAAAATTTTATTTTTTTTAGGTCAACATTGCTCTAACTAATACAGATAAAATCAGAACATAATAAAGAAAAATAAATGTTTCACTTCAATAATCAATTCAAAATGAAGTCTTCCCTCATCATTACATCTATGGATCACAGGGCTAAGTTTTTTCCAGTGGTTGTCTTAGTCAATTGAAATCATTTCCTGTCATCCTAATCAGTGTACGTATATCTAGCACTCACTGTGTGTGATGGGAGGTTACTGTAGAAAAAGATGTCTGCATCTAAGCACTACCTCTGAGAAAGTGTGGGCATTTGGGTATTGAATGTGAACTCTGTCAGTGAGGCACTCCTTGCAGGATTTTATATTTCTTAAGATTTTTCCATGGTTAAAATTATTTTCCTTCAAATCATCCCCTTTAAATAAAATGTCATCACATCAAATGACATTTCTGAATGTGTAAATTTCTGAAAGAGGTTGTTTATTACTTAAAGTTTCTATATTTATATACATTTTCAGTACACCATTTGCCTGTTCTAATATTGGAACTCCTTGAGTTAAATGTCCTATTGATTTTCTCTATTCATTACACTAAATAGTATAGTGAGAAGGGTCCAAACTGACTGAAAATTCTTAATAAATCCCTATAAAACACACATGCAAAATGTATATATTTGCATGTGAAATATATAGAGTTACACTTCTGTTAGTTTTTGGTCTTTTGTTGGATTTCTCTATATAAAACGCTACAATTTGTGTTTAAATAGCACTGCCCTTCAAAAAGCTGCTCAATATTTGAAGAAACAGCTTTGTTCTCCAGCACAGAAGGATATGACTTTATTTATTTTATTTTGTTTCCCTTTTTTTTCTTCACATGTTCATGGACATTTTTATTTCACATTCACCCAAATTACTCGACATGTTCTTCATGATGGCCATGTTTCTTAGAAGTTATTTTGCAGATAAAAATGTCAGAAATATATGACTGAGCAAAGCACTCCCCGTATTTCATTTTGACTGAAGTTCGAGTAACACTAATTACTGAAGCAAAACTGGAGTTTCCTTTTCTCAGTATTAAGACACACATCTCCGACTGTAATGGGCTACATTCTCCTGCCACAAAGACACTGATTCTCAGTTCCTTAATTCCTTGGTCAGAGCTGATTAGCCTGTCAGTGGCTCCTGACTGAAGTCTGCAGAGAGGGCAAGGATGTGGAAATACTTGCCAGAGGGCTTAACCTGCATCCCAAAAGGGGAGTCTGAATGAGGTCATTCCAATTGTTTAAGACAAAAATGGAAAAAGTAAGAATCGAATTATTATCAGTGTTCCCAAACAGCAGAATCTCATTATGATAATGCAGTTCTTCTCAATCTGCATTCAAAATTTTACCTGAAAAGCTCTTTATGCTCTCTTCCATTGCAAGTTTAAGTTAAAACAGAATCTGGCCAATGGCGATCAACCAGAAAGAGGCAAGCTGGGAAAATGAACATTCTTTCTAAGAAAGAAGTACCGTTGCCTGTGTTAGTGATAAAAGAGAAGCAGAATATCTCCAACAATTTTCAAAAGACTAGTCCTCATGACTCTTGTAAGCAGTTTCACAAATATTAATTGAGAAGCCAGTATGTTGTCAGACTCTGCCAGAGTGTTTGTAAGACAGATGGAGTCACTGGTCTCAGGAGTGTGCTGAGCTGACTTGCCCAGGTTACACGGCCAACTGTGCATCTCTTCCTAACCCTGTCCAGTCACACTGGGAGCTGGAACTCAACCATGGTGGGTGGATTTCCATCACAGACACCAGCAATTGTCATAAGTCAGGTGTTTTCCCTTCTATTTAGAGAGCTGGTTGGTAAGCATTTACCAGCACATCTCTATTTACATTCTCCTGGAGGGAAAAGGGGGGAACATATAATAAAAAAATAAATGTGTTATAGGTCAGAAGGTCATTATACTGTGAAGATAATAAAACATGACAGGGAATAAATGGAGTGATGGGGATTGAAATGCCTAAAACTTTGCACTTTTTGCTTGTGTGTGTGTGTGTTAGTTAATAACATTGATGGCAAAATGGTTACACTGCAAAGGTCCTACAGATGGGAGACAGAGGTCTGGGCATTAGCCCTGACAGATCTGTGATTTTGAGCAAGTGACTTCAACTTTCTGAGCCTTGGCTTTCTTGTTTATAATATAGCTGGATTGAACCAGATGCTCCCTGAGTTGGTCTCTGCTCTGTGCTTCTTTCCCGGATTTTTAAGCCAAAGGATGAAGTGGAATTTCTCTAGGTAGGCCCAAAAAAGTATATAAGGGCAGAAACAAGTTCTTAGAAAAAATGTAATAATCATGACTAGATTCACTTCAAGCCTCTGAACATCTATAAAGGTATTTATGAAAGAACAGGGTCTTGGGATCAAAAAGAACCATGTGGATTAGCAATAGTGGACCCAGAAGATTATAGAGAAAAATGGGGCAAAGCCTTGGTGGCAGCATTACCTCTATGAGTTTCGAGCAGAAAAATGAATTTACTTGAAATATATTTTTGGTGTAATTAGTGCCCTAATGGTGATGAAAAAAGCAAGGAGGCTCCAGAATGTTCATGTAACCAAAATGTCCTGCCAACCCTGCTTTTTTTCTTCTCCCAGCAGCTTCCCTGATGTCTTCACCAGACAGGGAAGGAAGGTGACAGTGACAATCAAACATTTCCTCTGTACCAACTACCTGCTTTCACAGACCTGAAATACATCTCCCTCCTGTTTCAGATGAGTCCCACAGGACAAGGAAGGTGGCTGCTCCTACCCTGGAGTGACTGACCAGTCTGTGGGAAAGGATGTAGTAGGGAGAGCTTGGAACCTGAGCTTCAAGTTACAAGTTCCAGTTCCCCTTCTGTCACTGATTAGCTATGGCCCACTAAGAAAATCTTCAAAAAACTTTTTTGGAGTGTTGGGCATTTTTTTTAAACTATCAAATGGGAAGAATACCACTTCTCTCCCACACCTGCTCTATAAATTGTAATAGTATATATGATAGTGCTTTGCGAACTGTGCAATCATTATAAGGAATTATTAAGTAGAATTAGTAGAATATTCGTTCTTTATAGGAGTTCCTCATACTAGTTACACATATATTTGGTGTCATTTAGATCGAGCTCTAAAATGAAACTGTATCATCAGTTTTCTATGAGACAGGCATTTTATAATGGTATTATAGGGAGGTGCAGAGAGAAGAAGTGAAATCAGATTGATGAGGCTCGACACTATGGACTATTTCAGAGCTTGGAATAATTAATAGTTTAGTTGCTGAACCACAGACAAATGCATTTCCAATGACAAACGTAAACCTAGTGGATGTCTGGATGCAGTAATGCTTTCCTTGACAACTTTGTAGAGCTCTGCTCACTGAAAAAAATGAAAGGATGATAAAAGGGAACATAAATATGAACCTGCCTTTTTTATTTTTATTTTTTTGCCAGCAGCTTATTGTAGCTGCATATTGTCTTCTTCAACATCACTAAGCTTTCATGTGACTTTAAATTTCAAAGATACAGGTGGCCCATGAGTACCACACTTCAAAGACAGTTTTGATTAAATGAAACAATATTTGTGTAATACAGGCTCAGAATCTTTAAACTTTTCCTATTCATCTTACAAAAGCTCAATTAGGAAAAATCAAAAGACATGGTGCCCTGAGCTATTTTCAATCTGTCACTCAAGTTTGTCTGTTCAAATATCTTTTATATCAATGCAGGGACAACAATTTATTTTGAGAATGTAATAGTCATAATTCAAAGCCACTTTCAAAGAGGCAAGCTCTTTTGTGAGTCAGTATGGTATAGGCCCACATAAGCACTATTTAAAGTGAAATCTTAAGCCTTGGCAGCCTTGTGATTCTGCCATCATGTTACAACTTGTCTTACTATTGATAACTTGCACTTACTGCCAACAAAAAATTCTAGCCCAAGAGACCCAGCGTTTGGTGAGCCTTTGTATCAGTGATTGGAGCATATTTCACTTCTGAATCTTGTGGTTTTGCCTTCAGTGAAAGAAAAACTGATCCTAACAGTTTTAAACTTGTTAATTCAAGCCATATGTCAGAAACCCAGTCTCCATATGGTACATACCACCTTATATTTACAGGGGCCTGCTTTTCTAAACATTATTCTAAAAGCTTTATTTGCCCCAAAGTTAATAATGAATGGCATTATTGAGTAGTGTTTTTAAATGTTTTAAATGTTGAAATCATTTTTAAAAATGATTTCAATTGTTTTGAAATTGCATGCTGATATAGCAAAAATGTATTGATGATTAAAACCTAATTATTACCTAGTTTATTGACCAGAATGTGGTAATCAATTCTATGATCAGGGAAGTGTACTACAAAGTGGAATGCCTTGTCAATACTCTCTCACTAAATGTGGCAAAAAGAGAAGAGGAAACCAGGAAAGAAAAATCATAATTTTCGTAGTGATAAACAAGAAGTGAATGTTTCAGTGTGACGTGTCCACAACAGAAGTGCAGTTACAAGTGAGACACAAGATCTCTTTCTGCTCTCAGCTTTTAGAAAAAGTAGAAATGAAGCAAGAATTCAGATGTCATAAAAATACAGAGATTAGCAAGGACCTCACTGTATCATCCAAAGCTTTTACATAGGTGTCTCTATCTGGCAATCCTGTTCACCCGAAATACTCGGAAAGATTCTCCTATTAAATATTGAGTTCACTTTCCCAAACACCTACAAAGAAACTACAGATGGATTGCAGCATAATTATCTTCAAACAGCTTTGTTTGCTCTTCAGAGTCCAAGCAAGCACGGCTTTGATTTGAGAGATGAGCTTTGGAATGCGTATGGTACTGTATAGACGGTCAGTGCAAGTTAAACATACATTTCTTTCTTTTTCTGGATTAAAAAATAAGTGTTTTTCTTGTATCTGTTTCCTGGTGGGCATTTATATATTGGTTCTTACTTTAAAGACTCTTGCAAAGTTTGCAGGCAAGATTCTTATGTATGGAGGACTGCCTGCTCTGCTCCTTGCCATCACTGCTTGCTTTAATTCAATTTATCCTTCACTGACTCAGTTTTTGTCTTTTTTTTGGTTTGTATTTCACACATTTGTCCCTTGTTCCTCATCTCCTATATAACCCTTACATTCCTGATTCTTCTTCTTCATCTCTTCTTCTATTTATTTATTTTCCTTGAATGAATTAAAAATGGCGTGAGTTTTTTTCTGTGAAACATATACAATGATTTCAAGGGATTTTCTAAAGTGTAAACAAAATATCAGTTATAAATATTGCAATACATTAAAGCACTCTTTGTGATGATAGAAAGGTTATTACACATGTAGGTTCCAAATCATGAACAATAAAATCAAGAGAGACACAATTTGAAAGTCCACTTTTTCCATTAAGCCTCAGCAAACACACAGATTAATATCTCTATTTTACAGCAGGACAGGTCTGTGGTGAGAAAAATAATGATGGATGCATTCAAGGGAGCAACAAGTCTCATGACTTGGTAAATATTCATAGTTTCCCTTGCTTCTGTGAACAAACAACAGTTTTCTGAAATTAAAACTATGCACATGTGAATGTTCTAGTTCAAGGATCAAAGAAAAAAAATCCACTCAGAATCTTCCCAGTTAAAACTCCCAACCAATCAAGCCACCAAAATGCACAGTTCCCCTTACTAGTACAGTGTAGGCAATGTTGAGTGAGAAAAATCCCTTGCCTTACCCTGTATGCGCACCAGATAAAAGGCACTTAGCCCAGACACTCTATTCAAGAGTGAAGGGGAAGATTAATGCTTTCTTCAAACTATTAAGCAAAACCCCACCCAAATAACCCATTGCATGTCATGGTGCCCTGTTATTTGCAGCTGATACTTAGTTAAGAATGAGAAATAATAACAAGCTGTTATTTCTGAAGTTAGATTAGCCTGATCATTATCTTAATCTAGGAAAGATGTCCTTTCTGATAATGGCTCACTGAAATTTTTTCTTCTGACATGAAGTGAAAATACCATGTTTTCAAAATAGACCAACTTTCTTACTAGTAAAGTTGCTTAATGGTTAAATCATTACCTAGGTAGAAAATATCTTACCAATGGCACTTTTTTAAAGGACTTTAAATTCTTTCATTTGTTTGCTTGCTTTGTTTTGGTTTGTTTTTCTCTCCTGCTTAGGCCTATTGCTAATATTGATGCTCTGTCATGCCTCAGAAGCTACTGGTGAAATTTGTTGCTTCCCCCCTGCTTTTGGTTTTATATTATAAGAAAATTTGGTTCTGATATTCATCCACTCTCAAAATTATTATACGAGAGACTCTTTCTGATTGGTGCCCAGAATAAATCCCACATGAAATTCAGTGAAACTCCGGGCTCCCGAGTTATAAAAACAAAACAGTTTTGGTCTTGAAAGAATGAGATGTTTTTGCATAGTTTAAGATGAAAAACATATCATCCTCATAGAGCTCTGTACTAGTGCATTCTTGGTATATTGCCATCAAGAAATAACTGCACTGCCTATGACTATTTATGTAACAGTTACTTGAGTACAATCTAGTATTTAATCTAAGGCCTCAGCATTTCTAGCATAACCCTCATGGAACTTTCTGGGGAGGATGGTCGATGATGGAATTTCTAATGGAGCTAACTGTTGGACAGTTACTAAATTCTCTTCTAACAAGCTGAGTCACTCAGGACATATTAGGTTAAGTGATCATTAGCAGTGATTCCAGAGGATAAATTACACATATTGAACTGCCCACTCCCACTCCAGGCTTCAGCTTCTGATAATTATTAATGTCACAGAATTGAAATGATTAAGTTGTAAATATCATTTTTTAACCCAGGCCATTTGAAGTATTCTCTCCTTTTTTTGACATTTATCCTCTGATATTACCATTTATGTTGTTTGTACCCAGAACATTAATTAAATCTTTAAAACATTAAATAAGTAACACATCTTATTGAAGTGATAGCATCTTATTGAAATATATCTCAAATAAATACAATCTAACAGTAGAGTTTCTCCCTCTTCTATTTAATTATAGTTACCTGTTAGGAATTTAATATTTCATTATATAGAATTGAGTACATTTACATGTCATCATTACCATCTAATATTTTTTTTTCAAAAATATATTGTTACAGTTCATGGCCTTTTGATATAATGGTGAAACACGGATGACACAGAAAAAAAATAATGTTTTACTAAAACCAGGAAGCAGTATGTACAGTAGTTGTTTTAATCATATTAGTTTCTTAGTATGAGAAACACTTTGCATATTTCAAAACTGCAGATTGAAATGTGTTGGTCTAAAACATGCATAACTTAATTTAATTTTAAAGAAAATAGAATCATGAATCCTTAATTAAATTTTTATATCAATTGCTTTCTTTATGTGTGATCCAAGTCTTTGTTTTATTTATAAAAGTAAATATAGATGGTTAACAAAACTAGGAGGGAGGAGGATGGAAGCAAGGGAGGGAGGTGGCTAAGTCCAGGGTGGGGGCAGAGTGGTAGAAGGAAAATGCAGACAACTGTAATTGAACAACAATAAAATAATTATTTAAAAAATAAAAAAACATAATTTTTTGTTATTTTATTCTCTCTGAATAGCAAAATCTATAGTAATTTTAACCAAACCACCCTAGCTTGTTTGAAAATCCTGTGGTCATACACAGAGTTTTAGTGGTTACTCAGTAGCCATCTACCTACCCCATCTCCAGGACCCCCTGCAAATAGAACTTTGTTTTGTCAAGCATCTGGTTGAGATCACTTGAAGCCAAGGGGGGTTGACCTTCTAGGCCTGCCCAGAGATAAATGCTGATGATGTCAGCCACTTACCTTGTTCTCCTTCTCACAGTCCAGGGACTATTTAAAGAGTGAGCATGTGTCCACATATACTCAGTTCAATCAATGAGACTTAAGGGGAGATCTACTAGGGAGTACAGGGATATGGGATGGAAGGGGTGGGATAAGAGATGGGTAGAAGGAGAGGTGGCTCATTTCCTGAATATGAAAATAAATCCATTGAAACTAAATTCTTGACTCTTTCTATCTGCTTCCTCCTTTTCACCTTGAACATGGATGTGGTAATGGAGATGCTAGTGCCTCTATGCTTTGGGCCCATGATGACATCATGAAGTCACCAAAAAACTCTGCTGGCCTTTCACTGGGCTTCTTTTCAGGGAGAGAAATAAGCTCCTAGCTGTTTAACTCATTCTACTTGGGTTTCTAGTTACAACCAAATGTAGCATAACTGATACAATTAGTAGATCATATGATTCAGAAGTGAGACCAGTGTAAAAATGCCCAAAAGTAACTCATGCAATGACGTTATAGTTGTTTTCCACTAAAGTGACCACTTTAGAAAATACTATTGTTTACATTTTTCATTCTATACTCAAAATATGTGTTATTTTAAAATCTAGGGTGATATACTTTCTGAGTTAATACCTATTAAACTTATTAGTAGTAAATGATTGCTATGTAAAAGGATACAAAACTACCATAGTTACAATGATTTTGAGGGGCAGAAGGGCCTGTGTCAAATTTCTAACAACTTTTATTATCTTAGTATCTTTTTAATTTTTAATCCAGATGTCTGGATGTTTCCCATATTTTCATGCCTGCCGAAGTAATCCTGTCCTTTAAGCATTAAATAAAAATGTTCAAATATTTTTCTTCTGTATGTTCCAAGCAGTGTCTTCCTGGGATGTGGTGGGTGATATTACATTTGTCACCGTCAGCTCTGACTCGAGCTCTGGCTTCTGCTCTTTGCTGTTTCCTTCTCTCTTCCTATATTGGCCCAGATATAAAATGTATTTGTTTTTTCTGTGACTCTACATTTATTCTTTCAACATGTGCTTTTTAACCAGCAACCATATGGAGAAAGATTAATTGTGTGGAGATTAAATGATTGTATTTAAAGTGCCTAGCATAAGTGTGCCTGTGAATATATTGTCTATCATAATAAAATCCTGATTATATGCATAAAGTCTCATTTGGTAGACCTGGATTTCAGTCCTTGTTCCACTCTTGTTTGACCCCTGACAATATAATTAGTCTTTATGAACCTTAATTTAACACATTGAGATAGTTGAAAGGATGAAATGAGATACTGAAAAAATTATGTGGCAAATACTTTTTTTATTAGTATTGTGGTTTTACAATTTTGAATTTTTTCCCTCTAGCTTCCATGTAGCATGTAAGTACATGATACTACTTTACTTACCCTTTTTGTCTATCAGCTTATGAGTATCAAAACAAAAATTATAATGTGAACATACCTCAGAATGGGTAAATGATAGTGATGTATGTTTTATTTTATTGAAACAGAATCTCATTAGCTATTTAGGATTTTATTCTATTTTTGTCTTGTTTGGATTTGTGGACTACATACTGCTTTTGATATCCTTAGTGCTTTTAAAGGCTACTTTGACTGGGGGCTTGAATTTGAACTGGGGCTTTTACTTTTTTGAATCTAAGATGTGATTGCACAAAGAGAAATATTTATGGTCTTTACTGTTCCTCTCTCCAAACAACAGAATTCGGTGGGTTGCACCAAAATGATCCTGGTTATGCTCTTAGTCCCTTTTGAAATTGAAAGATTCTATGGGCTTCAACCAAACTCAGTTTTTGTCCTCTAGCTAATAAGAGAAAGTTTTAAGTATAACGACTTCCTTCTGGGAATGTTTTAGTCTACTATACTGGATTCAAAACAACTTCCCAGAGGGTTTTTTTATATTTTTTTTCCATTACCATTTAACCCTGTTGTATTTCCCTCCCCTTTGTAATCACCATACTGTTGTCCATTTCCACAAGCCCTTTCTCCCTTTTGCTCAATTCCTCCACTCCTAACACCCCATCCATAACTGTCAGCCTGTTCTCTGAGTCTGTCTCTATTTTGCTTATTAGTACAGTTTGTTCATTATTCTGCATGTGAGTGAAATAACATGGTACTTGTCTTTCAATGACTGGCTTATTTCACTTAGCATAATGTTCCCCAGGCCCTTCTATGCTGTTGCAAAGATACATTTTTCTTTCTTTCTTTTTTTTTTTACAGTCGAATAGTATCCCATTGTTTAAACATCCCATGCTTGTATTACCCACTCATCTACTCATGGACACTTGGTCTGCTTTCAAATCTTGGTTATTGTAAATAATGCTGCAATGAACATAGGAGTGTTTATGTTCTTTCAAATTAGTGTTTTGGGTTTCTTTGAATATATTCTCAGAAGTAGGATTGCTGTGTCAAAAGGCAGATTCATTTTTAATTTTTCAAGGAATCTCCATACTGCTATCCACAGTGGCTGTGCCATTCTGCATTCCCAACAGTGCAAAATGGTTCCCCTTCCTCCACATTCTTGCCAGCACTTGTTTGTTAATTTGTTGATGATAGCCATTCATTCTGACAGGTGTGAGATGGTATCTCATTGTGGTTTTAATTTGCATTTCTCTGATGGTTAGTGACATTGAGCTTTTTTTCATATGTCTATTGGCCATCTGTATGTCCTTTTTGGAAAAGAGTCTTTTCAGGGCCTTTGGACATTTTTTTTAAAAAAATTGAATAGTTTACCTTTTTGGTGGTGAGTTTTGTAAGTTCTTTATAAGTTTTGGATATTAACCCCTTATCAGATGTATTGTAAAATATGATCTCCTATTCCATGGGTTGTCTTTTTATTTTGTTGTTGGTTTCCTTTGGTGTGCACAAACTTTTTAGTTTGCTGTAGTCCCATTTGTTTATTTTATTTTATTTTATTTTTTGTTTCCTTTGTCTGGTAAGATTTACTAGATAAAATATTGCTGTGAGCAATGTGAGAGATTTAACTGCCTATGCTTTCTTCTAAGATTTTTATGTTAACACATATAATATTCAAGTCTTTAGTACATTTTGCATTTACTCTTGTGTGTGGTATAAGAAGGTAATCTAGCTTTATTTTTCTCCACATATTTGTCCAATTTTCACAACCCCATTTATTGAACAAACTAAGTATCTCAAGCCCATTGTATGTGCTTTCTTTCTTCTGTCAACTATTGATTGAATATAAAGGTGTGGGTCTAAGTTTGGTACTGCATAAGAACAGACACATAGATCAATGGAACAGCATAGAGAGTTCAGAAATAAACCCATGTCTCTATGGTCAATTAATATTCAACAAAAGGGGCAGAGGTATAAAATGGAGTAAAAATAGCCCCTTCAACAAATGGTGTTGTGAGATCTGGACAGCTACATGAAAAAAATGAAGTTCGACCACCAACTTACACCATATACAAAAGTAAACTCAAGGTGGATAAAAGACTGAAATGTAAGTTGTGACCTCATAGAAGCCCTAGAGTAGAACATAGGAAATTTTCAGCTATTCCACACAGCAATATTTTCACTGTCTCTTAGAGATAGGGATATAAAAGAAAGAAAGAATGAACATGACTACATCAAATTAAAAAGCTTCTGTATGGCTAAATAAAACATCAGCAAACTGAAAAGGGAATCCAATCATATGGGAAAATATATTTGCCAATGATACCTCAGAAGAGGGTTTGATCTCCCAAATGTATAAAGAACACACTACAGGACAAGCAATCCAATTAAAAAATGGGTGAAGTACCTGAACAGACACTTCTCCAAGGAGAACATACAGAGGGCCCAGAGACATATTAAAGGATGTTCAGCATCACTAGCCATAAGAAAGATGAAAAGTAAAACCACAATGAGATACCACTTCACACCAGTCAGAATGGTCATTATAAACAAATCAGTAAATAACAAGTTCTGACAAGGTGGTGGAGAAAAGGGAACCCTAGTACCTTGTTGTTGAGAATACAGACTGGTGCAACCACTGTGGAAAACAGTGTGCAATTTACTCAGAAAACTAAAATTATAACTGCTTTTTGACCCAGCAATTCCACTGCTAAGATTATACACTAAAAATCCTGAATCACCAATTCAAAAGAACGTATGCACTCCAATGTTCACAGCTATATTATTGACAGTAGTGAACTGCTAGAAAACAACCTAAGTGTCCATCTCTAAATGAGTGGATCAAAAAACTGTAGTATATTTAC
This sequence comes from Tonatia bakeri, assembly GCA_004024845.1. Taxonomy (NCBI): domain Eukaryota; kingdom Metazoa; phylum Chordata; class Mammalia; order Chiroptera; family Phyllostomidae; genus Tonatia; species Tonatia bakeri. Next base: position 369,886 of record PVIA01000063.1, read on the forward strand.
ACAATGGATACTACACAACAGAAAGAAAAAAGGAATGCCTACCCTTCTCGGGGGTGGGGGGATCTGCCTGCAGAGCACCCCCATCCTCCATGGATGAGAATAAGTCTACCAAGACATGATCTGCTTGGGGAGGTTAAAGTGGCCAATCTCAAAGGAGAAGGGCCTTGAGAGGGTTCCTCAAAGGGCTTTTCTTGGGTTTAGTTTGCACAAGAATATGGGTAAAGTTCATCAATCATTGTCAGAAAGTAATGATCAAACAATAGATAACATTCAAAGAACTATGAAGGCTTATTCTGAATCAGAGTCAGTTAGCTGAAGGGCCATAAAACTTTTGAAAACAAATTCATTTCATGTTTGGACCCTTAGAAAATTGAGGGCATTCTTAGAAAAGCAGTTTTTACAGGAATTTAAGCATTCTTTCTTAGGCCTGATCACCTAGGGAAACCACCTCTTCCTGCCCAGGATTGCACTACCCTCTGGCATTGTTTCAGGGTTAAGTCAGGAAGGGGAAGTAAGGCAGCTGAAAGATTAGGAGACTTCTTGCAGACAGAGTGAAAACTCAGGCTCTATCAAAGCTGAGGAGTGAGGGTCCATCATCCCCTTTTTCTATAGCCCCACCAAGTCCTTCCCTGATGGCCCCATTGTGACCATGCCTGTTTTAGGTTGTCCCTCCCTTGAGGAATTTTCCCTGTCATTAGCTAACTAGGCATCCATCCAGGGCCAAGTAGAGTAAAGTAAAGGGGGCAGAGGTGGTGCCCCAGCTGGGAAGATAAGCTTTGTCTCCTTAGTGGCTTATGGTTCCAAGGTCTTTTATTCAGCCTTAGCCATGGCTAGTTACAGCTTCTGAAACCAGGCAGGGTGGTTCCCAACACCCTTCCAGATAGAATAGATGGAACTGGAGAGTATTATGTTAAGTGAAATAAGCCATGTAGTGAAAGACAAATACCATATGATGTCACCTTTAAATGAAACCTAATCAACAAAACAAAACAAGCAAGTAAAATAGAACAAGAGACATGGAAATAAAGAACAAATTGACCATTACCAGAGGGAAGGAGGAAGGGGGATAATGGGGGTGGAGGGGAGAAGGGGTGGGTTAAGTCAAGAAACGTATAAAGGACTTGTGGACAAAGACAATGGGGAGGAGGATTGAATGTGGTAGATAGAGGGGGGGTAGGGCATGGGAGAGTAATGGGGGAAAAATGGGGATGACTGCTATTGAACAACAATAAAAAATAAAAATAAAGAAATAAAGGTGTGGGTTTTCTATTCTGTTCCATTGATCTATGTGTCTGGTCTTTTTTTATGCCACTACCATGCTGTTTTGTTTACTATGGCCTTATAGTATAGTTTGATATAGGTAACATGATACCTCCAACTTTATTCTTATTTCTAAGGATCACTATTACTATGTGGAACATTTTGTGGTTCCATATAAAATTTTGAAATATTTGTTCTAGTTCTGTGAAATATGTCATTGGAATCTTGATAGTTATTGAGTTGAATCTATAGATTGCTTTGGGTAGCATGGACACTTTAAAGATGTTAATTCTTCCTGTCCATGAACACAGTATGTGCTTCCACTTATTTTATCTTCTTCAATTTGTTCAGTGTCTGATCAGAAGATTTGATGGACCAGCATATTTCTGCTGATTTTGGTAAGGCCAATGAACCTGCTTGAGGATTAATTAGTGTCTACCAGTGGGGTAACACACAAATCCCTAGGTGTCTTCACAGAGAAAAATTTAACACAAATGCTTTATTTTTATGTTTTTGTTTAAAAAAAAACAAATGCTATTCTTTACATAAGAAAGGTGACATTTTTGAAAATCATTGACATTTTTCTATATCAGGTTATTTCAAGCACTGGCATTATTAAATTAATTCAATAAAAGTAGAAAAATTATGTCCAGTGTATCCAACCAAACATAAATATTATCAACTGCTAAAGCATTTATAATTAAAAATCCCCCTTAATTGCATGACTTTGAGTTTCTTTTTATTAAGTTGATAAGACCAAGTCATGAAGATTGAATTTGAAATTATAGTCATTTTATTTCATTTATTTTTATTTACATGAAAAATATGTATGAAATATCAGTAAATATGTTTATAAGAGATATATTTCAAAAAGTTTTCTTTAAAGTGAAAGTTTATATATGAAACACTATAAATGTAATTTTGAGTTTGAAGAATTTCATTTTTGGATTATAAAATCACAGGAGATTTCTTTTTGCTGTTGTTGTAATCTCAAAGAAACCTTATATATTGAGTCCAGAGGTATTATTATTATTATTATTATTATTATTATTATTATTATTATTTTAATCTTTTTTTAATTTTAAAAATATTTTCATTTTAATTGTTGTTTCAGTACAATTTTCTATCTTTTACTCCCATCGCAACCCACCCACCCAGCCTTCCCCTCCTCCCTACCATTTCCACCTGCCCCTAGTTTTTATCCATGTGTCCTTTATACTTCTTCCTGTAAACCCTTCCCCTTTTCCCCTGAAATTCCCTCTCCTCTCCCCTCTGAACACTGTCAGACTGTTCTCTATTTCAGTGTCTTTGGTTATATTTTGTTTGTTGATATCACCTTTAACAGGAACCTAAAGAACAAAACAAAGAAACAAGCAAAATGAGTCCAGAGGTTTTAAAGTAGGTTTCAGGGAAAGAATATGATAATTAACTTCTATTTATTTTTACTTAAATAAAAAAAGAATTTGAGCTGAACTAATATTTAATATATAAACTACTTGTCACAACATCACCCAGTTTGACTATCAGAAGCCCAGGGCTGTAAATGTATATCCCAAAAATGTGTATTGACCAGAGAGGTTAATCAGAATAAACACCAGCCACAAAGATGCAGATGTTAACTCTTTAGTTGCTGCAGGTTGGGGAGATATGGGAGTCTAGAGGGAGGGGTAAATTGGCAGATAATTTGGAGGCTCAAGACAGTGGCTATTTATGCCTAGAATTAAGAAAATTTAATTTTGTATTTTAACAACCAGTATGGCAACACTATGTCATTCTACTTGTGTATCTGTTCTACATGAGTCCCATATGGTGCCCATGGCATCTAAGGGAGAAAAAGGTGTTTTTCCATGGGGACTCATGCACAAGGCAGTTTCACACATGCAGTTGTCCAGTATATCATTATATAGTGCAATTTATGTGTAGCTAGTTAAGCAGATTTAGGAACTGGATTATGTAGTTTCAATGAACACAAAGTGGACACACGATTTGAATTATTTTTGTAAAAAAAACACTGATTTAAGATGTAATTGATAAGACAAGTCCATGTTAACCAGTCAGTGGAGGATTTGATATATCTTAATCCTAACAAAAAATCTTCTTCAGTCACATTGTGACATTTAAAAAAATTAAATTACAAGCCCTGGGTGGTGTTTCTCAGTGGGTTGAGTGCTGGCCTTTGAACCAACGGGTTGCTGGTTTGATTCCCAATCAAGGCACATGCCTGGGTTGCAAACCAGGCCCCCAGTAGGAGGCACATGAGAGGCAACCACACATTGATGTTTCTCTCCTTTTTCTCCCTCCCTTCCCCTCTCTCTAAAAATAAATAAATAAAATTTTTTAAAAATTAATTTACCAGAGGTTCACATAAAAGTAAATAAGTAAATGATCAAGCATATTATTTAAAATATGGATTTATATCTAATATCAGTAATGCTAAATGGAGTGCAGTGTGTGCTATATTTTAGATAATATCAAATGACACAATCGTGGTTTGGAAAACATTTTTAAAATGTTTAATATTATCATAATCATTTTAAGCTTTAAAAAATCTAAGAACAATCTGACAGTAACCAGGGGGAGGTGGGAGGGGATAAAGGGGGGAAGAGGGGAAGGATTTTCAAGAATAACTATAAAGGACACATGGACAAAATTAAGAGGGAATTGAAAACAAGGGAGGGAGGTGGGGATGGCTTGGATGGGAAGTGGGGGTAAATGCAAACTGTAATTGAACAATAATAAAATAATTTAAAAAATAAAAAAATCTATGCTTTAAAAACTCTAGTGCATAGGATTAGATTTATTTAATTTTTTAATTGATTACTTCTCATCAACTTTGGTTTATGCAAAGTCCCCTTGAATTTAAATTATACTTTATGTCATAGGCTATAAGAAATACACATGATTTATGAGTACATATGAATCCCTCATCCAAGGCAAGAACTAAAATGTTGCCAATGATTTATATATACACATAGTCTAGGTTTAAAATTCTTTCTATTTGGTATATGGGTATATGGTTTTTAATGTACATAATATAGCCATACATTAGTATTTTCCTTTTTATTCCTTCAGACCCTGTTTGTACTTGCAGTAATACTGAACCATTCACTTACAGTAGTCTCCCCTACCCTGGTTTTGCTTCCCACAGTTTCAACTACCTATAGTCAACTGCAATCTGAAAATATTAAATGGAAAATTACAGGAATAAATGTCTATAAGTTTTAAATTGTGCATAATTCTGAGTAGCATGATTACATCTTGTGCCTTCCCTATCTGTCCTACCCAGGATTTAAATCACCCCATTGTCTAGCTTGTCCACACTCAATATATGCTACCTGCCCTTAGTTTTTGCTAGTCATTGTGGTTATCAGATTAACTGCCAAGGTATCTCAGTGCTTGGATTCAAGTCAGTTTTATTTTACTTAATAATGGCTCCCAAGCACAACAGTACTTATGTTTGCAATTTGGATATGCCAAAAAGAAATCAAATGGTAATGGGAAAACTACAATAAAGATTACATTTAAAAAAAATTGCTTCTTTAAGTGAATAGGTGAAAGTTCTTGACTTCATAAGGAAACAAAAAACGGTATTCAGAGTTTGCTAAGATCTAAGGTAAGAACAAATCATATATGAAATTGCTTAATTTACAAGTTGAACTTTATCAAATATGTTATATATAGGAAAAAGCAATATATATAGGGTTTCGTACTATTGTGGTTTCAGGCATTCACTAAAGGTCTTGGAACACATCTCCTGTGGATAAGGGGTGGCTACTACTAATTTTCTGGTCTCCCATCAGCTGGTATTAACTACATATGCCTTTTGGGTCATGTATTGTTTGGGTTCACTCTGGTAGATACAAGAAGGTGACAAACCAACCCCTGGAACAGAGGGAATCACAGTGCCTTAGCTGGTATCCAGTGAAAACATCTGAGTACACCACACCTGAACACTTAAGAATAAGAAAGCAGAGCTGCTCTTCACTTGTTTTCAAAGCAAATTCATTGGAAAAGTAGTGAACAAATGATGGTCACAAGTCAAATGCATTAATCACCTAAACCTTCAACATAGGAAACAAAGTTTATTTTTTTTCTGTTATGAAGCTCTGAAATAAGTGTACCAATAAATCCCAAAGATTTACTACAAATAGTACAATTCATATTTGCTTTTGTCTTTCTAGTAATTAGCCAGTATCTGCAGTCTTCACAAGAAACCCCAGTAATTTCTGTAGTAATTTGGGGGATAAATGCCTATGACAATTAGTCCTAGATCTAAGCATTTAAAGCAAATGAACTTTTTTTTCTTAATTTTAGGACACATAGACTACTATAGAATTTTTATTTTTAAATGTCATATATATAGTTTTAGTGCATATGTGCAAGAGTACATGTTTCTATTTATGTATGTATATACTATAAGACACTCTATACTTCATAAATATAATTAAATACATTAAAGAGGACAGGCATCATATCTATTTTATTTATTATTTGATTCTCAGTTTTTTGCAGGGTAAATGGCACATATTAGATGCTCAATATTTATTGGATGAATGAATGAAACCTACTCTGAGTTTCCAAGAGGTTGGCCTTAAAATCCCTTTTTCTTAACAACCGTCAGTCTCCTGAGTTATTTGCATGAGCTGCAATGAATCTTAGAAGGGCCATGTGGCCACAGTTGGGAGATTGATTGTGTCATGAAGACATGTTAGAAGTCACTCTTTGCAGTACCTCTTCCCTCTGGGCTATTTACACTTTTATTTTCTTTCTTCCAAAGAAGGGAACTGGGGAAAATCATCCATTTTAGTGTATTATTAATAATTCCCATCAGCATATAAACATATCTACCACAATGTCTACTCTTTAAAAGAGAAAACAGTCTTTCTTGAATCCAGAGTTTTCTAACCAGCTACACTCTCATTTTGCTGATACTTTTCCAAGTTCAAAATATATCAAAAACAAAACAAAGAAAATATGCAAAAAGTCTGTTTTTTATCTCCATTTTTCTTCATATTCTGTCTGTAATTCATTTCAATCACATTTCTGTTCTCTGTAGTCCACCCAAACTGCTCTTGGCATCAGTGAAACCCTGTTGCCACACCATGATATGTCATGATGTTTTCCTCCTTGTGCTCAGGACAGTGTGACTTAAACTCCTTTACTGCTGTCTTCCTCCCTAATGGGTCCCAATTTGGTGAGAAGTTACATTTGATGTCCTAGTTAATTTTAAGCAGTTCCATGACTGTACATTTTTTAAAAAAACTGATAATTTCCAAATTTAAAATTCCACACCTAAGTCCTTTCTTAGCTCTCCAGGGCTACATATCCACTACTTACTTGAAATATTTACCTTGATGTCTCATTTGCCTCTCACATTTTATATATACAAAAGAGATCTCTCATTTCTTCACTCCCCAACATGATCCTCTATCTTCTTCTCCCATAGCAATTAACTGCACTACCTCACAAGCAAGTTCTCTAGTCAAAGCCCCCCAAATCATGCATGACCTCTCTTCTCCCCACCATTTCTCTACATCCTACTCACTAGCATATCCTTTTGAAAGTACCTTCATGATATATCCTAACTTCATCTCTGCCTTATGAATCCTATTTCTACCACACACATCCAAGGCACCATTATTCTTTGCTTTGATAATAGGTAAAGGATGATGTCCTCCACCCAAGGTGTAAGTGACCCCTTCTTGATTTTGCTCTTTTATAATTCATTTTCCACAATAAAGACATTTTGTAAAGACAAAATTATTTTTAAATTCATGATGCATTACTTACCCTCTAAAGCTCACTGTAACATATAGAAATTATGCCCAAACTCTGTAGATGTGACAAATTCACTGACCTGGATTCTGACTTTTTTCTTCTCTCTCTCTCTCTCTCTCTCTCTCTCTCTCTCTCTCTCTCTTCATGTTCTGCAATGTTTCCCTCCATGGACAATATAAACTCTGCATAGTTTTCTTGCTGCCCTTAAACATACCAACATTTTTATTTTTTAAGTCTTTGGGCCTTTGTAGTGACTTTTTTCCTTTTCTTGGAAAAAAGCTTTGTCCAAATATTCCAGTGGCTTATCCATTTTTTTTTAATTCAAATTCTCTTCTGTCACCTAGTCCAAGGGTCAGCCACACAAATGAAGCTGATATACCCCCCCACCAAGGAAACAAATATGCACCTTATATCATATTCTTCTTTTTAAGGCACATTTTAATATCTGACATCATCTTATTTTTTGTTCATTTGTATTCCTCAACTGAAGCATTAGAGCCTGTCACATGGTAAGTGTTCAATAAATATTTGTTAAATGAATGTTTGGAATAAGGAAAGACAGTGTTAGTTCCATCCAGGTACCTATACAAATATACAATTAAAAAAAATCAAAAGTATTTTGAGGCTCAATAGATACCCAGTATCGAGGCTTCTTTCTTAGCATGTGTATAAATTTTGTGTTATTTAAAACAAGAAATCTAGCTAACTCCCAGTAGTTATCTTTAGATTGCTCTCAGACAGCTACTCTCAGGCCAAATCTAGCAGCATAATTCCCCAGAATCAGCAAATCTGTGTAAAATTTCACTGCCTTGCACATGTATGGAAACTCCTATTTGGGAAAATCAGCTGCAGCTTCTGGCATCACTATGACCATTACAAATTTTATTTTTTTCTTTGCCATACATTAAAGAATTTTAGAGAGTGAAGAAACATAACATAGATTTCCATAATAATTTGGTCATTTAAGGAAGACTGAAGTTCTAGGAACACTTTGAGAACTGGTGCCAAATTCTTGAATTCCTCTTTTCTTTCTAAATATTGATTTAGTTGGGTGAAAGTACCAAAGAAAACTACTTTGTTACTAAAAGTAATTTTAATATAAATTTGGTTCTTTGTTGGTAACTCTATGCAGTTCAACATGGTATGTAGGTGGTGAGAATCTTTTTTTAAAATACATTTTATTGATTATGTTACTATAGTTGTCCCATTTTTCTCCCCTTTATTCCTCTCTACCTTGTAGCCCCCTCCCACCTTATTCCCCCACTTTAGTTCATGTCCACGGGTCATACATATAAGTCCTTTGGCTTCTTCATTTCTCATACTATTCTTAACATCCCCCTATTTTGTACCTACCATTTATGCTTATTCCTTGTACCTTAAGGTGGTGAGAATCTTGATACTAAATTGCTGCAGCTTAGTGAATGATGCTGGTTCCTCCTCTGAGCCAGATATAGTTCCATCACCAGCCCTGGTTCATTTGCTTTTTAATAAAAAAAATAAACCCTAGAACTTGGAAATTGTACAAGAATTATTTATATTACATTATAATTGAACAACTAGAGGAGGGTCTCATCAACCAAAATTAGAATTCAAAAGCTATTTAAAATCAGCAGTCTTAGTGCTGACGAACATGCAATATAATATACAGATTTATTGTAGAGTTGTACACTTGAAACCTACATGATTTTATTAACCAAGGTCACCCCAAATATTAAATGAAAATAAATAAGTAAATACTTAAAAACAAAAAAAAATAAAGCAAAATCAACAGTCTTAGATTATTTGTGTCTAGCACTAAGCTGTCCCAATGAAAACCCTGGAAATATCATCTGGGCCATGTGTCTTATATGTTTCTACAATAAAACATTAATATTTAATACGAGTCTCCTCCTCAAGTTCTTCTAAATGTATTGCCACGTTCTTTCCTAGCTAAATAGAGAAATGGCACAACTTTCACTATCCTCAGTTACTTCAACTACACTAGAAAATTAAAAGATGAGAGAGATTATGATAAACAAAGAACATCTTTAAATTAAGAAATAAAAAGTAGACAAGTCAAAACCTGAATAGTATTAATAAATTATTTGAAAAATTACTTATTAGAGAGATATGTAATTAATTATGTAAATATAAAAAGGGCAAGTGTAGCCATCAGGTTAATAATAAAATAATGAATATTTCAGAAACTAGTGCTTAAAATGTTTCTTAATTGTTCATTTACAGATTTCTGAAAGAAAATATGTTAATGGGATAAAATAATTTCAGTACATAATAAAAAGATGAATCAAAATAAATAGTGAACAAAAAATGAGGGCAGATGATATACATAAATATGTTGTAAACAGTACACTCTCTTTTTCTAATCCATACACACTGATATAAAATGTTCTCTTTGTTACCTTAGATTTTGTAGGTTGAAGTTTAATTGAGCCTTTGGCAAGGAAAGCTAAATTCTAATGGCTTACACTTATGTATGTACGCATGTATGTAAGTATGCATATTTACCTATAAAACCTAGACTTCTTACCAGAGAATACTTTGTAGCCAAAGATAAAATCAGACTTTGTATATAACACACAAACTAACTTAAAAACCCAACTTTTTAACATTTAAGAGAAAAAAAATTCTGAGAAATCCATTCAGGTTTGAAATCTATCAAATACTAGTATACTTTACTGAAAATTGAACTTATATTCATATTGCATAGATGTTAAGTCAAAATATTAATATCAGTAAATATCCATGGCTTTGAGCTTTAGATGGGTACCCTGATTGCTTCCATTTGACCTTTTGGGAGATTTTTTAAAAATAAGTCAAATAAAGATCACAGAACTATAGAGTTGACCTGGAGTTTAGGTATCACTGAGTACCACTCCCACCATGCCCTACTTTGTGGATAAGAATTCTGAGAGTCCTTGATAACTGAAGTTGTTAGTTCCAGGTGAGTCAGACTGTGAACCAGTGCAGATGTTAGGGATTCCAAAGCCCAGGCCTATTTTTGCCCTCAGTGAGAGAGACTAAACCAAATTCTTTGAAAACATTATTAAAATAAAATGTAGGATTCTGTTAAAGGGACCACCACACTGAATCCATAGTCAAAATAGACTAGGAAGTTTGTGTCTTTAGCCATATGGGGGGTCTTGTTCCTAGTCTGCCAAAATAAGTCCCAGTTCTGTGTGCTTAAATGATCTTTGTCTTACTTTTTCATGTTCATTAATATTTCATGTGTTCAAAAATATCACATTCTATAAATACAAAAGGATTATAGGTTAGATACTAGTGATTTGAAAGCATTCCTATAGCTATTTTGTAATGAAGGGGAAAACAATTCTACATTATATTTTTAGTATGATATTCTCTGAGAAGTAGGCATTGTAGTCCTAGAAAGGTCGATGTCAACAAATACCCATTACTGAACTGCTTCAGATTTCAATTAAATATTTTTCTGATGGTCTTTGGTAAAATTATGTTAATTTACTCCATGTAAAAGACTGAACTAGCAGACTTTGGTGGAGGTGGTCTGGCCAAGTCAATTCTAAATATAAGGAAATGTGAAGTGTAACAAATCTTGTGGGTTACAAAGCTCTGTCTAACTCCTATTTCTTTCTTCCTTTCTAAGAGAACACTGATTTGACTCAGGTTTTTCTCTTTTAGCTACAAGCTCCATTAAGTCAGGCACAGAAATCCCCTTTCCCTTGCACATGCTTAGTTTTGGAACTTGCATGTGACATAACTCAGAATGAATTGTGAGACAAGATTTCTTCTCACAAAAGAGATAGTAAGAAATTATTAGCTTCCATTAGACACTGTCATGTGTGAATGTCCTGTCCAGGTGGATGCAGACATGAGGGCAGCCAATTGGAGAATTAGTAGAGCTAAAAGACCAGGAGGAGGGAAGGCAAGTACAGAAAAAAATCCTGGTTCTCAGTGACATTACTGAGCCTCTGATTTAACCAACCCCTTCTCTGTGATGCTAGAGTCTTCTTGTTATACAAGATAATGCCATTTTCCTCACTATTTAAGTCAATAATCGACAGTTTTCTGTTGCTTTCTGCAAAAGGAGCCCTAATGAATGTACAAAGAATATGAAAGTAACCTTTTTTCTGAAAACTTTAAAAATGTGGTGATCCCTACCAAGGACTTATACTTCAGCAATATACTTCCATCACTAAAGATGCTGCTAAGAATATCTGGTTGGCTAGATGACTGTCCTCAGTGATGGAATATTCAAAATCTAATCAGTTTTCAGTTCAAGGGAATAACCACTAATAAAAAAAATGCTTTTGGATCCTTTCATGAGGCAGAGTATTTTATTCCATATGGCATCCTGCACTTCCATATGGCTTCAGGAATTAGAGAGGTAGATTTGTCAAAATAGTCAATCAGTTGCAGCCCTTAAAGTTGATAATGTTATGTGTTTGGAGCATACACCATCTCTTAAATATAAGGGAAAGTCAAAGGAGCAAATGCCAGCCAAAGGAAAATTATGATGAGTTTGTATTCAGTGAGAAAGAAAAGAAAGACAAGAGACCTACACTGCTGTAATTAATCTAAATCATGTGAACGATATTGACTCTATGTGGCAATAACATAGTCAGTGGTAAAAGCAATGTATAATAAGATTTATTCAAATAAGAATGGGGTAGAAAATTCTGATTATTTTACATTTCAATTGGCTTAATTTTAGATTTGAATCATGTATAAAACAGTTACCTTCAAGAAAAAAGGCTTATAATAGCAAACTTAAACACCTTCAAAATATTTAATTAAAAAAAATTATTCTCTGTACCATCTACATATCCAACCTCCCTTCAAATATTTTTCTTAACTCCTTCTGGTTTTGGCTTACTGTATGCTATTTAAGTTGTGACTGATTTGGGAATTCTACAAATTAAGTTTTCCAGATAACTGACTTAAATAGAATAACTGGCCACATGGAATACACAGCACCATAGACATGTTCCATTACTATGTCCTGTAGTCTGGGACTCATGCCTCTCAGAGTGAGTGAGTGAGGCTGCACAAGAGGGCAGGCAAACCTTTCTGGCAACAGGTTTTTGGTGCAAGGTATAAAAAAAGAAAATGAAAGAAAGGAAGGATGAGCTGGAGCTGTATTTTAATGAATATCTCCAAAAGGACTGAAAGCAAAAGATAAAAGATTCTAATGCTATGTAGAAAAGAGAGTTAACTATCAGAGAAACAAGGTTGGTTCCCCAGGGGGATAATAAAATTAAATACATCAGTCAAAAAAATGGTTCATTCATACTATGGTGTTGGCTGGTTAGTCCAGATACTCTGGACTAACAAAAAGAGAAACCCCTAGGTCCTAAAACAAATTAAGCCTGAAACATTGTTGGAGGCAAAAAGCACACAACTGAAGCTATCTTACTTTGGGGCATGTCATGAGTATGAAGTGTTCTTTGGGAAAAACAATAATGCTGGGCAAAAGAGAAGGGAGGAGAAAAAGGGAATACCAAATGTGAAATAGATTGACTCCATAAAAGAAGCCATAGGTGTGTGTTGGGAGCCAACCTATCCCTGTTGTATGATACAGTCACAGAGGGAGCCGCATGTCTGCACAACAGACTAGGCAGGGAAAAGCACCTGAATCTCCTTGTGTTGTTTCTCTTTTGCTTGCCTGTGCTTGGGATCATTTTTATTGCTATTCATACTGGAGCAGATGGTGAGAATGAGAATTTCTTGAGAAGTATGAGAGATAACGTAAGTGATGACTACATAACCACTCCAAATCCCCCTTGTACCCCAGACTTGATTAGGAGTCTCCTAAAATGGGAGTTATTTCATGGTAACACAATTATGCCCACCAAATGGCCAGTCCCAACTAGAACTTCCCTGAATAGATTAGTCAGGCCAAAATCCCCTAGCAAAGCAGATTTGGAAGTGAGAGACAGATATTAATCACTATGACCACAGACCCTGTATTCTCAGTCACTTGATAAAATGCCCAGACCCAAATGTACCCCTATTCTAGCCAACTTGTGGCTTTACACGTTAACCATAAGACTTACACCTAAGCTTGAAAAAATAAGGAGTCAAAATAAGTAGAAGGAAGAGGCGCAGGTAGAGATAATATCAATATAGATAAGGCTTGCAAACTGCAAAATATCTAACTGCTCAATTGTATTTTATATAACATGTGTTGCTTTCTACAGAACAATGACAAAGTAAATGTACTTTGGAAAACAATTTTTTTTGCTCCCACATAGCCACATGTGCTTACCCCAAAATATAAAAATAAAGCACTCACCCCAGCAAGGCAGAGATGCCTGACTGGTAAACTTAAAAGCACCAAGTCTCCTGTCATTCCTCACTGATGCTGTTCTTTCCATAGGGATTCCCTGGACCTGCAGGAGCTGGACTCCAGCAGGCGTGACTCTACAGGAACTGAGCAGAGCTGTAGAGAAGAGGAAATGTGGACATCACTCATTTGTAGGGTCATCAGGAGTTGGAGACAATTCAACAGCACATGATACACACACTTTGAGATGTAAAGATAACCCTGGATTAGCCAGGTGGGCCAGCTATAATCTCATGGATCCTTAAAAGTAGGGAAACTTTCCTGGTTGTAGTCTGAGAGGGTGGAGAGAGAGAGAGAGAGAGAGAGAGAAGCACAAAAGAACTTAAGGGCCACAAGGCATAAAAAGACCATTTTCTGAAATGCACTTAATTGTAAATTAATCACTCTCAGATAAGAATGCAAAAAATACTCAGTATACATCAGGTGAGTACAATGTAATATGTCTGTATATTTATATAAGAAATTTATAAATTAATAAATTCAAAATATATTGTACTTTGTCAAAGAATTACTTTCAAGATATTGTAGTGAAACTGGAATAATATAAACATTAGCCTATTTCCTCCAATTCCGACAATCTCCTATACTTCTCAGTCATCAGAAGCCCAGAAGTGACCACCTCTGGGGTTTAACTTAAATATAAATTAGCAAGACATTGCCTTTTGAACAACACAATGAAACTACCAAAGTTTGAACTGCTGTAGGTATAAACCTATTGAAAAACAAACAACAAACTGTGGAATGATATTGAGTCTAATGAATGAGCCCTACAACATCAGGTTTGATAATACTTTCTTACACAACTTTTAGCTAAATTTTTTGATGTGCACAAATCACATTCCAACATGAAAGTGGTCTGTGAAAAACTCATACCATGATTATGTGAGTGTCTTGAGAACAGAGCACTGCCTCCCTGAATCCAGCAAGTGCCTGGTGCCTATCAGGCACTGAGACACAAGGGCAGGCATAGACTGAAGGCATTACAGGGATTCAGCCCCACTGTTGATCTGTTCAAATCCTTCCCTCTTTGTGCAGACTTTCTTGATATCCCCATAATTTAATGTTTAATTATGTTCTTCAAGTTTCTTGCTCTCTTGTCTCTCAGAATAGTTACAAGACTATAAGTTATAAGACTTGATCACAGAACCCACACTTTTTCTCTTAGTCACTTGTTTTCAGTGTCTCAGCTGTTACTACTTAGGGTATAGAAATTTGATTGATTTATGGGAAGAAGAGGGGATTTCTAAAGTATTAGGAAAAGCTTACCTCAGTTTATACTGACTCCTTGCTTGATCGAATTTGGGAACAATTATATCAATCTGACTTTCCTCAGAGGCAAACTCTAATAGAGTAGAATTGGCTAGAATTTGTAAACAGATAAATCTGGGTTTGAAGCTTGACTCTAGTATTTATTAGCTTCTAACATTTGGCAAATAAAGTTTCTTCATTAACAAAGTTAAAACAATACAAGTTTTTTGCATGTTTTGGGGAGCATTACATGAGTAATGAGTTGGATAGAACCCAGCATGAAGGGAGGCATAGTCTTCTTTCCAGCGATCCCTTTCCATGCTGGTCACCAATAAAATTTATTTTCTACACTTCCAGTTTCTCCCTGGAAAAAACTTCTGTTTCCCTTGACATTGCTATTTTGACACTACCCGTGAAGAGTTCTTATGAATAAAGTCAGGGAATTCAAATGCCCAGAGGGAATGATTTCTGTGGGTAACTATTCCAAGGACTTCTACTTATTGTATTGATGTACAATGTAATTTATGTAGTGTAATAATTACAGAAATTTATAAAATTTCAATATAAATGTATATCTATGTAATTAACTAAGAACTATTCTATTAGTTTCTTATGGTTGCCTAACAAATTACCACAAACATAAAATTATATACAACACAGAGTTATTATCTTACACTTCTGTTTAAATGGGCCGCACAGGGCTAAAATCAAGATGTTTGCAGGACTGGCTCCTTTATGGAGGTTGTAAGGAAGAATTATTCCTTGATTTTTCCAGATTCTAGAGATCATCTGCATTCCTTGGCTCATAGCCAGTTTCTACATCTTCAAAGGTGGAAGAGGTGGCTTGAGTTCTTTTCATGCTGCTCTCTCTTTCTCTCTCTGATTCTCTAACTACAGCCAAGAAAGTTTCTGTACTTTTAAAGATCCATGAGATTATAGCTGGCCCACCTGGCTAATCCAGGGTTATCTTTACATCTCAAAGTGTGTATATCATGTGCTGTTGAGTTGGCACCAATTCCTGATGACCCTACAAATGAGTGATGTCCACATTCCCTCTTCTCTACAGCTCTGCTCAGTTCATGTAGACTCACACCTATGGCTTCTTTTATGGAGTCGATCCATTTCACATTTGGTATTCCCCTTTTCTCCTCCCTTCTCCTTTGTCCAGAATTATTGTGTTTCCCAAAGAACACTGCCTAAAGTAAGACAGCTTCAGTTGTGTCCTTTTTGCCTCCAAAAATGTTTCAGACTTAATTTGCTCTAGGACTTAGTTGTTCATCTTTCTGGCAGTCCAGAGTATCTAGAGAGCTCTCCTCCAACACCATGTTTCAAATGAGTCTATCTTTTCCCCTATCAGACTTCTTCTCTGCCCAGGTTTCACATCTGTACATAGTAACTGGGAATAGGAAGGTGTGGATGACCTAAGCCTTGGTCTCTAATGACACATTGCTCTTGGTATTCTTTCCTAATTCCTCAATTGCTGCTCTTTGGAACCTTAGGTTTCTCTTGATTTCTTGACCACAGTTTCTGTTTGAATTGATGACTGAACCAAAGTAAACAAAATCTTCCACAATTTCAATGTTTTTGTTGTCAATGTTAAAGTTGTGTATTTCTTCTGCAGTCATAATTTTTGTCTTCTTGGTGTTGAATTGGTACACAGAACATACATGAAAAACTGTGCTAGATTCAGAGGAGTGAAAATTGATAGAAGAAATATGAATAACTTAAGATACGCAGATGTTATCATCTTACTAGCAGGAAGTAGCAATGATTTGAAATAACTTCTTGTGAAAGTGAAAGAAGAAAGTGCCAAAACAAGACTGCATTTGAGCATCATGACTACATCTCGAAATTCTTAATCAAATCTACAAAGTTCCTTTTGTCATATAAGACAACATATTCATAGGTTTCCATGGTTAAGGCATGAACAATTTTTTTGGATTCTGGCCTACCGTAAGTATGAAGGATACATTGCAGAATGCATGTACATACTGATGATTCCTATGCCACCTTTGTTTATAAAGTTAACCCATTTCTCCTGAAAACTTTTGATACTTTGAATTTTTACTAATATACCTGTTCTCCAGCTTTATTTAGTTTCCATTGCACATGTAGCTTTCTGAGGGTAGCTAAACAATAACAATGATAGCAGTACCAAAAACAAAAACAACAACAAATCTCTCTCTTCTATTTCTGGCTGAATCACAATCTTCTCTTTGAGACCTAGTTTTTCCTCTGCTTGGGCAAACAGGAGTCTCATCCATCTTCACTTTTTGAATGCTTCAGGTTGTACAGAACTGTTGTGCACCTAGTCTACTCCTCATACTTCTTACCCAGGACACTCATATTCCTAAATCCTCTCTGACGTCTCTAGGGCAGAAGTTCAAGGAGAATGTAATTCTCTGTTTAGGAAGTTGCCATTCTATGTATCACTATAGGTTTATTCTTTCACTGACACCTCCCCTGCCTCTAGCATATCTGTATCCTTCTTGCTGGTCACTGCACCCTAATGCTCTGACAGAAGACCCTCTACTTCACAACTCTCAATACATCTATGTCTCCGGTGCTATTATGTACTTTGCACTTTGCAAAACTCTCTTAGTCTTCTTAGTGGTACAGGAATAGATCTTTCACCTATTTTGGTCCAATTGTATTGAATCCTGGATTTGAACAGGAGTGATAGGAAAGAGATGATTTCATTTTTGGTTTGTGTTCTAATAACGAGGATGGTACAAGTTTGGTGCTATGAGTGGCTGCCACGTGCAACCTGGGTTGAAGCCAATATAGAGCCAGAACAGATGAAGAGAAACTAGACTCTACTGACTCTGAATGACATTAAAATTTCAACCATCTCTCTGAAGTTAAATATCCACAAACATTTCAATGCTGATACAATATTTTAAAAGCTTAGCTTTAGCTGGATTGCTCCTAACATTTTCTCTCTTGAAAATGTAAGTATGCCTTTTCCCACTGGACATCATGTCTCCCTAAATAATATGACTCTTGATTACTATCTGGTATAATATAGTTTTGGCTGCCACAGCCATTGTAACATTTATTTTAAAAATAGCAGCACTGGTGAAACTGAAAAGTAGTGGGTAAATACTTTCCCCTAAAAACATGCTGTTGAAGCCTACAAGAATTTTTTTCAATGTAAGAACTTTGATTTTAAATGTCTAAGTATTATAAATATTCATGTCATATATAATGGTTTTCTTCCAAGAATAATTGAAATATGTTTTAATATTATCTAAGAAGACATCTTTATAATAAACCAAGTATTTGGTAGTTAAATTTAAGCTTGTATTTCTTTGAGATATGATTATATCATGTCTCTTTTTAAAATAACTTTTTAAATAGTGCTAAAAATATAACTCAATATGGTTAAGATAATTATTGATTTGATGAAACAATCAGTATGTCACTTTTTCCCAACATGTTTTTTTCAGAAATGAAGTATATGGTATTAAAGGACATATTGTGTGTTTTTTTATCTGTCTAAAATTTATATGTACAACTTAAACTAATTTTTATTTCAAATTGTTCAGATATAAGCTCTGACATTTTTATTCAGGTGAAATTTATGTAACATGAAATTAATTATTTTGAAATGGGTATCCCAAAATAAAACCCTGTACCCTTTAAGCAGTTGTTTCAAATTCCCCTCTAATCCAAGGCCCTGAAAAATACCAATATGCTTTCTGTTTCTATGGATTTACCTGTTCTGAATATTCCATAAAAATAGAATCAAACACATATGATTTGTATCTGGTTCCTTTTACTTACTATTTTTGATATGTATCCATCTTATAGTATATACCAGTGTATCAACTAGATTTTGCCTAAATAACATTTCATTGTACCATGATTTTTTTATCTGTGTACTCACTGATGATCATTTAGGTTGTTTCAACATTTTGGCAATGGTGAATAATGCTGTTCAGTTTTTTTGTTTGGACACATGTTTTCACAATTTTTGGGTATAGGTCTAGGAATGGAATTACTGAGTAATCTGGCAATTCTTTAGTTTACATTTTGAGGAATCATGAAACTGTTTTCCACAATAACTGCACCATTTTACATTCCCATTGGTGATGTACACATATAAAAATTTCTCTACATTTTTGATGACATATTATATTTCATTAAAGTTGTTTTTATAAGCCACTCTAATGGGTGTAAATAGGTATCTCATTGTAGCTTTGGTGTGCATTTTCCTAATGATTAATTATTTAACATTTTTTAAATCATCTTCTTGGCCATTTGTATATCTTTGGAGAAGTATCTATTGAAATCCTTCATCTATTATTAAATCAGTTTTTTGTTATTGATTTATTAACACTTTTAAAATATATTCTGGATTATAGATTATTGCCAGAAATCAGTTTGTTGTTCATTTTCCTTATCTGTAGCTTGTCATTTCACTTTGTTGAAAACATTGTATAATGCACAAAATAATTTTATTTTTTATGAGGTCCAATTGTCTATTTTTCTTTTGTCATTAATGGTTTTGGCATGATATCTCTGAATCCTGGCCATAATCACATTCATAAAGATTTACTCCTGGGGAGAGAGGTTCTTCCCTTCCATCTGGCCATCAGGTAACCTTACAGGTACATTGGGAGCTATGGAGGAAGAAGCAGGCTGATATAATGTGCTTCCTTCTCAGGGTGGGATGCTGGCAGTACCACAAATTCTCTGTGCTCTAGAGCCCCAGGTCCCATGCCCCACTGGCCCAATAAAGCCACAGGCTGGGATACAAAGCCAAACAATGCTATGTCATATATTAGACATATGTGCTCCATGGTGGCCATGAATACCCAGTTTCAAAGGGTGAGTCCTATCACAGACCTGTCTATCATAATGGTAACAAGTTAATATTTGCTGGAAGCCTTCAGTCTGCCACCAGGAGTGAGCTGGATGCCACTGAGGGGCTCTGAGAGTCCTGAGTTCTTACTGGATTGGTAAAGATTCCATGTATACATTCTCCTTTGAGGTTATTGTCATTTCATTCCATAAGGCTATCAGCAGGAATTCTGATACTCAGTGGATCAGTAAACCAGTCCACAAGCACAGGGAGATGTGAGGGCTAGTCTGTATGTGGCAAGAGCCATGGTCTTGGAAAGGGCCACAATCCCACCACACTATCAGTGGTTCTTGCCCTGCGGCTTGGAGAAGGCACAACACTCTCCAGCTCCATCATTACCATTCATATAGGTAATGAATGGTAATTACTAAAGTGACGTTTGTACAATTCTTCCATAATAAACAATTTAGGACAGTCATGTCTGCTTAAAAGTATTTTTTAATTTGTTAAAACTAGTTGTCTGCACGTTGTTTCATGAATATATTTTCAAATTTTGAAAGTTAAAGTGCAGTAATATTTGAAAACTACAAGTGAAAGTGTATCTTGTTTCTCATAAAATGTTTTTGTGTTTGCTCTATCTTTTTAGGGAGTTTTCTATGTCAGTGTTTAAAACGCTGTTTGATATAACAGATGTAAAATAGATGTGAAAGGGGAATGCAGGACTAGCCATGTAGACTTGTTCATACATGTGATGAAATCTACAGCTTTATTGGGATAACGCAAGGCTCTGCTGGTTTACTCTTATGGGGATTGTTTTTGGAGTTTGGCAAGGATGAACATTTTTAAATTGAATTCTGCTTGGAAATGCAAAAGATCCTCATCTTTCATGCTCTTATGCAGAAAATCAAAGTTAACTAGGGGGTCCACTTTTTTAGATTAACCCAATATAACTGCCACTTCTGAAAGGATAAAGGTTTAAAAGCATGACACCATTTTAGAGAGAACTGAATGATCCTGTTGCAAGAGGTTTCTCTTCAAATTTAACATCTCCACAGTACCATTGACCTTCACATAAAAGGGGGAGCCTCCTGCAATATGACTCATGGGTTCCATAGAATACTGAATTTCATGCAAAGTATAAATGCCACTTACACAGGTGTATACTGAAACTGTCATAAATTGGACACAATGTAAATGAGTAGGGAATTAACTTTAAATTCTCTTGTTGTGTTAATTAGCAACCATTTTGAATCCTCTAGCCTCTTAGGGGAAAAATATGGTTGGCTTATTAAAAAGTACTTCATTGCTTAGTCCATTTAGTCCTACAAGTCTTCTTGGGTCAACCCACTATACCCATTATTTCCATAAGACTACTGAGAAAAGTTGTATACTTGGTTTCAAAATAAGTTCATGGTTTCTAGTCTAACTGTATGCATTGTCTACAGTTCTTCTTCTCATTCTTGTTCAAACTACCTTCAAAATCCTTAACATTACACAAACTTTCCAGGGCATTAACTGTGCCTACCTTAATGTTAAAGCATACCACTATATTCTGTTTGCCTCATGTCTTACAGTGGACTAGGTTTCTATTTTCTCAGGGCAAATTTGAGTGTGTAGGATATATAGAAGAGGAATTGGCCCCAATTTCCAATTTCGGCTTTGCTGACTTAATAGGTACTTTGGTTACAAAATCTAATTGCTGACTTCCTTTTTTAGCCAATATTTCTTATTTTTTTCAGGAGTCTTAAATGATCCAATGATTTATTAAAAAAGCATTTAGCAGACTCATAAAACCTCTTAAGACCTAAATTCCACTAAAAAATCTTAAACCATCTATTTTGTATGGAAAAGTTGTTCAATAAAAGAATACATATTTGTTAAACATTAAAAAAAGATTTATTCCTATTTTTTTAGGTAAGAGTTTGTATAGCTTTAGCTCTTATATTTAAGCCATTGATTCATTTTGAGTTAACTTTTGTATACAGTGGAAGGTAATGATCTAACTTCACATTTTTATCTCCAGATATCCAGTTGTTCCTAAACCATTTGTTGAAGATACTATTCTATGCCTATGGGTTATGTTGGCACATTAATTGATCATAGATGTGTAGGCTTATTCACGTACTCTAGTTTCTATTCCATTGGTCTATATATCTAAGTTTATGCTAATACCATGTTGTTTTGATTGCTATAGCTTTTCAGTAAGTTTTGAAATTGGGAAGTATAAATCTTCCAATGTTGTTCATTTCCAAGACCATTTTAGCTATTTGAAATCAATTGAAATTTCATATGGATTTGAGGATCAGCTTTTCTATTTCTGATAAAAGGGGTCCACTGGAAATCTGAAAGAGTTTGTATTTAATCTATAGATATCTTTGGGTACTATTGCCATCTTAACTATTAAATTTTTCAATCTGTGAATGTAGGATGTTGGTCCATTTATTGGACATTTCTTGATCATGTTGAGCAATTTATTCTTCATTTTTTAGTGTTTCGGATACATCTTTTACCTCCTGGATTAAATTTACCTTTTAGCATTTTATTCTTTTGGATCGAATACTAATGCAAATTGAGTTCTTTTTCTTTTTTGCTTTAAATAAATAGTTTTATTTAATGTGTGAATATATGTACACTCTCTCTATATATTGAATATATATCCACACTACATGTATTTGAATATACAGTGAATATATATTCAAATATATATTCAATATATGTGAATATATTCACCCTATACATATATTTGATATATATTTTATGTAGGGTGAAATATATATATATATATATATATATATATATATATATAGGCTGAATATATATAGTGTGAATTTATATATATTGTATATATATATAATTTATATAGAATATATCTATTCCCACTTTCTATACTCCCACCTACTACACTATGCCCTCTACTATGGTCCCTCCCGGACTCACTATTTCCTTTTGATTTGTTCATTGCAAATGAAATAAAAAAAAACAGTTTTGGGGGTACAAACAATTTGATATTATAAATTGCAATATTGCCTAATTTGTTTAGTTTTAGTAAATTGTTTCCCCCTCTCTTTGTAGTTTCCTAGATATAGAATTATGTCATCTGCAAATAGAGTTAAATTCTTCCTTCCAAATTTGGATAGCCTTTATTTATTTATTTTTCAAATCCTCACCTGAGGTTATTTGTACTGGTTTTAGAGAGAGGAAGGGAGAGAGAAACATCATTAATGAATGTGAGAGAGAGACATCATTCGATTTCCTCCCACAAGCACCTCACACAGGGATCAAACCCACAACCCAGGTATGTACTCCCACTGGGAATCAAACCTGTAAACTTTCTGGTGCATAGGATGATGTTCCAACAAACTGATCCAAGTGGCCAGGATGATACTTTCTACTTCTTTTTGTCTGATTTTTCTGGGTAAAACTTCAGTAAAATGTTTAGTAGCTATAGTAAAAGTAGATACACTTGCTTTGTTCCTGAGGTTAAGAGGAACATTTTCAGTCTTTTATTATTAAGTGTAATATTAACTTGAGGCTTTTTATAATATTCTTCATTAGTTTTAGTAGATTTTCCTCTAATCATAATTTTGTAAGTGTTTTTATTATGAAAAGGTACTAAATTTTGTCAAATACTTTTCCCACACAAACTAAGATGATATCTATGGGTTATTTTTTGTTATTGTTGTTATATTACTGTGGTATATTACATCGATTTTTTATGTTGAACAACCCTTGAATTATTGGAATAAATTTCACCGGGCCATGGTATGCAATCCTTTTTACATGTTGTTGTATTCAGTTAACTAGTGTTTTGTTGAAGAAATTTGCATCTGTGTTATTAGCAGATATTGATTTCTTTCTTTTTCTTGTGGTGTTTTTGTCTAACTTTGGTAACAAGGTAATATTGGTTTCATAGAATAAATTAGGAAATATTTGCTCCCTCTTATTTTTTAAAGATTTTGAATAGGATCAATAATATTTCTTTTTTAAATGTTTGGTAGAGGTTATCACTGAATCCATATGTTCTTGGACTTTTCTGTGAGGTTTTTGATTACTGATTCAATCTATTTTCTAATTATAAGTCTGTTTAGATTTTCTAATTATTCTTGAATCAGTTTTGGTTATTTCTAGGAATGTTTCCATTTTGTCTAAGTAATCTGTTTTTGGTGTACAAGTATTCTTAGTATATTCTTATAATTCTATTTACTTCTGTGAGATTAGTGTTAATATCATCTTTCATTTCTGATTTAATTATTTCCATATCCTCTCCTTCTCAGTCTAGCTATTTTTATGAATATGTTTTAAAAAGCTTTTGCTTTAACTTGTTCTTTGTATTATTTTTCTATACTTTATTTTAGTTCTTCCCTTTTAAACTTTATTATTTTTACTTCTTTTCATTTTGTGTTCAGTTTGCTCTTGTTTTTCTAGATCCTTAAAATGTACTCTTAAATATCTGATTTTTGATTTTTTTCTTTACAAATGCATGTATTTACAGCTATTAAATTGCTTTCTGAACTCTAATATTGCTGCATCCCAGAAATTTTTATTCTTCTGAAGTGTCTACTAATTTCTTTTGTGATTTACACATTGGTTAATTAAAAACATGCTGTTAAATTTCACATTTCTGAATATTTTAGTTTCCCTTATTCAATTGAGTTATGCAATTTCTAACTTACTTTGTATAATATAAATTTCTTAAATTTATTGAGACTTGTTTTGTGGATTAACATGATCTTTCCTGGAGAAAGTTCCATATGCACTTAAGAAGAATGTGTATTCTGCTACTGTTGCATGGAGTGTTTGTTAGGTGTAGTAAGTTTCCTGGGTTAGTCAAGTCCTCTATTTTCTTAGTGATCCTCTGTCTGGATGATCTATCTGATATTGAAAGTGAGGTTTTGAGGTTCCCCACTATTATTGTAGAAACATTTCCCTTTTCAATTCTGTCAATGTTTGCTACATATATTTGGTGTCTCTGTTGTGCGTGTGTGTATAGATAATCTTCACAGATGAAGTCTTTTAACAATATGATATGTTCTTGATCACCTTTAATAGTATTTGATTTAATGTCCATTTTGTCTGATAATAGTATAGTCAACCTAGCTCTCTTTTTATTACTATCTTTATGATTTTCATGTCATTCTTTTTTGAGAGCTGCAGTACCATTAGTGGATTTTCCAAGCTATTTTTGCAAAGGCAGTATTCCTTGTTTTGTGGGTCTTTAAAACCTCTGTTTATTCATTTCAGTGATCAGCCAGTGACTGAAGAGATTTCCTTCAGTGACTGTAGCAAAAACAAATAATAAATTCTTCTAATTTTTATAGATTACCTCTGAGCTGGGATACTTTTTGACTTTTAGCCAAGACAGTTACAACTCTACCTTACCATTCACCTCCTTCTTGCATAAAGCCCAAAGATTGGTCAGAGGCGCTATTTTAAGGTACTTGTTAGTCTTTTGTGGACATGCATCCAGACCTAGCTTCATGCATTGGACTCCAGTTTTTCAGGTGTTTGCAGGAACACTTCAAAGCCTTTATTCTCTTGAGAATCTTCCTCCTCAGATTATCCTTTCTAAGCTTTTGGTCTACTTGGTTCTTTTTCTGTTTGCTGTCTCTTGCTCTAAATGGTTATGGATAGTATATGTCTTTTTTAAAAACAATTTTATTTGTCCATTTGTTTGTTTGCTTGTTTTCATAACAGGGGAAGGGAAGAAGAATGAGAGGGAGAGAAACATTAGTGTGTGGTTGCCTCTTGCACTCCCTCTGCTGGGGACCTAGACTGAAACCTAGACATGTGCTCTGACTGGGAATAGAACCAGCAACCCTTTGGTTAGCAAGCCAGCACTCAATCGCCTGAGCCACACCAGCCAGGGATGATATTATATGACCTTAAATGCTTTCAACACATACCACCCTGGGAAACCAGAGCGGGGAGAAAAGGCAAACCTCTGAGTTTGTCCCTCAGGGAACCCAGACAGATCTAAATTTGCAAAAAGAAGGTTCATAACTCCCCACACCCTGCTGCACCTTCATTCCAGCAAACTGTCTTATGTATGCAGGTTCATGTTCTTATGGATACTGGTAAGCTGTGGAATAGGGGATGGTAGTCCATTATACAAAAAAATGCCAACATGAACTTTAACAGTCTCTTTCTTCATGAAGCACTTCCCTGGTTGCTGTACATTTTTACTTAGATTAAAGAGTTCTTAAAAACAGCTTATTTTTATCAGTTGAAACATTGTTTCAGCTAATGAACAGAGTCTTGAAGCTCTCGAACCAGACTTTTTTCAAGACATTATTCTTGACTCTATTTTTCTTATGTCATTCATATGGGATCAATATTGTAAAAACCACACAGGTTACTTATTCCTATGGGAGAAATAATCCTTCTGTGGGTAAATTGTAGTATGTGCCATGACAGAGGCATGCCACATACAATAGAAGTCTCAAGGAAAAGGACATAATTTGATCAGAGAGTCACATGCCCAGTAAGACTTCTAGAGCATGTATTACACTTACTGGTTCTTGTAGGACAAGCAGGCTTACAGAGTCCCAGGCAGAGGGAACAGATGGGGAATATTTGTATGCAGTGTGAAGTGGAGAATGTGACTCATCATTTGTGGAGTTATAGGACTATGATGCAGGGCATGACATTGATTTGGAATCATAGCCTGGTGACTAGGTATGCCCTCTTAAAAGATCTGGTCCTAAAGGCACTGGATAACTATGTAGAGATGTTAGAAAGTTGAATGATTTGACTCAATTTTTTTTCTGCCAAAAAAGTTACCTGGTAGCACTCTGGACATTGAAGAGAATACTGTGGACACTGTTGGGCTAGAGGCAGATGAAGAGTCAAGAGGCCTTTAAACACAAAACAGATATATGTTTTAGCTATGAAAATGGGATGAGGTGGAAAAGAAGCATGGATTTTACACTTAATTTAGGAGATTTAATCTACATGACTTGGAGAATAATTGGATGTGGCAAATAAAAGTGGAGGGACAAAAGGACTACCAAATTTGTGGCTTTTTTGTCTAGCAATAAAGACGAGAGAAGCCTTACATTTGACAAGGAAAAATCATGAGTTTAGTTTTGGATCTACTATTTCTGAATCCCCAAGGGGCACTCAAGTGCCATGAGTACTTTATTTTCATTTATTTTATAAATTTTGTCAAAGTATCTGGGACTCAGGAGAAAGGCCTAGACTGTTGATGCACATGAAGGGATTATTTATCACAAAACGTTTGCTTTCAAACCTGTTAGCTGATAATGTTTTTAAACAAAACCAACAAAGAAAATACTTGTGATTGTTTTCCTTACCCCAAACCAAACCAAACCAAACCAAACCAAACCAAATCAAACCAAACCGAACCACTATTTTTTTAGATAAAAAATTGCAAAACATACATGCATAAAAGAGTTTATTTTGAGAGACATCCAGCCTCACAGGAGAGTTCATTGGAGAGACCCACAGGGTCTTAGAATCTACACAAACCCACCCACCCAGGAATCAACACCAGAAGGGTCCCATTTGCTTGTGGGTAGCAGAGGAAGTGACTAAAAGTTGGTGGAGAGCTGAGCAAGTGGAATCATTCCTTCTTGGACTCCTCCCTTACATACAGCACCACAAAGAAATGGTGTGGGTTGCCCCATCCTGGTGAATACCTAAGGCCCTGCTCCTTACTTCTTAACAGGTGTACCAAGACAAAAAATAATGGCCCAAATGAAAGAAAAGATCAAAGCTCCAGAAAAAACACAAATAAGTAATGAAGAGATGCAGAATTCAAAACACTGGTAATCAAGATGCTCATAGATATGCTTGAATCTGGTCATAAAATAGAGGAAAAAGTGAAGGTTATGAAACATGAAATAAAGGAAAATCAATGTACAGGTAACCAAAATGTACAGTGAAGGGAAGGAAACCGGGACTCATCAATGGTTTGAAGCAGAAGGAAGAAATAAACATTCAACCAGAACAGAGTGAAGAAACAAGAATTCAAAACAAAAACAAAAAACAACAAAATGAGGACAGGCTAAGAACCTCTGGGAAAACTTTAAACATTCTAACATCTGAATCATAAGGGTGACAGAAGGAGAAGAGGAAGAGTAAGAAACTAAAAACTTCTTTGAAAACGTAATGAAGGAGAACTTCCCTAATCTGGCAAAAGAAATAGAATTCCAGAAATTCCAGGAAGTTCAGAGTCCCCAAAAAGTTGGACCCAAGGAAACACACACCAAGGCACATCATGATTACACTACCCAAGATTAAAGAGGAGAGAATCTTAAAAGCAGCAAGAGGAAAGGAGATGGTTAGTTACAAAGGAGTTCCCAGAAGACTAGCAGCTGATTTCTCAAAAGAAATCTTGCTGAAAAGAAAGGGCTGTAAAGACGTATTCCAAGTCGTGAAAGGCAAGGACCTCCATCCAAGATTACTCTATCCAGCAAAGCTATCATTTAGAATGGAAGGACAGATAAAGTGCTTCCCAGAAAAGGTCAAGTTAAAGGAGATCATCATCATCAAGCCCTTATTATATCAAATGATAAAGGGATTTATCTGAGAAAAAGACCAAAAATATGAACAGTAAAATGACAATAAACTCACAATTATCAACAATTGAAACTAAAAAAGCCAAAACAAAAAAGAAAAAAAAGAACTAAGCAAACAACTAGAATGGGAACAGATTCACAGAAATAGAGATCACATGGAGGGCTATCAGTGGGAGAATGGGAGGGGAAGAGAGGGGAAAAGGTACAGGGAATAAGAAGCATAAATGGTAGGTACAAAATAGACAGGGGATGGTTAAGAACAGTATAGGAAATGGAGGAGCCAAAGAACTTGTATGTATGACCCATGGACATGTACTAAGGTGGGGGAATGATGGTGGGAGGGGTGTCCAGGGCAGAGGGGAATAAAGAGGAGATAAACATGGGATAACTGTAATAGCACAATCATAAAATATATTTTTAGAAAAGCTGCCATTCTGTCTCAGAGGGCCTTTGAGGCATGAAGCGATCAATGGAGACCTGTGTTTGGGATCAGACAGCTGAAAAGGGTGAAGTTCTGATGAAAAGCAGGAGGTGCAATGGAACACATGACCTCCCAGGACCATAGTTTTAAACCCTGGTACAGAATGATTTGAAAGATAGGTTTCTTCTACCTCAGTACATGACTAAACTCATCACAATTAAAATGGGGCACTGAGACAAAATGATGATAAAAACATGGGGACATCCTAAACTGCCACCAATAAAAGACTGATTAAGTAAAATAACATTCAGGTAAACAATGGAATATTATTCAGCAGTAGGAAAGAAAGAGATGACTATGTGGGCAGATGTAGAATAATGGGTATGATCTATGTATTAAAGAATAAAAACTAAAGTGCAAAAAAGAAAGAGCATGTTCTATTCATGAAGTCTCTACTTCACGACCTATGAACACCAGAAAGGCCCAATTTCTACTACAGTTCATCTTTGGGGTTTAGTACTTCACAGTACTGTATAATTCCATTTAAGTAAAATCCTAAAAAAAACAAAAGTATAAGTAATAACAACAACAACAACAACAACAACAACAAAACAGATTAGTTGTGGCCTGGGGCTGGTGGTGAGAGGAGAGAATAGATTGAAAGGGGCCATGAAGAAACTCTTAGGTGGCAATGGAACCACTTTCTGTCTTGATTGTAGTGGTGCTTATGTGACTGAAATGAAATCCAAAATGCATCAAGTTGTACATATAACTTGGATGAATTTTATTATGTATAATTTATGCTTCAATAAAGATAAAAACAAATAACTGATCTCAGTAATAGAATGAAGTGAATATGGATTCATTTGCTGAAGATCTTTATAAATAAATACTTCTTGAAAATAATAACCTATTATTACTTTTGCTTAATTTGGTCTTTTAGCAGTATATATTTACCAATAAAAGTTTTAGTGTCTTAGATAATGTGAAGTAGCTCCATAGGAAACCTTATCCTTAACTGCTTGAGATGATATTGCCAGCAGGTCTCATTTTGACTCATGCATTAATGGCTAGGGTGATGAAAATTCTTACCCTTCTAGTGTTGTTTCATACCACTTTAAAATAGCAGTGTAGACAGTACTAGTGTCTCTTCCCTATCATCCACAAGTTTTTAGTGCCACCTCATGAAAAGAGTCTCATTTTGGGTTTTAATTGTAACTCTAGCCCTCTCTATAGTTGATCAAATTCATCTGAGATGTGGCAGAACTATGAGTTTGTACTGTGGCCACTTCACCTTTGTGATGCATTAAATGGTGTAATCCAACTGAAATATAAATCACTGTTCTTGGAAACAAATTATAAATGGAGATAACAGGGCTACAGAGTAGCTTTAAGCTTCAGAGGGCTCATCCAAGACCTGTTTCTTTCAGGTCTAAATTGCAGCCACACTGTTATCAAGGGTTATAAGGGGTTGCTGAAGCAAGCTGACTACAAGATGAAGGTAAACAATGCTTTTAAAAGCAGGGCCTGAACAGAAGAACACACAACATTAATCACCTGAATTCACAGACTCACAAAAGACAGTAATTTCCCTCTGTACTGCAGCTCTCACATACCTCTGTAGAGGGCCCACAAAAGGATCCCTGTTGGAACACTGGCTCATTTTCTTTAATGATCATTGTCCACTTAGGTCAAATCCTAATTGCTAGTCCACTGGGAAAAATAAAAATATGATGTTTTGGGATTTTTTTATGACTGCATTGTTATTATTAAACTAGTTGACCCCATGTCTGTGGGAGATACATTCCAAGAGACACTGTGAATGACTTAAACCACACATAGTATTGAATCCTGTATACACATTTTTTCCTATACATACTTAAAATAGTTTTATTTATAAATTAAGTACAGTAAGATAATAACAAGGACTACCAATAAAATAGAACAATTATAATAATATACTATGATAAAAATTGTATAAGTGTGATCTCTTTCTCCCTCTCTCTCTCCTCTCCACCCTCTCCTCTAATATTTTTTTAATCCTCATCTGAGGATATGTTTATTGATTTTGAGAGAAAGAGAGAGAGAGAGAGAAACATCTATGTGAGAGTGAAACATTGGTCAGTTGCCTCCTGTATGCAACCTGACTGGGGATCGAACCTACAACCTAGGTATGTGCCCTGACCAGGAACTGAACCACAATGTTTTGCTGTATGGGATGCTGTTCCAACCAACTGAGCCACCCAGCTGGGGTATCCAGTAATTTTTATATTTTCATACCAAACTTATTCCTAAATCTGGATAACCATTCCTCACTTGCAGTAAAAGGCTTAGTGTCAATGGTTGCAAGAGATCCTTTGCTGAAGTCTTTGTATTATGGGCTCAGTGCTTTCTGGTACAACATATCGCAATCCATTGGAATACATTTTCAGTTCATGTCTTCCACCCACAAATTTAATGCAGTTTCCATCTTAACTAGTTACTGGCCATGCACTTTGACCATAACTTTTGCAGTTTGTAGTGTAACAGCAAAACTAATATGGATTTCTTCTTCCTTTACAATTTCATGGGTATAAGATTCTTTCTTTATATAGATCTTAGCAAACAGCATATAATTTTATTAACTTCCTTTTAAGTTGAGAACTTTTACCTTTTACTTCAAGGAAACACTATACTTCTTCTTTTTAATTGTCACATCACTACTTTTGTGTTTTTAGCCATTATTATGTAAATTAAGGGTGACTTGAACACAAGTACTGTGTTACTGTGACAGTTAATCTAACAACTAGAAAGCCACTAAGTGACTAATGGGTGGGAAGCACCTATAGAATTGACACACAGGACAAAGGGTGATTCACATCCCTTTGTGGTGGGATGGAGCTGGACAGCATGAGGTTTCATCATGAAACTCAGAATGGCCACAGTTAAAAACTTATAAATTATTTATTTCTGGAATTATTCATTTAATAATTTTGGACCAACTACAGATACCACAGTGAACTACAGATACCTTAAACTGCAGGAAGTAAACCACAGATAAAAGAGACTACTGTATTATTATTACTGTCATTATAGGTGAGGTTTGGGCTTTTCAGGAGTTGACGAGGACAAAGGCATTAAGCAAATGTCTCTACTTTGACTTCTTTTTTACTTTGGTAGAAGGTGATAAGGATGTGCCTGAGCTCATAAGTCCATTCTGGGATGGAAAGGTGTCTGAGAGTTTTCCAAATGTTGGGCTTTTATGCTTAGCTAAATGAATGAGTAGACCTATCTAAACTGAATGCTAGGTTTGAACTTACTACAAGCTAGTTTTTAGACCTGATGGGCAAGCAAGCATGAGATTGACTGAGACAAAACAAGAATCTTCTGGTTAATTTACTTGGATTAATTTGTGTGTGTGTGTGTGTGTGTGTGTGTGTGTGTGTGTGTGTAATTGCTTATGTAATACCTTTAGAGAATATAATTTACAGTTTACTTCTCTCATATTTAACTAGACCCTGAGACAGAATTAATTATTCTATTCTCACTTTTTGGATCAACCACTACAAAGACATGTTAACCAAATCTCTACTTATGAAAAGCTTTAAGCAGGTTGCTCTGGTACATTAAAAAAAAAAAAAACAAAAAAACACAGTTTCTTAGTCCAACATGCAAAGTCATCAGTGATATTATTATCTTCCTCAAAATCATTTTCTATTTGCCTGAGAAAATGTCACCCCAACTTATGCTAGCTTCCAGTTGTTCTCCAAGCTTTTTTACCTTTTAAAATTTATTATGTCTAAAATGTTCCTTATCAGATTACCTTTTTTAGTATCATTGAATGTTCTGTTCATCCATCCATTAATAATCATTTATTAAGATGAGAATTGACATGAATAAAATATTGACACACTTCTTGAAGTGCTTATGGTCTAGTTGGAGAGGACAGGGTGTAGAAGAAACAATCTTAGCTCATTTTAATGAGTATAGTGGTAAAATTATGTGTTCAGAACAATGCTAGCATATGAAATTATCTCAGTTCAGTATCTGGTATTTCTTGTACTTACTTAAATAGATCACTGCTCTCTTCACTGAATGATTATCATCCTCATACCATCTAAGTTATTCTTGAGGGACTTATGACACTTGAAGTTAGGGATATGGATGACTCACTGTTGACACCAAGACCTTTAGCTATAGCTAACACTTCCCAGCTACAAAGGTATCTTGAAAATTTCAAAATGTACCAAATATAGAATGAACAACTTTGATGTGAACTAGATCAGGTCACATGGGTGAATAGTAGTCTCTGCACATAAAGATGAGTCATACTTGTACACTTTCAGCTCTGTAACCAGCAGCAAGGTCGTGGTTTCAAGACGCCTAACAAAATTACTAAAAAAATTAGGAAGGGAGGACAGGAGGGAGGGAGGAATGGAGGAGAGAAATAGAACTCTAACTCCAAAATTATTTTTCTCTATGACCTTAGGTAAATTAATCTAAGTTTCTAAGACTGATTAAAAAAACTGAGCTATATTATTTTTCAGATTGTATCTATCCTAACACATTACTGACTAAGAAGCTTATTGAAGGTTCCAGTGATTTCAGTAATATTGTTTTTATGAGAACTAAAATATATCCATATATATGATTTTAAAGAGATAATAGTGGTCCCAGAGTAACACATTTTCCTACTTGTGTATGACTGTCTTCTTAGGGAATAACATCAATGATCTATGTTTTTAAAAATTTAAATGTGTAAGCATTTTCTTTTTGTATGATATAAACTTTGTTGATTCTACTGTTCTTGCCAGAAATGATTACAGTAGTTTTGATCTTGTAATTTGAGTCCTTCTGTATGCAACCTATAAGAGAGAAATGGTATGAGATAAGATATAATTAGATTTTGTCCCAATATATTTTATTCTTTGTTGTAGAGTAAGATATAGCATAGTTCTGTATTTGGTGAATAATGATAATTAATTGGCAATTCTGTGTAACTATTTTTAATGGACTAAACCAGTTGAACATTAACACATAAGAATTATATCATGCTTAGCATCACTGAAGCTGAATTCTACACAGATAAGGTTATTCTGGCTGTCATATAGAAAAACTAAATCACTTGCATCTAACTGCGACTTATTTGGATGAGTACCTTTAATTACATTTTTATAACTGCAATATTATTTTGCTTAAATAACATATAACTTTTGCAGTGTTATTTTGTTAGACATACAAGCTGGATGTCTGTATGATTAGTTGTGTAACCCATTTGTAAAGATGAATGGACTCTACTTAAAAATATGCATGGGTGACAGGCATTAACCACAGACCATCGCAGACAAACTGGCATATGTGGTGATATTACTTATAAGAGGCTCAGATATTTGAGATAGAGAACAGGAAATGCTTTAGTAGGCAAAATCTCTCTAATCACACATTCTTTAGTCTATTCACGAGACTGTGACTAGCTTTTTGGAATTCTATTAAGCTGTAGTTTCAAGTATACTAAAAATATCAGCTTATTTCATAAAGACAGATACACCTTTGTCTAAACTCAGAGTTGTATCATGGAACAGAAATTATCACATTTCATTATATGGTCAAGCTCATGTTGTCCCCAAATGGGCATATTTACAAAGTTCAACTCAACATTTCAATTATAATCAAGCCTAATAATAAAACTATACATAAGCCTTTCTAATTTTAAATGCCACTTAATATAAAGTTTTATGATCATAAGGTTTGGCCAACTAGCCATTATTTTATTTTTTATAAACATCTATAGAAGAAATACAAACATTTTGGATATTTTACTTAGTGTTACTTCTACTCTCAAAAATGACCTTTTTTCCTTTCTCCATGACCTACAATCTTTTAAAAGTATCAAGTTTCTCTTCTAATAATTAAAGTATTCAATAAAACACACACATGAAAGGTAGCTTCTATTTTATTACAAATTCAATTCAATCACAAAGGCAGCTGACAGTACAAATTTGTAACAAATTGGGCAATTCAAGAAGATATATTAATGAATGCTATTTTAAAAAAAAAGGATTGTTTCTGTAAATGGAGTTGAAAAATACACCTGCTGGTTCTAGTCAGTGATAATAATCATACTGCCAGGCCATAGGATAAGGCCTGCTTTCTTGGTTTATGCTCATCAGGAAACAACCCTTCATTGTTACTTTGCATGTGGAGCAGGCTTGCAAATGCAGCGGTGACAGGAAACGAATATGTGGGAATAACTGAGTGCAACCCTATACCCAGACAGGTGCCACTGTTAGACATTTTAATTGATCTCATTTGTTAGTTATACCTGTATATCACACTGTTATCATCCCTGAACAAGAAATAGAAACCAGAAATTGTCACAGGCTGAAGATAGCAGACTGAGTTCCCAAATGGACCAGCCATATAGTTTTACTGGTTTATTTTCACAGTAGTACATTACATTGAAATTAGATACCTGAAAAAATCCAAATTACATGAGGTTTCTTGTTTCTTTATATCAAAATTGACAGAAAATATGGTTTAATATTTTACTACAGCCAAGGCTGCATATTATATACTGAGGTATGAGTGTGTGAGTGTGTGTGTGTGTGTGTGTGTGAGAGAGAGAGAGAGAGAGAGAGAGAGAGAGAAAAGAACTTTTGAAATTGTAAAGCAGTTCTCTGTTTTGGTACTGTAAACAGTACCACACTACAGTAAATATAATGCTTTTTCAAAGTCTTGTTAGAAAGTTCCACTGTGCATCCAGTTACAGTACT
Source organism: Tonatia bakeri (assembly GCA_004024845.1). Classification (NCBI taxonomy): domain Eukaryota; kingdom Metazoa; phylum Chordata; class Mammalia; order Chiroptera; family Phyllostomidae; genus Tonatia; species Tonatia bakeri. The sequence continues at coordinate 405,011 of PVIA01000063.1, forward strand.
CTCCAGGATCAGAATGATGGAAAGATATAGTCCAAGAATATCAGTGGATTGAGAATAAAGAGTCATTCAAAAGTGGTGAATTTCAAGGGTGTCCCAGCCTGGGTGGTGGTGGAGTGGGGGGCATTCTGCTTTTCTGTTTCTTTAGTGAGTCACCCAAGATTAGATAACACTCATAAATTCCCTGAATGAGGATACTGCAGAGAATAGTTAGGGATTAAGTGTAAATTCAGCAGAGTGTCCATTACTAAAAAATCCACATAAACTTTTCTCAGTATAAATAGAAAGCTGTTGTGTTTCCAGGCCCAGCCACTTTTCCAGGTTTACAGCACTCATCAGCTGCAGTATTGACTGGACCCTGCAGCAGTCATTGTAAAAGCATTCCCATGAACATTATCCCAAAGCATTTAACATCAGCATTTCTGTCTCTTGGGACTTGGGTTAACTGGTGACCAAGCCAAATGGCATTTTAATTTTAACTTAGTGAATTGCTATGTGACATGCCATCAACTTTTCATCTGCATCAGTAAGAATTATAGTTAACATAATAAAATCTGTTAACTTCTTGAATACTCTAAAGTATTTTGTTGTGATTACACTTATGAATGACTATTATCTAGGAAAAATATCAATGTAACTGGCATATGGGAAATGCCTAAACTTGTACCAAGTAAAATACACATAAAAGATTTCTGTTGATCAATCTGAACTTTCAAATGCCACTTTATTTGTCTCTTTAATGTTTAATTTAAGTAGTAAAATTTTCTTTTCTTATCATTTTTATTGTTGTTCAAATACAGTTGTCTCCATTTTCCCTCTACTACTTTCCCATGTCCCACCCACCACAGCTTCCACCCACCATCCTTTCTCCCTTTGGCTTTGTCCATGGGTCTTTTATACATATTCCTTGATGACCCTTTCCCTAGATTGCTTCCAGCACTTAGCTATTGTAAACTGTGCTGCTGTGAGCATAGGGGTACATAGATTCGTTTGAATTAGTGTTTCAGGATTATTAGGGTATAGTCCCAACAGTGGAATTGCTGAGTCAAAAGAAAGTTCCATTTTAAGTTTTTTAAGGAAATTCCATACTGTTTTTCACAGTGGCTTCACCAGTCTGCATTCCCACCAACAATGTACTGAGGTTCCCTTTTCTCCACAACTTCACCAGCACTTGTTGGTTGTTGATTTGTTTATGATGACCATTCTGAATGGTATCTAATTGTGGTTTTAATTTACATCTCTCTGATAGCTAGTGATGCTCAGAATCCTTTCAGAAGTATCTGGGCCCTCTGTATGTCCTCTTTGGAGGAGCGTCTGTTCAGGTCCTTTGCCCATACTTTTAATTGGATTGTTTGTCTTCCTGGAGTAGAATTGTGTGAGTTCTTTATATACTTTGGAGATTAAACACTTGTCTGAGATATCATTGGAAAATATATTTTGGCATGTGATTGGTCTCATTTTCATTTTGCTGATGTTTTCTTTGGCCATGCAGAAGCTTTTTTATTTTTGATGTAGTTCCATTTGTTTATTCTTTCCTTTATATCCCTTGCTCTAGGAGACATATAAGTGGAATTATTGCTATGTGAAATATATGCGATTTTCTGGCCTATGTTCTCCTCTAGGGCATTTATGGTGTCATGATTTATATTTAAGTCTTTTATCCATCTTGAGTTTATTTTTGTGTATGGTGTAAGTTGCTTGTCAAGTTTCACTTTCTTGCATGTCCAGTTCTCCCAACACCATTTGTTGAAGAGATTATTTTTACTCCATTTTATGTTGCTGCCCCCTTTGCCAAATGTTAATTGACCACAGAGACCTGGGTTTATTTCTGGGCTCTCTGTTCTGTTCCATTGGTCTGTGTGCCTGTTTTTATGCCAGTACCAGGCTATTTTGATTACAGTGGCCTTGTAATATAGTTTAGTATCAGGTATTGTGATCCCTCCTACTTAACTCTTCTTTCTGAATATTGCAGCAGCTATTCGGGGTCATTTATGGTTCCATATAAATTTTTGAAGTGTTTGTTCTATGTTTGTGAAATATGCCATTTGTACTTTAACAGGTATTGCATTGAATCTGTAAATTGCTTTGGGCAGTATGGACATTTTGATGATGTTAATTCTTCCAATCCATGAAAATGGTATATGTTTCTGTTTGTTTGTGTCTTCATTGATTTCTTTCTTCAGTGTTATGTAGTTTTCTGAATAGAGGTCTTTTACCTCTTTGGCTAGGTTTATTCCTAGGCATTTTATTTTTCTTTTTGCTATATCAAATGGGATTTTTTTCTTGATTTCTGCTTCTGCTGTTTCATTGTTGATGTACAGAAATTCCTTTGATTTCTGGATATTTACTTTGTATCCCACTATTTTGCCAAATTTATTTATTAGGTCAAGCAGTTTTTTTGCCGAGTCTATAGGATTTTCTATGTACACTATTATGTCATCTAAAAACAGTGACAATTTTGTTTCCTCCTTTCCGATTTGGATGCCTTTTATTTCTTTTTCTTGTCTGATCGCTGTGGCTAAAACTTCCAGTACTATATTGAATAGAAGTGGTGAAAGTGGACATCCTTGTCTTGTTCCTGATCTTAGTGGAAAAGATTTTAGTTTGTGTCGATTGAGTATGGTTGGCTGTATGTCTTTCATGTATGGCCTTTATTGTGTTGAGGAATGTTCCCTCTATTCCCACTTTCCTGAGTGTTTTTATCATAAATGGATGCTGCACCTTATCAAATGCCTTTCCTGCATCTATTGATATGATCATGTGATTTTTGTTTATGTGGTGTATTGTATTGACTGATTTGTGAATATTGTACCATCCTTGGGTCCCTGGGATGAATCCCACTTGGTCATGGTGTATGATCTTTTTAATCTATTGTTGGATGCAGTTTGCCAATATTTTGTTGAGGATTTTAGCGTCTATGTTCATCAGTGGTATTGGCCTGAAGTTTTCTTTCTTTGTTCTGTCTTTATCTGGTTTTGGGATTAGGATGATGCTGGCCTCATAAAAAGAGTTTGGGAGTTTTCCATATTTTTTGATTTTTTTGAATAGTTTGTGAAGGATAGGGGTTAACTCTTCCTTAAATGCTTTGTAGAATTCACCTGTGACACCATTTGGTCCAGGGCTTTTGTGTGTCCAGAGTTTTTTTGATTAATGCTTCAATTTCATTTGCATTATTAGTCTGGTCAGGCTTTCTGCTTCTTTTTCATTGAGTTTAGGAAGATTATATTTTTCTAGAAATTTGTCCATATCACCTAGGTTTTCAAATTTTTTGGCATACAGTTCTTCATAGTAATTTCTTACAATCCTTTGTATTTCTGTGGTATCAGTTGTAATCTCTCCTCTTTCATTTCTGATTGTGTTTATTTGGGCCCTCTCTCTATTTTTCTTGATGAGTGTGCTTAAAGGTTTGTCAATTTTGTTTATCTTCTCAAAGAACCAGCTCCTGTATTCACTGATTCTTAGAATTGTGCTTTTAGTCTCTATGTCATTTAATTCTGCTCTGATCTTGGTTATTTCCTTTCTTCTACTTGCTCTGGGCTGTCTTTGTTGCTGTTCCTTGTGTTCTTATAGACATAGGGTTAGGTTGTTTGAAATGTTTCTATCTTTTTTAAGTAGGCCTGTGTCACTCTAAACTTCCCTCTCAGAACTACCATTGCTGTGTCCCAAAGATTTTGGGTTGTTTTGAGTTTATTTTCATTTGTTTCCAGAAACTTGTTGATTTCTTCCCTAATTTCATCCCTGACCCATTCATTATTTAATAGCATCCTATTTAATCTCCATGATTTGAGTGTTTTGGATTTTTTTTGGTGGGGGGGGGGTTGGTTTCTAGTTTCAGTCCCTTGTGATCCGAGAAAATGCTTGGTATGATTTGAATTTTCTTGAACTTGGTGAGGTTTGTTTTGTGTCCTATGGTGTGGTTTATGTTTGAAAATGTTCCATGTGCATTTGAAAAAAATGTGTATTTAGCTTCTTTGGGATGGAGGGATATATATATATAATCAGTTAAGTCCATTTTGTTTGGAAGATCTGTTTATTTTTGACAGTGGGGTGTTAAAGACCCCCACTATAATTGTGTTGCTGTCAATATCTTTCTTGAAGTCCTCTAAGATTTTCTGTATGTTTTTGGGTGCTCCTGTGTTGGGTGCATATATGTTTACAACGTTTATGTCTTCTTGGTGGATTCTTTCCTTGAGTATTATGAAGTGACCTTCTGCATCTCTCTTTATGGCACTTTTTTGGAAGTCTATGTTGTCTGATATGAGTATTGCTACTCCCACTTCTTTTCCTGTCCCTTAGCTTGGAAAATTTGTTTCCAGCCCTTCACTTTCAGACTGTGTAGGTCTTTTATCCTGAGGTGGGTCTCTTGTAGGCAGCATATGTGTGGGTCATGCTTTCTTATCCATTCAGCTATTCTCTGTCTTTTGATTGGAGCATTTAATCCATTTACATTTAAGGTTATTATTGATAAGTACTTATTCATTGCCATTTATGTGTCTGCGTTCCTTCCTCTCTCTCTTTTTTCCTTCCTTTCCTTAAAGCAGTCCCTTTAGTATCTCTTGCAGAGCTGGTTTGGTGGATGTGTATTGTTTTAGACATCTTTTGTCTGGGAAGCTTCTTATTGGGCCTTCTATCTTGATTGAGATCCTTGCTGGGTAAAGTAGCCTTGGTTGCAGACCTCTGGTTCTCATTACTTGGAATATTTCTTGTCATTCTCTTCCATCTTGGAGCATTTCCATTTAGAAGTCAGCAGCTAACCTTATTGGGGTTCCCTTGTGTGCTACTTCCTGTTTCTCCCTTGCTGCCCTTATGATTCTCTCTTTGTCTTGGAATTTTGCCATTTTAATTATGATGTGTCTTGAGGTGGGCCTCTTTGGGTTCTTCTTTATTGGGACTCTGTGTTTCCTGGATTTGTGTGACTTTTTCTCTCATCAAATTAGGGAAGTTTTCCATCATTACTTTTTCAAATAGGTTTTCTATCCCTTGCTCTTCTTATTCTCCTTCTGGTATCCCTATTATATGGATATTATTACATTTCGTATTGTCTTGCATTTGTCTTAATCCTTCTTCATTCTTTCGGAGCCTCTTTTCCTTTTCTTGTTCTTTCTGGGTTTTTTTTTTTTCTACTTTCTCCTCCAATTCGCTGATCCGGTCTTCTGTTTCGTCAATCCTGCTTTTCATTCATTCTACTGTGTTCTTCAGTTCAGGAATTATATTCTTCATTTCCACTTGGCCCTTGTTGATAGTTTCTATTTCCTTTTTCATGTTGATATAGTTTGCAATGAGTTTCTTGTAGCTTCCCTGTAGTTTCTGGCAGCTCATTGTGAGCTCGTTGAGCTTCCTGATAACCATTGCTTTGACCTCAATATCTGATAGTTGAGTTGCCTCTATTTCATTTAGCATTCTTTCTGAGGGTTTCTCTTTTCCTTTCATTTGGGTATTGTTTCTTTGTCTTCTCATTGTTTGTGAGATTCTTCTTGTTAGCCTCTGTTTCTTAAATTGATTTGCTCTAGTTCCCTGGGTTAATGGTGTGAACCTCTGTGGTAGAATACCTGTGAAATTCAGTGGTGCAGTCTCTTTTGGGTGTCCTGGTGTTCACAGCTTCCCCCTACTATTTTTTGTGGTAAGTTGGAGGAGTAAGCCAAAATGGTTTATGACAGCAAGAGAGTATCCTATGATATTTACAGTAGCATCCAGTAGAGGAGAGATAAGAGATTTTTTGGATATGTGTTGTGTTAACCATGATCTTCCATCCTGGTAGCCACTTTTTAGAAAAGATGGAAAGAAGATAAGACTCTTGTTGGTGAAGAAAGGATTATGAGTTGGATCTAGAAAGCAGTGAGACTGTGGGAGGTCAGATTTTGAAGTAGGGTGAGAGTAAAAAATAGTAGATAGGTGTAGTGTGTGAGAGAATAGAGTTAACCACTACAGTAATAGAGTCTGGGAAACTGCAAAGTGGGCTGAGATCTGGGAGGGGTGTTGTGTAGTATTTACAATTATATGAAATAGGATTTATTTACAGTAATATTAAAGCAACAATAATATGGCAGAATCTATGAGATCTAGATAACAAGAATAGGGAGTATGGAACCTTGAGTAGTATACTAATTGAACACAAATGAAGGACAGTAAATTAGCAATACACTATGAATGATATAGTATCATTCATAATGGGCCCTTATTATCCTGAATGATATAAGAGGGGAAACCTATCAAATGATACAGTATAACCAGCCAAGCAAAGAAGACTATACAGAAAGAAGAGGAATACCAGAATACTATTAAAATAAAAATGTAAGAATAATGAAAAAAGGTAATACAAATATGCAATAACTTGCAGGACCCCCAAAAAAAGAAAACAGGAAAAAAGCAGAAGATGGAATGAAGAAGAGATAAATTTGGAAAGGAAGGAATAACACTAGAGTGAAAGAAATGGAAGCATAATGAATTGAGAGATATAAAAATAATAAGAATTAAAAAATAAAAAGTTTCTTAAAAAAAGATAAAATCAAACAATCTAAAAAACAACAGCAACAACAACAAGAACAACAAGAACAACAACAACAAAACCTCTTGTTGGTTTCTAACTGGCCAAACCAGTTTTTCTGGTCTTGCTGGCTTCAGCAGGCTGAGGAGCAATTGGAGTGGCTATTTTGCCTTCCCAGTCTGAACTCAGTCAGTCTCTTGCATACTGTCCCCAGGGCTAGCCGTGCGGTCTCCCCAGTGCTGGTCTGGTGCCCCTCTGTAGGGCCCTGTGTAGGGGTTTGAGCACACCTAAGCATGATCTCCAGAGCTCACCACCGTGGGCTCCGGGATCCTGCGGAGCACCCGCACCTTTTCCTGATTCATGGTGTGAGCTCTGGGGATCCCAAGGGGCGTGCACTTCCCTTGGAGTTCATGACCTGAGCACCAGGAATCCCATGGAGCGCCTGTGCCTTTTCCATGTTCAGGGCTGTGGGGTCTGGGTCTTCCACAAAACTACACTGTCTCTGGGTTGCAGGTGTGGGTGCATGGTCAGGCCACCCTTGGTCACACAGGCTGGGGCTCACACTCTTCCCAGGGCTATGCATGGGTGCTTGCAGCCCCTGTGTGATTGTCTCTCAGTCCTCACTCCCCTCTCTGTGCCTTCAAGCAACGAGGCCTCCCCTGGTGCTGCTCAATCCTTGTTTGGCCAGGGAGTGAGCTTTTGACCCAGCTCTCTCCTGAGTGCCCTGAGGCAGACCCGGAAGCACCGGGCCTGGGGGCTTCAACCTCCCTGTTCCGCATGCTGATCTCTGGGCCCTTATTATCCTGAAGCAGTCTCCTTACTGTTTGTTTTCTCAATGTTCGGTATAATTTTTGATCTCCAATTTTCATAATTGTTGTGATATTGTTGGCCTTTTGCTCTGTTTCTCCGTAGATCGGTCAGTTTTTCTCCTGTATGTAGAGAGAAGAGGCATCTGCTCCCTCCTACCATGCTGCCATCTTCCAAGTCCCAATCTCTGCCTTTTTATTGGAGTGTTTTAACCCATTTACATTTAATGTAATTAGCACAGATATTGTTTATGTCTCCCATTCTGCTATTTATTTACTTTCTTATGGATTGCTACAAGTTCTAATGAAAACTTTTTAAAAAAATTGACAGTTTTTTGCCGGTGTTTTTGTTGTTTTAATGGAAGAGTATTTTGGAGTTTCTTTTTCTGCAATGTATACTGATATCAGTGTGCATTTTTTTGTGTCTTTTTTGTAGTTTTGATATCAGCTTAAATTACCCATCTGTCCTTTGTCCACTAAATTCTTTAATATAATAAAGATAGTTATTTTAAATCACCGAATACTTTCAACATCTTTGTTATATTTGAGTTTGGTGTGGCGATTGCTTTGTTTCTTCAGATTATCTCAGTATTTTTCTTATGATATCCTTTCTGTAATATTTTGTTGAGAGATGGGCATGTGTAGGTAATAGGTACTGAGGTAACAAGTCTTTAGAGGTAAGGTTTATCTTATTTCAACTATGAAATGATTATGCTTGTTTGTTGTAGTTACAGATACCATGGTATTCAAATTCCTTTGTTGTTGTTTTTTTTTTTACATTTTCATGGCTTTATAACTTGTCTTTATAATACTTCTCAGAGAAAGTCTGAATCTTAGTAAAATATAGCTAAAATAAATAATTTTGGAGACTTGTTATTGTGGTTGTATGTTTAGAGGAGGGAGATATTCTCTAATATTTTAATTAAGTGTACCAGTGCTGTGAGTGGGTGGGTTTCAGAATTATTTCTATTTCTACTTCATCTAGTATTAGAGTTTTTACCCCCAAAATTACAGCTTTTTATCAGATACAGCATCAACATGAGTGGGGAAGAGTTTCTCTTCATACAGAATTATCTTCTGGGGAAGTCCTTCCTCCACATGAGGCCTCTATTAGGGCCATTAGGGAGCTTTTTTGTGTTGTAATGCCCTAATAGGCCCTATTAGAACAGGGTTGCTGGAGGGAAAGTTGGTAAAAGTGTAGGGGTCTCCCTATAACTATTATACTTGTCTTCATTTACCCTCTTACATTTAGTCAAAATAACCATTTAAGTATTTCTACTAGTTATATGTCATTCTGCAGCTTCTGTTTCAGGTAAGCAAATCTCAAGTATTCTATGTTCCTGAATGCACTTGACTGTGCATTTTGTGGTATCAGTTTCCCTTTGAAACTCATTTCTCTAATGGGTTCAAGAAAAGTTTTTGTTTTTCGGCCCAGGTGTTTCAATCGGCTGGAGCATTATCCCATACAAGAAAGGGTTGCAAGTTTGGTCTTCCATTAGGGAACATACCTAGGTTGCAGGTTTGATACCCAGTTGGGGTGCATATGAGAGGCAACCAATCTATGTTTCTCTCTCACAGCAGTTTCTCTCTCTTTCTAAAATTTAGTAAACATACTGTTGGGTAAGGATTTAAAAGAAAGTGGGGAGGGATGGGTGGGTGGGCGGGAATGGGAGTAAATGGCAGAAAACTATACTTGAACAATAATTAAAAAAAGAAAAAAAAACAAAAAAAGAAAGTTATTGGTTTTCATTTTTCCCCCAGCTCTTTCTTATAGAAATTGGAATGATGAATTTCAAGCTCTTTATCTATTGGAGATTAAACAAAATTTTTTCTCTAATTTTAATATTTCAGTGTATTTTCTCTTAGCAACTATGGTGGGGCTCTAATAGTGTTTCATAATGGTTTAATTTTCTTTTTGACTGATAATATTTGTTGGTTGCTGGAATTATCTTATGTGGTGGTCATTTTCTGCCTCTTCAAGTCTCTTACCCATTTGTACAGGGTTTTCAGCATTTTTATTTCTCTATCACTGAAGTTCCTTATGTGATTTCGATATGAGATCTTTGGTATGTGTTGTAATATCTTCTTCCATTCTGCCATTTATTTTTGTCCTCCACTTATGATGTTTTGAGACATCAAAGAAGTTTTTTTTTATTTTAGTGTAGTAAAATTTGTAAATCATTTCAGTTATGATTATTGTTTTTTGTGTTGTTTTTAAGAACCTCTTTTCTACCTTAAAGCTTAAAGATTTTATGCTATGCAACCATTCAGAAGATTTATTGTCTTATTTTTATGCTGAGATCTATATTTAAATAGGAATTAACTTTGCATATGTCATGTGTTGGGGATTAAGTTTCATTTTCTCTATTAGAATATCCTGTTGTCTTACTAGTATATCTTTTTCTCAACTGTTTAAAATGTGATCTTTACCACATATATTCAATAGTTTCAGAAAGTACATCTTAAAGTTGTAGCACAGTATTTTAGATATATTCAAAGGCAACACATTCCTTAATTAATGCATTTATTATTTTGAAAATGCACATTTAGATGGGTGACAGACAAATTTGGATAATTCAATTTCTTTTTTTATTGGTGTTCAGTCCCACCCTCTCTCCCAACTCCCACAGTCAATCCCTCCCATTGTTTGCACCCATGAGTATTCATTTGTATTCCTTTGCTTGCTCCATTCCCCTTCTTTCCCGTGTTATCCTCCTCCTCCTCTCCTCTGGTCACTATCTACTTGTTCTTTATTGCCAAGTCTCTGGTTATATTTTGCTTGCTTGTTTGTTTTGTTAATTAGGTTCCACTTATAGGTGAGATCATATGGTATTTGCCTTTCACCAGCTGGCTCATTTCATTAGCATAATGCTCTCCAGTTCCATCCATGCTGTTGAGAAGGGTAGGAGTTCCTTCTTTCCTTCTGTTGTGTAGTATTCCATTGTGTAAATGCACCAGTTTTTTTATCCACTCATTTATTGATGGGCACTTGGGTTGCTTCCACCACTTGGCTATTGTAAATTGTGCCGCTATGAACATTGGAGTACTTAGGTTCTTTTGAACTGGTGATTCAGGATTCTTAAGGTATAGACCCAGCAGTGGGACCACTGGATCAAAAGGCAGTTCCAGTTTTAGTTTTTTTGAGGAAATTCCATACTGTTTTCCACAGTGTCTGCACCAGTCTGCATTTCCACCAACAGATAATTCAACTTCTGTTGAAACAAGTGGCTTTAATAATGCAATAGACTTCTTTACATAGATTATGCAATAAAGATCACATTAGCAAAATATTTTTAAATGAATTGTGGTAGTAATATGGAAGTATAAGTTTACTCTTATATGTGAACATTTAGAAGGCAGCTTGAAATTTGGATTAATAAACCATAATATGCTTATTAATGTTGTTCATTAATAATTCCATTTATATCTTTTTAGTTTTAATACTAGTCATAGTATGAATGTTTTTTATATAATGTAACTTCATTATTACAACAGTATGATTGACACCTCATCTCTTAGTCTCTTCACTTAGATTTTTTCCTTTGTTGTGCAAACTTTGATATTTCAGGCTTTCTCTTTCCAAATACTTTTTTCAAGGCTGTTTGTTTCATGTATTCAAATGATCCATTGGCCAAAGCAAGACACACATTCAAATCCAGATTTAAGGGGTGGAGAAATGGGCTCCACCATTTTATGGGAAATGTGGCAAAATCAAATTGCAAGAGGGGTATGCATGCAGAGAAGGGGAATTTGGAGCTATTTTGGGAGCTACAACATTTATATTGTAGGCATAATACTTTATAGGCACAACATTTGTTCCATAGAAGATACTCAATAAATGTTTGTAGCTTAACTGACCTACTGCTTAAGTGAAAGACTGAATATTGTAAAAGTAGGCATTTATTTCAGATTGAAGAGTAACTTTATATATTATTACTTTTCTTCCTCTTTTAAGACTCTCTGCCTTGAAATGGTAGCATGCTCACTGTTACTTTAAGCTATGACTGTTTATTCTTATTTGAGAGTAAGAAATGCAATAAAATGCTTTTATATTTTATTATGACAAAGTTTTAAGAATAGACTGCTTAGCAGACTTTTTCAGGTTAGAGCTTTAAACATCTAAATGATGAGAAGGATACAACTTCAGCATTTTGTTAGTGAAAGTAAAAATGGAATAAATAGTAACAACAAGAAGATGTTTTCCCCTATACCGGGAACAGATAGGTTGGCATATGCTTTTCTAAATGTGGAGTTGTTCAGTGCTAAGCTTTTAAAACACTCCTTAACTTCAGTATGCAATATCAAGTGGTCTAGAATGAATACAGACATTGAATTTATTTGATTTTTTAAAAATAGGTATCTATATGGGTTTGATTTAATAATTTTTTTTGCTTGAAAAGCCATGACATTGTTTTTTCACATGTTCTTGATGTGACCTAGAAATTAAAGAGGACTGATAAATGCAACAGTTGGATTAACAAACAATCCTCAGCATTGCTCCTCAGAAAAGGTGATTTAAATATTCTTTGCAGAACTATATTTTCAGAGGCATTCAGTTGTAATCCTGACATGTAAAGGATTAATGTCTTTAGACATACTTATGAAAGCTGCCATGAGGGTCATATTTTTTTGGTTCTATGATTAGATTTTACAGATTTGGGTATAATTAAGCTAGTTTCCTACTTCACCCTACTGTTTTAATTGCTTCACTCTTTTCTGTCATTCATTAACTCATCTGCCTAGAGGTCAAAATGGGACCAGTTACTAATCAAGGCCAAAGGCAATGATAACTGCATTGGGTGCCATGTTTCATCTGTCAAAGGGCATCTATCACTCCTCTTGTCAAAAAGAAAATTAAATTAGACTAATGCAAATCTCTATATTTGCCCTGATTAAAGGCCTAAGTCTACCCTAAGCATTGCCTGATGTGATTTGGACTTTTGAGAAACTCAATGTTCTTATAACATCATTTGGAGAGAGTGTGACTGTCTCCCTGGGCCATTATACTTCAGATTCACTTATTTTTATGGACTATAGGCTAGATAATCTAGATCTCCTTTGGGGTGTTAATTAAGAAGAGTATCCAAAATTAATCAACAGACTCACTAGGGCAAAGGAGAGCTGTCTGAAGACCTTGAGACATAACATGCTTCTGGCACAGAGAAATGTGCCTTCAGCTATTGATAAAAAGCAAACAAGTGTACAGACAGTAATGTGACATAAAAATTCATATATGTATACAAGTATACACTCATTTTCCTTGGCAGCTTGTCAACTTCAATTATAAAGGTTGATTTGCTATTTGGCATACATTAACATTGTAGATGTTGGCCATTTGAACAGCATCATATAGTCAAGGTCTTGGAAAAATGACATAGGAAGGCAATGGATAAATGATATGGTTAAAGTTTACACTCAGCACAAAAATCCTTGCATAGTAGGTGAATTGTGAAAATTCTGTCATCATTTCAAGACAGTATATACTTTATCTAAAACAAAATATTATTAATGGATGAAAACCTTGTTTAGAATGTACATTTTTCCATCACATCATGCATTATTGTCTTTTAGAGAGTTTATTACTTTATTCTAATGTATTTATATCTGGTATTAAAGATTTTATTAGAACTTTATGCTAAAAGTAACCTTTTATTAAATCTTGGGGTTTGAACACACTAAAAATTGAGTAACTTCAAATTTTTAACTTTAACAAGAATTTTTATTTTTCTTCGAACTTATAGAATCACATATCTCTTTATAGTGCTTATTTATTTAATAAAAGTATGGTATCTCTCAACTGTCTGTTGTTAACCCCCTACCTGATAGTTTATCATTTTTGCCAAATCAATGGTGATGCCAGATTTTCAACATCTTTTTCAAGGCTGGGAGTTTACAGACATCTGATTTACCATTCTAAACACTATTTATCAGATGGGAGACTCAGAGTGCTCATATTCTCTAAAGATAGGTGTGCCTTTACAGCCTCATTTTGCCTGCAATAGGCAAACGATGAAGAAACTGCTTATTAGCCCTACTGAGTAATGTTTAGATCCTGGACTATCCATATGGATCCTGAAGTTTGATCTGATTCTAGTACTGGTAGATTTGACAAAGCAATCTGTGTACAACTTTCAAATTGGTGACGTTTTTATTACAAAAAGTGTCTTATGCCAAATTAATATCTTACCTTAGGTTGCCAAAAAAAAAATAAAAGAAGAAAAACAATTAAGGTAAATCTTTCTTTGTATTTTTTTGGGGTAATCAGACATGTATTCTCAGAACTAAATTGCATATCTTAACACTCTAATTTAATATTACCCATCCAAAGGATGATTACATAATTTATATCTAGTAGACAATAACTACTTAAAGCCTATAAAATATTATGACTTAAATGTGTATATCAAGATTATTCTAATAAAGTGTATTTCTTAACTATTTTTTAAAATTTAATCTTACCATATTTGTAAAACGACTTTATGCATTATGACTTAGTGTCAATAAACTTGTTATTGATAAGATAGGAAACTTATACAAGAGACAAAAATTTCAATGATCAATTTAAAGGACACATTGCAATTTGGTTTTGCTTTGATTTTTGACTAGTGACATAAAGATAAAGCTTAAATGCAAAAGGAGCTTTCAAACCTTTCTAAAATAATTTTAATATTGTACATGTTGTCAACAAATTTAATTTATTAAAAACATTGATATTTGTTTCAACTACTTCTTGAGTTAATTGATAGCTTAACGACATTTTAAATATTTTGCCCAAAGACTATACTCAAACTTATAGTTCTTTTTACCTTCACTTTGAAAAAGAATTCAGTCTTCAAAAGGAGAACTCATCTGTCTATTTCAATATATAGTCTTACATCCAGACTAAATATACCCGAATTGCTTTTATCTCACATTTTCCTCCAATCAACAAATATTTACTGACTTTGCACATACTTTCATGGAAATTACATTCTCTCTGGCACATTATTTTCCTGCAACAATACACAGCATCATTTAAAAAATATCTGTTAGTAACAAATAGATGATCATAAGAAAAGTGTGGATATGTTTTTGAGTCCTGTGGCAGATACATTTTTGTGGTCCATTTAACCAAAACAAAGTCATTGTTCACTATGTAAACCTTATCATTTTTACATTTTCTAGTTTATTTAGTCTCCATCTGAGGCTGCTCTTTGGGTAATGGATGGAGGGGAGCAGACAATGATATCTATTTCCAAGGGTAGTGGAATAATATTTACCACCTTGGATATATCTTTAGTAACTCTGAGTGTAGTAAGTTGTCTTTTTTTGGAACTGTAAGTTATGACTATAAAAAAGTAAGTACCCTGACCCATTGTATGCAATAATTCAAAATTCACATAACCAATCAGAAGTGAATAAAGAAGATGGAGGCATAGGTAAACACAGCTTGCCTCCTCACACACCCATGGCAAAATTATAGCTAAACTACAGAAGAAACATCACTGAGAAATGTCAGAAAATCAAGCTGTATGAGAGTCCAACAACTAAGGAATTAAAGAAACTGTATTCATTCAGACAGATAGAAAGGATGGAGGGGTGGAGATGCAGAGATGCAGAACAAGCTAGTCCCAAACCCATGTGTGGAGGATATGTAATAGAAGAATATCTAGGGAGCAAGGTATACCAGCCCCATACAAGACAGCACAGCCCAGGGTTCAGTGCCAGGAAGATAAGTCTCCATAACTTCTGGCTGTAAAAAACAGTGGGTGTTGAGTTGGAAGAAACTGCAGGGTTCTTAGGCATCTCTTCTTGGATAGCCTTGCATGTGGACTTACTCAGATTAACTCTCTCTGGGCTCCAGCACTGAGGCAGCATTTTGAAGGGCACCACTGGTATATGGGGAGGAACTGAAGTGTCTGGCATCAGGGTGAGAGCTGGAGGAAAGCTTTCTCCCAGACAGATTTGCAGATAGCAGCCATTGTTTCTTTCCAGTGCTCCACCACACAGAGCCACAGTGCAGTGACACCATATCTGAGTCTTCATCAACCTGGCTCACATGACAAACTCTGCCCTGACAATTACCTAAGGCTCTGCTCCAACAAACTAACAGGCCCACCCAAGCTTGTAACAGTAGCATTTCTACTGAAGGGCTGGGCTGGCTAGGCACAGGCTTCGGAATTTCCTAACACTGTTCAAACAAGCAACAGCTGAGCCTAGCCCCCATACCTCTTGCTGCGTATCCTGAGGCCTGGCACTAGTACCAGCCACCTGCAGATCACTTTATAGCTTATGCCAAGGGGCCCCAAAAAGAACACAGCTGGAGGCCGACCTTGGTCTGTACCACCCAGGAAACAGCAGAGCCTGCTCACCAGCAGACAACATTAGAGCATCACTGAACTATCTCCACAAGCCACAGAAGGAGTTGATTGCTGGCCAGGGGTCACAGCCAGTACTACCAGCTGTCTGAACTGGGTACATCCCTCCCATTAATCTACTTACAGCAATCAAGACACAACTACAACAGGAGAGCATACTTTTCCACATGAAGGATGCTCTTCGAGTACCCAGCTTGGGGGAATGGGGAGGCTGTACCACTGGACCCTACTACCTAAGTCTACGCTACCAAGACACAGAGCCAAAGTAGCTCTAACTAATACATAGAAATAAACACAAGGAGGCTACCAAAATGAGGAGACAAAGAAATATTGTCCAAATGAAAGAAAAGAATAAAACTCCAGAAAAAGAACTAAACAAAATGGGAATAAGCAATCTAACAGATGCAGAGCTCAAAACACTGGTTATAAGGATGCTCAAGGAGCTCAGTGGGTATTTTAACAGCACAAAAATGATCTAATAAAAAATTAAGGGGACACTAATTGCAATAAAGAACAATTTACAGGGAATTAACAGTAGAGTAGATGAAGCCAAGAATGAAATCAATTATTTGGAACATGAGGAATAAAAAGAAATCCAATCAGTACTGCAATAAGAAAAAAGAATCCAAAAACTTGAAGATAATGTCAGGAGCCTCTGGGACAACTTCAAGCATTCCAACATTCTCATCATAGGAGTGCCAGAAGGAGAAGAGAAAGAGCAAGAAATTGGGGACCTATTTGAAAAAATAATAAAAGAAAACTTCCCTAATTTGATGAAGGAAATAGATATACAAGTTCAGGAAGCCCAGAAAGTCCCAAACAAGATTAACCCAAAGAGGCCCACACCAAGACAAACAGCACAATGAAAATCTTTAACTAATGGTTAAAGATAGAGAATCTTAACAGCAGCAAGAGAAAAGCAGATGATTATCTACAAAAGATTTCCCATAAGACTATCAGTTGTTTTTTCAAAGAAACTTTGCAAGATAGAAGAGATTGGCAAGAAGTTTTCAAAGTGATGACAAGCAAGGACCTACAGCCTAGATTATTCTACCCAGCAAAGCCATTATTTAGAACTGAATGGCAGATAAAGTGCTTCCCAGACAAGGTAAAGCTAAAGAAATTCATCATCACCAAATCATTATTATATGAAATGTTAAAGGGACTTTTTGAAGAAAATGAAGATCAAAAATATGAACATTAAAATGGCAATAAATTTATAACTATGAACAATTGAATCTGAAAAGCAAACTAAGCAAACTAGTAGAACAGAAAGAGAATCATAGATACGGAGAACATTAGGATGGTGACCAGTTTGGGAGGAGGTTCTGGTAAATGGGCGAAAAGGTGAAAGGATTAAGAAGTACAAACTGGTAGTTACAGAATAGGCAGGAGAATGTTAAAATCAAGTATAGGAAATGGAGTACCAAAAAACTTATATGCATGACCCATGGACATGAACAAAAGGGTGGGGATTGCTGGAGGGTTTGGGGGAGTTCTAGGTGGAAGGCAAAAACATGAGCCAAAATGGGAGAGCTGTAATAGCATAATCAATAAAAAAATGAATTAAAAAAAGAAGTGGATAAAAAGCATGTAAGTGAGAAACTAATACATAAGAGCTAATGGCACACCATGAAATATACAACAGGATGGCTATTGTGTTGTCTACGATCCCGCATGTGTATTTTATTACCTGGCTTGCCAGAGGCAAAAATAAGCCTCTTGGAATTGAAATGCTGAGATGTTACAGAACCCATTACCAAAAAGTGACCACCAACTGTCATTTGGTCCAAAAAATTACCACCAACTGTCATTTGAGGAGGGTTAATTTTGTTTATTATAGACGTTTCTTTTGCAAAGTGGATGTGCCATACCGAGATGAGGAGAGGAAGAGGCTTTTCCCATATAGTGCCAAGTACATCCTCTAAATAAATACTTAAGAATTATGTAAATTTACTGTTAGAATTTCATAAGGTCCAAGACTTTATACATTTTCACATCTTGTGTCTTGTTCAAACAAATGTTTGAACTTTTCTTTTGGAATTTCTCTGAAAGTTAGTTGTGCATCATTAAAAAGATTACCACTGTAACAAATATATTTTTAAGATTTTATTTATTTATTTTTAGAGATAGGGGAAGGGAGGTTGAAAGAGAGAGGGAGAACATCAATGTGTGGTTGCCTCTCATGTCCCCCCTACTGGGGAGCTGGACCACAACCCAGGTATGTTACCTGCCTGGGAATCAAACCATTGACCCTTTGGTTCATAGGCTGGCACTCAGTCCACTGAGCCACACCAGCCAATGTGCTATAACAAATATTTTTTAGTGTGAGTTAAATTCATTTTAAATTTGTTTTAAACAGTAAAATGTCATTTGATTTTGTAAATTAATTCAATGATCAGGCTAGCTGATTCTCTTCTGGGTCAAAAAATATGGGGTAACTATGACATAAGAAGACTTACTGGAGAAGTAAAAAGCCACTTTCTAAAAAAACTAGGGGCTTCAAAATTTCAGAGCAAAAGTGTTATTAGAGTAAGTGTATGGTCTACCAAGTTTTAAGTAGGTCACTATTTACTTTGGTTACAGGTTCTATTCACTTGATTTCAAATGTCATTTTATTTTATTATGACATTTTGTACTTACAGTGAATTTTTTTCCAATAAAATAGATCTCATGGGTGATCTCTTACATTCCATGAAATAGTCACACAAAACTTTGCTTTACGCTTTTTGATCAATGATCTACTAAGATAAAAAATAATTTTAAAGAGTCTTAGAAATTATCTTATAAAGACATTATTTTAAATATGACATTACCTCAAGAAATAGAATAATTTGAAAATATGAATGGAATTTTAGAAAAGTTAGACATATTCATTAATAAAAGATGTTTACTGTGCTTTAATACATGGCATTTTTTAGCCTTTTTTTAGCATATAATCTACTGAATATACATTTTCTACTTTTATTCTCATAGTAGTCTGGGAGGAAATGACTAATATTTTCTACAGCTGAAATAATGAAAACTCAGTAACCTTCTCTTTCCCTGACCTTCAGAGAAAAGAAACTAGACACCAAAAAAGTTTGCTCCCTTCCCTTTCACTCTTGCTCAAAACAGTGAATTTCTAAAGGCAATCTGAAGCACTAAAGTACTTTAGAAACACATTTACCCTAGGCTGTAAACTGAGATATCTTATCTTGGTGCAAAAAGACATATATATTGGAATATAAGTGCATGCATACACACACACATGAGTCAAATATATTATATTGCATGTGACACAGGCCTAATGATACTTGTCCCAAAGCCTGAAAGGATAGTAACATTTATTTTTTGTTATCATCCATTGCCTAGTACATTCCTGCTTAGAGTATATTTAAATTTTTAGATTTAAAAACTTACATAGTTATTGACTTAATTGATGTAGTTTAGATCTTAGATACTTTTGGTCCAATATTTCAAGTTATAGCTGGATAATCTAATGATTTAGGAGGAATATTTAGGTGAAAAATTTCCACCAATTTGTATTTATATCTAAACCATGACCATTGAATAATGAAGTATTTTAATGTTGCAGGATAAGTTGCCAAATCACCAATAAAATGATGAAATAGTCAGCACACAAGTAACATAATTAATACATAAAACTAGTATTAATATATCATATTTTTCAGAGTATAAGATGCACCTAGGTTTTAGAGGAGGAAAATAGGGGAAAAAATTGAAGCACAAAATGCGGTAAAATATTTAATAACATAAATAACATAATATTTCACCAATGTAAATGTAAACAGAACTCAGCAGCAGCATTAACAACCATTATTCCTCCCAAATTGGGGGGTGCATCCTATAGTCTGAAAAATATGGTAAGCACGTGTTCACTATCATTTTATTTTCTCAAATGACTCATCTCTGCATCTTCATAGGGAAAATTCCCACAAGCTATTTTTAAAGATGTAATATTCTTTATGAACAATGACTATATTTAAAAAAATTATGAAGTAGATTCACTAGAATATGACAGAAATTGGTAACTTTCTGACAACTTTAAGAAATGTGTATCCATATTTAAGTTTGAACATTTACATTAACTAGTGAAAATTGGAGCAAATTCTAGAACTGTTAGAGCTTTAAGTTATAGATACTTGTATTTTTAAAGTTGGTAATATTAGAGAATGTGGACACTTAAACCTGTCCTTTCAAACTGTATTTCCTAGGCTATTTCCTCAATGCTATTATGGAATTTTCTTACAATATAATGAAACTTATAATACACACTTTCACCTAGTTAGCCATGAAGATTCACCTTTTATTTTGGAGCACAAGCAACTATTTATAATTGGATAGACATAAATATATATTTATTTTTAGATGATATTTATTATCTGTAATATATCACATAGTACATAATGCTATATAGCATATATAATATAATGTAATATTTTGTTGTTATATGAAATAACCAATATAAAGGTAAACAAATGTTCCAAAATACATACACAAACCATCATACTGGTAAAACTTGATAAAAATGAGAAAATGAAAACAATGTTATCAAAATTATTTTTTAAATTTTATATTGTATTCTCCCCATAACCATTTATTCCTCTTATAGTCTCTTGAACCTCCACTCACCATCCCCTCCCCATAGTCACCACACCATTGTCCATGTGCATGAGTCCTTTTTTTTTTTTTGCTCAATCCATCCACCCCTAACCTCTCAACCAGAGTTGTCATCCTGCCATCTATGACCCTGTCTTTATTTTCCTTGTTCATTCAGTGTGTTCATTAGATTCCACATATTAGTGAAATCATATTATATTTGTCTTTCTCTGACTGTCTTATTTCACTTAGCATAATTACTCCAGTTCCATTCATGCTGTCGCAAAGAGTAAAGTTTTCTTCTTTTTTATGGCCAAGTAGTATTCCATTGTGTTAATGTACCACAGTTTCTTTATCCACTCCTATACTAATGGAAACTTGGGTTACTTCTAAATCTTGGCAATTGTAAATAACACTGCAATGAACATTAGAGGAGCTTATGTTTCTTTGAATTAGTGTTTTCCCTTCCTTTGGATATATTCCCAGGAGTAGGGATAGCTGGGTCACAAAGCAGTACCATTTTTAATGTTGGGGGATATCTCCATAATATTTTTCACAGTGGCTGCAACAGTTACCTACATTCCCACTAATAGAGCAAAAGGGTTCTCCTTTCTCCACATCCTCACCAGCACTTATTTTTTTATTGATTTATTGATGACAGTCATTCTGACTATTGTGAGGTAATATCTCATTATGGTTTTAATTTACGTTTCTCTAATAATTAGTAACATTGAGCATCTTTTCATATATCAACTGGCCATCTGTATATCTTTGTTTGAGAAGTGTCTATTCAGGTCCTTTGCAAATTTTTAATTGAGTTGTTTTTATTTTTGGTGTTGAGCTTTGTAAACTCTTTATAAATTTTGGATATTAACCCCTTATTTTATTTATTGGTGAATATGTTCTCCCATTCTGTGTTTTTTAAAAATTTTGTTAATGTTTCCTTTGTTGTGGAAAAACTTTTTAGTTTGATATATTCCCATTTTTTTCTTTTGTTTCACTTACCTAAGGAGATATATCAGGAAAAAAAAATATTTCTATGAGCAATGTCCAAAATTTCACTGCCTATGTTTTCTTCTAGGATTTTCATGGTTTCTGCTCTAATATTTAATTCTTTAATCCATTTTGAGTTTATTTTTGTGTGTGGTGTAGTTTCATTTTTCTGCATACATCTGTCCATTTCTCCCAACATCATTCATTGAATTAACTATCTTTAGCCCCTTGTATGTGCTGGTTTCTTCTGTCAGATGTTAATTGATTATAAAGGCATGGGTTTATTTCTGGGCTCTCTATTCAGGTTCATTGATAGTTTTGTGCATTGGCCCTTTTGGAGGCTCTCTGAGTCTCTAGTGATCTCTCCCTAGCAGAAAGAAATCCCATGGCTTTTCACAACCAGATACAATTTGGGTTTCTATTCTGGTTCTGGTACTCCAGGCTGGGGAACAAAGCTTGGGATGTGGAGAAATGATCTCTTCTGTCTGCCCTTGATTGTAAGGTTTCTCCCCAGCTAGTTTTCATTTGGTTACTCAGGATGATTTTTTATAATGTAGTTGTAATTACAGTTTGGTCCTGGGATGAGGTTAGTGCAGCTTCCAGCTTCTCCACTGTCATCTTGGATATCCAAAAATTCTCCAGAGAAGTTCTTGACTTTCTTTTAGTTATTTATTCCTAATAACCTAAATATATAAAGGAATGTTTCTAAAAGAAATCAAATTATCAACCCTACATTAATCTAAATGTGTTCAAATTCTTCAAATAAAAACTGTGAGTGTTTGGCTTAGCATGGGTCTCACACAGGAATAGAATTGTGATATCATGGAGAATCTAAGGTGTGTTATCATGAATGAGGCATCTGGGTTGCCAAATATAGAATAGAAAGTTTTGAAAAAGTTTATATTTCAATGATGGCAGATGTGTCTTAAAGCAGAGTTAAATTCCTTTTAAAAATGACTTAGAAATTTTTTAACATAAGTAATAGAAAAAGAAGAATATGAATTAAAGTGAGAAGTGCATATATGCTTTCAGATTATTTAGAGAACATGTTTGGTGACCATGCAATTATTTTAATCTGAGTTAAACCATGGAGAGTTTTCCCACAAGTGCACTATTGTGGGTGTGTGTGTGTGTGTATAGGCTATGTTCTCACACCATCTCCAGGTATAATCACAAATGGTTTAAATTATTTTCACTAAATAAGAAATGTGCTTTAAAGACCTCTATAGCTTGCCTATACACTATTAGTATTTTCTCTTCAACATATACACTTACTTTTAAGGCAATCTATTGCTTGAAATAAGTAATTTATGCATCCCAGGATTTAGATTCATGATTTCTGTATCTTTGCATTAAATCATGAGCACTTGATAATGAAACCACATTTAAAAAATTCAACAAAGTTTGATGCTTAAATGTTTGCCTGGATATTTATCATGTATTTAGATTTTTAGTGGGAGTAAAACCATTGTAATTCTAATCATTATTTTAAATACAAACACAAGGGACTTTGTCAGATTCCTTAAACAAACCAACAAACACACAAAACAGGGTAACAAACTGAAACATAAAAAATAATCTACTTAGGTAATCAGCTAAAATGTTGAATCTTACCATATAATTATTCTCTCTCTATTTTCCTTTCAACAAATTTCACCTCTCATTAAGCAACACTCTACTTGGTCATATCTAACTAAAAATAGATGAACAAACAAAGCAAGCCAATTCTCCTTTTTAACTATTCCTGGACCAATAATTTCAAATAAAGAATTCATTGTTCCTTCAAAATCTATTTGTAATGAAAAAATGTATTATTTTAGGAGGGATGAGAATATGATCATATAATTTGACTCTATATAATTAGAGCTAACTATCAGGAAAATTATGTTTATGTTTCTATTAACCTTTTAACATAAACTGTTCACTTGTGGCAAATGTACAAAAAAAGAATTGAAGTTTTATATACTGCTCTTGACTTATTAGTTTTTCTACTGATTAATGTTTCCTTATGTAGAGAGCTAACAGTATACTTTAGTCAGCCAGTGTAATTCTGGTGCAGGCCAGAGTGAATGACACATGATAATAGACTAATATTTGTTTCTACAAAGATAGGTGAGAAAATTAAATCAAATTTAAAATTAGTGGAGCTTTATATAAAAACAGAAGTATCTAATTTATTCTGCAAAGGTTATTATAGGCATTTACTATTAAAATACTATCATCTTTTACCCAGATAAATTTTTTGAAGTGGGATTTTAAAAATATTTTTGAATCAACCTATTAAATTTAAATTACAAGAATTCAAAAAACAATATTCATATATATCATGGCTTATATTAATAGTAATCTTTTAACTATAATATATGAAGATGACAAGTTTGTACTCATTCAAAGGTGTTAATTAATGAATGGAAAACCTTTGCCAATTATTAACAGGTTCTTCTCTAATTCTGTTATATGAAACATTTTAATGAAGTCATAGCTTATTACTAATGATATACTTTGATTTTTTTTAACTTTGAGAGAGGGATTGAAATAATTTATTTAGTATCAGCTACAATAATTTTACAGTCACAGCAGGTAAGAAAGCTGCAATTTGTAGGCCACATTCTAGGCTCCAGGAAAGGTCAATAACCTCTGCTGCAGGAAAATAGGTCCTGGCCCTTCACACCTCCTCCAGAAGCTCAACCTTGAAGCTACACTTTAGCCCATTATTCCCCTGGCCACAAGACTGTTGGCTAATTATCTCTGAATAAAAATGTACTGCCTTTAATTTTCAATAATAAGTTTGTAAACAGGAACAAAAACAAGCAAATAAACATGTCATTCCCAGAGCATTTCTCTGGAGCTGAGGGATCACACACATTCAGCATTTGCAGTGAATGGACACATTATCCTATTGTTTATGTGCCTATCTTCAGTAAGAGTTAACACCTCCACTGAGAGGACCCAGCTGAAGTTGGACACTGTCCTTCATCCCTTAGCTGCACAAGCCCACCAGGGAAAAGTTTTTCAAAAAACAGGGAGAATGTTTGCAAGCATTCTCACAATAACTAATAAATCCTCTTTCAGAAAGTAGATTTATAACTGCAGTTCTAGAAAATGTGATATGCTTCTCTCATTTCAAATAAAATTATAGACTGCTCCAGATGTTGTGATTAATACAGGTCCAATGTATCCTTTGGGAATGAATATAGGTGTGTCCCCTAAAATGCAAGCATTGTCTGAGCAGTTTCAGAATAGAGCCATTTGAAGAACAACAAAGCCCACAATAGACTTTGGCATTTCTCTAACCTGCTGTCATACAGTTTTAAAGTATGTGGTGCCAGTTGCTTTAAGTTTTCAGGTAATTAATTGTCTTACAAAGATACTGTGGGGCAGTTTTGAAAAAGGACAACATTGAGAACAATTTTGCTTGTGTATTAAGTAATTACAGTTTGCAAGTAGGTGAAAGGTTTTTTCTGTCAATGTTTGGAAGTGTGGGGTAGACTATCTAGTCTCATTTCTCCAGGGCTGCTTTCATCCTGTTTCCCTTCTCTGCACAGTTTTTTTACAACACAATGACATGCTGCCAAAGTAGAGCCCTAGAAGGGGATTGCAGGGGATTATTGATGAAGATGCTGACAATCTTCCCTTCCCACATTCTTTATTGCTCCCTGTTTTATGCACATTAGAGAAAAGGCATGTAACTGTAAAAAGATCCCATTTTGGAGTGAGCTGGAAGTTATGTGCAGAAAGTTCACTGCACTGTTGTTCAGCTTGCCACTGAGAATGAGCGTAAAAACAGGCTGGGGTAAGTGTAGAAGTGAAGGCTAAAAGGACAAATGCTCTGAATCCCGCATTATTTCAGATGGAACAGGGTTGGTGGGCAGGAAGGAAGCTGCATTCCTTCTCCAGGCTGATGGTTTATTTTAGATATTCCAGTGGTGAGAATGATGGGACAAGGCAAATAGATGACCAGGAGCCCCTTCACATCCCTGTTATTTGCATCCACACTTTATCATTTTATCTGGGAAGCACATTCTCACAGTCTGATACCTCAGGTCACATCAAGCACCCTAGGGTGATCCACGCTCATAGCTTAGTGTCCAGCCCATTGCCAGGTACACAGGGCCTGCTCCATGTGGCACCAGGCCACATGGAGCCACCATGTGTCTGCTGGAGACATGGATGACCATTCTCTTATTACATCGTCAGAAGAGGGTCAGGAGTTAGGCACTATGATATTGCCTGTTTAACCAATGAGAAAACTGAGGTTTGGTAACTTGCCAGAGGTCAAAAGACAGCAAAAACAGAACTGGGACAAGAATCCAGGTATATAAGACAGAGCCCAAATCCCAGGCTTCTCAGCCCTCAGTCAATGTTGATGAGAAAAATCTTTATACTTAGAGTGAACTTGATTACATAAGTGAATCCATATGTATTTCCTCCAGCAGCCCTCCCAAACTGTTTTGAGGTATGAACTTTGCTCCACTGTACAGTTGAGAAGACAAAGATTCTAAGATGGGATTTGTTCATGATGGAGCCCCAAGCCAACAGAGTCTGCTTCCAGTAGAAGTCAGGGGCCTTGTTCACAGGTTGCCCCATCTGCAGCACTGTGCATGGATGCAGGGTGCTCCAGGGGCATCACCTTGCTAAAGGTGGCTCTTCTTCTCTACAGAGGGAGTCTGGGTGCCACTGCCAAGTCCCTCTCCTCCTGCCCCTGAAACACTCCTGTCATTTGGCAATCTTCATCACTCAGAGGCACCTCTTCTGCTGCTCCCATGCCCATCCTGAATCCCAGGCACCTAAATGCTAAACCTGGACTTTGATGTCCTGTAGGGGTGAGAGGGTTCATTTTCAGGGCCTTTTTTTTGGTGTGAATATGTAATTTACATAACTCATGCCTATGGTTCTGGAGAGGTGCTTCATTTATTTATTCATTCATTCAGCAGCAAGTACTTACGAACTTTCTACTATGTGTCAGACACCCTACCAGACACTGTCAGCAATAGTTAGAAAAATGGACCAGCCACAGATTCTATTTCTTTTCCTCTGATATCAAAATGGAAAAGCAAACAAAATTTTGTAAAGACTTAATTTCCATCTTTACCAACATACTGCCAAGAGAATCTTTCATACTCTATTTCTTCTGTGTACCACCTCCTCTACCTGCCCTTCTGTGTAAAATAGACTCACTCTACTGTGAAGTTCTGCACAGCAGGATGGAAGGTAAATGCAACCAAGGGCAATCTATGACTATTTTCAGATAAGGCAGTTAAGTTTAACACTCAGCGCTCAATGCCAGATGTGTCATGGGGTAGCTGCAGCATGCTGAGCATGTCACTGGGAATAATTCTTAAACTCTGACACAAAAGATTCCCTAAAAAGTTTATTTAAAGGTGACATGAAAAGATTTAGTACAGAATTAGATACCAGTAACAATATTTGTTCTGTGGTTGGTAGATAAAATGCAATGACACATGTAAAAAACTCAATGCTATATCAATGTTATTATTAACTTATAAACCAAATAAACCTTTAAAATAAAAGAATGTTAATATCCTTTAAATACATCAGGATCTTCTAATTGAAATTCTTGTTGCACTCACTTTGTAGAAAATGTAATATCTGTGGTAATTTCATTAAACAGTTGATTATGTTTAAAGGATGCTTTTTGCATGCCACTACTGTCTTATTTGCTTAAGGACAGATTAAGAATGTAGTAAAGCTAAACATTAAGTGGTTCCATAATTTTCAAAATACTCATTTTTAAAAACTTATGTAGGTTCTTTTCTTTGTATTCAAGGCAAAAAATCAGCTGCTACTTAAGAAACCCAAAAATAAAATACCAGAGCAAAGGAAAATACTTGCTTCTTTTAGAATTACACAACTGAATGAGAGAGAGAGAAAAAGACTAATTTTTCTTAACTCCTCTATGCCTGAAGATCTTCTTGACACAAAATTATCAGAAAACCATTTAAAATGTAATACAAAGTTTTCTATCACTTTCTTTTCTGAGCGACCTCTCTACTTTTAAAAATGTGAAAACATTAAAAACCTAGGTAAAATGGACACATTTCTAGAAAAATACAATCTTCTAAAACTGAATGAAGAAGAAGCAGATAACTTGAAAAGACAAATAACAGCTGATGCAATTGAAGAAGTAATAAAAAATCTCCCGACACACAAAAGCCCTGGACTGGACGGTTTCACAGGAAAATTTTACAAAGCATTTAAGGATGAGCTAACCCCTATCCTTCACAGATTATTCCAAAAAATTCAAGAAAATGGAAGACTTCCAAATTCTTTTTATGAAGCCAGCATCATCGTAATCCCAATACCACATAACAAAGAAAGAAAACTTCAGACCAATATCTCTGATGAATATAGACACTAAAATACTCAACAAAATATTGACAAACCACATCCAGCAATACATTAAAAAGATCATACACCATGAACAAGTGGAATTCATCCCAGGGATCCAAGGATGGTACAATATTCATAAATCAATAAATGTAATACATCACTTAAAATGAATGACAAAAATCACATGGTCATATTGATAGATGTTGAAAGAGCATTTGATAAGATACAGCACCCATTTATGATAAAAACACTCAAACAAATGGAAGCAAAATGGGAATAAAAGAAACATTCCTCAACATAATAATGGGCATACACAAGAGACCTACAGCCAATCTCATACTCAGTGGGCAAAAACTTAGAGATTTTCCACTTAGATCAGGAATAAGAAAAGGATGACCACTTTCACCACTCTTATTAAATATAGTATTGGAAGTCCTAGCCACAGCAATCAGGCATCCAAGTTGGAAAAGAGGAAGCAAAACTATCATGGTTTGCAGATGATATGATAGTGAACAGAAAATTCTATAGACTCCACCAAAAAACTACTCCACCCAAGAAGTAAATTTGGCAAAACAGTGGGGTTCAAAGTCAATATCCAGAAATCAAACGTATTTTTGTACACCAACACTGAAATATCAGAAAAAGAAATAAGGAAAAGAATCCCATTTGATAGACCAACAAGAAAAATAAAGTACCTATGAATAAACCCAACCAAGGAGGTAAAAGACCTGTACTCAGAAAACTAACACTGAAGAAAGAAATTAAGGAAGACACAAACAAATGGAAGCATATACCATGCTCATGGATCAGAAGAATAAACATCATTAAAATGTCCATACAACCCAAAGCAATCTGTAAGTCAATATTAATGCCCTGGCTAGTGTAGCTCAGGGGATTGAGCGCGGGCTGCGAACCAGGCATCGCAGGTTCGATTCCCAGTCAGAGCACATGCCTGGGTTGCAGGCCATGTCCCCCAGCAACCGCACATTGATGTCTCTCTCTCTCTCTCTCTCTCTCTCTCTCTCTCTCTCTCTCTCTCTCCCTTCCCTCTCTAAAAATAAATAAATAAAATCTTTAAAAAAAAAGCAATCTGTAGATTCAAGGCAATCCTTATTAAAGTACCAATGACATATATCACAGATATAGAACAAATGATTCAAAAATTTATATGAAACCATAAATAACCCAGAATATCCAAAGCAATTTTGAGAAAGGACAAAAGAGAGATCACAATACCTGATATCAAACTGTATTACAAGCCCACTGTAATCAAAACAGTCTGGTACTGGCATTAGAACAGACACATGGACCAATGGAACAGAATAGAGAGACCAGAAGTAAAGCCAAGTCTCTATGGTCAATTAATATTTGACAAAAGGGGAAAAAGCATAAAATGAAGTAAAAATAGCCTCTTTAGCAAATGGTGTTGGGAGAGCTGGACAGCTACATGCAAAAAAATGAAACTTGAGCACCAACTTACACCATACACAAAATTAAATGCAAGGTAGATAAAAGATTTAAATATAAGTCATGACAACATAAAACTCCTAGAGGAAAACAGAGGCAAGAAAATCTCAGACATTCCATGCAGGATTATTTTCACAGATATATCCCTTAGAGCAAGGGACATAAAGAAAAGAATAAACAAATGAGACATCCAAAAATTAAAAGCTTCTGGATAGCTAAAGAAAACAGCATTAAAATGGAAAAAGAACAAACCATATAGGAAAACATATTTGCCAATGAAACCTCAGGCAAGGGTTTGATCTCCAAAATATATAAAGAACTCACATGACTCTACTCCAGGAAGACAAACAACCCAATTAAAAAATTAGGAAAAGACTTGAACAGATACTATTCCAAGAAGGATATACAGAGGTCCCAGAGACATATGAAAAGATGCTCAGCATTACTAGCCATCAGAGAGATGCAAATTAAAACCACAATGGGATACCACTTTAACCAGTCAGAATGACCATCATAAACAAACAACAAGTGTTGGAGAGGATGTGGAGAAAAGGGAACCCTAATGCACTGTTGATGAGAATACACACTGGTGCAGCCACTGTGGAAAGTAGTATGGAATTTCCTCAGAAAACTAAAAATGGAACTGCCTTTTGACCCAGCAATTCCACTGCTGGGATTATATCCTAAGAACCTTGGAACACCAATCCAAAAGAACCTATGCATCCCAATGTTCATAGCAGCACAATTTACAATAGCTAAGTGTTGGAAGCAACCTAAGTGCCCATAAGTAAATGAATGGATTAAAAACTTTGGTACATTTACAGAATGGAATACTATACAGCAGAAAGAAATAAAGAACTCATACCCTTTGTGACCGCATGGATGGAGCTGGAGAACATTATATTAAATGAAATAAGCTAGGTGGTGGAAGACAAAGGCCATATTATCTCACCTTTAAGTGGAACTTAATCAATAAAACAAACGTGCAAGCAAAATATAACCAGAGCCATTGAAATTAAGAAAAATCTGAGAGTAACCAGAGGGGAGGTAGGAGTGGGTAATGGGCGCAAGGGAGGCAGGTTTTCAGGAACAACTATAAAACACACATGGACAAAACCAATGTGGGTGGAAGCAAGGGAGGGAAGTGGGGATAGCTGGGGTGGGAGGGGATTAGTGAGGGGTAAATACAGACAACTATAATTGAACAACAATAGAAATGATTTAAAAATAAATAAATAAAAATGTGAAAACAATAATATCTCAAGAAGACACTTTAATGTAAAAGTTATTCTGCTTTTCCAAGTTTACTCAGAGAATTTTATGGAATACCAGTCATGAGGATAAAAAACATACCTGTGCTGCATAGTGAAACCACTGGGCATTGAGTGGACAGGAGGAACACAGCCCCTACTGTAGTTATTTCCACAATACTGTGTTGAGACACACAGTTAAAATTCTTTTCTAAGTAAGTGCATATTTTTTATACATTTCTCATCAGTTATGTTTACACACAACATAAAATGTTGGAATTTCACAAGATGAAAGAAAATATTTAAAGCATCAAAAATAAATTCCATATCATTGCAGACATATTTTAACTATTTGCATCCAAGCCCTAGAATATATCTTTTCTGGGATGATCTCTGTTTGATTTCACATGTCAAAGTTGGGGTATACTTGTGAAATGAATAAAACCTACTAGAAAAAATATCTTTTAATATCTTAATGGTAAATTTAAAAAAACTCTAATAAGTTTTTTAGAGATATTTTATAACCAAGAAATAAGAAAATAGCTATTTCTACTTTCAAAATCGGTTTTGGTTGTTTAGAATTTTTGTTTACACAGACCAGAAATAATTTATGCATATAATAGGACCCTCAGTACCCTTTTCTTGTGAATTATTTCAATAGTAAGTTTATTTGATTTTTATGTTTGTTGCTATTTCAATTTGACTCTGAGTAACTGAACTAATTAATTTGGTGTCTCAGAAATACAACCATGGATTCTGAATGAAACATTTTAAAAGACCATTAATGTTCCATTTATTTTGGTCTTGTTCCTTGCCTAAAACGGATTATAGCATACAATTTTTTAAAGATTTTTTAAAGAAATCAAATGCTGGAGATGAATTCTAATCCTGAATTTTATAGACACCCAGAATAGAGTTTATTTTTAGAAAAGTTTTCTGTTTGCTTTTCATTTTTTTATAAGTAGTTCAAATTTTAACTCATAATATTTAATTATTTAAATTGTAACTCAAGTGACAATTGATGAAAATATTTAACAATGTGTATCAGTTTCTGCATTCCTATATCAGATATCAACAACTTGCTTATACTGAAGATCTGTTTCTCTCTACCTCTAAGAAACTGTGCCTTCAGTTGCTACACCATGTGAAATACTATGATTAGAACCTATTCTACATTCAAATAGATAAATTATTAATACTCTGCTGCTGTTAAACAAGCATCACATTTGCAGCATTGAAATTCTGCTTTGTCAAGTATTGGGGTATGTAACTATATTAAACAATGCATTGATGTGAGGGGGAAAATACTCTTTAGAAGAGGGGTCTTAATCAGTTTCATGCTGAGCAAAAGACGATTGTAAACTCTGCATTAAAAGATTTACTGAAAGTTATTTTTGCTAGATGCACTGCATTCTAATTCATTGCTTCCCATTTACTTTCAATGATTATATAGGTAATCTTCCAGTCACATTCATGAGTAAAATTGGATGTGGATTTGCGCTTGTGGAGCTACATTGCAATGGATAGATTTAAGGTATTACAAAACAAGTTTCTGGATTTGTTGCAGAGGTATGGAGCCTCTCAGATGCAGGCAGATAGGTATCACAACATATGGCAACCACTGTATTATAAAACAAAACAATGTTAAGTCAAAGTACCTGATTTTGATTCAAAACAATGTTAAATCAAAGTACCTGATTTTGATTCATAAGTGCCATGTAGTTCTGATGGCCAAGCTGATAATACCTCAGAGACAGTATCATTTATTTTTCTGTCTTCTCTTTTTATTAATTGATTACTTTTATTTATTTTTTATTTTAATTGTTGTTCAAGTACAGTTTTCTGCTGTTTACTCCTATCCCAGCCCATCCCCCAGCCCTCCCCACTTCCCTCCTATTTCCACCCCTCCTTGTTTTTGTCCCTGTGTCCTTTATACTTGTTCCTGTAAACCCTTCTCCTTTCCCCTGAAATTCCCTCCCCTATCCCCTCTGGTCACTGTCAGTCTGTCTTCTCTTATCCATGAGTTTTTGGGTTTGTAGCATTTGAAACCTTAAGCAAAAGGATAAAATACAAATTATAGAAAATATCAGAGTATGAAAAAATCAAATTACATTCTCCTCGATCTTGAGAAATATGGTTCACATCTGTGTTGTACAGTCAGGGCAAATCCCCATTACCAGAGAGCTTTTCAGGAGATAAGTCTTCGGGATCCAAAGAAAGTATTCATAGGACTCTAGGAATAGTAAATTATAACAAATGGTTAATTTCTAGGTTTGAAATAATAATAGTGCAAGTTTTTTTTAAATAAAACCTATTTTTGACAAGATTCAAGTATTTAAAAATTATCAGGTATTATTTAAATACAATGAGTATCATTAAAGATCTAAAAGAAGATGTATTTTATTTTGGAACAGGTGGGTTCTCCTTGTTTCCAGTTCCTTCTTTACATTTCAAACTTAGGAAATTTTGGAATTTTGGAAGCTATTCAGGACCTGGACATAAATAAAAATATCACCATCAACAGTAGAAAGCAAATTCCTTTACAAGATTCATTTTTGAAAAATAAGATCTTTGTGAAACTGTGGTGAAGGACAAAACACTATTGTGGGATAAATATACACAGTGGGTGTAATAACTTGTTAATTTATAACCTATCAGAGTTAACATTTCATGGATTTGTCTTGGGTTTTTGTCCCTGTGTAGTGTTCATGTATTAACAAGATTTAATTCCAGTACTGACAGAAAAAAAAAACATCGAACTCTCATGAACTGTCTGCACTGTGGAGAAAGTTGGTGATAATATAGAATGTTAGTTACAATAATGATAATCTTTAGTATGTTTAGCTGTCAGAACTTATACAGCTAACAACCACCAGCATTTTACTAAAATTCTACCTCATCAAACTAACTTAATTAGCAATTCAGACCCTTATTTTTGTTTTGGATCCCCTGTGGCTACTAATTAAAGCTTAATCGAATCTGCTGAACTGAGGTTGCAATGAATCCATTAATATTAAAATTAGCCCCAACAATTTTTGGGGGGGTGGTGGTGCAATTTCTATTTGTTACTGTCAGAGGTTTGAAACCCAGTTGAATTGTTTCCTTAAAAAAAAAACCATCATAGAAATTCTCGTTCTGCCATTCATATAGCAGAGCACATATGACAAATGCCAACAGTTACACAAACAGGTCATTTCTGACTATACAAACTCAGTCTGCTTGGGCCATTTAAAATATATTTAGCCAAAGTATAACTTAGGATATTTTTCTGAAGTCATTCACATTACTTTTTCCTCCTAAATGCTTTCATATTTTGGATAAAAGGGAGGAGAACTGGCTCTGGAAAAAATTTAAAGAATTGATCTTTATGTATTACCTTGACAAGATGAATATGTTTGAAAAATGAACAGATTTAGTTCTTCACTTTGATTTTTCCACTTTTTGTAACATCAAAGATTACTATAACAGCAGTACTGTTCATTCGGAAAAGCAAAATTAAATTAGCATTGAACCCAACTTCTCTGTATAAAACACACTTTTTTAAAAACTGAAATCTGAGCTTTTATCAGAAGTGGTTAAAAATGAAATGTAATATTGTTTTTCTCTAATAAAATAATCATGTTAGTGCATGCCTTTAATTATTTCTCATATTTCTTTTGATGGTTTAAGTAGTAAATTTAAAACCATTATTTTTTAGCTCACATTAAAAAATTATTTATTCAATATATGGATATTTGTAAATATTCTCAATTTCAATGAGACCACATTTTGTTTTCCAGTTTGTGAAATGTAAATGCAAATTGGAAATGCTTTTCTTCTTGGTGAAAAGGAAATGATTTTCATAAATCAAATCCCCTTTTCATATTAATTTTTGATATTTTAATAATTTTGTGGAAACATGTATATTTATTTTACCCTTTAGGAAAATTCTAAGTGTATAGGAAACGAACTTGTTGGCACTAAAATATACAGCAGCTAATACTATTTAGCATACTTTATTACACCAGAAAATTAAAATATATTTATAAAATGCAAAACTTTATGAAAATTACACTTTTATCTACATTTCATTTAGATAACACATGTTTTAGGATATGAGAGAATAATGATAGGCAAAGGAATAGGAGGTCTGTCTGGAAAAAGTCCAGCCATTGTTAATATAATGAGAACAGTTTGCATGACATCGATGTAACCTGGATGCCAAGGAGAGTGGACTGGAATGTGCATGTCTGAACAGTGACGACCTCACAGTACTAGCCAGTGGGGATGGTAGATGCAGTTGGGTGAACATGCATACTGTGTGGCTGCTGCATTCAGAATGACTGAGCGAGTACAGCAATGAATTTGCATCCAATTTTGTGTTAAGCTTGAACATTCTTCTGCTATTCAGAAAGTATATGGATTATTAAGAAGGCCACTGCTATAGGCAACTGGTGATTCACAGCTTGATCATGGCAAAACCCCTGTTCATGCATTATGTCTGGTGCAGAGATTTTTGGTGAAACATCAAATCATCCAGGCGACTCAGACCTCCTATAGCCCAGATTTGCTACCCTGTGACATCTGGCTTTTCCCAAAACTAAAATTACCTTTGAAAGGGAAGAGGTTCCAGACCATTGATGAGATTCAGGAAAATATGATGGGACAGCTGATGGTGACTGAGGTCCCAAGATGCCTACTTTGAAGGGGACTGAGGCATCGTTGTCCTTATGTACAATGTTTCTTATATCTTGTAACTTCTTCAATAAATAACTCTATTTTTGCTATTACATTGTTGGATACTTTATGGACAGATCTTGTATGATATACCTAGCATTGATATAGATACTTCTTTTCTTCTATTATTCCTCCTATGACCTATATATGTTTTATCCTAAAAGTGTTATTATTCCTCAAATATTAGTAAAAAAGAAAAGAATGCCATGTTTAATTTACATATGCCAAATACCATTTATTATTTACTTTTATAAGCTGAACTAATGATTAAGGGGATTATGTAATTGCAAAGAAATCTAATTAATAAAAAATAAAAATGTTATCATCTGTAAAATAATTATTTTTAATAAATAAAATATTAAGTGGTTTTCAGAACAATTTACTATGATTTTGCAGTGAAATAATACCACAATAAGAAAAATGCGGCTAGTGTATATAAAATATTCTTTTTTGTATAATATTTTTCCTATGTAAGGGCAAACTGGAAGAGTGTAAAAAACTATTTGGGGTGAGGGAAGGGAAGACAGAATGACATTTAGGAAATATAAAGAAACTTAACAAGTCTCAGTGTCTGCCATCCAATGATGCATGGCGACCAAGTGCTGGCCACTTGAATGAGTTCGCTGGAGCTCATCTGAACTGCTGTGCTCTGGGTCAGACCTGTAGGTGTGAGCTACTTTACAGAACATTTTTAGAATAACTCCTTTTATGGTGTTTACAACAGAGTGATGGAAAGTCAGAGATAAAAAAGCATTACAACGGGAAAAGTGAAGTGGTAGTCACCAAGGGTTGGGGGGTTGGGGTGAGGAGTATTGGGTAGGGTCTCAGTTTTGCAAAATGAGAAGAGCTCTGTAAGTAAGTGATGGTGACGGCTGAACAGCTGCATGAGTGTAGTTGATGCCCCGAACTGTGCATTTACAAACGGTTAAGGTGATAAATTTTATGTTCTGTGTCTTTTGTCACAATTTAAAAATAATATAAAATGTAGAAACCTTATTTATTTATTTATTTATTTATTTATAATTATTATATTGTTGTTCAATTATAGCTGTCTGCATTTACCTCCCATTACTCCCCCAACCCTGACCCAAGAGAAACCTTATTTTAAAGGCAATACATTTCTGAACAGCTTCAGTCAGAACAGGATCCTCTGTTTGTGTTTTGGGAGCAGTAACACGGTTTATGACCTGAGAGAGCTGTCCTGGGATCTGGCAGACCAGGAAGAAGGGCAGATGTTGTAGGACAGAATGAGTGGAGAGATGCCATCCCTGTCTAATTAACATTTGGGACTTCACAGTCACACTTTTAAAGTAATATCCAGGATTGCTCAGTTCTGAGAAACAGTTAATAAATATCAAGATTATTAGATATAGTAAAAATGAATTAAGGAGAAACTAAGTTTTGAAATTTGAGCAACTAGAGTCAGTGAGAATAAAAATTATCATAAAAGCTTCTCTCTTTAAGTACAGTAATTATTTCAGTTTTGCAAGCAGAAAATATGATAGTGGGATGGTGGGCTTCTAGGGAAGGAAGGAAACAGAAACAAATGACAAGGTGATAGGACAGAACTAACTGTAAGTGGGACCAATATCCTGGTGCACCTGTATCATTGTTCTGGTAATGGCAGAATTGCATTAGATGAAACCTGTGGTTTATAACATAAAATGCTGCTTGAGTTAAGTAGTTAGTAGGTTTCATATTATTTTCTTTACCATTTTGTTTGTTGAGTCATTTAAAATGAAAGTATGGATTTTCTACAAAGGCTGAATTAAAGATCCTTCTCAAATATATTAAAAATATGTATCTGAACATTGACAGACCAAAATGGCATACCTTGTATAGATAAAATGCACCCCTTTCTGATAGCTTCACAAGCCTTAGCCATGTCTTGATATTATACCCTTTACAGAAACATGCAAGAAAATCCAATGATTTGTTGTCAAAGATTAGGACTGATTGAATTATAGCCAAAAGGTCTAACAATTATGAGTTAACTATATAATTAAAAAGATTGATTCTACAATTTTTGAAATGATTTAGGAATGGATTTTTAAGTGAACATTACGACCTATATGTATTTTGTCCTTGAAATTATAAAACATGCACAAAAGCAGTAAAGCTGGCCTAACACCCCTTCCCCCCAACACATACACACTTCATTCATGGGTATATAACTCTATTGCAAGCACTCACTGTCCTTTCAGCTGGAGGATTACAAATAACACTTCTTGTAACTGAAATACACAAACAATATGGTATTTCATGTTTAAAATTTATTTTCAGATGAACATGAAAGCCTTGTTTAATTAGTCTATTATGACTTTAATATTTTCTTTATTTAGGTACTTAAATATATACTTTTCTCCTGTAATAAGCAAAAATACAAAAACAAAATTTGAGTGATTTGTGACATACATTGCATTTCAATGTGTATCAAAAATCTGTATTTTTTTTATTTTTAATTAATTTTAATAATAATTTTCCTAAAATGCAAGGCATTATAATAACATTTAAATAGATAATATTTTTCTCATTTAACTTCACAAAATTATGGATTTCAAACCTAGTTTAATAGCAATTGTATAAATATGCACAAATTGCATTAAATTTAAAATAATATTCATGATTTTGATATACTTTTTTATCTTTAAATTGATGAAGAACAAGCATCTTCTTTTTCACTGGATCATATATAATTATAAATAAATACTCTGAAAAGTTTAAAAAATTTAACAAAGAACTAAAGGTTTATTTCTAATGTATAAAGAAATATACCACTAGTTTCATCATTTTCCTATTAAACTTAGCTTGCAATGTACAATGCAGATTAACCACATTTTGGTAAAGATTAATGATTTAAAATATTGATCATAATTATGGTCATTACAAAATGTCTTTGTTTCTGTCAGAATTCATGAATAATGTTTATTTTAAAAGTCTTGTATTAATTCTACTGATTGTTTTATGGTTGATTCTTCAATGACAGTTAATTATTCTCAGCATATTATTAGTTATGAAATGTAAACCGGCATCACTTAGTCTTTTTACTTTAAATTCACTTGTAAAAACAAATGCTGGTGAATTCTCAGATTACATCAGATGATTCAAGCTTTTTTAAAAAAAATTCTGGCCCTGGCTGGTGTAGCTCAGTAAATTCAGTGTAGACCTGTGAACCAAAGTGTCACATTTTGATTCCCAGTCAGGGCATATGTCTGGGGTGCAGGCCATGTCCCCACTAGGGGGTGCGCAAGAGGCAACCACACATTGATGTTTCTTTCCCTCTCTTTCTCCTTCCTTTCCCCTCTCTCTCAGAATAAATAAATAAAATATTTTTTAAAAAATCTGGTTTGTTAAATTGTTTTAGTTATATTAATAATGCATTACTACAATTAACACCAACATAAAAAACAACATATAAACAGCTTAAAGCACAGGAAATTAATATTTACTTTTCCTTTTTCCAAGAAAATTCAAGATGGATATACATAGAATTTAAGAAGTCATTTATCCAAAAGATAATTCTAATTCTAATGATTTGAGAAAACCAGTGGAAA
Source organism: Tonatia bakeri (assembly GCA_004024845.1). Taxonomy (NCBI): domain Eukaryota; kingdom Metazoa; phylum Chordata; class Mammalia; order Chiroptera; family Phyllostomidae; genus Tonatia; species Tonatia bakeri. The sequence goes on from PVIA01000063.1 coordinate 443,588, forward strand.
GCATATGAACTTCCTCTCAACCTAGCACAGTTTCGGCTGAACAAATATGGCATATTCTGCTAATAACTCTTATGCAATCTCATTTAGAAAGTTCTCCACAACTTTTATTAGAAACATTTACATAGACAATTTTAACCCAAATCTAACTTTATCTGAATAGACAGGAATTGAGTCCATTGAAGCATTTATGTGTGGACTCTTTCAGTGATAGATTTTTCTTTAATAATGTGAGTGTTTAAGTATGATAACAAAAATATCAAAAGGTGAAGAAGGAAAAAGAAAAATGAGATGATAGAGATAAATATGGGAGGGAGAGAGAGAGACACAGAGAGACAGAGAGACACAGAGAGAGACTGAGAGCTCTCCCTAAGATGAGCAGTCAGTACTCTGTAAGTGCAGGGCAGGTATGAATGGGTAGCTGAGGTGCAGCAGAAAGCATGGTACCAGGGGAAAGAGTAGGAAACCAGCTGTCCAAACACATGTTGTGGCAAGTACTCCAGAGTTCTACTGTCCTGTTTCCCTGTTTTACTTCTCATCAAAGTGCATTGCGGGGAAGAAATATTTATTTTCTTTAACTTTTTGAAAGGGAGAGTTACCAATGGTCACAACATAGTTCATGAGATCAATATCCCCAAGAGAACAAAGAAAAAGTGGAAATTGGTTTGTAAACTTTTACAATGAAATCAATTATGTGTCAATAACTTCAACCTCAGAGTGATCACCAAAATGTTTCTTGGTGACTAAAGTTGTATAGTCAGGAAAGTGTGTGCAAGAGAGTGTTGAACAAGAGCTAAATAATATGCATTGGAGAGAGGATGAGAAAAGAAGAGAACAGTTAAATTGTTCAGCATTTGTTCATATTCATCTCACAGATGGGCACAGTATGTGCCGATATGCACACCTGGACTAGGGAATCAGGCTGCCTGGATTTCGTGAGTACCCTAATTATAAACAGACAGGGGAAGAGATGTCACAGGTCAGCCAGAAGGGCAAAAGGGTGGAAAGAAAGTGCCAAATTCTTAAAGTTTCCCAGAGAATAATAATATCCACAACATTGGTAGCACCTTTCATGTGAAAAAGAACCAGACACTGTTCTCTCATCAAGGAAAGAAGGTGCTAGCCAGGCTCCATATGCAATCCTTGCTCTGCTTTACATTTACCCATTATTATGCATTTTTTTAAGAAGATAAGTCTCTTATCATTCCAAATAATCTCTATCATGCCATGTTGAGTCATGCAGTGACGCAGGCAGAAATCAAATCATGGATATTGGCTTTCCTCAAGAACGGTATTTCACTGGGACTCTGATTTGCCCACAGGGTAGGACTTTCCTGCTTTTATTCCTTCTTTGCTCACTTCTGGGGACTTTTTAATAGTCATATAATCCTCAGACCCTCAGCTCTGGAATCCTGTCAGCCTTGGGTGACCCTCTTTTCATCTGTGCATAACTTTACTACAAGGTTCTTTTTATGCCCAGATCAGAATGATGCTCTTATAGGGATGCTAATTTCTAAGTGGAATTTTATATTGATAGTATCTCATTTGTTTCCCTCCTTCCTATTTCCATTCTATCTTTCTGAATACCATCACTTTCTGTTCCACTCTTATATTGCCTTTGCATTTGATTCCTCTTCAGTACTTCTAAATTTTTCACAGCTAATTTGGGTTCTATGAGGAACTAGATTCCACCTGAGAGTTAAATGGAGGAGTATTTTAAGTTAGTTTTTGAAAACAGAGACAACTGAATTGTGCTCACTATAGTTTACCTAAAATTCAATGCAAACACATTTTCCATACACTTACTCAGGAATGAACAAGTACATATAAACAAATAAATAAAGATGCATGGTTGACAAATAGGTAACATTATACTTAGTTTTAAAACTTTGAATTTTAAAGTCAAACAAAAGGAAAGCCAAGATTAAAATTAGATTGCTTTAAGATGAGTTTTTAGGATGAGAAAACCCAACTGACAGTTGCTTTAAAAAGCTCATTTATTATTTACCCAGTGAGAAGTCCTGAACTGGAAGTCCTAGTGATGTGTAGACTGCTCACCCTCCTGAAGGCTCAAGTTTATTCCCACATATCTGCTAGAACTACTTTAGCAGGATGGTAATTGCTTCCCCATCCCACCCCCCGGAAGCTTATTTCCTCTTAGAAGACTGAGGTCAAATCTACAGAAATTATATTCTATCCCAAAAGATATAAGGGATAAGGTGTTGATCCTCTGGTAAGTGATGTTTTCCATTGTTTCTTTCTCTTTTTATCAAAGAGACTCATCATTAAGACTTTTTTTTTATAAGATTGGTTGTACTTTAATGTATAATATATAAGGTATAAGACAACTACATCTTACACTGTTATAAATAAAAGATAAATAAGATCAGTCATCAAGAACTCCTGAACAAACATAAGTTCCATGCTTATCATCTGTGCTTTCTGGATATAATTTAATAAGATCACAATTTGAAGAATGGTAATTGTGGCTTCTATAGAAAGTTTCAAACTTGGTTCAAGTACCCCTGCTTGTTTGTTTTCTTGAGGTTTACCAGTGACCAGAGATCAAGGCTAATCCATTTTAAATTTTTATGTTTTCGGTTAACTTAAGCCTCATTGTGAGAAGCTCTTAACTTTGCAACCTTATCAGTGGAGTTTTGAGCATCATTAACTGCCAGTATAACAAGAATAACAAGAAGATATCCTGCAAACTCAAGTAAGCTGTTCTCAAGGCCCCATACTGTTTTTGTAGTTTTCAAGGTATATGAAAGGGCTGCTTCTACAGTACCTCCACCTGAAATCACAGATTTTGACTCCAAAACTCTCTTCACTACACAAAGAGCATCACGTAAAGAGTGCTCCATCTCATCACACATAACATCATTCATCCCACATAAGATAATTGATTCAGGTATGATGCAGACCCCGACTCATGGGGTCTGCCACATTGAGCATGAGACATTCACACAGACTACTGAGTCCTGTGGAGGAAAAGGGTGAGCATGGCTTTTCTCTCAAGGGGAGCAAAAAGCCGTGGCCCTTGCTGTGACCAGCCTTTATTGGGTTTCTTGGCACATTACATGATGGTCCTCATTTACTATGCACAGGCTCACTTTAGGTGGTTACCTTTTACAGAAAACAAAGGAGACAGTGTCGCTAATCACATCACAGAAGAAGGATATTCGCAAATGAAAAGGGAAAAGTAGTTGATCCAGTCACACTCATCCTTGGAAGGTTTAGCATGGATTTTAGGAAGTTACTTTGCAATAAATGTTTGCTGCCTCAATTCAGGTTGAGGGAGTTTTAGCAAAAGCAAGTCTCAAAGCGGTCTAGGCACATTGCAGGTATGATTCCCCATGGGAGAACCTATCTGTGGGCATTGGTCCTGTGCATCTTGGAGTGGGAGCCGGGCTCACGCCACACAGAACGGTCTCCTACACAGGTGTACAAGCCTCAGTGTTTTGAGCAGTATCAGTTCATCATCAAAAATTCTCTCCTAAACTACTGCTTGTCTAAATATTGAAGCTTCAAAAGTTTCTTCACCTTCCAAATTGGCCAGGGTTTACAAAATAGTTGCTGCAGAAGCTTAAGCCATGTGTCTAAGGTCCCTTTTTAAAACTGTTCTAAATACTGCCAGTCTCCACAAAATACTTCAGATACATAGCATCAATTCCACCTGTGGTTAGAATAAGGTTGGCACCAATTGCCAGAACCTTCTGGATTAGCTCCTTGGTGATATCCAGTTCTCTCTGTCTAATCTGGTGCAACTTTTCAGGGTCTATAATAACCACCTGTACACCAAGGTTCATTTTTATTTTCTGCAGTCTCTAGTCAAGGCAAGCAATCTTTGCATTAACTGTTCTCTTGGGCATGCCCTGGGATCCCACCATACAGTTCAGCATAGCCATTTATCCATCTGCTAGAAGGATAGTCCATCTGACTTGTCCCAAAGGTTTTCAGGATAGTAATGGAACTGACTTATGAGGGGTGCCTCTTATATCTGTGCATTTAATTGTAAGTACAGCATGTACTCCATCGGTGAAGAAATCACTATTCCAATGATTTTTGGATGACATTGATGTCTTAGCAGCATTAATCAGGCAATCTCTTCCAAGTTCATCTGTGTTAATGATTAGATTTACACTGATATAACACGCTGCTACCTTTCAAGCAGTTGACAGCCATAATAACTGATGTGGAATGAATTTTCAGTCTAACCAGTTCTTCCACATTTTTTATAGTTCTGCTGCAACAATAACTACAGAAAGTTTTGGTTCCCAACTTCTTTGTCTTGCAGATCAACTACTCATGATGAACTTTAGTTGCAGGATGTCCTACCTCCAGTAACTTCAGGATGGTTGCACCATCTTCAGTAATGGTTACATCACCAAAACCATCTACCAACATCTTATCCAAGCCAACTGGACAAGATAACTCTTTACTATATTGGCAACAGAAGCTGCAGCCATAATATTCTGGGGGTGAATCACCTGCCTCCCCAGTGCTGCAATCCCTGCATGCAGACAAAGACACCTCCATCTCCTGGAAGGGTGCACATTGAGTTTCACTAACACCACAACAGGACTTTTAGTCCCTAGGCCAGGGTGTGACCACACCAGTGGTGCCAGGAAGGAGCCCTGACAATGTGGCAGGAGCTGTTGGACACAGTACCACCTCAACCTATCCCTGCTTGGCTGCAGGGCAGTGCAGGAAAGTGCAATAACACTCTATGAGAGTTTTCTCAATTCCTCCAGTTGACAGCTAGATCTTACATCCTTGGCTGAACCTGGGTCACATGGGACTTATCAAGCCACCATGATTTTGTGGTTTTTAGCTCCTGATGGGCGCCTAGGTGGAAGAGAGATCTGAGGATGACTTTTGAGAAACCAGGCTGATGGATCTACTGCAACTTTGCTTCTAAGAGTATGTATTTAGGGATATGGTAATGACTTTTATTTAAAGTATTTTGTTGGGGGAGGGGCACTACTACCAAAATAGAAACAACAAAAAACTGCAATGAATTAGAAATGAACCTTAGCTCTTAAGTCATAAAGTAAGTTCCTGTCAGCAGAAAGCTGATACTCTATACATAATGTAGTTAATACACAAGCTAATTTCTCACTCAGATTTTCTAATAGACCTCTATGTATCTGATTTGCTCAGCATTTGCATCTATTCTCAGTGAAATACCATAAGTTGAATCATAGATAATCTGGATAAGCATTTATCTTATATTCAAGGGAATGGTATGCAATTTGAAATAAAAAAAAATGCAAAACTTAAGTTTGACTAAATGAATTCCTTCCCATTTAACTCGCAAGGGACAGGTGTATGGGCACTTTTTTTGAGACACAGATCATCATCATACAGAGGGCAGGAAATTGTTTTGAAAAGGGTTACTTCTTTTATTGTTGTTCAAGTACAGTTATATCCATTGTGTCCCCACCACTTCTCCCACCCTAGCCATCCCTACCTCCCACCCTCGGTCCTATCCCCCTTTGGTTTTGTCCATGTGTCCTTTATAGATGTTCATGAAAACCCTTCCCCTTTTCCTCCACATTATCCCTTCCCACCTTCCCTCTGGTTATTATCACTTTGTTCTTAATTTCAATGTCTCTGGTTATATTTTGCTTGCTTTTTTGTTTTGCTGATTAGATTCCACTTATAGGTGAGATCATATGGTATTTGTCTTTCACCACCTGGCTTATTTCACTTAGCATAATGCTCTCCAGTTCCATCCATGCTGTTGTAAATGGCAGGAGCTCCTTCTTTCTTTCTTCTGTGTAGTATTCCATCATGTAAATTTACCATAGTTTGTGATACATTCATTTACTTACAATAACTAGCAGCAACCCTTTCACAACCAAGGACAATTGCACCATGGCTATTAACCCGATTAAACCATGTGACTTAACACCATGGGAATCGGGTACATCTAACACCATTAAAAGTCCAAACTTGAGTTAGCTAATTCTTCTCTTGTGATGTCTCCTGTAGTTCAATTTGTATAAGAGTTTAGTTTTGAAAACTTGAGCTTAGGGGTTTAGAAGTCAAGCTGAGAAAAATAAGAAGCATTTCAATAGTGCACTGATGTTTGGCAGAGCCTTCTGGAGAACGGTTTTGAATAGGCACTACTTTCTATCCCTGAGCTTTAAGCTTTCATTTTTTTTCTGCTCTATATGTTGTCAGCTCACTTAATCCTTGGTAGGGTAGTATCATTTTCACCAATTATAAAATGTAAGCACTCATGTTTTCCCCTTCACTGTGGAAGAGTGAAAGGACTACTTTCAAACCGGGTGCTGTTTTTAATTTTACTTATGTCATATCATTAACCCAGAGTATAACAGTCCTTCCTGACTGACTTAATTCCCTCTACCTTAGAAATGACTCAGGATAAGAAATCACCCATCACATTATTTTCTGAGTTTCAGATTCTGTCATAATAATATCCAACATTGATCCTGGCAAAAAAAATTCAATTTCTGGTTATTACTGTCTCTAAACCTATTTAATAACCAAGGAAATAGGGCAGGCAGGGTTGATGTCACTTCCATCAAGTAGCAGAGCTAGGATTCATACACAGGCAGTCTGAATCCAAAGCCCTTACCCTCAACCTTTGGTCTCTGTGGCCCCAAATTAGGAGCAATTATATAAGTAGTCTCCAGCATTGCAACACTTACTCCACCAGGACCCGACTCCCACCTCTGCAGCTATGCCTCTCTCAAAAACTCTGTGTGTGGCAGCTCACCAACATTACTTTTGGCCACTCATGTAGGGAACAAATGGTATCACCATAAATGTCCTAGTCTTGGCCCTGTCACCTTGAGTTTTGCTTTATCTGTTCTTAGGGTCACTTAAAAGGGCCAGTTTACCTCCGGGCTTTGTTTTCTCATCGCTTCCTGGAAAACAAAAACAAAAGCAGCCATAGCTTCCTGCACTTGAGCCCTCTTAGCACATGCAAGTTGAGACTTCCTTTTCATCTGGGGAGCTAGCAGGAACCCAGTGGAGTTCCTCTCCTTGATTTCTTTGGGTTTTAATTTGAAGAAAAATAGAGAGAACTACAGAGGACGAAGTCATCTTCCCAGGGCTCCATCAGCAACCCTGTCTCCTAGGGCTGTTCTGATTAATGGCTATGCCTCCCATCAAGTCTCTGTAATAGGTGTCAGGAAGGTGTTTACTCAAAGTTTTACACCCAATTGTCCCGAAGTTCAAAACAATAGGGTGTCTCCCATGCAGGTTAAACATCTTTTTATTAGTACAAACTCTGTTAGAGAAGACTCTTTGTTTGCTGTCTGATAAGCTCAGTGAAGCCTTTCTATATTCTTCCAGGCTGAGTCAAGAAGTCTCAAGGAAGGAAGTGAGGATATCTCTGCCATGAGCTGGGCTTCAGGCCTGGGGAAGAAAACCAGTGAGATACATATGCCCATGGACTCACCAGCTTTGGAACATGTCTGGTTTGCCTTTAAAACCCTGAAATATTTTTAAACCAAAACAATATCAAAAATTTTTTACCTGGGAAAAGCTATTCATACAAAACAGATGATATAATTTCTTAAAATTAAGATGTATTCTTTTGTCACATTAAATGATGACCTTGGACCCCCCAAATTACTTTTTCTCTTCATCTTTGATCTTTACCCGTTTTCTCCTCTCAGCTTCTCCACCTCCTGCACAAACAAACCCTAAGAAATGTAGAGAAAAGTGCTACAAATTGAAAATAGTATCTCCTATCTGCAGTCCACAGATGTGTGTTGGGAAGATTTCTGACCCTCTTTCTGAAGCAGAGGAAGCCAAAGGTCAGAGTGAATTTCCTAAATATCAGACACTTTCAAAGTGCTGCCTTGTGTCAGTTCACACCATGCCTAGAATGATCTCCAGTTCTGTTTTTTTTTTTTTTTTTCTGTTACATGTGATGGTACTTTCTGCAGGACCTGAATTGAAAGACTGGGCTATACCTAAGACCAGTAGAGCCCACTGAATGGCACTGAGGATGCTCCAGAGAGCAGAGACTTCTGTGGCTTCCATGGACGTAAAAGTATACTTCTCTTTAAATGCTGATAAGAGTTTAGTTATTTTAAGTTACTCATGCTTTCCTTCATGCATGTGAATGGCCACTTGTACTTTCCCAAATATTGAGATGAGTTCAAACCATTAAATCTATTGGATTTGACTCGAGATAAACGTCATAATGAGGTATGTGTTTAGGAGAAAATTAAGTGTGCAAGTGTTTGCTGAAATTTGTCATTTTCTAAAACTTCTAGGATTGAATAAGATGGATGGCATGCAATGAAAAAGAAGGAGAAAATAGTACTGGAAATGGACCTGCCAGGGCTGGTCAGAAACTGAGTTATAGAGATGAAAGGGAAGCAGTTGGACCAGGCAGGATGATAAACCCTTACTTGTGTATAGCCCTGGGATCATGACCTTGGTTCCACTGCTTTCCTAATCCTTATTGTAGTAGACCATCCTGTGTGGCGTTGGCCCAGATCCCACTCAGAGATGCACAGGACCCATGCCCATGGATAGGTCCCCCTTTGGGGAATCAGGCCTGCAATGTACCTAGGTCACTATGAGTCTTGCTTTTTGCTAAAACTTGCTCACCCTGAATTGAGAACATTTACTGCAAAACAACTTCCTAAAATCCATGCTAAACCTTCTAAGGATGTGTGTAACTTGTCCAACTACTTTTGCCTTTTCATTTACAAATATCCCTCTTCTGTGATGTGATTAGCAGCACTGGCTCCTTTGTTTTCAGTAAAAGGTAACCACCGAAAGAGAATCTGTGCATAGTAAATGAGGACCATCTTGTAATGGGTGGAGAAACCCAATAAGGGCCTGCCATGGCAAATGCCAAGGCTTTTGCTCCCCTTGAGAAAAAAGCCATGCTCACCTTTTTCCTCTACCAGACTCGGTAGTCTGTGTGAATGTCTCATTTCATTCACAATGACGTGGACACTGGGAGCCGGTGTCTGCATCACTTATCTGTGAAAACTGGTGTCCAGGGAGGTGGAGATCTTGTTGGAAGTCTTACCAGATTAAATTTACTGTCCCCAACAGAGCTGGAGCTTTTGTACTTTAGGCTAGATGACCTCTAGGCTTAGCTTCTGAGATGACATTGGAAGGCATACTGTGGAGTCAGAACTTGGTTTTAAACAAGACAAAGGAGTGTGTTGTCTAGTTTTTTTGAGACAATTGTAAGGGCACAGTGAGCTGAAAGTATGTATTGGGGCAGACTGGAGGGTGTAGAAATGGATGAAAGCCCATGAAATAAGTCCCACATAGGAAGAATTCATGGTACTCTAATCAGAGACTGACTATGTTATTGGACAATTTGCAGACCATATATATGTCGTGGCACCAACCAGCAGTGACCGCTGAACCCTGTGGATGGTTCATCGCCCCTCGAGAAAAACACACAGAGAGACAACCAGGTCCTGTGGGGAAGTAGGAATGGAATGGCCACTCCCTCTAGTGGGGAGCACCGGGGCACCCTCCCTAGGGGATAGCACCCTAAGGGAGAGTGCCCTGTTCTCTCTCCCAAGCAGGCTTTTATTGGGTTCGTTTGCATAAGAATTCAGGTAAAGCTCATTACTCATTGCCAGGAAGAAAGGATCAAACAACAGACAACAAGGAAGTCTGAGGGTCTATTTTCAGTCAAGGTCAGAGAGCTATAAGAGACTTTGAGGAACAAATTTACTTCCTCCTTGGACCCTTCTCATTCAACCAAGAGCATTCTAAACAAAGCAGGTTTCACAGGATTTTACATATTCTTTCTTAGGCCTGATCACCGGGGAACCCGCCCTTTTCAGCACAGGGCTGCCCCACCCTGTCATTGTTTCAGGCTTAGGTGGAGTAAGGGAATTAAGGCAACCAAGAGATTAGGAGATTTTCTTGCAGACCATGAGGACTCAGGCTTTGTCAAAGCTGAGGGGCAAGGGTCCACTGCCCCCTTTTGCTGTAGTCCCCAAAGTCCTTCCTTGGGGGCCTCCCACGGAATCGTGCCTGCCTTAAGTCATTCCCCCCTTGGGAAATCTTACCCATCATTGGCTAACAGACCAAGCATTGGGGACCAAGCAGGGTGAAGTAAAAGGAGCAGAAGCTGTGCTCCTGTCAGGAAGATAAGCTTTTGTCTCCTTGCTGGCTTGCGGTTCAAGGTTGTTCCCTCAGCCTTAGCCTAGGTGGGGGTTACAGCTTCTGAAACCAGGCAGAGCGGTTCCCAACATATATAAAAACAGAACTCTGGCTCATAATCTGCAACCACCAGCCCAGGAAAGAAACCTATTCTCTTTAGTAACCAGCCCATAAAGCTAACCTGTTGTCTCTAAGTCTGACTTTCATTAAATCATACCATGATCTCTAACAACATTCCAAAAAGCCAAATACTAATCCCAATGGCCAGGACTTGGTTAATAACTGACAACATTCTAAATTTTTGTTTCTATTTCCAGCTCAAGATCGAGCAAAGAAAGCTTAATATACACAACTAATCAATTACATGGTATGCCCCTCTTCTAGCTAGTTTGCCTCTGGATGCTACATGCCAGCATCCCCCAATCAGGACACTTATGAAATATGCTGAACATCATCATTTTCCATCATAAATCTTTTTCACTCTCCTGTTGGCTTTTAAATCTCTGCCAAAACACAGATGATAGTGGCTGACTCCCTTTGCTATAACAAGCTCTTGAGTAGACAGCTTTTTCTTCTGCTTACTTGATTGATCTATATTTCTACATTGTAAATTGTTAATGGTTGTTGAGAGAGAAAAAGTTGGCTGAGATAGGCCGAGTATGAAATTGCTGAGGAAAAGTGACTTCTGGGAATAGAGGTGTTGCTATCTGACCCAGAAAACAAGTAGGAAAAGTAGAACTTTGGAGAAAATTGGATCTAGATAAGAGTTCAATTGTAAATTTCTTGGATTCTTTGGGCTTTCTTGGTTCTTTAAACATGACATGTAAGGAAAGGGTCTTTGCTTTCAAAGCTATTATTTAAGCATTTTTAAAATTATGTATAGGGTCCTATGCTAAAGATTTATATACACTTTATCTCATTGAATCTTCAGAACAAATCTCTAAGTGTAAATTTTCTTTTCAACATTTAAAATGAGGAAACCAGAGCTCAAAGAAGCAAAAGATAATGAGTGCAAGATCACAGAGCTGGTCAGAGTGAGGATGTAAATTCAAGTGAGATTGACACTCAAACCAATACTTTTGTCACTTCAGTATCACTTTTGCTTCACCAGATACATGGCCATGAACTTCTGGAAAATGGAATTGAAGCAAGGGGATTCAGAGTTAGAAATCTGACTTTGAGAATCACTTCTTTCATTCTTGACATTAACAACCACTGTGTATTCTCATCTGTGATTGGCATCTAATAAAGTTTTTAGACATAAAATGATATTTGCATTGGTAATGGCCTCTTTTAAGAATGTTGGGAAAGGTAGAGTTTTATTAGTTTTATTACAAACACTGTTGAGGTTGTATCAGAAGGCCTACTTTGTATTTTCCCCCTGCCATTCCTAGCTTAGAAAATGTGGGTGATCTGTTCCACCTCTCTGGTCACAGATTTTTTTTCTTTATGCCAGAATCAAATATAATGCCTTTATTTTCTCTCTGATGAAGTTGTGAGGTTCAAATGATCTGATGTATAGGAAAGTATTTTGCAAATTATAAATTGCAATATAAATGAAAGATAAACTTGAATAATTACTGTAATTCTAATGTTCTTGATTCTGAATGATTGTAGAAGAGGTATGACATTTTCAGAGAGGATTTTTTGAGTACCTACAGCTCACTTATCCTATCTGCAAAAAATCACATGCATTCCATATGGGATAACAAACTATATGGATCACTTATTTCCAAAATAGAATATGGAAACTGCTAAAGGACCCAAGTATGGTCTGACTCTGTATGTACAATAGTGTGACCTTAGGCACCTGATCTTTCTGAACAGTAAGTGGAGAGGAGCATCTCTGACAAGCTGACTTCACAGGACTTCTTGTGAGTTTCCCATGAGGTAATGTGAGAAAATGCTCTGTTAAGTGTGAATACCCACAGTAATGTGAAGTATTATGATAGTGCATTTAAAATGTGCTATTTAAGTGCCACTTACTAATTTTGTGGTTTTATTATAGTTGAAGAGCATAATGGTTTTCAGCAACTAACAACATAGTTATGGGATCTTATACTACCACACAAACTCCCTGGGTGTTTCACTTTAATAAGATACTGCCTTTTATTTGGAGCTACATATTGGTATAATTAACTTTTACCATATTATGCGCTTAGCTTTTAATTCTGGGTATATAGCTTAGAATTATTTCATTGTATTTACCCCTACAAATAGGTCCTACTTTATTTCTGAATTAAATAGCATGAGAGGATAAATCATGTGAAGAACTTGGCTAGATTCAGAGGAAAGAGAGGTGAAAACTGGTGGAAAATATTTCAATAAATTAACGTATGCTGATAACACTGTGTTATTGGTAGAAAGCAGCAATGATTTGAAACAACTCTGTTGAAAGTAAAGGAATAAAGTGCCAGAACAGGACTTCATTTAAAACTCAAGACAATAGAAATCATGACTATAGAATAAATATACAACTTTAACATCGACAAAAAAGACATTGAAATTGTTGAAGATTTTGCTTACTTCAGTTCAGTCATCAATTCAAACAGAGACTGAAGCCAAGAAATCAAGAGAAGCCTAAAGTTCCAAAGGGCAGCAATTGAGGAACTGGGAAAGGGCACCAAGAGCAAAGATGTGTCATTGGAGACTAAGGCTTAGGTCATCCACACCTTCCTGTTCCCAGTTACTATGTACAGATGTGAAAGTTGGACAAAGAAGAAGTCTGATAAGGGAAAAGACAGGCTCATTAGAAATATGGTGTTGGAGAAGAGCTCTGCAGATGCCCTGGACTGCCAGAAAGACGAACAACCAGATCCTAGAGAAAATTAAGCCTGAAACATTGCTTGAGGCAAAAGTGACAAAACTGAAGCTGTCTCACTTCAAAACATCATGAGAATGCCGTGCTTTTTGAAAAAGGCAATAATGTGGAGTAAAATAAAAAGCAACAGGAAAAGAGGAAGACCAAATGTAAGATGGATTGACTCCATAAAAGAAGCCTTAGGCATAAGTCTACAGAAGCTAAGTAGGACTCCTAAAGAACAGACCTTGTGGATATCGCTCATTCATGGATTTGCCGGGAGTCAGAGTAGGGTCAGTGGCATGTAACACACACAGGGAACATGCTACCAGTCTTGGCATACTTATGATTTTCCCCTAAAATATCACATATGACTTAATATCTTTCTCTATGGCTACCTTCAGCTATGGCTGAGTGGATATGAAGCTTTTATTTTGGAGAAAAAAAGATTGTCAATAATTATGTTGGGAAAGGGAAATAAAAAAATAAATGCTCCTTTGAGTCAAATATAAAATCAACCAAACTTAATCAACCAATTTTAGACAAGAATTTAGTAATATTTTATCTAGCACCTGGTATATTTATCCTTATTTTTTTCCTCAAAGAATCATCTTAACATTTTGGAAGCTTTATTTGGTTATATAACAGAAACATCAAATGACCAGGTTACAGGCATTATATTTTGGGGTATATCATGTCTTTGTATATTTAAAAGTCTTATCAATAGTGTTATTATTCAGTGAAGGATGATTCTCTGGGAACCATAATTTTCAGGGAGAATTTTAGGGGCCCTGTGGCTGCAAGTAACAGATCTCAACTCATCCATAGCTTGTCTCTACCCTGCAACCTCAATGCACAAACACCCCAGGTGACTGGCTTGGCTATTTTTAGCTTCTCCGTTTCACAATTTGCTATTTCAGCCCCTGGGGAGAGACTTCAGTTACACTTTCTCTGACTCCATGTCCATACATTTGGGAGAAGGTTCTCACTGGCCCAGTTTAACTCAATTGTCCACCCTTAGATCAGTCCCCTGGAGCTGGAGAGTAAGGCCACTATATAATAATGTATAGTTTTAATCTAACTACGAAATAGATGGTAGGAAAAAGAGATCATTTGCACAAAGGTTTGATGGGAAGAGTTATGGCCAGATGACATTTATCATCTCTATCTTTTACACAGTATCTTGGACAGAACCTGAGTTCATGATATGACTTGAATTTATTTTATTAGTGAAATTCCAAATTATCTAATAGATAATGTTATAGAAAATTCTGTGAAGGAATAGTTCCACCACTTTAGTCAGTGCCTGGGTGCGCACGTCATTTAATTCTGACAATAGTCTGGCTGTCCTCATTTCGTAATTGCTGAAGCTGCCAGTCTGAGACATAAGGAAGCCAGCTGATCCTGTGGCCAGGACCAAAGCCACAAATTGCTCAGGAGGAAAGCCTATGGCATATTGACCATTAAAATTTTTTAAAGAAATTTCTTTCCAGAACATTTCTAAACAGTACATTCCAGTAACATTCCAGACCAGTACTAAATTCAGATTCATCTGTTTTAATCATTTCAATATCTCAAGGTTTAATTTCATGGTTAATCCAATTTATTTGTTCAGCCCAATACTGCCATTAGAAACAGATGAAATTTGTCTTGATTTTTCTCGCACTGCTTTCTGAGACATTTCTCCATTTTCATCTCTTCTGTTGTGTGCACATCTTTGGACAAATGATAAAAATATGATAATCATATTTATCCTAACATTTAGATTATTAGTGCATAAGTTGTCTTAAAGTAACTATATTGTAGAGTGTCATTCAATGATTACACATACATAGCAAAAGCGGTAACTTGTCATTCATTACTTTTTCTTTAAAGATATAAGATATACATTACATTTTCAATAGGTTTGATAATTAAGAGGAATTATTAAAAAACAAGTAGATCTGAAAGTTTTTGATTCATAGGTTTAATATATATTTCTAACTTTTGATGTATAATTTATGCACATAAGGAAAAAGGTAGGGACTTTATAATTCTGGTAAAGAAATTGATAATTATAATGATGTCTTTGATAGAGATTAAATGGCTGTCATCAACTATTACCTTAATAAGAAATAAAAATATTCACTGAATTCTTGCAAGAAAATAACATAACACCTCACTCAGAACAGGCAATTCCTGAAATAATAAATATTGAAAACTTGTTTTAGGGTTAACAGAGGAATGTAGAATAATGCTGTGCCCTTGCCTACCATGAGGGTAATGCCAAAGTTTGTGCATCAGTGGGAAAGGTACCTTGGGTTGACAGTACCTTCCAAATAAGGACAAGTGCTTCCAAAAAGGAACCATGTCATCTTTTCTGCTAGAAAGTGAGGCTGCTCTGTGCTTTATTGACTTGTCACTCTTTCTAACACATCCACAGAGAAGAAAATACCACGGGCCTTGGGCACAGGAAGCTTAACCAGAAATTCTGTTTGTAAGCTCTGTTACCTGGATAGGGAGCACTTTAATTCTAAGAATATTGAACCAGATTTTCACTTCAATTTGTGAGTTAAGTTCTGCTACAGTTTCCTCTTTGACAGTATCTACAGAGGTACATTTCTCACTTCCATCCTGGCTCTGGCATTGGCTCCTAGGCAATGTGTTGGAGGGGAAGGTTCACAAGCTTGGGATCCAGACAGACTGTTGTCCCAGCCCTGAATTCACACCACACTTACTCTGTGATGTTTTACAAGAGACCTGTCTTTTCTCAGACTTGGCCATTACATTTGCAAAATAATGGTAGTAGCGTCTACCTGACAGGATCAAAGTGAAGCTTATAAGAAAAATTTTAAAAGTCTTTATTAAAAGAATTAAAAGAATATGAGTAAGGTACCTAAACTTGTGTTTGGCTAATAATAGTTCCTTTAGATATTCATCCAGTGTTTCTTCAATTTAATAAATGTACTTATTATAAGCTAAGTGTTCTGGGCCCTAACATCTAAAAATGAGCAAAACACATACAGCCCTTGACTTCACAGAAGCCATAATCCATCAGGAGATTGTGTGATCATAATCACAGAAATATATACAATTAGCACTTTGGATGGAGTTCCAGAAGAACAATGCTAGTTGATAGTAGTGCAAATAACACCATGACCAGGTGTGGGCAGCACAGAGCAAACTTTAAACTCAAATCTAAGGATTGAGAGGGTGAGAACTGGTAGAATAGGAGTGGAAGATCATCTGGGCACAGGGAACAGCAAATGCAAAGGGCAAAGACTGGAGAATAAGTTTAGGAATTGAGAGCAACATGACTGGGAGAAGTGGGGATGTCAGATTGGGGTCTGGGCTGGTAGACCTAGTTGAGAGCTTGATCCACTGGTCTGGGAATAATGAGACATCATTAAAGAATTTCTGCCAGGGTTTGATGAGTCTCTAGTGTTTGTAACCATTTGGGGACTGATCACAACATCTCAGAATGGCCATCTTGATTAATGGGCTAATTAACTAGGCAACCATTGTGGGCTGACCATGAGGAAAGCTGATAACTTGGACTGGAGTGCTAGTACTATAGATGAAATGAGGACAACAGGTGAGGTCACCTTGACTTGGTGATGGATCAGATGAAATAACAACATAGAGTGGTTACAGTGGTTACATAGAGTGGTTACAACATAGAGCGGTCACATTTGCTCTGTGTCTCCTACCTAAGATCATCTACTCTGCTGCACACTCATGCGCTAGACTTTTCATCTTCCTCACAGCAAGATGTGGCATGACTCCCCAGTCCACAAAAATACAACACAAAGTCATTTGGCAGAAAAACCAGGACTGAACTGACATGAAGCTACTTGTAGTCTTTGTATATTTCACTTGCTTTGAATATTTTGCTATACAATTACTGTATTTTTCAGACCATAAGACACACCTAGGTTTTAGAGGAGGAAAATAGGGAAAAAATTTTGAAGCAAAAATGTAGTAAAATATTTAATAACATAAATAAAACAATATTTCACCAATGTAAATGTAAACAGAACCCAACAGCAGCATTAACAACCATAATTCTTGCTAAATTTGGGGAGGGGAGTTTGTCTTCTAGTCCAAAACATGTGGTATATTTGTGTTTTATCACCTCAAACCTTGCCAATGTGGTATGTACTATGCAGCGTACATATTATATTCCCCATGTAAATGCTGAGTTACTTTGAATTCAAAAATACATCTGGCTCCAAGAACTAAGAGGCCCGTAATAATAATCTTAAAAACCAACACACTGAAATTTGCAAAATTCTTTGCTCAACAATTCCCAGCTGCCAAAATGTGGTGCCAGGTTTGTGTAACCCTAGTGCTCAGACCACTCACCACCACATTTTACTCCCTGCCTCCCTGTCCATTATCGGTACTCTTTCTCTTTTATTTATTAGAAACATATTGAGCTCTGGCTGGTGTAGCTCAGTGGACTGAGCTCGGGCTGCAAACCAAAGGGTCACTAGTTCGATTCTCTGTCAGGGCACATGTCTGGGATGCAGGCCAGGTACCCAGTGGGGGCCACATGAGAGGCAACCACACATTGATATTTTTCTCCCTCTCTTTCTCCCTCCCTTCCACTCTATAAAAATAAATAAAACCTTTTTAAAAAGAGAGAGAAACATATCAACTGGCCAAGTGCCCTCTCTCTAATTATGAAATATGGACAATAGGAAGGCAAAAGATATTCAGTCTGTGAAGTGCAAAATAGTTTCCTCTGTGTGGCTACATTTTTCTCTTCTCCTCAGATGCCTCTTATGAATGTACAGAAAACATGCTCCTCTCCTTTTATCACAAACTTTCTAAAAAAACATCTGTCCAACAAGGCATTTCAGTTACAATAACCACTCATTTCTCAACATTGTTTCCATTGCATGGTGTTTTATAGGTGTCTATTGTCTCTTATGTACATTGTAATCTGCCAAAGGAAAATTCTTGCTTTGTTCTGTCTGTGGGCACACCCACTATAGAGGTGTATCTAAACCTATGTCCTGTATAAATAATAAGAAAAAAATCACCAACACAGTTCATTTTATCTTTGAATGTTAAGGAGTGGTACTTGTCATATCAAGAAGATATCATATAATTCAATGGGCAAACTTTAAAAAGGTGATTGCTTATTTAACTAAGATATTTAGTTGATTTAAAACTAATTTTAATTATCTGGAAAGCCATTTTGTGTAAGTAAAGAAGCATCAGTTTACAATCAAATGGATCAGTGAAACAAAATCCTCATAAACACATCTTTAAATAAAAAATAATGGTCCTCACCTTCTACACAAGAAAGATGGAAATCAACCTTTGGGAAGGCACAGAGTGGGGACAATTCATTTTGTTATGCTGTAAATATGAAGTTGAGTTTCTGTGGTAGACTCAAATACTGGGTATATAGTGGCTGCCCAGAAAAATAAAGGAAATACAGGAAGGTACCCAGATTCTCTTCTGTCAGAAGGAATTGACCTGAAATGGGAAGATGTGTTTCAATTTCAGAGACAGAAGGGACTATTTGTGACAATTTGTCTCCCCCCGCCTTGATGTTTTGTTATGATTTATGAAGGTCAAGTTTGAAGACCAGTGAGTCTGATTATTTAAGACCCATCTTCTTACTCTGCCCTGTGTTTGTTTTAAATCTGAGGAGTACAACAATCTGATGTCTTTTTTTTTCTAATTTTAAATATAAGAGATTTATCCCTTTATCCCTTTCAGTCAAGAAACTATATAAAGAAACAGACAGCATTCTGTTACATACAGTTTGCTATAGAATGAATGCTTGTGTTCCTCCAAATTCATATGTTGAGATTCTAACCTCCATTATGATGGTATTTGGAGTGGGCTTTTGGAAGTTGATTAGGCCATAAGGGCAGAGTTCTCATGAGAAGAACTAGTGCTTATACAAAAGAGGCCCCAGAACAAGTCCAACTTCCTGCTGCCATTTGAGGACATAATGAGAAGATGGCCTCTAGGAACCAGATTCCCACCAGACACTGAATATGCTGGTTCCTTGACCTTTGACTTAGCCTCCAGAATTGTGAGAAATAGGTTTCTGTTGTTCTTAAGTTATCCAGTCTATGGTATTTTGTTAAAACAGCCTGGACAAATTGATATTAGTATTTATCAGTCTGATACAGCTAATATCACTATCATTTCCAATACCAATTAATCCCTTTTCATAATTTAATGCTCCACTTACACCAAAAAAAAAAAAAAAAAAAGGCAGACTTGTGGCTTTGGGTAGTACATTACTGCACTTGTACCTGAGATTGACTTCCAAAGACTGTCTCTAGCTCCAAAGGCATTTCTTCCCCTTAAAAGACTTACTTTGCAGAACAGAGTTTTCTAAAACATAGGGGTGGAAAGGTAGGACCACCTTTCTATGAGGGGTGACGCTAGAGCGGAGGACTGAGTGAAGAGGAATGCTGGCCATGAAAGCAGCCGGAGTGAGGAGAGGCCGTGAGACAGAGCAGCAAATTCAAATTTCCTGAGATGGAATCTTCTGGACATGTTAAAAAAAACACTGCCATAGTTGAATAATGCCTCTTGAAGATGCCCATATCCTAATTCCTGGGACCTATGAATATGTTAGGTTACCTGGTAAGAGGGACTTTGAACATGTGATTAAGTTAAGATTCTTTAGGGGAGGAGATTATTCTAGTTTGTCCAGATCAGCTCAATGTAATTACAAGGATTCTTTTAAGAGGGAGGAAGGAGGTTCAGAATTAATAACAGAGAAAGTGAGGACAGAACCTAAAGACTGAAATGATGCAAGGAAGGGCCCACAGCCAAGGAATGCAGGTGGTCTCTTGTAGGTGAAAAAGGCATAAAGCAAACAAACAAATTCTCTACTCAGAGCTTGCAAAAGAAGCAGCCCTGTCAACATTGTCTTTAGCCTAGTGAAACTGATTTTGGACTTCTGACCTCCAAAACTAAGACACTGAAACAGAGAACAGGCTGACAGTGACCAGAGGGGAGAGGGGAGGGAATTTCAGGGGAATTTTGGGGGAAAAGGGGAAGGGTTTACAGGAACAAGTATAAAGGACACATGGGCAAAAACTAAGGGGGGTGGAAATGGGAGGGAGGTGGGGAGGGCTGGGTGGGTGGGCTGGGATGGGAGTAAAGGACAGAAAACTGAACTTGAACAACAATTAAAATAAAAATTAAAAAAGAAAATAATTTTTATGTCTGATAATTTATTACAGCAGCACAAATATCAGTAAGGGTGGAAAGAGATGAGGTTAGAGAAGGAGTAGAGGCCAAAGCTGGGACAAAGCCCATGTTGGTCAAAGCAAGGATGAATGTATAACATCATGAATGAGTCAGATCTTCTTGGGGTAAATAATCAAGCAACAGGCAAGGGGAAAACAGGAACTAAGTTGATGTTCCAACCATTTCAAGTAAGTTTTACTATTTTGAAATTTAAATATGCCAAAAGAATTTAGAGTCCTCCAAATGTTTTATAATAGAATTTATCCTGTGACCTGTATAACATAGAAATTTAATTTGTATATCTGCTGTTATAGATGCTATGTAGAAAAATGCATATAAACTTTGGATGAAATTTGAGGTGCATTAAGGAATCATTCGAAGTCCATGTTTGTGTCTCAGCTTACATATCTTTGTTCTGCATCAAAAAGTACTAAACAAGCAACAAAAATCTCAACTTTTATGTTATTATTCCTTTTGGTTGAAGTTGGCTGTTAGCTAGGCTCCCAAACAAAGCCTAAGACAGTTTTTGTTGCAGGTGGCTTATTTTGAAAGTAAGCCTAGGGAGCGTGAGGACAGGAGGGATGGGGACTATAGCAGAGAAAGAATGAAATCTAATTCAGCAATGTTTTCTTGAGTTGGCACCTCATCCTTCCAAGGGTCTTTTAAAATGCATCTCAGAATTGTCCATCTGGTGGATGAAATGAAGACAAGTTAACCACTGGCTCCTGTCTCCCATCAGTAAGTACACTGGCAGCATGGTCACAAATTTTGTAATTCTAACTGCACAATAGTGAATGCTGAGCAGCTCCTTAGGCCTTTCATGAGAAGTCCAGGCCACAGCCAGTGGTAGAGGTGCATCTAGGACAGGGTGCTGAGCACTGTATTATACTGAACTGTAGACAGAGATGTCTGTTCTAAGAAATCTCTGCCAACAATGGCTGGAATAAAAGGGAGCTCAGGGGAGTTACAGAGATTCCTAAGAGGTGTCCATCAGGTTGGATGCTTCCTCAAAACCATCATCGTTTTCTGATAGGAGAACAAATTTTTTCAGTTATTGTAATCAAGTTTAATCAATGTTCTTGTGACTTTTGTATATATGTTGTTTGTTACTCTTAATTTTTTAAGCTATATTTATTTTTAGAGAGGGGAGGGAGGGAGAAAGAGAGAGAGAGAGAGAAACATCAGTGTGTGGTTGCTAGGGGCTGTGGCCTGCAACCCAGGCATGTGCCCTGACTGGGAATCGAACCTGCAATGCTTTGGTTCGCAGCCCGCACTCAATCTACTGAGCTACACCAGCCATGGCTCTTAATTTTTTTTTTACTATTGCTCAATTACTCTTTATTTTTCTTTATGTATTTACAATCTATATCTAGATTATTACATTAAACTATATTAATTTAGTTAAAATAATAATAGGTAACATGTATTACATCATATACTTATTTTGTATCAAGCACTCTTACAAAAAATTTATGTGGATTTTCTTAGTGAATCCTTATAACAACCTTGTGAGGTAAGTAATGTTTCTCCCTTTTTGTAGATGGGGTAAATGAGGTTTTGAGAGGTAAAGCCATGCACCAAGAAGAACATGCAATATTATATTGAAGGTAACATCCAAACTCAGTTATCTAATGCTAGGGTCATAAACCACTATGCTTCTCAAAATCTAATGGGCATCATAATCACCTGAAGAGCTTGTTAAAATACAGAACACCTCCCCATCATTTAACTTAATATTTTGACTTAGCAGGTCTGTGGCAGAGCCTGAGAATATGCATTGCTAACAGAATCTCAGCTGAAGTTGCTGGCACAAAGACCGCACTTTGAAAACCAGTTACTGTACTATGCTAACTAATCTCTCCTAGTTACAAAATAGTACCTTGTGATCCTCTCTGACCATATTCTCCAACATTTATTTTCATCATCCATTTCAGTGGGAAAAGGTTAATGTTGGAGAAGTTCTGAGAGATAATCCCTTCTTGGAACACAGTAATTTTGTTTTGTTCCTCCCCACCCCTAACCCAGCCCATGATCATGGTTTTGTGCCTATGAGCTGCAGAAATGGGCTCAGCTTGCAAGGCATTTTCTTGTTGGAAATACAAAGAAAAAAATCCATCTTACAAATGATGTTTCAACTCTGCTTAAAATATAAATATTTATGAGAGTGAGGTTAGCTGTTTGGCATGCGACACATCTTTTTTTGTTAAAGTTTTCCCATTAGAAGACAATTGCTTGGGAAAGCCTTAGAAACTAATATTGCATTTCACTTCATAAAGATTGTGGAAAACTAAACACTAAGAGAAACCACATTCCAATTGCTGATGAGAGGTGAGGACACGTTCCCACAACCTTCCTGTGCTAATGAGTTACAGTTGCAATGTGCAGCCTAGCTCAGAGTTTTGTTTCCAAGCCAGAATTAAGGAAGGAAAGAATTCGAGTATTAGGACTGAAGAAAACTTTATGAAAGGAGAGCCTCTGCAAGAGCAGGATAGTAGCAGGGTTGGCTGACCTCAGAGAAGAAGCCGTTTAATGGAGGCACAAGGAGAACCAGCCGTGTAGACTGGACCACAAGATTCTTGTCTGGGCAACATAAATTCCAAGTGGACTCCAGTCCCTATGGTTAAAGACAAGCTGCAGTCAGCCTTGTGGCCAACACGTGGCTTTCCAGTTGTAATTTGTCAATGTAAGGTAAAAAAGTGACTCCACCAAGTTAACGTCAGGACGTCATGATGGTAGATTTGGGAAAGGAAATTTTTACTCAGTTGTTTAGGAAATTATCTAAAACATTTTTCCTGGAATGTTAATTTCCTTTTCAAAAGACACAATGGGAAAAGTATGGGTCTTGGAATCAAACAGACCTGTTTTGACTCTCAGCTCTGTCTTGGGTTGCCTTGGTGAGTTGCGATGAAACTTGACCGTGCGGATTCTGTGTCCTCATTTTGGAATGGCCATGAGGCTGCAGGTAAATGTAAAGAGCCTCTGAGGCATGATGCCTGGTACATAGTTTCCTGTCATAATTTGGTCTTGTATGCTGAAATGATCCTGAACCTAGATCAGTGCCTGACACACTACAACAATATAATACCATTTTAATATTGATAAAAAACATATGTTGCTTTCTAAAAAGGCACTAATAGAAGGAGTAATTCATTTTAGACAACTGTGATAAGTGCTTTTCCTCTATGCTTTTTGGGGCTTTGTCTGCTCATATTTATGGCTATGATAAGAGTCAGTTTAAACCATTGCTAATTTGTGGTAGTGGTTTAACACACATCGTGATGTTGCTTTTTAATTGAAAAGGTAAATATACAGTACTTTTATATGTGCCACTTAACAAACTCAATCAGAAGTTGAGATAGTGAAAAAAAAATGTGAGGAAGAAATGACACTATGAGAGAGAGTAAGGGAGGGAGGGAGAGAGAAATAAGGGGGAGTAAGCAGGAGGAGGAGGTCTAATGGTATGTGGCAACTGAGGTGTCTTAAGCCATCCATGACCACAAGCACCGATGCCTTCTTGGCTAGAATTGCCAGCTCAGTGAGGTTGAACTAGGTGTCTTATATGCATCATTTCATTTAATCCTTACGGCAGCTGAGTAGAAGTACAATTTTCATTTTCACTTTAAAGACAAGGAGTCTAGGGAAAAAACTCACAGGCCACAACTGCATTATACCCTACCATCTCTCATTCTTAACCTACCACCCCAACATACTGCATTCTAAATGCCCCATTTCTCCCCTATCTCCCATTCTTTTTAGTATTTATCATAATGTGATGAAAGAAATGGCTCATGTATAACAGCTTACTTCATTTTGATATGAAAATATTTGGATTAAAAGAGTATACAAAGAAGAATGTGAGTGAAAAGGAAGAGATGCCAAATTTCAGTACTACTCTCTGTAACTCTATCTTTGTATGTGTGCTGAAGAAGAATATATAAGTTGGAAGAATTTAAGGTCTTAAAGAGTGAAGATGGGAATCTGGAAATAATATGAAAAAAGTAAGCAGAATAATAAAAGACAATTCAAAACCATTGGAATCTCATTATGATTTTCAACTTAGGAGAGGGCAAGGATATAAGGATCTATTTGTACTCTAATGATTCATAAGTGGGTTAGTACATTCTGAAATACTCTGTTTCCATGAGGATCTATGCTTATATTAAAATTTCAGAGTGCTTAGAATGATTCCTTAAGTTGATATATTCTTCGAGTTATCGTTATGAAATAGTTTTAGTATGAGCCTTAAAGTTATGTTAATAAATCAGATTCTTGTAATTCCAGTACTATTGACTCAAATGGTTTTGGACTTGTTGAAATAACTGTATGTTAAAAGTGATGGGATAACTTTTTAATTTTGAGAATTTATTCTAATCTCTCATCACTTAAGGCTCCATGGACAACAGTATGGTGATTGCAGGGTGGGGGGATATAAGGGGTTCAATGATAATGGAATAAATTCTTTAAAAAAAATAGGTCATACTGTTGAATTCTTAGAAGGTAAAAAGGAGTTTTAAGATACTTAGCACACATATTCACACACACATACACAAAATGAATGACAATAAAGTAGTACATTTCAAAAGTTTATAAGAGCCACTGCTTTTATTCTCTTATTTCCATTAAGGATAATTAATTCAACATATACTTACTGAATATCTACCCCAAACCACACACTATAGTGACAATTTGGGAGATACCAGGATATATACTGATTGTTGTTCTTAACTAAATCAAAATGTAGATTAGAAAACAGGCAAATGAATAAAGTGAATGTTGATATTTATTATAAGAAACAAGGTTTTAACAAGGTTAATTAACTATCTCACATTCCTGGTGCTGAAGTTTAGTATTTTCTCTGGGATAACTAGGAGAAGAGAACTGTAGACTTTAGCTTAATGTGCTTGGATTTCTTCTGTGCCCCACTTTTAGACTTTGGGATGGTGACATTATTTCCTAAGGCTTCATTATACCATCATTTAGGAACTAAGATTTAAAATGATCACTAGAAACTATTTAGGAAGCTCTCCTGCATCTTTGGGAAAGGCACAAGTAGTATTTCTATGAAGGAGCTAAAGAAAGTGGCCAGAAATGTAAGCCAACTGTTTGGTAATAGTTTCCCTTAGAATAGGGATCACAAAATTTGGACTTCTTTTATTTTATTCATTTAGTAATTCCAAATATAATAGTTTTATATTCTGCAAGGAGCTGACGATTACTGAGGAAATGAAGAGAAAGAAGTGACTGTCGTATTTAATTTTTCTGAGAAACTTCACTAGGCTCCAGTAGCTTCATGGGTGGTGAATGGAAAATATGCTAGTTGTAGGGCCCGTCTTACAAAAAGACACTTTAGAAAAAAGTGGGCTTGCCCCTAATCGTTGACTGACACAAATCAGTGTGGGATTTTAGAACAAATCCCTGATTGTGTGATGTTTATAGGTTTTATACACCTTTGACAGTAAGTATTTTTTGGTGATTTATATTCTTCTCTTCCTAGAATGCCTTAGTGTTGCAATAAATTCCTTCTCTTCCCTTTTATTTTCACATAGTCTTTCATTTGTTCTTCTGATGTATTTTGTTGTGCTTCCAGTTTGGATTTTCTGCTGTCATGTGGGAGCACTGTAACATGCCATGGAGTTGTGTTCTTCTTTTTAAAAATGGTAGTTTTTATCACTGAGCTGATATTTTCAGTTTCCACATTGCTTTAGTGAGGCTGTAAATTGCCTTATGCAAAAGAGTAATAAAATGAAAAAATAGACCAAATTTGCACAATTGATAAAAAAGAACACCAACTAAGTTTGTGTTTGGTTGTCCTAAGTGTGCTTGTGTTTTCCACACAGGACTTGTTTGTTGGTATGGAACAGTGTCGGGATCTGGCCCACCCAGTCCTGGACCTCAAAGGCCTTCAATAATCTCTAGACTTGAGTTTTCCAGCCCTGGAACAGAGAGGCCATTCATTTTGTACCAAAGGCCAGCTTTCAGGTAATGTCACAGGGAGAGCTTTGCTGTTGGGATCTTATTGTCACAATAGAATAAATTTCATCAAGTTGTTGCTTAAGTTCGAACATGAAGTCAGTCTCTGTGAACATTAATAAAGAATAATATAATCTGTATTATGGAACTGGTGCATTTGAAGGTAGGTTCAGAGTAGTTGGTACTTAAAGTACATGTAAGGTATGAAATTTAAATATGTCAGTCACCTTGAAGCAGATTCTCTTCCTTATGTATGGCAGGAGTCCCTTTCATTATGTAACAAAGGAGGACCCACTCCTTGCAAGAAGAAAGGGCAGAAATCTTTTTGGCTTGCTGAAGACTTAGGTACCTTTCGTAAGTGCCCTTTGACTGTGGGGGTTTGAGAAGGGAGGGGCACCCCTGGCATGGAGCAGCCCAGAGAGGGGAATTTATGTTCCCTGAAATGTGAAGAAAAGGTTCCCTGGTTGTGATGGAACCCCAAGGCCTCACTGTGTGTTGTTGTGCCACCTGGTTTATGGCTAAGGTTGGAAGCCCCTTTGCGTATTACTCACTATGACCTTATGAGCATGTCAGGGGATACTAAAAAAGCTTTCTCCCTGGATTCCAGTGTTGGACATTGATGCAGCAAAGACAGGGTATGGATCAGTGAAGGCATCTGCACAACAATGAACAAGTGCCCACCAGACTGTATAGGGTCCATGCACAACAGTAATACCCTGTGACAACAGAGGAGCTATGGTGACCATTGTCACAGGCCAAAACAGGTCAATCAGAAAGACTTTTACTATGGAAATAATGAACTCTGGGGTCTAAAAATGTTATCAGCAAACCTCCATCTTTTCTGCCTGCTAATAGCACTGTTGGTAATGGGATGGTTTAATTCTATAACTTTCACACTTTCCCTTCCCTAGATCAGGAGTTGGGAAAGTGGTAGTGACCCTCTAGAAGCAACCTACATGCCAAGTTTAAGCTTATGAATCACATATAGGTGACATTTACAACTCTTACTCAAGTACTTAATCTTCAAATACAGGGTTCACATTAATTGCAGGAGTCATTGAACATTGGACTGATGGACTGTGTGAGCATGTGTGTGTGTTCCACTGTAAGCGCTGTTGTAGACTATCCTGTCCCCATACTGTAGATGGCCTCTGCTCATCCTGAGGAGGCCTTTATATCACAGTTCAGGTAGAGTGCATGCTACAGTGCAGCCATAGGTGACTCCAAGAGCCTATAATCAAGTGCAGCCATCAAAACCTGGAAGACATGTTCTTATGCATTATACCAAGGGTGTCAAACTCATTTTCACCAGGGGCCACATCAGCCTTGAAGTTACCTTCAAAGGGCTGAATGTAGGGCTCCTTGCCCCTAGTTAGGGAGTAGTTACATCTAT
Source organism: Tonatia bakeri (assembly GCA_004024845.1). Taxonomy (NCBI): domain Eukaryota; kingdom Metazoa; phylum Chordata; class Mammalia; order Chiroptera; family Phyllostomidae; genus Tonatia; species Tonatia bakeri. The sequence continues at coordinate 471,091 of PVIA01000063.1, forward strand.
ACAGTCCTAAAGTTACATTCAGCCCTTTGAAGGCAACCGTGAGGCTGATGTGGCTCCCAGTGAAAATGAGTTTGACACCTCTGCATTGTACCTAAAACCAGTCTCCCTTTGTGAGACATAGTTTTTGAGAATCTGTGTGGTTTTTTGTTCCTTCTTTCTGGACCAGTCCTTTTGTGAAAGCTTAAAGTAGCCTTAGTTTAAAGCTTCATGTTCTGATCAGTTTCTTACTTAAAGAGCATAATATTGAGAATGCATCAACAACCAAACCAAGCATAATTTCCACTGTCATTGCAGCATCTTGAGAAATAACTTCAGAGCTATGAGGAAAAAGACACTCTGTCATTGACCTTGGATGATGGTTATACAGATGATGGATTTAAACACTGGAGCACAAGAATTTTGTGTTTCTGTCTAGATGTGGAGGAAGTTAAAAATACTCTAAAAATTTGATTATTCTAAACTTCCTTCCATGTATTTATTCAGATATGCAGCTTTGCTGCCACATAAGAAATAAAATATGAGAACACTAAGTTTAAGGCAAAGGTAGGTTAGAGCAGAAGTAAACTGACAGTTAATACATTTCTTTCTTTTTGACTTCTATAAAAGATAATCTGTGTTAATTAATAGGCACTAAAATTTCAACATTTCAGGGTAGGATTATTAAAGATTTAGGGGCCCAATGCAGTGGCAACAGCTCCAATCAGTGTAATATACCCTCCTACAAGCAGTGTTTAATTACAGGGATGAGCAAGCAGTCACTCTCTGAGCTTGAATTTCTCTAGACATATACCAGCCCCAAAGCCCTGGCTCTTACATTTCACTCCAGTGTAGATGATATCAATGATAAATCCAGTGGTGAGAAGGAACAACTACAGGAGAATCTATATAATTGGCTAAAATAACGTTTTTGAGGAGTAGCGCTCTGTAATCTTACAAATCAAATTAGAGGAAAAATAGAACTATTTCCTTTTAACTGTGACCAGATTCAAGTGTCTTTTTGGCATTAAGGAAACAAAACATTCTTAATTGTTTATTGATTATTCAAATCATATAAACCTGAAATACATTAGTGTGGTTAAATTGTTTCCTTCTAAGTATAAGCTTCAAGACTTAATGAGAAAGCAATGTGCTGAACTGCAGTGTGAAAATGAGTTTTGATATCGCTTCTCTGTTTGGAATGATCTGAGGTGGGGAGTGCAGAGGTGGCACTTTCATTAACCTGAAGGGTGAGGGAGCATCGTAAGTAATTTTTCCAACAGATTGAGAATAAGCTTGGAGACAACTATATGGAGACTTCTGTTGGCCTCTCGAGCAGTGGAGAAGCCTGCCAAGTACTGAGCTGGCAAAGAATAAGAGAGAAGAGGGGGGTGGGGAAAACTTGAGAGATGATCCTCTGCTGCCCAAATGAGTTTTTGGTCAAAGCCTTTGAGCACAGTGTAAGAATAAAAAATAGAGTGGGAGGAATATTTTTCAGCTATTTTTCAATCTAATAATGTCAGCTTTAAGGATTGAGGAGAAGAAAATATGGGGGATAAAAAGAAAATATGTTGAGATTAAAATGTTATCTTTACATATTGTGCTTCAACTGCTGGCATCCTAGGCTTTGGTGCTGGCTACAAAGTACCACTGAATCTTGGTTTCCTTGTAGTTGAAAGTAATTAACTGCTCCCTGACACCACTAGGTGGAGCTGTAGGTTTACCAAGAGCTCAGTCGTGGACTAAAACTGGCTTGTGATGGCTGTGAATCCTTAACAAAAATTTAAAATGTTTGAGATTGATCAATTGTAAATCACGTTGGTCACAAATTCACACTAATCTTGTTGGGGGGGGGGGGAAGAGGAGATATTTTTAAAATCCCGCATCATACAACAGTAGCAAATGACCCTCAATATGCAGTTGTAAACTTGTTAATGTGAATTATTATTTTAAAGCATAAGTTCTGATGTTTAAAACTCTGAGAGAATAATTATGCCATATTATAAATTGTCTGCTGCCAATACACACATATTTCCCTTTATTCTCACAACAGCTGCTAGCTCATGCTATCAGTGGTCAGGAACAAACAAACAAAAACTACCCCTAAAAAAACCCTCAGGGCTTCCTTTCCAACTTAACCAGTGGAAATATGCCAGCAAATGGCAGGAGCTGGGAATTGTGTGTTGAAGTATGAGGGGTTGTTTCTAAGTGTAGTACTTTTTGAGAATCTCATTACCTCATATCTTGATGTGTGAAGTGCGATTCACAGCATAGTTTGCTAAAGGCTAGTTAGCTCTTGTCTTAACGGTCTTAGGTGTCTAATATCCCATTAATAAAACCTTAGTGAAATGAAGCATTTCAGTTTGTTTTGACTAAGCCTCTTCTGTCTATTAGCTGACCTTTTTTCTTTTATGTAAATGTTTCTATGCCCATTGCTAGATGGCAGGGCTATCAGATGGCTTCCAGAATAGACAATGGATACCAATCATTTTCTAGAAAGGCAGGGAGTCATTTATTATTCCTCCTTTCACACTTGTCTCCCAGATGAAAATGTTCCCGAAGTTCATTTACTCATTCACCCATTTTGTTCTCTCTCCCATTCTCTCAGTCTCTTTCATACTAAGAATATCTCATAGATTTTGTCTAAGTTGCCCATGTAACCCTACTCCTCAGCAAGTGTGGCTATTCCACCTGCCGGGACAGGGGAAGTTCAAACAGCAATGTAATTATTGCTATATTACAATCATGCAAGTGGAAACTCTTCAACGCTAAATACAAAAGTTAAGAAATGAATTGTGGCAGCAATGCCATCATCATACCAAAAGATTTAAGTTTTGTTAAATATTTTCCCTTAACATTTCAAAATATTAAAAAATTGTATTACTATGCAAATTAATCCATGAAGAAAAGTATGGAACATTTGTAGTGGCCAGTATTTAGTGGACAGGGGGAAAAAAGTGCAAAAAATTAAAGTACAACAATCCAGATTTACTTCTAAGACATTGCCTTCCATCTTGCTATTGATTCTCAGCTGCTGTAGCATAATATTGATATAACCTTAAACTTATTTCTTACATATAATCCCACAGTTAGGACTATCCCAAATCACGTAATTCATTTACAGTGGGTGCTATGTAAAACAAAAGTCCCACTTTCTAATCTTAGTCATGCGCTTCTTTTCAAAGCATATTTCACAGCAGTGAATGTCAGCATCACATATATTTGTTATTTTCTGATTCCAAGGAGAGAGGTCAAGGTTTAGAAGTCATTTTCCACTTAAAAGATCTTTAATGGGCAGGATGAGTTAAACATTGCATGGTGCAGATGTAGTGCTGATGATTTCATGGCCTGAACCTTAGGAAGTTCATCAGTTCTTCACAGGGATCATGTGGGACAAAAGCCAACAAAAGCACCACATGAATATTATCTGCAAGATCGTTCTACTTTAAGCTAGTAGAACACCTCAGAAGTTGCCAGAGTTTTTGGTAGTAAAATGAAATACGTTATGTTTCGAAAAAAAATAAGATAGGACTTTCTTAAAAACAGCTGATTTTTTCATGTGTGTTTGTTATAGGCTAGTTATTATTTAAGCACCTTACATGGATGAACTGATTCAATTCTATAAGAACCCAATGAAGTTGGGAGATGATAGTCCCCATTTTAGGGAAGAAGAAACTGGGTTACATAGAGGTGATTGAATTTGCCCAAGAAGACACAGCCAGAGGGTAACGAGGCCAGGATTCACAATCATTGGCAACACTCACAACTTAACTCACTTTGCTGTAATATATAGATAGATATGTGCTTTCAGTATCTCATAGTATCTCATTTTTTTTTTAAGTTTTCTTAGCTAATTTGGACTTATGCATCATCTAAAATAAAAACCTTGGGTAATTACCACTTTTCCAAGAAGAGATAAATGTTAATTTCTCTTGGTGTATGACGTTATTTTTATTTTTTAATTTAAAATTAACCTTTTTAATGTTGCCGGTTCTCCAAAAGTAATTGAAAGACAAATATTTTAATTTTATAATGGTGGTATGAATGGAAAAAGAAGTGTTTTTAAGTAAGTCTACATTATTCCTTGGTACAGGTAAAAAAGAATAAAAGTAAAATAATTTTGGGAATAAAAAACTATATGTTATTAATGGAAAAGCTCCTTTAAGCGATACTTATATGAATATCATGCACATATGCATGTATGTGTGCATCATGCAACAAATACATGAGATTACTTCTGAGCAAAATTGTACAATCAACTTCTTTGCTCATGGGAGACAGTCATAATTTGAACCATGAATACTAACACAGACTGGTCCAGTTTGAATATAAAAGTCAAGTTTTAATCAGACTGAAACTTAGAAAAATCCATATTGAGAAAAAATTCAAATTTTACTTTATTGTATGCCAAGAAAAAACTAAATTTGTCCATTCACACTTTTGGCAGTGAGTCCCTACCCCTGTCATCTGACATTAGTCTAAATATCTCCTGATCAGCAACAGCCTGTAAGCACAACTGGACCACTTGCCTAATCAGCTTTCTCCTCAAATAATAAATATTAGGAAAGGTTTCAGGGAAATCAGTTCCTCATATGATAATGTACTGATGTGTGTATATTTCTTACATAGACACAAACGTACCTTCTAAGAAGCCATCACTGTGAAATGAAGAATCCTGCAATGAAATCTCACATTAAAGCAAAACAGAACAAGCTAGCAAAATATAACCAAAGACACTGAAATTGAGAACAGGCTGACAATGACCAGAGGGGAGAGGGGAAGGTATAATGGGGGGGAGGGTGAAGGGTTTACAGGAACAACTATAAAGGACACATGGACAATAATAAGGGGGAGTGGAAACGGGGGAAGGAAGTGGTGAGATCTGGGGTGGTGGTGAGGAGTGGCGGGAAAAGGTGTAAAACTGTACTTGAAGAACAATAAAAAATAAAATAAAACAGAATTGGGGTAGTGGATGAGTGGAGAAGAAAATTAGTTATGAGCAAATTTCTTACTTACCAATTATTTTGGCTTACCTCATCATCTGTTACACATGATAACTTCAATCAGTGACCAAATGAAATGTTCATAGAGAGGTAGTCACTACAGAAGAGATGGTCTCACACTGGCCACAGAAGCAGAGCTGAGTTTTGCTGGAAGGCCCCTTTGCCAGGGCAGAACTGAGGAAGGTGGCTCAGTCTGTCACATTTTATTCTGCTCAATCCAAAAAATACATTGTCAGGCTGGTACAGTGGATTACTGCTAACTCTTGAGTTTAAATGCATTTACTTCACATTTTCACTTTTAATTAGGAGAGTCCCTGGTCATCTTCACAAAAGTGTATTTCCTGGACATTTTAGTTGCTTATAGAATCAAATGGGGGAAAAATAAAAGTGCCCACCTTGAAGTCTTCTCCACTGACAGAACATGTGTTTGATTGAAAGGCAGCATTGTCATTTTTTGTGGCCCTTCATTGGTCATGTTTGCTGAAAGGATAAATGAACTCCATGGAAAGACACTTATCTAAATTATCCTCATAAAGTGCTGTCCCTCTGTGTGAAAAGAAAAATGAAAGAGAAGACCAGTTTGCATAGATATGCCTTTTACTCAAACTAATTGAGAAAAAGATATGAAGATATGCTATGTAACCAGTGTTTATACACACACACACATATGTAAATGACATATGTATATATGTATGTATGTATGCTTACATATGTAAACTAGGGTCTGATATGCTGTTATGCTGGAATAAGCTATTGAACTTTTACATTTTCATAATCTTTATAATGACCCAACCTCAATGTGAATGAAGACACATCACCAGCTCCTTGATAGGAAGCCAGTAAAAAAGCATATATAAATATGGGTCATGTCTGAGAGTCTGCAGGTAAGAAGATAAATGTAGAGTTTCTCTTAATTAGTCTTTCTGATTAAAAACAGCAGCAGTATTGTGATCAAAATGAACACTGGTGGGGACATGGTCACTTGGTTTTCTGGGTAGCACTTGAGGAAAATGAGATTTTGTCCCCTTTTAGGATAAATGGTGCACTAAAGAAGGAATAAATGGTGTCTGTGAGTATCGTCCATTTGGTTTTTATCTGTGTGAGATGAATGTGCCTCTTGCCGTTTTCAGAGTGGTGTGGGGGCAGACTTAGCCATCATTAGTACCCCAGGATGGATCCAATTCACTAATTATTTATGCTGTCCTGGTTCACTGAGACTTAAGTACCAAGTCAATCCCATTATCTGCAGTCTTCCCAAGCTTGCCAGAGCCATCCATCTTTCATTGAAAAGAAGCACAGGGGTTATCAATTGGGCCCTGCAAAATTTAGGATTTTCCGACTTTGGGAGAAGGCAAGATTAGTTCTGAATCAAGTCCAGGCTCCTCTAAACTACCACTTTGGATGCAATAAAAGCAACTTGTGACAATATCCCTGATGATGTGGAGAAGCAAGAGGGAGAAAGGAGAGAGTAAAGGAAAGAGGAAAGAAATGGGAGAAAATGCAAAGCAAGGAATGCATACCCCAACTGTGACATGCAGCCTGTGGTTTCAGGCAGATTTTCTCATCACCTCCAAACAAAAATGACAATTCATCTGTTACAGACACATGATAATATAGTCAGAAATCAGCAATTAAAACATTCTGAAGGCCCGAGGCCCTCTCTGAGGAGAGGGATGAGGGCAGTCCTGCCCCATGCATGCCAGGTCTCCTCCATCCTCCCTGGACATACTCGATGTCTGTGTGGCTCTGGGCCCTGGCTGTTTGGGATGGGTGATTGGCACCTACTCTGCTGAGGGGAAGGGCCTGGCAGCTATTGGAAGCACTGTTGTGTTGTGTTCATTTGCACACTTTCAGAAACAGCAGTGTGGCTGCTAATACAAAAAAGAATCTTCGAAGCAGCATGACATCTCTTGGAATGGAATATTTGTCTTCACAAATGATTGCTCTGCTGCCAGCACTTGACACGGTGCTCGCAAACATGTGTAATTGTTGGAAGTGTAATGATGATTATTTGCATATTTAATGTTCTAACAGTACTGGAGAACAAACCTAGACTAAACCTTTTAGGAGCAGATTTGAATATGTTCAGCCTCAGCCATAGGAGCCCCAGGAAGTAGGGAGACATCTGATGGAGAGCAAACACAGGGATAATTGGTTTAACGTTCAAGGGAACCAATAAGCCTTGGTGCTTTTATTCTTGGACACAATAGTGTTCTCTGGTTTCATGCTAGGTGGAAGTTCCCCAGCACCAGAGAGACGCTTTCTCTTGGCTTGAGTTCAAACATAAACTGTCAGATGCCCTGTGTCAGCCTGGTTTTACATGAGCCAACAATGGATCCATGATCAGTAGCCATGAGGAGGGATGGTTCACACTAAATTCATCACAAATTGTATCCACTGGACAGTAGAAATTGTCCCTCATTGATGTACCACAAAGATCATTTTAGGGGAACAATCTAACTAAATTATTCAAATAGCATTATAATAATCCAGACTTGCAGAGAGAACATTTTATTCTCTTAAATAAGTGTACACATAAGATTCTTTTCCAGTTTTTATTTAGATGAATTCTTGTTTGATTAACTTTTTTCCTTTGGTTTTTAACAAAATACTAAAATGATTCTTTTCCTTTGGGTGTTAACTAAAATTATCATTGTAGTAATCAATTCACAATATGTACATATATCAAATCACTATGCTGTATTACTTAAATGCAATACAATGTTGTATGTCAATTATTATATCTCAATGAAGATGTTCTTTTCTTATAATATTCCTTAAAAACAAAGACAGTAGTTATGTCTAAATGAAATTAGAAATATTTCTATTCCTCACTCCCCATCTCCCTCAAACTTTGACTCAAATGCACCCTCGTGGGGCCCTTAAGGTATGAAGTAAAATGCTCTTCCTGCTTTGTAGTATGTTTGGGAGACCCCTAGACTTATGGGGACAGTTTCCCAAAGTAGGATCCCTTGCAGGAAACATTTCAGAAAATCCAGAATGCAGAAAAATCCCTGTGCAAATGACACTCATTGTACCAAATTTGTCAACAGTGACAAGAGTCCTGGCCTTAGGAAGGGTTCCAGCCCACCTGCCTTTCTAAGCCGGTGCTAACTAGACTGTCACAGCAGGCCAACCCACACACGCCTACACATCTGAAACAACTTGAAACTCAGAGACGGTGCTGCCTGCTCCAAATCAGCAGGAAAGGAGATTTTAGATGGTGATAATTATCTCAGGAAAAACACACCTCACTGAAATCAATAGAATAATTTCTGATAATGTAGCCACTTGATCTGGTAATTTGGCCTTTCACCTGTAGTGAAGGACTTTGCTGGAGACTTTCTTGAGTTATTAGATGCCTCTTACTTGGAGGCTAACCAGTTCTTGTTTTTCAAAGTGCTTTGAATAATTAGCTTTTGAGATTATTGCTTTCACTCCCTCCTCTTTCCTTTCTCTCCAGTCTCTCTCTATTCCTCCACCCCCACCCCAAGCTTACTCCCAAACTCCTCTCCAGCACTGCCCATGCAGGCGATGTGAACCTCTTGGTCATAAGCCACTGCTCACCACCAAAACTCTGATAAAGGCCTTTGGGGAGGCAGCATGATCAATTATCATTCTCTAAATCGACTTTTTAAAAATCTTATGGGTGAACAGAGCTGAACATTGTCATTCCTGAACCCATCATCCCAGACCCAGCTCTTGGTGGGGCTGGAGACTGACTGGCAACGTTTCTCCTGAGAGTTGCCTGTGGGCTGTGTGCTGATTCACCTGCAGAGGACAAAGTTTTACAACTTACCTGTCAGTGAGATAAGTAATGTTTTAGAAATTTTTAATACATGAATTTTACTTCTGAGTATCAAAAGGTCAACCACTCTGTAGTAATATGAAAGTAAAAAAGAGATAGACATTTTAAAAAAAGGTAAAATAGTGATTGTGAAAAATTTTAGAGTTCCAGGCACATTTCCACATTCATTTATGTTAATTCTCATGACTTATGTCAATTCTCTTAATTCTGATGAGCTAGGCACTCTATTCCCAAGCTCCCATTTTACAGATCAGGACATTGAGTACTGGAAGGATTAAATAATGAGCCTAGTGTCCCATAGCTCACAAAGGATGAGGCTGGGAATTCAAACCCTGGCACAGCAACACCAGGGTGTCCCCACTAAACTGTAGTTAGAGCCTTTTGGGATTGTCAGCTACATATATCATGTCTTTGTGCATTATATATGGATGCCAAAGCTGTGTTGCATGACTCCGTTAGCTGTCTGGTGTGCCAATTTAGAAAGAAAGTCTTCTGAAGTGCATGTGCCAACCACAGACCCCAGCACCCACTTATGGCTTTGCTGCTATACAGAATACAGAAAGCAAAGGGACTTTTTAAAAAATATAGTATTAAGTCAAATTTTGGCATACAAAAAGGAATTTTATTCCCTGCTAAATTCTTTGAAGAGCAAACTATTAAAAAAAACATATGATAATAATTAGCAATTTTTCTTCAGGGGTTTATTGGTTTGACTTTAGCCTTTTAATCTGTCAGAGTATGCTAATCAGCCTGACAGGCAAAAAGATAAAGAGCAGAGGCACACTCAGGAGTAGGGAGAGTGGAGAGGATGAGGAGCCAAGGGGAGAGCAAGGGCACTGTGGTCAATATCACTGCAGGGGGTTCTTCCAAAAAGGCTCAGAGTGGAACAGAGGCTCAGAAGCAAATCACTATTTTTATTCTAAGCCCAGCAAAGTGAGAAAACTCATTTGTGTCTTTTCCAGAAATCTCCTTTTACTCTAGTTTAGCAGGAAATAGATTTATAGTTTAAAAAGTTGTGAGTGGGGTGGGGGATACATAGAATGCCCTCCTTTAAGGTTCAGATGTGTGGTGTCTGCAGTTCTAGCTGAGGGCCATGTGCCAGCCTATCATTTTAGCAGAGACATTCACTGCTCACTGAATGTCCATGCATGGACTCCCCCATGTAACAAGGCTCTGTGCAGTGAGGTTGGACTGTGTAATTGGATGAGTGGAAATGCTATATGCCATTTTTGAGTCAAATAATTTAAGAGCTGGTGTATGACCTTCCAGTTTTCTCTTCCACTGAGGCAAGTGCAAGACTTGCGTTCAGATGGTCCAGCTTCTAGGTGAGATATTCCCAGCTTCCTGAGTTCTGAGTAGAGCTGCCACAATGAATCATACATACTGGAAGCAAGTTGTGGTGGTAAGCCACTCATTTCAGGACTAACTTGTTACTGCAGCATAACTAGATTTTTTCTTGACTAAAGGTTATGGGATCACATAAGTAACTATTCCTAGTAACTGAATTGCATAGATCTTTTTAATTCACACATCATAACCAATCATTTCATGTATTAGTATACCTAGATCAGATGGGAGGAATAAAGGGGAATTACTGAATACATACTGTCTTGTAAACATTGTGCCAGGTGCTTCACATGAGTCATTTCACTTTGGACTCCCAGAAAGAAAGAGGTTAAATGTTAACATTTCATCATTCATTAACTAAAAAGGGGAATGCAGCTCAGAGAGAATAAACAACTTGCCTAATGATATATAGTTATAACTCTGGAATTTTATGTATTTGGCTCTAAAATCTATATTTTTTGCTTTAAATCACATAGCCTTCCTGCAAAGGCAAATGAAAGACTACTTAGATATGTTAGAAGTCACAAAACAGACAAATGTTCTACTCACATTTTTTTTTAATGCCCTTGAATCCATAATGCTGTATTTATTCCAGTAAGGCAGTAGTCATAACTTTCCTCTGTAGGAGAATCCCAAGATTCTAAATTTTTAAAGTGGATTTCCATCACTGGACCAGGAATAGAGGTGGTATTTGACAAAGAACCCCATGAACTCTGGAGTTCCATGGAGAATGGCAGTAGCAGAACCCTTATATACCTATTCGCAAGTATTGCCCCCCCCCACCTCTTGCACACATTATTATTTGTTGGGAACTGCCCTGCCTGATTTCAGAAAGCTGTAATCCCCCATGGCTAAGGCTGAGTAAAGGATCTTGGGACCATAAACCACTTAGGAGACAAAGCTTATTTTCCTTGTAGGGGTACCACCTCCACTCACTTTCTCTTTACCCTGCTTGGCCTGGGTGGATAACTGATTATCCAATGATGGGTAAGGTTCCTCAAAAGAGGGATGACCTAAGATAGGCACAGTCATGAGGGAGCCCTCAGGGAAGGACTTGGGAGCTATAGAAAAATGGGGTGATGGACCCTCACCCCTAGCCTTTGACATAGCCTGAGTCCTCATTCTGTCTGCAAAAAGTCTACTCTCTTGGCTTCCTTACTTTCCTGCCTGATTTAGCCTGAAACAATTCCTTAAGCCTGAAATAATGCTGGAGGTGGGTGTGGCCTTGTGCTGGAAAGGGCGGGTTCCCTAGGGTGATCAGGTTTAAGAAAGAATGTACAAAATCCTATGAAAACTACTTTGCTAATACCCTCAGTTTAAATGATAAGGGTCCAAGCAGGAAGTGAGTTTGTTCCCAAAAGTTTTATGGCCCTTTAACTATCTGAATAAGCCTGACTCAGAATAAGCCCTCAGAGTTCTTTGAATGTTATCCATTGTTCAGTCATTTCTGCCTGACAATGGTCGATGAGCTTTATGTGTACACCCTGTATTCCTGTGCAAATTGAACCCAATAAAAGCTTCTCAAAGCAAGGGTAGAGGTGCTCTCCTCTTGAAAGGGTAGCTGAGGTTCTCCAAGGCTTTTTCTCCTCTTGAGAGAGAAGCCGTGCTATCCCTTTTCCTCCATAGGACTTGGTAGTCTATGTGAATCTGTCTCGTCTCATCCATAATTCCACAGACCCCAGGAGCCAGGATCCATGTCAATTATTGCCAGTTTTTAAATATAAATCTTAAAACTTTTTATTGCCTTAAAATAAATCTTAAAATTTTTTGAGGCTTCTTTATATTTATATACTCCAAATCTGGTATCATTATTTCAAATATCTTTTATTTATGTGTTGGACTATGTTTAATATGTAAATCAAATTAATATTTAATCCATTGAATACACAATTGATATTTTATTTCTCCATCAAAAATATGAAAATGATTCCATTTTTATATAGGTAGTCCCACCCACCAACCTCATGTACACCCATGTACTCACACAACTCTTATCTCTTGCCATACACACACACATGCATTTGGTGTTGTGAAGGGTTGCATGAGTCCTAGGGCCAAAAGTGTGATGAAAGGTTTGAGAATAAGTGAAATAAGAGGTCTGTTTTCTGGATAGATGATATACTGAGACCAGGACATTGGGGATGTGTGGGGGTCATTGAGGTGGCCCAGAGTAGACACAATATAGTATTCAAGTTTATTTACTGAATAAGCTTATATTTAGCACTTACACTAATTTGGGCATTGTACTATGATTGGCAATACAAAGACAACTAGGACAAGGTCTCTGCACTCACGTAGAGACTCAAGGTACACTCGAGGTAGAAAACTGCTTTTATCCTTTTGTCATCTTTCACTCAGTAATTAGTTCTTGTTTTATTTCACTACTGCCTTTCTCCAGGTGAACTACTTTATCACTGTCTGTGCGTTAAGTGTACTCCGGGCTTTCTTCTTCTCGAATGCTACCACTGCCCAGCGTCACCACTGCGACCATCACTCCCACAACCACTCTCGTTGTCATCACATCCTGTGCCTGAATTATGCAGTCCTTCTTATGTTCCATGCTTTACTTCATTGTTTCACACGTTCTTGAAACGTGTTAAAGCCAAGGTTAAAGTAACTTCCTCCTTGACAGGAAAGTTCATTCTCTTCAAGAGTGCACTGTACTTCCTCATCAGGGGTTCCCAAACTTAATTCCTCATGACACTCAACCCATCCTACCAGTGTCACTCCACTCAGTGGATGCAACACTATCCAGCCCACATTTTTAACCAGAAAGCTGAGAGTCATTCACCTCCATCAGTTAGCAGGTTCTGCAGAATTAGACTTCTTAATTGCTCTAAACACTGTCAATTCCCATTCATTTTCATAGGCATAACCACTGCCTTGTTTGTAGTGTCTCTTTCAAATTAATTATTGACATTATTGCCTGAGAGATCTTGTTGAAGTAAAGATCTGAAATTAATGTGAGTTTCCTCAGTTTAAACTTTCCAGGCACACCCCACTGTTCATGGGATAAAGGTTAGACCCTTCGTTTTTCAGACACAGGCCTTCTGCCCCAAGGTGCCTTCAGGCCACCAGCCCATCCCAGCTTTCTCTAGGCACCATCCCCACTGTCGATGTCAAGGGCCTTTGAAAAGTCTTTCTACTTTTGGCTGAGATTCACCACCTCTTCTTCCCTCTTTATTTCCAATCACATTTTAGGCTCTTAGCTCAGTCTTTCCACCACCTGCCACTTCCTCAGGCCCTCGGTTAGGACATCTTTCATAAGATTACTTAACAACAAACCCCCCAAAAGAAGTCAGGCAGATGTTACTTTTGTAGCCATGTCACACATGTGGAAGCTGAGGCTTGGGACATTAAAAGATCACGAAAGAGATGTAAGAGATAAATCAATGGCCTTAGCTTCTAAATCTTGTATTTTTCTAGTCAATTTCTTTCAGCTTAGAATTTAAAGTTGTTATGGACATTCCCCTTTTATTTCCTTCAAGGTGCTTTTCCTGTAGAAGAGGGAATGTGTTTCTTCCCTGCATCTCTTTAATTGCTCTGGTAGAAAGTATGGCCCTTTTTGACTTGGCATTCTCCATTCTCTTTTGTCTCTTTCTATGCAGGAAAGGTGGTGCAGCATAAGGAGAAAGCCTTGGCTAGAATCTTCCAAATACTTGTTATTCGACTTTGGGAAATACACTTTATGTCTCTGAATTCAGTTCCTAAATCTGCAGTGTGACTTAACAAGAAAGAATGGATCAGCTTGGTGGTCTTGTCTTGCCTTGGCATTTTATATTGCCACTAAAAATAAATTAAGCCCTAGAAATAAATATTCTGGTCAATCCACTCTTACAAAATTAGAATGCTGCTCACTTAAAAAACATTTTTAATGCTCAATATTGTAAGTAACGTTAACTCTCTTTAATAATGTAAATAAGGATGCTTTGAATAGTGGGCTTCAATAGGACTCAAATTTTAGTTGCTGAATTGGATGCAGATATAGTGACTAAAGGAGATGTGGTTAACTGGGTCAAGACCTGAGGTTAAATTCTGTCTCTGCCTCTGATTAGCATTGAGTGTGTTGTCTGCATGTGGAGGAAGATAGCAGCTTCACACCCTACCTCACATTGTCTATTTCAGGACAATGACTATTAAAGCTTTTTAAAATGATTTATGCTAATAAAAGGTGTCACTCCCATTAACTGTTGATCTTTGATTAGTTACTTCTTCTTTTGAACCATAATTCTCCCCTTTAAAATAAAGGAATTTAGCTGGTTGGCCTTTGAACTTTTCTTAGCATTATAAATAAATAATGATGATGATGATAATCACATAAGCACTGAATGCTCATTATGTGCCAAGATCTGTGTGGGGGTGCTTTGAAAGGACCATGGGATGGCCCTCTGATGAGATGACACGTAAGTGAATTTTCAAGTCTTAGAGCACAGAATTCAGAGTAGCACACGAGCAGTAATCAGAATCAAAGACACACTTTTTATTGTATCTTTTCTCTGATTTGTATTGCTCATGACAAGACTTAGAGGTAGAACTTGATATCATGTCCAACATCTCCTTTGAATTCTTGATCATGGCCTTACAAACATTTCCTACTCATACCAGACTTGTCAACACTCATAAGAACACATTGTTCCCGTTGATCTCCTGATGCTTCTACATTTCCTCTTTTGGAAGTTCTAGCTTTCTTCTCCAGAAAATCTCTTAGTTTCCAAGACTGTGACTGTCAGGTCACCTATACTTTTGATGCCTTGCTAAGGAAACTCCCTCAGTAGAGAGACTCTTTCTTCCTCAGCACTCCCAGAGCAATTGGAGATTCGTGCAATGTTATAGCACTGGACAACTACCATTTCATTTGCATGTTTTTCTTCCCTTCTAAGGCTGTCATCTTTACTAAAGCAGAAACTGTGCCTTCCCTCAGCTAGAAAGGCCCTAGCACTTTTTGGTACTTTGTGGAGAATTTTATGAAACGATGACTCAAATGTTTTTCACCAGCTTTGCTTTTTCCATTTTTCTTCCATATATACTTTATTCTCTACAGCTGGAATAATAAATATAAATAGCTAACAAAAGTAAATATAAGTGTTTAAGTCTGGCTTATTTCTTGCATCCTGAGTCTCAGGTATTTAAATATACACTTAGAAAATGCAAAAGTGTTAGCTTGATGTTTTTGCTAAGGAATAAGACCAGTGCTACAGAATATTGGGGAGCAAATTGCCATGAGAACTAGTGAAGGGGGTAGATTATTTGGACCAGAGGAATGATCTTTCTTGTAAACTACTAAGTGTTGGTAAAATGAAAAGAAACAGCAGTTGGCAAAGTATTCCTCAAGACTACACAGTGCTCACAAAACCACACAGGAAGGCTAGGCTATATGGGGCCAGTAAGCCCTCACACTGACAGAAGTAGAGCACACATGGATGCAGGTCCAGACTGTGGAACTAGAAGGAGATCAGGACACCAGAATGTAATGAAATTTGAATCCAATGACAAAGATTATATATTTCAGCAAGAAAGCTACTAAGAGCTGATGGAGAATTTTGAGCTGGGAACAGAGGGTAAGGTGACCACTGGTGCTGTGATTTGGGGTATTCATTCTGGCACAGCATACAGGAATATTAGGAGAAAGAGGAGTCAGCTGTAGAGAGGTAAGCTATTATAATAGTTCAGTATATAGAATCAATAGTTCATACATGTCAATTCTTCTAGAAATACTATTCAAGCAAGTATAGTATTAGCTTCTTATGGAGCACACTGGTCTTTCTAACTCACCACTTTAAGTATGATTATGACATTATCAGCCACAAAGGTAAACTTTGAAAGGAAGGGTCTATGAATAACAGAATCCAAAATGGCAGCAAAGACATAACTATACTTGAGTTTCCTGAAACACACAGCCTGGGACTTAAAATGACTGTCTATTTAATTTGTCTAGGCCTAACCATTTCACAACTGACTCTTCCTTTCTGGACTGTGTCAGGTGACCCCACTCATGACAACAACTTTCAGTGTTCTCTGCCCAGTTTTCTGCACACATCCCCTCCCCTGCACAAATCCATGCTATTTCCTTCTCTCTTCAAGCTAAGATGCTATGGTTGAGTGCTTGGGAGGCAAACACAAAGCAGGAGACAACAGTGGAAATTTCCTTTCTTCCAGAAGCAATATCTTAGAGGTGGGCTGTCAGGGACCCTGCAAGATCTGAAGTTTCAGAGCCTGAATGAAAGAAACACTCAGCTAACAAAACGAAGCACTGCAGAGTATGCTTCATCTGCTCTAGCCAAATCCCTTCTTTCTTTCCATCCTTTTTTCCCTAATAACAGCTGCCCCCTCATTCCCTTACTCTGCTGTGAAGAACAAAACCTCCCTCTGACTATCTGTTTTTCTTTTCTTCCCCAGAGTAGGTCTCATTACTGGTGATTAGCAGATGATTAAAACCAATTCAGCTTCCCCAGTAGATATTTTCTCCCTGTTTGTGCCTAACACATCAGCCTTCAGCGAACGTGCTCCTAAGCTTATTAAGAGGCTCAGAGGATTAGCTGCAGCCAAGCTCAGTGGCTCCCATATTGTGATGCAGGGAGTGACATGGAACCATTTGCTGAGCTCAGACAGGACCACGGGGACAGCACTATCTAACTCACAATTTTATTTTCCATGAGGAGCAAGATAAAAATTCCAACAATGATTACAAAGTCAAATGTTTAAACTCATGTGAAAATATCCTTAAACTCAGTGTGAGAAGCAGGCTAAATCAATCATGAAATGTTTGTGTATGTGTTAGTTTACATGAAATAGAATCAAACAGTTTATTTATATTCACACCCAGTATGAAGGTGAAGGTCCTGGTTTAGCCTCTGTATTCACTTTGATGTGTACACAGTATGTGCTTGTACATGTCACATGTGGCTAGATCTCTCTTGTAATGGAGACTAAAGAATTAACTTAGAATAAGACAGACTATAATTTAGGTACCACTTTACAGAGCATCTACGTTTCCAAAATTGTGAAACTTGGGTACTGTCAGATATACACAATGGAATTCTAAGGAACTAGTTTCACTTCTGTTTCAAAACCACAAAATTGTCATTTTTTCTTTCCAATTTAAAAGGAAAGTTTCCCTATTTTCAAGTTGTGTGTGTGTGTGTAAACTAACTGCATGTTAATTATAATAATAATTGTCATAATAATAATGATATATTTATTAGCTGAGATCACAATTAGTAGATTAGGAAGCAAATAGGCTAGTTTTAGAAAGTTATTGAAAGGACAAAAACCTCATTGTATTACTGTTTTAGATGATGTATTTTAAGTGTTGTGTTTTAGGAGCTAGGATTGATTTCTTGTTACAAATGTTATCTTATTCTAAATCTTTATGTTTTTACCATTTACTTCTTTTTCACCTTTTCAATGCAGTGTAACTCTGAGTGTACTGGAGCTTAAAATCTTGTTTCCGATTTATAATAGCAACAGGGTTTGCAGAAAATGTCAAGAAATCCCCCATCACCAAGGATAGTAAGTAGGAAATGTGAGAGGTGAGTCATGTCAGTATCCCCTTGCTACATGATGGAGTACATCTGTGAATGAGGAGAAGGAAGGAAAAATCCTAGCAAAACAGTTACTGCAACCAAGTGGTGAAACCCAGCAAGCCAATACAACAAAAGAAAACTTGACAAAACAATAGGGAAGTAATAAGGAATTAGAGAAAGATATTGTCAATCACGAAAATGGCACAATCATATTTTATTTAATTTCAAGCACTTAAAATCTAAGGGAAAATGACCGACAAGGAGTTTTATTGGCTTGATTTTACCAGCATTAAAAAATTCCAGCAATATCCCTGACCTTGGTTGGCCTCAATAAGTAAGTAATTGCTAAAGGATCAATCCCCTTGTCATGAAACAATAGGCCTCAAACAAATGCAATATGTGCAATCAAGTGACAGTGAATCACAATTGAAGGTAACACAGCACAAATAGAGCATTAAGAAGATATTCATAGGAGTGCTGCAATAAATACCAGGAAAACACCAAGAATATATAATCATGTAACTGGAATGCACAGGAAAAATTATAGAATTATGATTTAATAAGCTTACAAACATTGTATGACATGCCTATGAGGCATAACATGTAGGAAAACAGTATTACCATGATTATACAAAGATAAATATTGTTTAATAAAATCCTTTTGCTTGAAAGTATTTCACTGGGTCTTGAGAAAATTTCCATGTCAGTGAAGAGACAAGTTCAGAAGCAAGACTGTGTCAGTCTCAAAGAATGAATAAAAGAAACTGCCGTGGGAAGGGAATGCTGTTTCTGTTCCTTCTTCAGTCAGTTCTGTGTAGTCCAAGGCCAGTGAAACATTTTGAACTGAGGTCCTTTCACCTACTGAATTAAACATAAAAATAGGATTGCTGTTTTCTTTCCACAGTGCTTCCAACAACCTTCATAGTAATGTGGGCAATAATACAATGAGTATCCTGATACTTAAGGAAACTGACAATTATTTCTGACTCCTTGATATACAGGGTCATTTTTATCCTTCACAATTTGCTCTATTATCTTTTTACTGTCATAAGACAGAATTACAGGATGCATATGATAACATCTGTCAGAAGAGAATGCACTCTATATGCTCCTTTTATCATTATCATCAGAATAGCATAATGGTTAAGAATTATGGACTTGAATTTGGACCAACTCTAAAATTTCCTAGGGGTATGACCTTGAACTTTAGCTATAGCATTTGTAATATTGGGGACATATTTCCCATCTCATAGAATTAACAAGTATCAGTAACACAATGAGGGTTGGTCATGTGGTGTTCTCAGAGGACTCAGCACACCACTGGGTGTAGACTTAAAGACCTTGTGTTGGTCATATGGTCATGGTAGTAGCAGTGCTGCCAAGAGAGACAGACTGTGTCAAATATTTTCCAATGTGCACACCATACCCCAATGGGAGGGTACAGATGGAACTATATGAATTAATTAAGACACTGACAACAAGTTTGAGAGACAATAGCTACCTGAATCTTGTAGGAATAGGAGGTGGTAACTACAGTGAGGCAGAAAGATAAAAGTATAAGGGACAGGAAACATATCAAAAGATCAATAACAATCCTAGTGATAAATGAATGTTGAAGATAATATGTGCTGTCAGGGAGCGGAGGGATCATCAAGGGCTTAGGCTGCTAGGGAAATGTAGTACCAGAACTGGAGCTTGAAGAAAGATCAGAGGTGTAAAGAACGTGGATAGCAGCCTTCTGTGGCAGGATCATCCAAGCATTTCTTTTCATCTTATATAGAGGATTCTGTCTAGACAGCCACCCCCTAGATACTTCCAAAGTAGGGGACTAGTATGCTATTATGTGTGAATGAATATTTGGCTGGTGGGAGGGTTATTACTATTATTATTATTAATGATAATACTACTTGAAACCATAGCCAATTTAACCCAACCATTTGGGAGAGCTACATTGCTCTATTATCCATTTGATAATTTCAGGGTTTTATTCATAGGCACAATCATAAGAAAAACAAGGAGAAGATAGTCTCTCAGTTGTGTACATATGCATAGACTTTGCCTTTTGAGAACATAATTGGGAATGGGAATTACAAAGAAAAGATCATTAAGAGTTACAAAGACAGAAAGAAAAAAATATCCCATCTCCTTCTTGTGCCATGTGCTAAGCCCTTGGAGGTCTGCTGGCTTTTATCTGAGCTGGAAGCAGTGCCCAGTCAACTAGGGCAGAAACAGAGCAGGGGGCATTGGAGGCAAGGAAATAAAAGGGACATAAGGCAAAAGAAAGTTCTGTACTGGGAGAAGGCTGCAAGGAAATTTTCTTCCATTTAAACATTAGGTAAAAATAGCAAATATAGCTGCTGGCAAAGGTCCCCTCTAGTTCCCCACCCATCCAATAAACAAAATATCTTCAGATAATCCACAAATCAGTAACTAAGACCTAATGTGATGTGTGGATTAGCAATTCCTTCTTGTGGTCTAAAATTGAGCAAGGGTGAAATAAGAAGAGGGTACAATTTGGATGGCTATGGCAGTCACTCTACCACAAAAGCAAGAAACAAACTGTAAGGGTGTTTTTAAAGATTAGAGTTTTAAAAAAAATATTAGATCGATTTTAAAAGCAAAGACACCTTTGTTCCACAGTGCTGGTCAGGAATAGAGAGTACATTTAGCAATCTAGTTTTACTGAAAACAATCAGTTTGTGGGATTTAGCTAAATAAACAAAATGACAATTAGATTAAAAAATATAAGTAGATAGTCCTAAAGACTTTCTAAGAAGTATGGTAAGTAGCAATAAAGAAATAAAGGAAGAGGATATCTACTTAACAGGTTATAGAATACTATGCAGCAGAAAGAAAGAAAGAGTTCTTACCCTTTGCAACATGGGTGGAACCAGACAGCATTATGCTAAGTGAAATAAGCCAGGTGATGAAAGACAAATACCATATGATCTCACCTATAAGTGGAACCTAATTAACAAAACAAATAAGCAAGCAAAATAGAACCAGAGACGTTGAAATTAAGAACAAAATGACAGTAACCAGAGGGGAGGTAGGAAGGGATAATGAGGAGAGAAGGGGGTAGGGTTTTCAGGAACATCTATAAAGGATACATGGATAAAACCAAGGTGGGGTGGGATCAGGGATGGGAGTTGCAGATGGCTGGAGTTGTGGGGAGTGTTCAGAGAAAAATGGAGACAACTGTACTTGAACAATAAAAATGTTTTTAAAAAAGATACAGAAGACATGATTCTTTGGAAGACCCAAAACAAATTGATTATTATGCTTTAAAATAAATTTGGCTCCAAGTCTCCAATATCTAAGGCAAAAAAGGAACATCTTGAAAGAATTGTATTATTATATTTAATACATATTACACATTTTATTTTAATATATTTTCTACATTGTGTTTAGAAGTACTTGTTTTGTCTTTAATTTTTAATTTATTAGCAGTGTTCAATATAACTGAACATAGATATTCAAATTCCACTTGAGTTAAGTCTCTGTTTTTGTATGACAAATATAATGTAAGCCAGTCTCCGTATGCTTCTGAATGAAATTATCACATCACTGATATCTTGTTATAAAAGATATTTTAGATTAAGATAAATATCACTTGATGTTGAAAGATAAGTTGATCAACTAATACTTGACAAGTTTCAAAAGCAATTCCCTGAAAACAGAAGGAACACTTTCAAAATTAAAATATAAAGTAATGAAGATTATGTAGCACTTATATCCTTGGGTATTGACATTTGACAATCAAACACATGTTTGAGAAATGGTGTGAATTTCCCCAGGCAATATGCTTACTCATCATGGCTTTTCAGAGTGGCTTCTGTAGATGAGAGTGTAGACAAATTTGTGCTGTCAGTGGAAATCATGGACACTGGGAATCCTACCCTTGTACACCCTGCACAACTGTCATAGCAACACTTCAGACACACTCAACTGGTGATTGTTCAGTCAATCAACTGATAGCCTTGAAGTAAGAACTGAGAGGGTATCCCATTCTCCATGTGTGCAGGGCAATGCGTTTCTTCTAAGCCGCTAGTATTATGCAGGTCAATTAATCTCTCTACATTTCATTTTCTACTTTAGTTTTTAATTTGAAAATGGGAAAGATCATTTCTATTTTATTTATTTATTCATTGAAATAATATTATTGAAGGGACTAACAGAAGAAGTCCTCTCCTTAATTTAGTACACAATGTAGATATTAAATAAGCACTTAATATGCACAGTGGATGATAGCTATGGATCCAATAAATCTGGGTAATAAGGACCCCAAATGCTGGGATGAAGATTGCTATTATATGAAGTGTTCTTGGGGAAGACCTTACACAGATCAGATTGTTTGAACAGAGATCAGGACATATGGATATCAAGATGAAGGTTGTTCATGTCATAGGAAACAGTAACTACAAAACCCCTGAGATGGGTGCTTTCTTTGAATGTTGGAGAAATAGTGAGGAAGACTTTGTGTCTGTGAGAAATGAGTGAGAGGAAACATAGCAGAGGATTAAATTGGAGAGGTAAGAGGAGACCAGATCATGTTGTTAAGGATTTTCTGCTTCAACAAAACAGAGTAGCCATAATTCCCAAATCTTTCTTCTTACTACTGAAAACTCTGCACCTAACATACTGAACAAGCATAAGGAACTCCAAAGGTGGAAAGAAGATAGACTCTTTAGTGTCCTTGGGATATGACAAACTGCATGGTGAGATTCCTGGGTTTCCTGTTTGTTCTCATATATCCTGTATATGACCCTTCAGGAGCCCCAATCCATAACAGGCAACAGGCACCAATCAATAAAAAAGGCTCCAAGAAAAAACTGTTACCCCAACCAAAGGACTGAAAAAGGATAACTATCAACAGAAAATTGTTTTGGTAATAACCAACCTCAGCACAAACAGCAATAAAAACTATATTCCCTTACTACAATCATCTAGAAATAGAAAGTGAGCTTCTATTTGTACTTGGTGGTGTTGATAGAGCCAAGCAGGGAGCTGATCTTTTACCCCACATCCTAAGAAACAAATGTACTTGGATTCCCTGCCAGGATAGTGTTAGCAGAATCTAGCGCCAAGTGAACTGCCATCGCCTACTAGCACCAAGGAGACTTAATGAGGTGGTTAGAAGTAGCGCTGGTCAGTATTCCTTTTCTCCCATACCAGCATCAGCACACTCCAGTGGGGAGGTGATTCTTTACCTTGGCCATTATTAATGAGGCAGAATAAAGTGGTGAGCAATAAGGAAGTTTTACTGAATCTCACCATCTCCTTGATCCTGATGTCATCGGGGTGCAGTGAAGAGCTGAGCCTATGCCAACACAATGAAATAAATGAGCAATGTCAGTCAGCCCTTTCCTTTCCCCCTCTTTCGTGGTAATTGCTGCTCAGCCAAAGCTGATCTCACACCCCACTCAAGTAATGCAAGACAGTGCCCAAAATTGAAAGAAAATGTGTCAGCAGGGCCAGGTGGAACTAAACTTCCATGTCACCCATCTGTAATGAGGAAAGTGTGAATCCATGCCTAATGTTTATCCAAGTAGTTTCGTCAAAGCCCATCAATAAGCTTATTGTGCCAACCTGATCCTCATGAAGCACCAAAACAATGGGAATACCCACTAAAATAAGATTATATTAGAGCCAGTCTCCTATCTTCTTCAGTAAATGAACAAGGGTTCTGAAAAAGAAAAAAAATGGAAAAGATATAACTAAAAATGTAATAACTAAAAACACAAACAAACAACTTACAGGATGAACTCAATAGTAGACTGGAGATGGCAAAGGACAGTCAGTGAAATTGAGAAATAAACAGAATTTGTTCAATCTGAACAGAGAGAAAACAGATTAAAGAAAAATGAACAGAGGCTTAGGAACCTGTCAAATACTTAGAAAACAACTAAAATTTTGTGTCATGTAATTCGGAGGGAAGAAGAGAGCATGGGTATGAAAAAGTATTCAAAGAAATAGTCTTACAACTTCCCAAATTTGTCAAGAGATGTACACTTACAGATTCATGAACTTGAGTGAACATAATGAAGATAAATCCAAAGAAATTTATACCAAAACACAGCATAATTAAACTTCTGAAACTTAAAAACAAGAAAAAATATTGAAAACAGCTTGAGTGAGACAGTAACACCAATTCAAATGAGAGTACACTTCTCATCCGAAACCATAGAGATCAAAAGAAGGTGGCAAAACACTTTTCAAATACAAAAAGAAAACTTTCAACTGTTAAATGTGTTCCCCATAAAAATCCCTCAAAAAATGAAAAAAAAGTAAAGACAATCCCAAACAAATGAAAACTAAGAGAACTTGCTGCTAGCAAAACCACACTTAAAGAATATCTAAAAGAAGTTCTCTGCACAGAAAGGAAATGGTAACAGAAAAAAACCTTGGAAATTCAGGAAAGAAATAAGAATATCCAAATAAGTGAAATTAGTAGTAAATAGATTGTCCTACTTCTCACAATTTTCTTAAATCATTTGATGATTGGAATAAAAATTATAACAGGATCTGATGTGGTGTTCAATGTAAGCAGAGAAAATACTTAAGAAATATATGTTTTAAAAGTGGGGAAGATAAAGATACTTAAATACTTGTAAGATTCCTGTACTTCACTCAAAGTGGTAAAATGTTTATGCCAGTAGACTGTGATAAGTTATGAATTTGTCTTGTGGTACCTAGAAAAACCAATAAGAAAATTAGATTTCATTGTCTCTGGTTATATTTTGCTTGCCCAGAGGAGAGGTAGGAAGGGATAATGGAGGGAAAGAGGGGAAGGGTTTTCAGGAACAACTATAAAGGACTAATGGGCAAAACCAAGAGGAAGTGTAATCAGGGGAGGGAGGTGAGGATGGCTAGGGTCGGGGGAGTGAAGGGGGGTGAATGCAGACAACTGTACTTGAACAACAATAAAACAATTAAAAAAGAAAATTTGAAATGTAATATACTTAAAGTAACATTACAGATAAATCAATACAAACTCCCACAAAATGTTCAAATAATACAGAGAAAAATAAGCACTTCTCCAAACCCCTAAAAAAGAAGAAAAATAAAGAATAATCAGAGGAAACAAACAGAAAGCAAATATTAAAATACCAGATATGTCTTAATATATCAATAATTGCTTTAAATATAAATAACACTAATCAAAGAACAGACAACAAGAAAATAGACCCAAATATACACTGTTTACAAGACATTCTCCCAACAGTAAATGACACAGGTATGAAGGTAAAGGAAGGTAAAAAGATTTACCTCATAACTATTCATCCAGAAAAAAATAGAAGTGGTTATATGAATATCAGTGTAGTAGATACCAGAACAAAGAAAAATAATTAGAAGAAAAGAGGGCATTATATGACAAAAGGATCAGTTATATGCTAAATACATAGAAGAAACAGACCAAGCTATTTCCAGTGGCTTTTCCACATGACTGACTTGTCTTGACCCATGCTTCAGACTTTCCTAAATTCTCTCAAATGAGAAGCATCTGGCTTCAGCAAGCACCATGCCACTCATTAAGTTGTTCCAGCCTGGCACTAGCAAAAAACAACTTTGGTTTATAGTTTGGCCTCACCTGGGCACCTGCAAACCCAACACAAGTAGAAGGCACATGAAGATTGCTTTTTAGTTTATACTGTGTGACCCTAGATAGAACACAGGCTGTGGTTGACCTTGCACTTACCAACAACAATCAAGGTTCAACTATAACAGAAGGGCATATATAGCCTAAACAGTGGCCACACCTTGACTACCCAGCTGAGCAATAGGGGAGCCTGTGCTTTTGGACCCTATAAGACACCTACTACATTAGGCCACTTTACCAAGCTTGGAGGACATACAAGCTCTATCTAATACAAAGAAACAAATGCAGGGAGACTGCCAAAAGGAGGAGACAAAGAAACATGACCAAAATAAAAGAACAGAACAAAACTCCATAGAAAAGAACTACACAAAATGGAGACAGGCAATCTATTAGATGCAGAATACAAAACAGTGGTTATAAGGAAGCTCAATGAACTTAGTGAGAAACTCAACAGAATAAAAAATATCCAGTCAGAAACAAAAAATATACCTACTGAAGTCAAAAACTATTTACAGGGAATCAACAGTAGAGTGAATGAAGCTGAGAATTTAATCAGTGATTTGGAACATAAGGAAGCAAAAACCAACCAATAAGAGCAGCAAGAAGAAAAAAAGAATCCAAAACAAAAAATGAGGATAGTGTAAGGAGACTCTGGGACAACATCAAGCGTACAAACTTTCTCATCATGGGGTGCCATAAGGAGAAGAGAAAAAGCAAGCAATTGGAAATCTGTTTGAGAAAATAATGGCAGAAAATTTCCCAAACTTGGTGAAGGAAATAGACATAGAGATCTAGGAAACAGAGTCAAACAAGATGAACCCAAAGAGGCCCACACCAGGACATGTAATAGTTAAAATGCCAAATGTTAAATATGGAGAGAATCTTAAAAGCAGCAAAAGAAAAGCAGTTAGTTACTTGGAAAGGAGCTTCCATAAGACCATCAGCTGATTTCTCAAAAGAAACTTTGCCGTTCAGAAGGACTGACAAGAAATATTTAAAGTGATGAAAAGCAAGGACCTACAATGAAGGTTACTCTACCCTGCGAAGCTGTCATTTAGAACTGCAGGACAGATAAAGAGCTTCCCAAACAAGAAACTGCTAAAGGAGTTCATCACCACCAAACCAGTATTATATAAAATGTTAAAAGGTCTTCTTTAAGAAGAAGAAGATGATGAAAAACGTGAACAATAAAATGGCAGCAAGTGCATATCTATCAACAATTGGATCTAAAAAGAAAATAAACAAGCAGAGCAGAAAGAGAATCATATATACAGAGAATGTTTTGAAGGTCACCAGATGGGAGGGGGTTAAGGGAATGCGCAAAAAAAGGTGAAGGGTTTAAGAAGTACAAATTGGTAGTTACAGAATAGTCATGGGGATGTAAAGTACAGCCTAGGAAATGGAGAAGCCAAAGAACATAAAGGCATGACCCATGGGCATGGACAATGGTGTGGGGACTCCCTGAAGGAGTGGGGGGGCACCAAGAAAAAATGGGCCACCTTCTTAAAAACTACAAAGTACTAAAATCCCACCAAGGTCAAATAATCTGTATAGTTCTATCATTATTAAATAAATGAGGTTTTTAATAAAAAATCTCCTGATAAAGACACTTCTAGGCTGTATGATTTCATTAGAAAATTTTGCCAGATATTTAAAAAATTAATACCAGTATTACTCATTTCTTCCAGAAAATAGAAGTGGAACTATTTCCCAAATCCTGTTTTTGAGGCTAGTATTGTCCTGCTACCAAAATCAAACAAAAGCAGTAACAAAAAGAAAAGGGATAAAAAGAACACTACAAGGGAATATCCCTCATAAATTTAAATGCAAAAATCTTTAATGAAGTTTTAGCATATCAAATCCAGCATTGTATGATAACATTTACAAAATATGACCAGTGAGCTTAGTGACAGGCATGCAAGAAATAAATGAATTAAGGCTGGCTATTAACCACTTGAAAAATCTATGTACTCCATAATACAGACAGAAAAAGAAGACAAATTATATGATCATATCAACATATGTAGAAAAACATCTGACAAAATCTATCAGCTATCCATAAAACAAACAAACAAAAACTCTCAGAAGGAATTTTCTCAACTTGATGAAGATAATCTACCAAAAACTCTTTTCCTAACATTATAATCGCTAGTAAAAGATGTTGCCACTAAAATTGAGAAACAGGCAAGAACACAAATTTTAATTACTCTTTTCAGCATAGTACTGGAAGTTCTAGCAACCGCAATGAGGCAATAAAAAGATACAGAGGGCATACAGATTAGGAAAAAAGATGTAAAAGTGTTCCTGTTTGAAGATGACATGATTGTTTATGCACATCCCAAAATCCCAAGAAATTTAGACAAACAAACAAACACACAAACAAAAAAAATCTTTCTAGAGATTATCACTGATGTTAGTGACATCTCTGGATACAAGGTCAACACACACACAAAAAAATTCAATTAGATTTTTATGTAGAATCAATGAACACATAGAAAGTAAAATTAAAAACATAATACCATTTATAAATATTCCAAGGAAAATTAATTGCTGGGTATAAACTTAACAAAATATGTATGAGATCTGTATGCTGAAAATTACAAAATGTGGACAAAGAAATAACACCTAAATGAATTAAAAGACATACTATGTTCATGGATTGGAAGATTCAAGTAGTAAAAATATCAATTCTTTACAAGTTGATCTATACATTTAATCCAATTCTTATCAAAATCCTAACAAGGATTTTATAGCTATAAACAAGCTTTTCTAAAATGTATATGGAAAGAAACAGACCTTAGGATAGCTAATACTATCTTGAAAACAAGAATTAAGAGGGGAGAATCACTGTAGAGATATTAAAGGCTATTATATAGCTATAGTATAGGCAAAGTAGCCAAAGCAGTGTAGTAGTATCAGGACAGACTGATAGACCAATGAAACAGAGTAGAGAATACAAAAATTGTCCCACAAAAATTTGGTCAAAAATATTTGCAAAGGTGTGAAAACAACTCAACAGAGTTAGGATAACTCTACGGACTGCATTGTGACCCCCTCCAATATATATATTGAAGACTTAATTTACTATATTTGAGGATGGGGCCACTGGGAAGTGTTTATAGTTAGATAAGGTCATGAAGGTAGAGGTAGAGCCCCCATGATTGGATTAGCAGCTTTAAGAGAAGAGAAGAAGAAATCATGCTCTCTGTACTGAGGACAGAATGAGAAGGCAGCAATCATTATGTCAGGAAGAGGGCTGTCATCAGAAACTGAATTGCCCTGTATCTTTATCTTGGTCCTCCCAAACTCAAGAACTGTGCTAATTAAATATGTGTTATTTAAGTCATCCAGTCTATGGTATTTTGTTATAGCAGCCCAGGAAGACTAATACAGATAGTCTTAGATATAGATAGATAGATAGATAGATAGATAGATAGATAGATAGATAGATAGATGATAGATAGATGTAGATATAGATCTATATATAGGTCTAAACAGTTTTGTTCAAAACAGCTTTGTTCGAAATAGCCAAAAACTGAAAACAACTAAGATTCAATGGTGAATTATAAGTAAACTGTGGTACATCTATACCAATATGATTTTTAATTAACTACTGATACATGTGATAACTTGGATAAATCTCCATGGAACTGTACTAAGTGAAAAAAATTCCAATGACTACATACTGCATAATGTCATTTATATATCATTTTTAAATGATAGAATTATAAAAAAATGAAGAAGAGATAAGTGACTGACAGAGATTAGAAAACGGAGTGTTGGTAGACAGTTGGATGTGACTATAAAAGGTCAACACCAGGGATTCTTGGGGTAATGAAATGTGCTGTATAAATGTCAATATCTAGATTGTGTTACTGTGCTGTTGTTTTGCAATGTTATCATAAAGGGTATAGGGATCTTTCTGTATTATATCTTAAAATTGCATGTGAGTCTATGATAATATCAAAGTGAAAACAATTAAAAAAAGAACAGGGATACTGTTTTTATTCCTTTTACAATTGAAAGTTGGTCAACTCCTTCTCCATTGAGGAGAGAGGTGGGATCATTTGACTTAGGTTTTAAAACTTTGGCTTCTGCACAGGGCAATGGCAGAAGTAAGAAGTTCAGGAAAGAAGCTATGGCAAAAATCCAAGGAAAGATTGAGGTTGGCTTGAACCAGAGATGCAGTAGTAGATGTAGACAAATTATTCAGATTCTAGATTTTTGAAGGGAGGGCTGATAGCAATGGCCAATGGATATGATTTGGGATCCTAGACTCTAATATTTTTGACTCCAGTTCACATCTAATCACCTCTCCATGTACATTCTGTTGGACAACTGTCTTTTTTTAATTTTTTTTATTTTAATGATTGTTCAAGTACAGTTTTCTCCCCTTTACTCCCAATCAACTGTCTTTTAAATTTATCTAGTGTATCTAACTCATGCATCTTGACCTTGGACATTAGAAGTCCTCTCTATGCTCTTTCCTTTCAGCTAATTTCTACTTACCCTTTAAGCCCCGTCTGAAGGTAAATTTTGGGGGTGCAGGAGCAAGTCATTTCAACAATTTGGTTTTAAATGAAAATACTCAGAATTCATTTTGCTTAGGCAGTTACATGAGAAATGAGTCTAACATTCTGACTTAGGGAAAAATGATATTAGTTAATTAGTTAATAATAATATAATGCTTTTCACTGAGTTTTTTCTATGTTCCAAATACTTTGTTAATTATATTTTATATATTAAAGAACTTTTTAGATTTATGAAATCAAAATAGGTACCAGTGATGTTCCAAACATTAACCTCCTTTTCTGACTAGAAATCAATAATGCTAACTTCACTGGGGTGCACTTCCTATGATATAAGACCTATGCAAAGTACTTCATATATTTTGTTGTATTTAATCTTTAAAACAAAGTTATGAAATGAGTACTACTATTTTGATTTTATAGGTAGGTAAACTTAGTCCTACCAAGTCTAAATAACTCCCCTACGGTGATGAAGCTACTAAGTGGTAAAGTGAGGAGGAAGTACTTACTCATCTACAAAGGCAGTGGATTTGATCACCAGCTTATCAGACTTCAACCTCATCTTCTTCTTTCCTTGATTCCCAACCTAAGAATGGAGTTCCTTCTTCTAGATGCATCTTTTGCTTTTTTTATTTTTATGTTTTGCACTGTTCATGCCAGTGTTTACCTGTAACAAACTCTCTTCTAGCTCTGTAGGTTTGATCCTTCCTCATGAATGATTTGGTACAGGTACAACCTTATACATATTCTTATACATGTAAGCAGCAGGTAACACTAAATGGCTCTATACTTATTAATCTTTAACTGAATGAGTAGTGGCTTATGAAAACTGATTGGAAACAAATGTTTTATGCACTTTTGACTATAGAGCACATTATCATTCACTTCAACACAAGTCCTTAAAATCATCTGTGATCTTTAAGAATATGTTGGCAAACTAATCTGCTTGTTTTCATTGATCCAGAAACTTCTCTGGAGCTGTTCAAGTGAGTAAACAAGGCATTTGCGTCTACTTGACGACAACTCATCCTCTCAAACTGATTTGCCTTTGTGTGACATTTGGTAGTCAAATCTGGTATGAATTTCCTACAGCTTGTGAAGATCAATCTCATCTCAGTACCCAAACAGCACTAATAGGCAATGACAATTCATACTTGGTTGGTGTTGACATGCATGTCTTTCATATTTCAACCATGCAAAAAATAAGCAGAAAAAACTGTTCTACTTCTCTGGAAAGAGTGAGGTTTAGTGCACTTAGAATCTTTCTCTTTCTCCCTGCCCACTCTGTCTGTATATATTTGCTTAATTAATGGGCTTCACAGATGATAAGCATGTATGCATGCACTTTCTAGAAAGTCCTTGATCCTGGTAAGTGGAAGACTGGGTATACAGTAATTTAGTTTATTCTTTCAAATACATTCCCCTCTTTAAAAGATTTCCTGAAGAAAAGAAACAGTAAACTTTTTTTTCAAGGAGAGATATTATGATAGATGGAAGACCATTTCAAATGGATTTTTCAGGAGAGGAGAGAGATTAGCTTTAACTCCAAATACAATAAAAAGTAGAAATTTATAGCTAAATGTGTGAGTGTTGGGCAGGGGTTCAGTGGATAGAAAATTACTGAGAGGAAGCATCAAGGGTAGGAGAGATTCTGGCCAAACAAAATGGTGATGGAGAAACCTAGTCAAACACCAATGTAATCAGATAGTAAGGATTTTTCCTAAAGTTGGACAATCCAAAGAGGACCACAGAAGCCCAAAAGTCAGGGTTACTTGAGAAGGGAATTCAGAAGACCCTGCCCCAGCTGGTGTGGTTCAGTGGATTGAGTGCCAGCCTGTGAACCAAAGGGTCATTGGTTTGATTCCCGGTCAGGACTCATGTCTGGGCTTTGGGCCAGGCCCCCAGTAGGGGGTGTGTGAGAGGCAACCACACATTTATGTTTTTCTCCCTCTCTTTCCCCTTCCTTTCACCTCTGTCTAAATATAAGTAAATTAAATCTTTTTAAAAATAAGACACTGAAAAGAATTTTGTTAAGGATAAAATCTTTGTCACACTTCATCAAAAAAATTACAGAGCAAAATAGTCTGGGGCTCTCTGCCTAATGCATTCTAGCTCGTGTATCTGAAGCGCATTTCTTTAACCACATCTGCAGGCTCTCTGAATCAAAACCAAACCTCTTGCACACACGGAGACTAAGAATTCCAATGCATGTGTATATTTGCCTGTACCTGTGAACTCCCCCTGGGTACCACTGATTATCTTTCAGGAGGAAGCATGTCTGTGGGAAATATATGAACTAAATTCTGTTTTCCTTCTCTTTTTGGTCATTTCAAGAGGCTGTGATCATTTCTTAGCTGGTATGCCTCTGATCATGAATGATGAGGGGGACAAATGGTTCTATACAACAGCTATTTCATGTGAGAATAATTCCATCTCAAACTACCTGTAATATTATGTGCTATTGTCACTTCATCTGCAAAGCCATTCACCTATTTCTCAAAGTGAATGTCTTCAAAGAGCCTGTATAAATGACTTAATTCCAGAATTGGCAGAAGCTTATAACTAAATCACAAGTAATGATGTCTGAGATGTGTTAACTCATCCGCACACTGGTCACGTCTTTTAAATAAAATGAAAATAGACAAACAATGTGCTTTTATGTTCAGGAGCAATGAACTTTGTAGTGGAGTATTGTGTCAAGAAAGTTGCAGACCTGGTTTTCCCATAGACAGCAAGAGGTAGGAAAGAATATTCCAGTCCAGTGACTGTTACATAATAATTGTTCCTGATATTATAGCAATGTTCACCAAAATTTTCTTTTGTCTTTTGCTTAAAACAATAATGTTGGTTTATGGTAACTAAATAATTTGTTGAGAATAGATGAATCTATATTAGTGAGAGAGAACTAAGTATGTTTTAACATATAACTACTTTAAAAATAAAATATACAATAACACATGCATGTTATATGTGAGATTTCTGCATATAAACTTGATTCTGTCTATAAATCTTGATTACCCCACCTTTAAAATAAGGATTGGACTATAATCTACCTCATAAGATTGTTGTGAGGATTAAATGAGGAAGTATATGGTCAAATGCTAGGAACAGTGCCTGGAACACAGTAAAGTCTATCATCATCACCATTATTGTCATCATTATCTCCATTTTCCTATTGGCTGACTATGGATTCTTAGGAGTTGTATACAGTGGTAAAGGAGAAACTCTGTAATACTTTCTTTACCCTGTGAGTGTCTAATGAGCTAAACATAGCAGCAATTGCCAGCTTTATAGATATTGTGGGAATTTTCCAGTTTTTGAGTAAGGATATAGCAGTCCCTACTTCTCACTTTGCATGGTTTCAGTTGCTCATGGTTAACCACAACACAAAAATATTAAATGGAAAGTTCCAGCCATAATACTTCATAAGCTTTAAATTGCAAATCATTCTCAGTAGTGTGATGAAACTTTGCACTATCCTGCTCCATCCAATCAGGACATGAATCACCCATTGGCCCAGCGTGTCTATGTTGTACACAAGCCCCACTTGTTAGTTATTTAGTAGCCCTCTGGCTTATCAGATGGACTGTCATGGTATCACAGTGTTTGTGCTAAAGTAACTCTTAGTTTACTTAATGATGGCCCCAAAGCACAAGAGTACTGTTGCTGATAATTCAGATATATTGAGAGAAACCATAAAGTGCTTCCTTCAACTGCAAAGGTGAGTGCTTTACAATGAGGTATTTTGAAAACAAAGGAGACCATATTCATATAACTTTATTATAGCATATTGTTATAATTCTTCTATTTGATTATTAGCTGCCAGGTTCATTGCTCTCCAACATTTCAGGTATACACTGGGGGGTTCAGAATGTATCTGTTGTGGATAAGGAGAGATGACTGTACTGTATCCATGTGACTGAAGATGCTGTGTTATAATACTGCTGCCCTTAGCAGCCGTGCCTTCATCCTGAGGGCAGTCCAACCGCTAGGGAGTGATTTTGCTCTCTGAGGGCAATAGTTTATGCTATTGGAAACCAATGAGCGAGTGACATGCTTCAGTGGCTTGTCTAAAGAAGTCTATATAATCTTAATCATAATTGTTATAACTATATTTACTGAATACATTCTTTGTTCTAAGCATTTTTCCAATAATAAAATATTGTCATTCTATTATTCATGTTGTTATCCTTTTTTCCTTCTTTTTAAAGAAGATACTTTGGCATTTCTTGTAATACTTGTTTGGTAGTGATGAACTCCTTTAATGTTTTCTTGTCTGGGCTATACACACCCTCCTGTTGTAGCTGAATCTTGATTATTGGAAGGGGTTTACCCCAGGCTGACTGGCTGCTGCAAGGACTGATTCTGGCCTCTGCAGAAGATTTGCTATATAGGGGCTGACTCTGCAGAGCAAGAATTACTTTAGCTAGGCTTTGGGTGCCTTCTCTGTCAACCCCTAGAATATGTCCCTTGTGGGGACATTGGGTTGTGCTTTGATATAATCTGAAGCTGTCTACCAGGTATCCTGGTTCTTGGGCCTCCTGGGAGGTGGAGACCAGGGTCAAGCACCACCTATGTTCTGCCCAGGGTTGCCCTAAATTAGCTATAAAATGATCTGCAGATGGCTGCTAATTCTGCTGGGCTTTAAGGTGCCTAGGAGAGGCCAAGCTGTGAACCAATGCCAGCTGCTACTAGTGCCAGGCTTGGAGAAATTTAGTGAGAGGCATGGGGCACACTGAAGCCAGATGCTGTTTATTTGAGAAACTTTA
This sequence comes from Tonatia bakeri, assembly GCA_004024845.1. Taxonomy (NCBI): domain Eukaryota; kingdom Metazoa; phylum Chordata; class Mammalia; order Chiroptera; family Phyllostomidae; genus Tonatia; species Tonatia bakeri. Next base: position 505,646 of record PVIA01000063.1, read on the forward strand.
AGAAAGTCTAAAGCATGATCCAAGGCTGCCTGTTTATACGGAAAAGCCACTGGAAACAACTTGGGCTGGACCTGCAAGTTAGGTGGGGCAAATTATTTGAGCCAAGTTAATGAAAACTCAGATATGGTACCTGCCTGCCATCTCTTTGAAAGCAGGGCTCAGCAAAGGGATAATTGTCTATGCCAGTACTTCTGTCTGGAAGAAAGCTGTACCTCCAGCTCTCACTTAATTCCAGACAACTCAGTTTATTTCCTAGTTCCTACCCACATGTCCCTGGTGCCCCATCCCTGAAACTCAGAGGGAATGAGTCAGTGTAAGTCTATGTGTGGGCCCTTTAAGAACTGCCTGGGACTCTGGTAGCTCTCTATCTCACTCAGCCAAAATCCCAGCTAGTTTCCACAGCCAGAAGTTATGGGGATTTCTCTTTCTGACACTGGAACTTTAGGCTGTCAACCTGGTGTGGGGCTGGGACTCCTCTCTCCTCAAGTGGGAGCTCCACAGCTGAGATATTCCTCCCAATTTTTATTTGCCACAGTGGGTGTAGGGCCAACTTATTCTGTGTCTCTGCTCCTCCTACCAGCCTTGATGCGATTTCTTCTTTATATCCTTCTGTTCAGATAGATTTTAGGTGGTTCTGTATGATTGTTCTGTATTTTAGTTGTGATTTTGTTGGAGTATTTGAGTATCACATTTACCTACACCACTGTCTTAACCAGAGACAATATGGTGACTGCTTTTATACTTGGCTATTTGTACTTCTTAATCTCTTCACTGAATTTAAATATACTTTTTATCTGTCAGGGTGATTGAGAGGTCATATGCCCATGCGTATGTCAAGATGTGCTCTATTTAGAAGTTACCTAAAATACTTTCTGATTCTTCATGTTAAAACAGTATCTGATTCTTGGGATGTTAGAGTGAAGAAGTGTACCTAGAGAAGGCGCATATACTGATTACCTCTAAACACCACTTCCACTCTCTGGCCCAAAGCAGAAAACTCAAAAGAAATGTAGAGCTCTCTACTAGATCCAGAAACTAACCAAGAGGTTCTACAGGAGGCCTGCTTTTCTTCTCCCTCTATGCTTAGGAACCTCATGCCAACCTAGCACCCCTCTGATGTAGACATGATTCTCCATGTGTTCTTTCTTCTTTTCTTTTTTTTTCTTTCTTCTTTTCTTATGTAGGGTGCTCCACGAGCAATCCTTCTATTCCTTTTGTTGTAATCACAAAACTTTCATGAAAGAAAATATAATAGTTCCTTACTACAAGAATTGTGGCCTCTGCTATAATAAATAAAATAATTAAACACCATATATAAATTATTTACATAAAATGATATAAAGTTATGTGACCAGTTGTGAAAATAAAAATATTAATATATAGGCATTAAATAATTATTGTCTATTCAAAAACCTTTACTTTGGAAAATCAAGGATGTTTTCAAAATTTGATGCATACTCACTGTCAGAACCTAAAGCACACTATTCTCACCAAGGACCATTGATATCCTTTGAAAGCAGAAACAGTTTTCAGAAATAGCTAAAGTTCATTTAGCTTCATACATTGTGATTAATGTGGGTGATTTTGTGAAGAATCAAAAATGAGGGATTAATTCCAAGAAGTAAAGTGAGTGTATATAACTAAAAATGAAAGAAAATAGTTATTTACTTCTTTATGGAATACAATCCAACCATTTGGATTCTGTGTGTGCATGTAAAGTTAATGGTTGGAAACATGTAGATGACTCAGTATGGCTATTCAATATATTTTCTGAAGGGACATCTGGATCAGTTTCATCCTCTCATTTTTTAGCCACATAGCACATGACATTTACCTCTCTCATAGTGTAGGTTTCTTAAGATAAGATTCTGTTCAATTGGCTAAAACTTCCAATACTATATTGAGTAGAAATGGTGAAAGAGGACAACCTTGGCTTGTTCCTGATCTTAGTGGAAAAGATTTTAGTTTTTGCCCAGTGAGTATGATTTTGGCTATAGGTTTCTCATATATTTCTTTTATTATGTTGAGGAATGCTCCCTCTATTCCCACTTTGCTTAGTGTCTTTATCACAAATGGGTGCTGCACCTTATCAAATGCTTTTTCTGCATCTATTGATAAGATCATGTGATTTTTGTGTTGGAAGAACTGGACAGCTACATGCAAAAAAATGAAACTCGAGCACCAACTTACACCATACACAAAAATAAATGTATGGTGGATAAAAGATTTAAATATAAGTTGTGACACCATTAAAGTCCTAGAGGAGAACATAGGAAGGAAAACCTCAGATATTTCATGCAGCAACATTTTCACTGATATGCCTGTCCCCTACGTAAAGGAAAGAATAAACAAATGGGATCTCATCAAAATAAAAAGCTTCTGCATGGCTAAAGAAAACAGTATTAAAATAAAAAGAGAACCAACTGTGTGGGAAAACATATTTTTCAATGATACCTCAGACAAGGGTTTAATCTCCAAAATATATAAAGAACTTACATGACTCCATTCTCAGAAGACAAGCAACCCCGTTAAAAAATGGGCAAAGGACTTGAACAGACACTTCTCCAAGGAGGACATACAGAGGATCAATAGACACATGAAAAGATTCTCAGTATGGCTAGCTATCAGAGAGATACAAATTAAATCCACAATGAGATACCACTGTATACCTGTCAGAATGGCCATCATAAACAAAGAAACAAACAAGTGTTGGAGAGGATGTGGAGAAAAGGGGATCCTTGTGCACTGTTGGTGGGATTGCAGACTGGTACAACCACTATGGAAAACAGTATGGAATTTCCTCAGAAAACTAAAAATGGATCTGCCTTTTGACCCAGCAATTCTACTCCTAGGATTATATCCTAAGAACCCTGAAACACCAATCCAAAAGAACCTATGCCCACCAATGTTCATACCAGCACAATGTACAATAGCCAAGTGTTGGAAGCAACCTAGGTGCCCATCAGTAAATGAATGGATCAAAAAACTATGGTATATTTACACAATGGAATTCTATGCAGCAGAAAGAAAGAAGGAGCTCCTACCCTTTGCAACAGAATGGATGGAACTGGAAAGTATTATGCTGAGTGAAATAAGCCAGGCAATGAAAGACAAATACTATATGATTTCACCTTTAACAGGAACCTAAACAGCAGAACAAACAAACAATTAAAATATAACCAAAGACATTGAAATAGAGGACAGGCTGACAGTGACCAGATGGGAGAAGAAAGGGAATTTCAGGGGAAAAGGGGAAGGATTTACAGGAACAAGTATAAAGGACACATGGACAGAAACTGAGGGGGGTGGAAATGCGTGGGAGGTGGGGAGGGCTGGAATGGAAGTAAAAGACAGAAAACTGTACATGAACAACAATTAAAATAAAATTTAAAAAAAAGATTCCATTCAATTGTTATTATTTTACTCTCTTCATGGCCTAGCTCATTGCCTTACATATTTTGTGTACTCAATTATTTCATCTAAATGATCAAATGAATGAATGCATAGTGTGCCTCTTATTTTCCTAATTCTGGCTCCATGTCTTGGTATGGGTTCCTGAGTATGCCTCTCATTCATACTGTCTGATCATCTGCAATACTTATTTCCCTATTTCCTATTCTATGTGAGATTCCTTTTTTCCCCTTGCTAAATTATTCTCTCAAGTCAGCTTTCCAAGAAACATAGCAGACATGTCTCAATGTGCTTTTTCTGTTGTATACTGCAACAATTATGAAGGAAGTATTTGGTGACTGCTTGAATCAGGGATCTCTCACACTTAACATCTCTAGAACAGTCGATGTCTTAACCATTCATTGGGTAATTAACCATGTACCACCTCAGGGGAACTATGCAACAACGCAGAATTTGACACTATAACATCATGATCTTTAACTGTTGGTCACAATCATTCTATCTTCTAGTTAGCTCCTCGACTCTGACAGGCTTTAAAGAACTATGAATAAAAGTACTACCTTTAAAATAAAACAAATACTTCAGTGCTAGATATTAAATCCATCTCTTCTTAATTGGCAAGTTTTTAAATCTAGTTAAGCTCCAGTGTCCTGTTTTCCAAATTCAACTTAAGAATACTCACTTATAGGTATGCTCTAAGTATGGAATGAAACATTGCTTATAAAAGTCTTTATTGGGTGTCTGGCACTTTCGACACTCAATACCCAATACATTGCCTAGATACATTATAATTGTTAACAACTAATTTTATGCAAAGAAATTAATTCAAATATCCATAACTTAGAAACATCTTTCTATGAGTGAATGGTCTTCCTATTTCACAAAGAAAATAGGTTTTATGTATAATTTTTCAAAAATTTCATTCATATGACTTACAAAGTTACTTGTACTCACACAAATCATTCTTCTGTCTTTCCTGTTGCAACAGTGAGGTATATCTACTGCTTTCTAAATACCTGGTCTTAAAATCCCTTCCTTTGCTGTGTTCCCAGAAACCTCTTTATGTTTTTATTTATATTATTCTTCCTCTCTTCTTCCAATAATCATTTGAACAAATGCAAAGTGTCTCCTGTCTAAAAAAAAAAAAGCCTTGTTTTGACTCTGTTTCCCCTTTGATCTCTCTCTCTTTATTCTTCATAGAATAAGATTGCCTGCTATTGATTTCCCCTTTCATTTTTTAGAATTACTTTATTGTTGTTCAATTACAGTTATCTGCATTTCCCCCCCCACCATTCTCCCCAACCCCAGCGAATCTCACATCCCTCCCTGCTTCCTTTCTTAATTTTTACCTGCACCTCAGCCCATTGCCACCAAACATCTCCCCTTATCACTGTCTTTGAACTGCTCTTACCTTGTTCACTGGAGACCATTTGGCTAAAGCAAACAGCCATGATTAAAGAGCACAATCTGTGAAGCTAGATACTTGGTACTGAATTCTGTCTCCAACATTTGCTTGCTCTATGATCTTTGGAGGGTTACTTAAACTCTCTATGCTCCAGTATACAAATTTATAAAATGGGAATAAATTTACTTTATAGGTTTATTCTGAAAATTATCAAGTTAATTTGTGTAAAGTACTTAGAACAAGGGTTGGAAAACTTTAGCCAGCCTACTTTCTGTATTTGTTAATGAAGTTTTATTAAGACACAATCATATTCACTCCTTTATGGGTCAGTGACTGTTTTTGCACTTTAAGGACTGAGATGACTACTTCTGATAGAGACTATATGGCTCACAAAGCCTAAAATACTTACTACTTGACCCTTTGTGGAAAAGTCTGCCAAACCCTGGCTTAGAATGGTACCTGGCACATAACAAACATTCAGCAACATTGTACAGTATTATAACATACTTTGGTAATATTTGCCCCTCCTGGCATGTGTGTCATCTGACATAACAATGTGCTCCTCTGACTTTTCCATTACCTCCCTAACTTGTTCTTAGTTTCCTTCAGGACTTTTTACTTTATCTCCTAGATAATTTATTGTCGCTAGGATCCCTTATCATCCTGTTATCATCTCCATTTCATTCATTCAATGAAATCCATTCATTCTCACTTCCCAATCTCATCTATGCTCTTGACTTTTGTTATCCCTATGCTGAATATTGCCAAATCTTGTCTACAGTTCAATTTTTCTCTTAGTCTTTAGATATATTTATTTAAACTACTTCTTGGAAATCTCCACTACAGAAAATTTCATATTTGATATGACCAAACTTAACCTATGATCTTCCTCACTTTGTTCCTCTATTCACTCTGGTGAGTGAACTGCCACATACTCCATTAACAACCCTTGTCCAATTTTTTACATTTCATGAAGATTGATGTTTCTAAAGCATGAATTTATGTCATTCCTGTGTTTCCCATAACTCTTAGGATTAAAAAATATATATTGATTTAGCACCAACACACCCCTATTCTTTCAAGTTACCATTTATAACAATACTCAAAAATGTCACTTTCCTTCTTGCTTCTGGGACATAAACCACAGTTGTCTCCTCTGTCCTCCCAAATTATAGCCTTTCTTTTATCCCTTATCCTATACCCTATATATCCTATACCCTATCCCTTATCCAATGACCCTATATTTAGGTCATTTTGGCTATTTCTTTCAGAGAATCAATCTAATTTTCTTACCAACACAGACCTGATTTTGTTTATAGTTGCATCTGTCCAGCTTGGAACAGAATGAACCAAAACAAACAAATAAAAACTAGGAATAGTGGAATGTAGTATACGAGTGAAATATACTTATGATTTCTGAGAAGGTTCTGTTTTCCTGATACATTTTTCATACTGCTTATTCTTACATGGAGTATTGACACAATGCTTGACTCTCAAATAACTGCAGTGATGGTAAAGAGCTAGTCATTATTGCACCTCCCATGGCTAAATCTTTCTCTACCACCAGACCAGGAATATTGACTAGGAAACACTAGACAAATTTTTCTTATATGTTACTCCTTACTTTCTAGATGATTCTAGGTTTCACACAAGAATCTCTCAGAAGACCCCCTCTCTCAAACCTAAGGACAACAAGATACAAGGTATTTTACAGAACTCTTGGAAGTCTGCCACCCACCATTACTTTTAACACCAGGGATAAACAATTTTCAATTTTATTAGCAGATACTATAATGACAATAATTGCTTTTTAATAAACTCATATAGTAGGCATTATTATTTCCATTCTAGATATAAGGAGACTGAGACTAAAAGAAATAAAGTGATTTGTCCAAGTGTATTTAATTTTTAATTACTGGAATCGGGACTTAAATTCAGAAACTTAATATTTGTGACCTCCAAATCTATGATGTTAACTGTAATTCTGTATTTTTAGGCTTCTCACAGAACATCTAAGGAAGCCTAGATGTTATCTTATTTAACACTTGTCTTGCCTTACATCCTCATTTTGTAAACGGTGTTTTTCTACATGCTATTTTTTTAAGTTCTGAGTAAAATAAAAACTTGTTGGTTCACCTATTCTAGAGTAAGACTGTATCCTTCCCAGTCTTTTCACCTATCCCAATGTAAGTGGAACACAGCCGGATGCTATAAAAACACTGTATTCATTGGTTTTTGGCAACATCTTTAAGTCACTCTTTCTCTCTTGCATTCTGTTCAGCTTGTAGATATCGCATTTTTTTTGCTTGTATTTTTTTTTGACTGAATCAACATGTGAAGCTCATTTTGCAGGATTTGTTAAAAATATAATTAAAGTGCTGTACCTAGGTTTAGGCCAAATTGGCCTGGATCCTAGAACACACTCTAAGCAAAACCTCAAGGAATGTAGGTTTATAGAAAAGGTTTGCTCTCTGGAATTCCTTCCCACTTGCCTTAACCTCATATTTTGCTTATTCTGTTATGAAATTCCTCCAAAGAGTGAAATAGTAGCTTGACTCATTAAGACTCATCATTTACAAGATGTTGACAAATGTTGACATTTATTCTCTTAACATAATAACTGTGAGACAAATGACCATTTGGCACAGATAGTTCCATGCAAACTATGAGCATGATTGAGAATGAGGATGACTCGTTTGGTTGTTTGTGCAGCATTATTCAGAGCTACATATTGGAGTATGTTCTGGAAACAACTATTTCTTCTTTGTTCCACAAATGTAATTTTTCTTTTCTTTTTCTTTCTTTCCTTTTTTTTTTTTTTGTAGTGGGCAGCCAGGTTGCTCAAAACATCATCAGAATTCAGATTAGTACAGCCAATGTGGAAAGCACTATAAAGATACCTCAAAAAATTAAAAATGGAACTACCTTATGACCCAGAGTTTCCACTTTTGGGAATATATCTAAAGATATCTGAAGCACTCATTCGAAAGAATATATGCATACTTATATTCATTGCAGAATTATTTACAATAGCCAAGATTTGGAAACAACTGAAGTTTCCATTATTAGATGAGTGGATAAAAAAGCTATAGTACATTTACACAATGGACTACTACTCAGTGGTAAAAAAAAAAGGAATTCTTATCAATTGTGACATTATGGATGGACCTGGAGAGCATTATGTTAAGTGAAAAAGCTAGCTAGAGAATGACAAGTACTATATGATGTGTTTCACTCATATGTGGAATCTAATGAACAAAATAAACTAACAAGCAAAATAGACTCATAGACAGCAGGCTGTGTAGGGCTGTGGCATTGGGGGGCTGGGTGGGGAGGTAGAAGGATTGACAAAAAAAGGAAAAAAGGAGACAAACTTGTGGACACAAAAACAGTGTAGTGATTGCTGGGGTGAGAGAGGAGAGACAGGAAGATGGAGCAAGGTATAGGGGAGATAAATGGTGATACACAGTGACTTGACTTCAGGTGGTGGACACACAATACAGTGTACAGATGGTGTGTTGTAGAATCATGCACCCAAAATCTGTATAATTTTGTTAACTAGTGTTATCACAATAAATTTAATAAAAATTAAAAAATGACATAAAACAAGAACTCAGAAAAACATCCATATAAATGTTTATTTTTTAAATCTTCACAAAGTTTTGAATTGTCTCCCTTTGGGAAGAAACATTATTTTTGCTTTATTTACTTTTTCATTTTTTATTAAATACTTTTGAATTTTATTGTTGTTCAAGCACAGTCTTCTGCATTTCCCCTCCATCTGTCCCCCCCACCCCAGCCATCTCCATCCCCCTCCCCTTATTCCATCCCCTTTATTTTTGTCCATGTGTCCTTTATGTGTCCTGAAAACCCTTCTCCCATTTCCCCTCATTATCCCATCCCATATCCCTTCTGGTTACTGTCCACTTGTTTTTAATTTTAATGTCTCTGGTTATATTTTTCTTGCTTGTTTGTTTTGTTGATTAGATTCCAGTTAAAAGTGTGTTCCTATGGTATTTGTCTTTCTTTTTTAACACTTTGTTGTACTTTTTATATCATATATAGCTACTGACAATTACACTTTTTTTTGTTCAACATGAGTAAAATGACAAAAATGGTGACATTCTGAAGCATTGGGTACTTGGGCTTTATCATGGTCATTCCTTATAAATGTCAAAGGCTTTCAAATGTTCCACTCTGAATCCCATAAGCTAAAAGTGCCAAGTGAGCACTGGGTCATTGCCCTTCTGGTGAATGTTCTGGAAGTTTATAAGTTTTGTGGCTGTCTTAAAGAGACATTTAGGGTTAAGGTCTACACTGAAAACAGTGGAATTTAAACCTATAGCCCTCTGCTAATCAATCCAGCCTCTTTGGTCACTCACCCATGGAGCATTCTAGGCTTGTTCATGCTTCCAGAGGTCATCTGTAATCTGGACATTTAGGTCTGGATTGTCTGGAATAAATAGCTACTCATGGAAGAGTCATTTGAGTTAATAGAGACTGTAGTCAGTTTATTCCCTGAAAAATATGACATAAATTTTGGAGAAATCTTATTTCTGTGAAGGTTAATTTCCATTTCTCTTCATCACATATTTATTTATGATTTTTTACCAACTTTGAAGAATGGAAGATTATTGTTTTTCCTTTTTAGAAAACCATGGATGTTTCTACTGAGCTGAAAAGTACATGGAAGATGAGTTTCTTTTTGAGGGGCTGGATATACATTTTTGGGAAAAAAAGCTTGTGGCCTCAAAAAAAATTACACTTTTACTAAGATAAAAATCAACATGCTTAAGAATACTCCTGGATCAAAAGTATGATCGCTTAACACCTGACCTCTTTGCAATATAGTAAGCCATCATGTTGGGGATTTATTGAAGAAGAGATATCAGTTAAGCCACTACAGATTCTAGTGTTAAACCTCAGAACACGGTCTTTCCCTAAAGCATTGTGTTTGAGTAATTAGAAACAAATTCCTGGAGTTGGAAATTTAAAAAGAAATAGGTGGTATGGCATTAGTAGCTTGTTCCTCAAGGGTATTCCTATGGAATATAAAGAAAAAAAGGGATGCATATTCCCTTGGACCACTCCCTTTTCTTATTGAATATAGGACTAATGAAGTTAAGGCGGAGAACTTAAGTGGGAGAGGTAAATTCTGGAAGGCTGTCCTTCAGGCCTGGTTGTTTAGAAAGGAGTGAAGTAACCAACCAGTGCACAGAAGGTGGAACAAAGGGAGAGAAATAAAGAAGGTCCAGTGTCTTCTAAATAGCCACCTAGTGTGAAGAAATTAAATTTACAAGGGTTTTATTTAATATTTTCATTTCAAGAAACACCATTTTAAGCCAAGGATAAGAAGAGTTAACCTAGGAGTTTCAGCTGTATATAATCAGGTAGTCATGGTAAGAGGTAAGAAAAAATAATCTAGATCTTATGGACCCAGGCAATTTCATGCTAACTCAGGACTGACACAAAGCAGAATGGGGTTCTTAGAACCATGGCACTTTTCTCCCTTGACTATCTAAGGACATTGTAGTGTGTTTTCATCCTTTCTCTTAGAATCCAAATTTAGCCATTTATTTCAATTAAATAAATATGGTAGGTAACAACTTAAAATGTCATTCTTCTTATGGATATGTATTTTAACAAGGATTAGTTTTTTAGCTTAAGTTCCTTCAATGATTCAGGCAATCTCTAAAAAATGGAGTAAGAATTTAAAGACATATAGGCTTTCATACTATTTCTAAAAGCCCTCCAAATTTTCCGTAGAGAGAACCAAGAAGGTCTTGCTAAATAGAATATTCTGCTCCACCTATACCTGTTTGAAGGAGGTACTTATCTTCTATAAGGCAAGAGGCAGCTTCTTTTTCTGAAGATAATTAGGCTAGAGCTCTTTGCAGTAACTTAACTCTTTTAAAATGCTTTAAGTTCATTTTCTGTGACTTACAGTTCATCTCCTTTATGATGCACATTTTTTATATCGACTTCAAAGAAAATGCAAAAGGTTGACTTTGTTAAATTGTCACCCGCAGGCCCTTGAGTTCCATGCAATTCATTTCCTTATAAGATGGTACATTTACAAAATGGAATTCTATGCAGCAGAAAGAAAGAAGGAGCTCCTTCCCTTTGTGACAGCATGGATGGAACTGGAAAGCATTATGCTGAGTGAAATAAGCCAGGCAGTGAAAGACAAATGCCATATGATCTCACCTTTAACATGAATCTAAACAACAAAACAAATAAACAAGCAAAATATAACCAAAGATGCTGAAATAGAGAATAGCCTGACAGTGACCAGAGGGGAGAGGGGAGGGAATTTCAGGGGAATTTCAGAAGAAAAGGGGAAGGGTTTACAGGAATAAGTATAAAGGACACATGGACAAAAACTACGGGGGGTGGAAATGGGAGGGAGCTGGGGAGGGCTGGGTAAGTGGGCTGGGATAGGAGTAAAAGACAGAAAACTGTTCATGAACAACAATTAAAATAAAATTTTTAAAAAGAATACATTAAATATCTTTAATTGAGCCTTGTAGAGTAGGAGGGTTTCATGTTTGTAAAAAGGGGTGGTTGCAAGGAAAAACCCTTTCCAACTCTTTTCATATGCTACCACTGAGGGAAGCTTCATTGCTAATTATTCTCAGAAGAGTATGCCATTTACAGGGTTCAGAGTAGTAGCAAACATAGAAACTGTAGTTTATTCTACATCTAAAAATGATATTGCTAGTTTCTCACCTTTCAGACACTATTGCAGCTGCTTGTGGAAATGCATAACAAAACAAAACAGATGAGTATTGCTGCCCTTGGGAAACTGACATTCAATGGGGAGTTTGAGTACATTCAATTCTAGATGCTCTGGTGAGTACAACAGTTTAAGCTATTTAGATACATTTGAAACATCTTACTCAATACTCTAAATGTTTAAATAAATGAAGAGAGAAAATGTACAATAAAATAATCTGACAGTAACCAGAGAGGAGTGGGGAGAGGGATAATAAGGGATAATGGGAGGGGCCATCAAGGAACGTGTATGAAGGACACATGGACAAAGCCAAAGAGTGTGGGTTTGAGGTGGGAGATGGGGATGGTTGGGATGGGGGGCATGGGGGTGTATGAAAATGAAGACAAATGTACTTGAACAAAAGCAAAAACTTAATATCAAACACTTCCAGATATAAAATAAATGTCTTGGGGATGTAATATACAGCATGGTGACTACAGTTAATAATACAGTATTGCATATATGAAAGGTGTTAAATGAGTAGGTCTTAAAAGCTCTCAAGAAAATTTGTTTAACAGTATGTGATGACAGATTTTTATTAGACTTATTATGGTAGTCATTCTTCAATATATACAATTATCAAATCATTATGTTGTACACTTCAAACTAATATAATGTATGTCAATTATATCTAATTTTTTTAAAAAGATAAAAAATCTGAAGTAAGTATCTAATATGCTTCCTGAATAAATGGATTTTGAAATTATACCTATTTTAATATAAAGGAATAGAGTAAACGTCATAATGTCTCTATATGTAAAGGGTCACAACGGTAATTAGAACTAAAACACCCCATTTCAGCAAAACAGCTATTAGAATGCAAAATCAGGTATTTCTCCAATAGTAAAACTTTGTTTCCTCTGTGATAACTGGATAAGAATTAAATAAATTATATCCCAACTCCATCCTTTTATGTATTTTATAGTTTACTAAAGAATTAATGATGGGCCTTGGCTGGTGTGCCTCAGTTAACTGAGTGCTGGCCTGTGAACCAAAGGGTTGCCAGTTCGATTCCCAGTCAGGGCACATGACTGGGTTGCGGGCCAGGTCCCCAGTGGAGGATACACAAGAGGCAACCACACACTGAGCTTTTTCTCCCTCTCCTTCTTCCTCCCTTCCCCTCTCTCTAAAAATAAATAAATAAAATCTTTTAAAAACAATGAATTAATCATGACTGAAGACCATATTTAAAAGTATAACTTTTTTTTTTTGTTTTTGGTAATGTGTCATAGTTGATCAGGTCTGATTAAAAAACTAACATGAAAATATTACATGTTAGCATTAAATTATTGTGCTGCCACTTAGAAAATATATCCCAAGAAATAATAAAATAACAGAATGTAATATATTATTGCTAAAAATGAGAGAAACAAGACTTGTATAAGCACTGATAATAAATTAGCACTTATCATCTTCTATTCAATCTTGCTGCTATATCTGTTTGTCTTCCATCACTGGACCCCCAGTAGCAATGTAATTCATATTACCCACTCTGGGTTAAACATCATTTGTATTCATAGTCAAGTCATCACAAATCCCACATTCCCCACATCTCATACTTAAAAGTTTTATTTAACACCAGGGCTGATTAATTAACTGGATTTTCTATATTTAATGGAGAACATTCCAAGTTATTATAATCTAGCCTTGTTCAAATTTAGGTCACTGAAGAGTTCTACAATTATGCCCATCAACAGAAAACTTAACCAATTCCCCCTGGATTTAACTTTATCAGTGATTAGGTTTTTAAACATACCATGTTAAAGCAGAGCCAAGAGGGGTGAATACTAGAATCATTTTATAATTTCTGTCAGCATGTGAGTCTCTTTTACCATGATGCCCTCATTTTACACACAAAATTAACCTCAACTTTAAAATACACAGTAACATTAAATTCTGGAAACTGTGGGAGGACCTAATGTTAAGTATCTGTGTATATATTTGATTACAGGAAGGTTCCTTGTTCTCTATGGCTGAAGGCAGAAAATGAATGTCCTAAAACTATGATTGTCAGTTCTTCCTATGTTGGAGCTGTCTGGTCTAATTCTGTAGCTACTCTTTTATTTGAAGTTGGCAAGCTCCCAATAGTAAACAAAAGCATGAAAGAAAATAGGGATTTATATCAGTGTATACATTTAAAGTGACCTCATTCTGCAAAGCTTCACATTTGCAAATATTCACATATCAATATCCATAAACACGTTACCTCTGAAAGTAGATTATTTCACCAGAATAATCTGTGCAAATTTTTTTCACATCTGTGCAAATCTAATGCCCCTATTTCTGGAGAACAAGGAACTCCAAGTTTTCTATTGCCATCATAAATGTGCTTTCCATAATTTTGTATTACCTGCACAGATTTATTGAAAGACTTTTCCAAAACAAAACCCAAGTGCATCCTTAGGTAAATTCACAGCAGAAAATTAAATCAAGAACTAAATCATTTTTTAAAAACTTATCATCATGGATATAAATGGATCATTCTAGCCCACAACTCTATAAAATCCTTTGGATTAAAGTTTGATAACAGTGTTCAAAGCCAGATTTTCAAAACTGTTAATATCCAATGAAACTGCATTTAACAATATTTGAAATAATATAAAAGGTGGCTTTGAGTTTATTTTTGTATTCTTCCCCTAGAAATGTAATTAAAAATATTTGCTGAGTTAAGAAATCTATTCTGGAAAATAGTTATCTTGTGTTGGAATAATTATATGTAGTATATATAATTATATACTATATGTATTTTCTCTCTCTGTCTCTCTCTATATAAAATATAACCATTTTTATTTAGTTCTTGATATATATCTTATATTTGTATGTGAAATGTTATATTATATATTTTATAATATGTATATTATATACATATGTGTGTGCATGTGTGTGTGTGTATATATAACCTCTGTGTTTATTGCAGCATTATTTATAATAAACAAGATATGGAAGCTAACCAACTTCCCATCAAAAGATAAGTGGATATAAATGAATACATATATAACATACAATATATATTATATATAATGGAATATTACTTGGCCATATAAAATAATGAAATCTTACTATTGTGACAGCATGGATAGACCTAGAGGATGTTTTGCTAAGTGAAATAAATCATTCAGAGAAAGACAAATATCATATGATTCCCATTACTTGTGGAATCTAAGAACAGTATAAAACAAAGAGGAAAGAGACTTATAGATACACAGAACAGACTAATGGTTGCCAGGGGGAGGGGCTTTGTGGAGCTGGGTGAATGGGGAAATGAATTGAGAAGTATAAATTGGTAGTTACAAAATAGTCACGGGAAATATTAAGTACAGAATAGGAAATGCAGTCAGTAATATTGTAATGACAATGTATGGTGCCTGGTGGGTATTGGAAATATGGTGAAAACACTTGTAATGTATATGATTGTCTAACCAGGGACTTTACTCCTGAAACTGATTCAAAGTGAAATTAAGTGTAAACTGTAATTGAAAAAATAAAATGAATCTAAGAAAAAAGAAGAAAGTAGGCTTTGGGCTTCAAGCTTCAAAGAGGAAATAGATTGAAAAGCAAAGGAGGTGGAAAATAACCAAGAAGAGCAGGCTGTACTAGCTGGATGACCCAGTGAAAGAAAACAAGCAGTCAGCACTTCTGATGTTTGAGAAGGGCCACAAGGGATGACTCTAAAATTTCAGGTGGAATAAAGGTCAAGATCCAGGCTTTTGTTGTCAATGACATATAAATCTAGTTTAATTTAATCTTAATCTAAAACATATTCCATGATTTCCTTACATTTTCACTGCCCAAGGAGGACAAAGCTTGCATACCTGCAATTTCTCTAGGAGGCAAGCCCCCAACTTCCTAGAGTGACTAAATTTCTTACAAGCATTTCATTCTGGTTTTCAGAGAAATCAAATATCCTGGTTAGCATAAAAAAACTGTTCATCAGAAAGGAAGCCTTTCAACATCTTTGCTAGGAAATCTCTGCTTTGATAAAACCTTGCCACAACAACATACACACAAAATATTTAAACATTTCTGAAACCATTTTTTTCTCATTTTAAAAAATATAGCAGCAACTAATAATGGTTTCTTGCTGCTTTAAAATTATACATGATCTTGAAATTACGTGTCAGTTACACACACCTGAGGGATTTTTTTTGTTTTGTTTTTCTTTCCATTTCCTTTCCCTGTTTCCTGGCTCCCTAGCAAGACTTTTATTATTGTTCAGGTAGTACTATGAATGAAGACCTCAGAAAAAAATACTAGTGCCCAAGATGCTTTGATGACCTTTTCACTATATAATTATATTCACTCTTGATAACAGTAAAGGCATACCATATTGGCACTGGCACAGAGGCCTTTTCTTTACAATGAGATGGATTGCTTCTGTGGGCCTAATGGTCTTCAAATCATCTCAGCACTGAAGAGACAGCAGAGTGAATTTTATTTTAACTCATTTTATTTCTGAATTTCCTTCCCTGAAGCTAGAAGGTGGTGACTGCCCCAGCAGTAAAGTCAATTGTTATCTGTGGGACTTGATTATGTTTGGGCCCAGTGGCTCATTTTGAGCAAGACACAGTTAATGAGGAGAGAAATGAAAAGTGCATTGAGTCACAGTGTGTTTGTGGTAATTTGTGACACATTTACTACACTCAGTTCTTTGTTTATTTCTCCGCCACAACCCCCAGCCCCAATACAGGTTCTACAGAAAAAGGAGCAGATAAACAAATTCATCAGTAAATAGTTAAGGGTGTTGAAGGTAATGAATCTCTCTCTCTTTCTCCGTATCCATTTTTGGCAGTAATTGGGGCACTGTTCATCTCTACAGTAAAATGCCAGGAAAGCTCATCTTAATGAAACAACTTTTTTTCCCACTTATTTCACAATACATTTTTTTATTGACACTGCTAGTTTTTATTTTCACTATGTCACTTTGTTTTTGTTTTTGTTTTTTTTGGTGAGCTTTGTCACTTTTCTAAATAATAGTCCATTAAACAGTTCACAGTGTGTGTTCTGTAGAAATGTAATAAAATAATTGAATGTTACTAATTAAGGTAAGATTTTGTTGCCATTCCCTGCAGATCAATGATGGGTTACATGAAAGCTTCATTTTGTGATGAGTTTAACACACTAGAACAGCTGTGCTAAACACATATTTCAAGACATACAGGTAGGTCAACTAAATGTTCCTTCCTTTGAAATTTATATGTTATAACTATACGTATTACTTGCAGAACTATGGGGAGACACAAAGGCTAATTATTCACTAATATTATCATAGTTTAGAAGGAACTATTCTGGATAAATTGGGGATATGTTCACCCACTTGTTCTTACTTTAATTTAGGTCTTTCAATGTATTGGCTTTATTGTGATATTTTTCCAGTCTTAATTTCAACAAATTTTTTAATTGAATGTGGTGTCTTCTTTTCTTTTTTTTCATGACACTTTTGAACTGAAAAGGAGAAATGTCAATGTATTTTTTTTTACTTAACCATAACTGCTCTTATCATTATCTTTATCAGCTACATGGTAGTATTTACTTATTCCCCATAAAATCAGGTACTGTGGCCCAGTTCTGCAGATGGCAATCAACATCTATTACAGAATATTCTAAGCCCTGAGAAACATGAGATACAAATACTTGGATTAATGGACATGTAAAGCAGATAAAATATTTATACCTGCCACATAATTTGGGCCTGCAGTAACTTTGTTTCAGACTTATTTATATATACTTTTTCAGTATGTTATTTTTTGTAGCAGTGGTATTTTTCATGTTATTTGTAAAATATTTAGATACATACAATAGATATGCTACCTACAGTATCACTTACCTACAACAGCATCTGCTGCAGTTACAGATGTGCATAGTCACAGATATTCTCACCAATTCAATTTTGCTGTAATATTAATTTTGTCAAGCATATTTTGTGCTTTGGTTTGGGAATTAAAGGTTGAACTTTTTAACTGAATGAGACTGGTTAAAAGGCTTTTATAAAAAGAGGACTTTAAGATGTCTTTCCTGATTCCGTAGGACTTGTTAGATGACTGTACTTAGGTTTAGTCATCTGCAAAACTCTCCTTCCCATTAGTGAGTCACATACAGCACCCATATAAAACTGACTTCAGAGGGGTCGCATCACCTGAGAGAGATGTGAACCTGGGTGTAAAGTTTGGGAATCAGCCTGTGAAAGAGTAAATTCCTTCTAACTTGGGACTGCAGGCTCAGGAAGCCATGATTGGTTATTGGGCTGTTTTTCAAGGACAGCCCATAAAATTCATACTGGTTCTGGAAAAAAATTGTTTTTTGTACTTTTCTGAATTCTAGGGCAATAATGATGAGATATAAATTAAATATAAAATAGATATATCTACATCTATTTTTAATTTTATCTTTTCTCCAAATCTATTTTGATGTTTTTCTTTACATCACAGATATGTAAACTTTAATCTCAGTTATGTCATCTATAAAATGGGAATACTACTCTCTTTAAATCAGATTTTTTATGAGGGCTAAACAATAGTGTATAAGGAAGCCCTTTATAAAACCAACATCATTGCTGATAAAGTAACTTTGCCAGTTTTTCATGGCATTGCTATGGTGGAATTTGGCACTGATTATATATGAGGTAAAGTTGTTTTAATTTTTTTCTAGCAAATATGTACTGAGAGAACTTGCTATGTGACACTCAATGTTTTGGTTTCTGGGATACAGCAAACAAAGTATATTTCCTACCCTTGTGGGATTCCTATTTTTATGGCCAACTTCTTAATTCAAGAGGCAGAAATTTTGTGTGTTGCAACTTTAAAAATGGAATAAGCACAGGAAAAATCTTTTTTATTCAACCCTAAGACCTGAATGAGTGCTAATAAGTAGAATGAATATGAAGTCATATCAGAAACTCTAAATGCCAGTTAACTTTTCATTTTGTGTTTTAGGAGAGGTCATCATAAAGTCTAGATTTCTCAGTCTTATCTGACCTCCTCCTCTAAAGTGTACCTGAGGATAGCTCTGCTGTGTTATGGACTGACCCCAGTATCTCCCACATGCAGCTGAGGGACCCAAATCAAGTTGATTACAGATTATGCACTAGAAGTGTTATGTGTCTCTCAGGCAGGACTAAGATGGAAGTATGGGAATGTAAGGATCCAGGAGCATTGGTGTGGGGATGGTGAGTCTGTGTAGATAACAGAGATATCAATCATTAGGTGACCAGGCTTCAGCACTGGTTGGCTTAGTATTTGTTTGGATAAAGGTTTGGGTCCAACCAATGATTTATGGTTTCTCCAAGAAAGATGAGAGTTGGAATGTATGAGAACCAGAAAAGCCACAAATGTTAAATGAAAAAAAATCCACAATTAAGTATAAATTCTAATTTTTGTTATTTGAATCACTTGAGCAGAATACTTAAGACTTTAACTTTCTTTATACAGTCTTTACAAAGGAGTAGAAGTCTCATACTCATAATGTAACTGTGACTGTAGACGGAATGTTTGTGTCTCCCCAACCCAAAATTTATATAAGCATATGTTAGAATTATAACCCTAAAAGTGATGATATTTGGAGATGGGACCTTCAGGAGGTGATTAGGTCATGAAGGTGGAGCCCTCATGAATGGGATTAGTGCCCTCATAAAATCTGTGCTCCCTGGTGGACCCCAGAGAGATCTTTCTCCCCTTCCACCATGAGAATACTAAATCTCCTGGTATTTTGACTTTGGACTTCTCAGACAGATTCCAGGATTGTGAAAAATAAATTAATGATGTTTATAAGCTACCTACTTATGATATTTTTGTTATAGCAGCCTGAAATGACTAAAACAATTATAAAAAATAAAATATACATGGGACCATTTTGTAAATTATAAAGTAGTTACAAGTTCTAGTTCTTACATAGTCTAGTTTTGATGACATTTGAGACATAGGTATAAGATGGAATCATTCATTACACAAATTTCTACTGGAGCTACAGGTATTTTGGGGAAAAGTAAATTCAGCATTTATAAGAGTGTTCCAATGTGTTTGAATACTCTTATGTGTTAAGACTATCTTTCCTTCTCCTCCTAATAAACTGTTTCAAAGGCTTATTCTAATCAATCCATCCACCACTCAGCTCCCCCAATGTATTCTTTATTATATTTGTATTAAATATATCTCATCAATGTCTTTGTGCATGATTTTGGAGTGATTTTTCACTGAATGTTTCTTCTGTTAACTTTCAAGTGACAAGATGGATATTCTATTTTTAATTTGCTTTACCAATTATAAAGAATTTTCACATATTTAAATTCACTTACCAATGAAATAAAGAACTAAAAATTAGTATTACAATTAATTATAACTTATAAGTAGTTATATTCTATAAAGTCACTTCAAACCTTGCACTCCTTGGGAAAACACAAGGTTGGGCTCCTGAAAGATTCTGGTCATGTTTTCATCAACAGATTAATACATAATCTTTTATGTGTATGTTTTAGACACTTTGTTTAATACATATTGTTGATGTATTAGCATTGAACTCATGGCCAATAGCACCCTAACTTATGCCAGAAAGAAGCCTATGATATACACATACAATTTTCTGTAAAGCACATCATTCTTGTGCTTATGAAGCTAGAAACCATGTCAACATTACACTTAGGAACTAATCTAAACAACAAAGTCAACAACAAAAATCACAATAATGTAAAATGTGCGGCTCATTTGAAAAGGATACTTGTCTACTGTATGGGATCTGAAACAACCTCCTTGTTTATCCTCAGCTGGGAACACATGGGTAAAGTAGGTCAAATTGTTCACTGCTGTGTGCATGCCTGAATGTGACCCTGAAAGAGCAGGCCTTGAGTATTGGTTTTAGAGTTACAAGTAAATTTTAGCAAGTAGGTAAATTTACAAAATAAAATGTATGTGAAATGACTGTTGTTTTAAATATTTTATTTGATGCTATGACTATAAAAAGCAAAAATGATATAACAAAAGAAGTATAGTAGGAGTGAAATAATGTTTCTATTTTTATTAGCATGTGTTGCTCAACAAATATCATGCTATTCCTTAATTTAGCTAACATATTTTCCTTTAATTTTTAACTGTCAGTTTATTTCTCTTTTTAGCTGCCTGAAAGTTCCTAATAATAAGTTCATGTATAAAACTAACAGCTTTTAAGTCATAAAATTATTGCAGCACTTCTTGTAATAATAACTATATCATTATACTTCAGCAAAATTTTACTATCTAAAGCACATGCATAAACTTTTCTAATTTTTATCTAATTTTCCAAGAAAGGTGTAATAAAGCTGAATAACATTTCTTATCTATATTTCAGACATCATGCTAAGTGGACATGACCACCTATATTAAATACATGACCACATCTGTATTGACAATATCAAATTTAAAGGAGGTTAAAATGATAGCCTTCTAAATGTCAAGGCTGAGCTTGAGGGCTTAACTCAGTACTAAGAAGAAGCCAAATATTAGTGCATTTCTATCAAAATTCTGAGCCTCTTGGTTCTGATCCAATTATGTTCCCTTAATGTTACTTCTGCCATAGCTCAGCATGACTCTCAAGAAATACATGATTATATATCTATTACTAGTCAAAATTCTGCAGTTTAAAATTCATTCTTATATTATTTCACTTAGCATTCTCTAGGTCCATCCATGCTGTTGCCAAGTGTAAAATTTTCTTATATTTTATGGCCAAGTAGTATTCTATTGGTAAATGTACCATAGCTGTTTTATCTACTCATTTACTGATATACTGATGTACTGAGTAGATTGCCCTTGGGCTGCTTGCAAATCTTGCCTATTGTAAATAATACATCAATGAACACAAGGGTGCATGTATTCCTTCAAATTAGTGTTTTGTATAGCTTTGGATAAATTCCTGTTTTTAAAAGATTTTATTTATTTATTTTAGAGAGGGAAGGGAGGGAGAAAGAGAGAGAGAGAGAGAGAAACATTAATGTGCAGTTGCTGGGGGCCATGGCCTGCAACCCAGGCATGTGCCCTGACTGGGAATCGAACCTGCGATGTTTTGGTTCGCAGCCCATGCTCAATCCACTGAGCTACCCAGCCAGGTGAATAAATTCCTATAAGTCAAACATCAGTTTCATTTTTAATTTTTGAGGAAACACCCTATTGCTTTTCACAGTGACTGCACAAATCTGTATTCTTACCAACAGTGCATGAGGGTTCCCCTTTCTTCACATCTCTCCAGCACTTACTGTTGATTTATTGATAACCATTCTGACAGCTGATATATCATAGTGGTTTTAATTTGCATTTCTCTGATGATTAGTGACATTTCATATGCCTATTGCCCCTCTGTATGTCCTGTTTGGAGAAGTTTCTCTTCATGTCCTTTGCCCATTCTTTAACTGGATTATTTATTTTTGTAGTGTTGAGTTGTATACATTCTTGTGAATTTTGAATATTAGCCCTTTATCAGCTGTACTGGAGAATATGTCCCCCCATTGAGTGAAAGACAAACAGCATATGATTTCACTCATATGTGTAATCTAAGGGACAAACTGATCTAAAAAGTAAAATAGAACCCTGGCTAGTATGGCTCAGTGGATTGAGTGTTGGCCTATGAACCACAGGGTCACTGGTTTGATTCCCAGTCTGGGCTTATGCCTGGGTTGTGGGACAGGTCCCCAGATGAGGGTGAGCGAGAGGCAGCCACACATTGATGCTTCGTTCCTTCTCTGCCTCCCTCCATTCCCCATCTCTATAAGTAAATAAATGAATAAATAAAATCTTTTAAAAATAAAAAAGCAAAATAGAGACATACTCATAGATAAAGAACAGGCTGGCAACTCTTGAGTAAGGGCCTAGGGGTTAGAGGAATTGAGCAAAAAAGGAAAAAAAGAGAAATAACTCATGGATATGGACAACAGTGTGGTGATTGTGGCATGGTGAGGAATGAGGTAGAAGTCGGTATAGTGGTGATAAATGGTGTTGGAAAAATAAAATGAAATAAAATAAAATACTAAAATGTAATTCTTGTATGAGAAGTCCTTTTTAAATTAAACAGTTTCTCATAAACTAAGGACTATTGTTGCCATAGACAGGAGGTACTGGGGAGTCTCTCCCATTGGCTAAATGGCAGCAGGGGGAGGTTCTGGGCATGTGAAAACCTAGAAATATGAATGGATAAGGCTCCACCATGCCAAGAACTAGCAAGATAATTGGATAGGAAAAAACTTTCCTTTTCCTATTCTTATAAGAATGTGGTGGGATTGAGCAGGGAGGGGGTGATGATCTTCGAGATGGGAGTCCATCATTCTGCCAGGTTCTAGGCAATGCAATAAACCTTTTTTCCTTTTGCATCCGAACCTGTCTCGTGAATTTGGCTTTTATTGCAGCAGACAGCCAAACCTACATCTTAGTTATACTATTTAGATTTTTTTTTTTTGCATTAAGGCTGGATAAAAGGTAAACTTGAATGTGTACAATGAGAGCTTTTTGGATTTGTTCCACTTCTTTCTTCTGAGAAGCAGTAAAGCATGGAAGTTAGAGGCACACGCTCTGGAGTCAGACTGCCTGCCATTGTATCCTGGGTCTGTCACTTATTAGTTGTGCTGTCCTTTGAAAGTTACCTCATATCTTTGCAATTCAGTTCTTCATTCACCAAATAAGGCAGTCAATGGAAGTAGATATCCTTGGGTTGCTATGAGGAAGATACGAGGCAATACATGCAAAGAGCACCAGGCATGCAATAAGCACTCAAACCTCCATAATTATCAGCATTGCTGAACTCAGTTGAGACTGGTTTCACAATTAATGTTGAATTCCCAAATCATGGTTGAACACTTTAGTTTTTATTAAATTATGTTATGTGACAAATATTATAGGATAGTAGCTTCAGTGATTGAATTACATTATATGACCCTACCTTAGCCACCAAAGGCTATCCTGTTGGCATTAAAGAAGATGCTATATTCTAAGAGGGCCATGCAGATATAAGGGGAGCCTGTAGTAGCTAAGAAAGATCTCTAGGTGACAGACAATAGGAAAACGGGGATCTTAATTTCCCAAATCCAAGACATTGAATTCTTTGAATAACCTGAATGAATGTAGAAAAAGACTTTGATCTTTAGATGAAAACACAGCTCTGTTGACATCTTGAATTCAGACTTATCTGACCCTGGGCATAAAGCTTAGCTATGCTATGTTTGACTTCTGACCTACAGAAACTGTGAAATAATTATAGGCATTGTTTCAAGCCAGTAAGTTTGTGGTAATTTATTACACAGCATTGAAAACTAATATAATAGTCTGAGAAATGGGATTTTTTTAATGCAACACTGGTGTGACACTGAAATTTTCTCTCTCAGAGATAGCACACAGCCCAAACATTTAAACCATGGTACATACAGGTAGAGATACACATTCTTTTTTTTTTTTTTTTTTTTTTTTTTAATTTGGAGACTTAAATATGGGATCCTATGGCCTACTTTTTGGTCCCAAAGATGACATCACTGTTTCTTTTAAGACAAAGGAAAACAAAAATTTCTGGATGGCCATTCCAATTTTCTGGATTATATATTACAACTGGACAAGAGCTACAGGTATATTTTGGTATCTTGAACCACAGAGGAATATTTAATAAAACAGATAAAGAATGGCCATCATCAAACCCATCATATACACAATATATGGTATAAACCATTACTCTCAAGGATAATGTCTTGTTGGTAAGACAAATACTATGGAAATAAATTACAGTCCTCTCCTTTTGCTCTGCCTTCATTTAGAGAAGGAGAAAAGCTTGGTCCTCTATTGTCTGAAAATCTCTGCACTTACTTGTCAAAACAGTCTGCTCCAATTTGAGTAAGGGACAGTTTTGAAATGTTTCCCAATTCAACATTTTCAAAGGTAGTATTTTCTTTTGATTTGACAAAGTCTACAACTGACAAATAAACATGTTCAAGAGATTATATCAATGGCCAATCCAATTATGTTTGGTTATCTCTGCTGTGAATTTGATGAGCTGTAGATTGTAGAAAACTGAAAGTTAGGTTCACTTTTTAAATTTGCTTTTCACTTAAGTCTTTATTAACCTTTTATAATATTTAACTTTAGAGAATTATAACTTCTAATTTTTATCTTTAGAATGAAAGAAGTTAATAATAAAAAATCCTACCCAAGTCTTTTATGTTTAGATTTTTTCTTGATTATCATTTTATGCTTAAACATACTTATTTTACTGAGTCAGTGAATAGAAACAAAAAGAAACACATGAGTGGGGCCAACCACATGTTGTGTTCTGTGTATGTGTGTGTTTATTTTGATTATAGATACACCTCATAATAGACATTCAATTTATTTTGTTGATCCAATTTTCAATGATTAATTTGGCATTCTATAGGCAGAGCTAAGTATGTAGTTTGTACGATATAATTTAAGTCTTTCAGAATAGACACATGAAAAAATGTTCAACATCGCTAGCCATTAGATGGATGCAAATTAAAATCACAATGAGATACCACTTGACACCAGTCAGAATGGCCATCATAAACAAATCAACAAACAACAAGTGCTGGTGATGGGGTGGTGAAAAGAGAACCCTAGTACACTGTTGGTGGGAATGAAGATTGGTGCAGCCACGATAGAAAACAGTATGGAATTTCCTCAAAAAAACAAAGTGGAACTACGTTTCAACCTAGTGATTCCACTGCTGGGACTATACCCTAAGAATCTTGACTCACCAATTCAAAAGAACCAATGCATCCCAATGTTCATGGAAACATTATTTATAAGAAACAAGTACTGGAAACAGCCTAAGTGCCCATAAGTAAATGAGTGGATCCACAAACTGTGGTATATCCATACAATGGAATACAACACAGCAGAAAGAAAGAAGGAACCCTCCTCGTTTGTGACAGCATGGATGGAACTGAAGAGCATTATGCTAAGTGGAAAAAGCCAGGTGGTGAAAGATAAATACCATATGATCTCACCTATATGTGGAACCTGATCAACAAAACAAACAAATGAGCAAAATAGAACCAGAGACTTAAAAATAAAGAGCAAACTTACAGTGACCAGAGGGGAGCAGTGAGGGGGACAATAGGGGAGAGAAGGGGAAGGGGAAAGTGAAGGAACACAAATAGAGGACTCATGGGCATGGACAATGGTGGATGAGTTGACTGTGGGAGCTGGGGGGACAGGGTAAGGGTAAGCAGTGGAGAAAAGGTGAGACAACTATAACTGAAAATCAGTAACAAAATAAAAGTAAAATAATAAAAACTTCAGAAATCTAAAATGAAAAAAAAATTTAAAAAATAGCCAATGATTATTTTGAAATGAAAACACTATTTGTAAACTTTTTAGAAATGAACTCACTCATAGAATATAGGAACATTTTAAAGGTGAGGACTCTCCACTTCCTTCTTCACACTGCAGGGTTTTGCTTTCTTATGATTATGTGCTTACATTTCTGTGAAACAAAGCAAAGGCCACATTTTATTCATTTTATTTTATCTTATCATCTTATATTTCATTTTATGTGTGGTGTGAAGCGGGCAGTCCAGATTTGTCATTTCACTTGTTTTCCTAGAATCAGTTTACTGATTTACAAGATGTTTCACACTGTCTCCAAAATCTTTCCAATAAACACCAAAGTGAGAGTTTCAACACATGATGAGAACATTTATTGGAAGCCTTACATATAACTAGATATCTCCTAATAGCATCTGGGACAACTTTATATTTGCCTGAATATTTCCAAAGTGGACACTGTATCCAGTTCACCAGCACATTCAGTGTAAGTTAAGGAAAAGATATTCCTGTAGAAGATTTTTCATATTATTTTTTATATCCCTTAAATCTTGTTTTCATGCTTTTAATTATATTTCAAAATGTTGCAACCAGAAAATCCACATTCCAGTGAAAACATGTTTATTTATTAAGTGCTGTCTCCATGAAGAGAACATGACTACAATGAGAATTCTTGTCTGCCAGTCACTGGACTATCAAAACTTGGCCCTTATCTCTTTTATATCCCTAAAGCTTTGCATGTGTCATTATCATAACTCCTTTTCTATGGGTTATGTGTAAGTTTTCAATCAGTTTGACTAATTAAATGGAGGCATGGTCTGTGGACTAGATTGGGAGACTAGAAATGTAAGTTTCTGAGTATTACCACTAATTTCACTAGGTGAAAACAGCAGGTTATTTAAATTCTCATTTTCTGAAGGGAGAAGAAGTTCTGGAATTATTCAAACTCAGGTCTACAGCACCCAATTTTCCTCAAAACCCTAAATTTCTATCTTTGTCTCTTTGTGGTCTATTAGTCTCAAATTCAAATTCTGTCTCTTGTTGTAGGTGGTTTCCAAACCTCACCAGGTCTATTCAAAAATTCAGCCATGAGGACAGACCCTGAGAGGCTAGTGCAAAACTCTGGTAAGGGGGGCTTTGTAGGTTTCATGTTTTAGTTCTAATGATGGTAATCTAAAGACTACATTAAATTCATTAGCAAAGACTTCAACTTTCTTTTATTCTTTCATTATATATGAATTAAATATAAAGCTGAGGAAAATATTCTTCATCTCAATGCTTTTAGCTTTGAAACAAATATAAAATAATAAGAAATAATTTCTGAAAAGTCTTAGAGACACTCTACTCTCCCTAGGAAAACTGGGATCCATGAAAAATAAGGATTTGTTTATCTCAGAAGGAACCACAATTCTAGGCTTCCTTCCCAGTGCCTTTACTGCTATTTTCCACTATCACATGTCAGGTATGACTATTTAGTCAAAACTGTTTATGCCACCAAATAAATGTGCTGCTACTTTGCTAAAATGAAGAACTATTCAGAGCAAACATGACCCAACTCAATGGCAGGACCGTTGGTTACCATTTGGCATCTCTTATGTATCCAGAGAAACAGAAAGTTTAAGCACCAAGAGTGGCAGATCTGCCAAGGACCCCTGTATCTATTTTGTTTTTCAAAAGGCATATCTTTTGTAACCCTGTGGAGTAAACAAGAGATACAGGAAGAGACATTGTAGAATACCTGATGATTTACAGAAAACAAAAATAAGCAAAAACCTAAGGGAGAAGAAAGAAGCACATAACTGCTTCAGGGAATCCAGTCAAAAAAGAACCTCCCAACTGAGATAAGAAAGCTCACAGTTGGCTCCAGTTTCTTCCCTCCACTGGATCTTTCCTCAAGAATCTACATCAGACCCTCAAATTGCAATTATTCTCCCTCATTCCATCCTCACCGTATACTATACCTTTTAAACTGTACAGAAACACTGACCTAAATTTCTTTCATTGGCTAACAGCACAGGTAAAATTTCCTTTTACTTTAAATTTTTCAGAATTTATTGACATAGGCTGCTCTATTGCATGTATTATTAACACATTGCCTTGGATACGTTCTTTAGTTATTTCCTGTTTGCTTTTCACATCACACTGCAACACTACATGTTCCTTGGGGAGAGGTCACAACTTCTTTGGCTTTTTAAACAGAACTTACCTTTAAATAAGCATGCACTGAGTTTACATAAATCTCCATGTAGTCTTGAGAAAAGGGTGAGTTTGTTTGTTTTTAGCCACTCTTTCAATGTCTTTGTCATGGTTAAACAAGGGGAAAAAATGACATGGGCCTCTGGCAAGCTTAAAGAAACTCAGTACACAGGCATGGATTTATTAAAAAATTAATAAAGTCACTCCTTTTCATTAAGTCACTTTGAAGCAAAAATGTAGGTAATTACTAGTATTACTAGTATTATTGATTTTTAGTAAGTCAATCAAAATTATACCTATTTTTATTTTTTGCCTCAACAAAAATATAATATAATTTTTGGTGTGCCATGAAATTTTAGTAATTAGTTTATGTATGAAATAAAGTAGCTAAGTTTGATTATTTTTCTTTTTATTCCAGTACACATTCTATCATATGGCATCTAGGGATAATAGATGAAAGAGAGAGAGAGAGATAGAGATAGAGAGAGAGAGAGAGAGAGAGAGAGAGAGAAACCCCCAAAATTGCTCAGAGAAGTTCAAAGAAATGAGGGTGAGAGTGTGTGGAAGAGGGTAAGGAGAGATAAACAGTGGTGGAAAAAGATGTGACTTGGGTAGTGAACATACAGTACAATACAGATGATCTATTATATATAATTGTACAACTTAAACCTATATAATTTTATTAACCAATATCACCCCGATAAATCAAATAATTAAAAAACATAAAATATAGTAGAACAGTGAGTCTTCAGAAATTCATAATACAGTTGTAGAAATATCATTTTTATTATTTATAAATAAAATAATATTTTTAAAAATGGGAAGAAGTAAAGTTTAAACCAGACTTAGTGTTGATTATAAGATATTTAGGTCTAATGAAAGAAAATTACATTACTTAGAATTATATGTACTTGAAATTATTTTCTTACATATTCAGTTATTGAATACCTTTAAATTTAAGCTACAAATCTGTAATAAGATCCAATTTGATGAGATTGTGCCATATAAATTGCTAAGTCTTATTTAATTCAATTACTGGAAAGCACAATATGAACACATGGAAAATATTTAAAATACAATATTCATTTTATAGGAAAAAAACCCCACATGGTCAAATAAAGTAAAAATATTTCTTGCATAACTTCCATGCAGAAAATTTGAGGTCATGCTGCTCCTACATTCCTACGAGCATTTATTGTGTTGCTTTTTTTTTAATTCTATGAAAAACTGGACTATTTTAATTTATAGTGCATAAAGGTAATTTAAAGAATATTAACTCAGACCAGAGCTTTCAGATAATATTCTCTATAAATTATGATACTGTGAAATTCTTACTAGTTATGCTTGGAGTTAGGTACCAAAGTTGAAAAAAATCCCACTACATTTTTATTCAAATAATTCATATAAATTTTGAACAACTCTAAAATTTAATGGCACACAATGGTAAATCCAGTGAACTCAGCCATGCTGGTTTTCACTACACTTTCATTTAATTTTCTAATTAATCTTAGAAAACATTAATTAGTTTTGTCTTTTCCACAGTTAGCTGGGCACCCTTGGGCCTGAAATACCACAAATATTTATGGCTTGGAGCAGTAGTAATCAAAATTTCTAATTTGTTTTAGCAATCAGTGTGTTTTTCTTTACTTCTTTCTCTGACAGGTACTTTATCAAACTTTTAACCCCTTGGTTTTAGATTTTTCTGTGAATGCATGGATGGAAGAAAGAATCAGTAGATATTACAAGCTAAAGAGAAATTACAAGACAGAATTGATGGGGGCAGATGTTTCAATATGGAGACAGAGTTAAACTCTCTCCAGAAGTACTTGTCTATGTTCCAGAAGTATCATAATCTGATGACATTTTGAGTGTGCTATTGCCCTACCATCCACCCAGATAGATACCCACCAGGATGGCCTGCCTGACTTATTCCAGTATTTACTCTTACATGTAATGTTGCTATGAAAATTCTTTTAAACATCTCTCAGTTCCCTTGTGCAATCTATTTTGTTAGGCAATATACCTAGGATCAAATTTGGGGAACTGAAAGCTATGCATGTGTTGAGTTTTAAATAGTAATGCCCACCCCAATGTTCACAGCAGCACAATTTACAATAGCTAAGTGCTGGAAGCAACCTAGGTGTCCATCAGTAAATGAATGGATCAAAAAACTATGGTACATTTACACAATGGAATTCTATGCAGCAGAAAGAAGCAGAAAGAAAGGAGCTCCTACCTTTTGCTACAGCATGGATGGAAGTGGAAAGCATTATGCTAAGTGAAATAAGCCAGACAGTGAAAGATAAATACCATATGATCTCACCTTTAACAGGAACCTAAACAACAAAACAAAGAAACAAGCAAAATATAGTCAAAGACACTTTACTTTGGACAGGTTGACAGTGGCCAGAGAGGAGAGAAGAGGGAGTTTGGGGAGAAAATGGGAAGGGTTTACAGGAACAAATTTAAAGGACACATGGACGAAAACTAGGCGGAGGGTGGTAATGGGAGGGAAGTGGGGAGGGATGGGTGGGTAGGCTGGAATGGGAGTAAAGGGGAGAAAACTGTACTTGAACAATGATTAAAATAATTGTTTTAAAAATAAATAAATATGTAAGTAAATAAATAAATAGTAATGCCAAATGTTTCCCCCCAAAAAATTGTATTAATTTACCCTCCTACCATCAGTAGAAGAAAATTTGATATAAAATGATTTCTAAGAATATATTTGATAATTCAATGGTGGGAAGTATTATCATATTATAGTTATAATTTGAATTTCCCTAGTCATGGTCAAATGAGATTGAGCATCTTTCTATATATTTGAAAACTTTTCATATATTTTTAGTAAAATGTTTTTTTATAGCATTTGTCTCTTTTTAAAAATGATTAGTTTGATTTATCTTAATGATAATTTTAGGAGTTCTTTACTTATTCTGAATACTAATCCTTTATCAGTTACATATATTAGCAATATCCTCTCCCAGCTTATGGCTTATCTTTTCAATTTCATTCTGACTACTTTTGAAAGAGAAATTTTCAATGTTAAAGATTTAAATTTATATTACAATTCATATTTTTATGACATAAATATTTTGAGGTCATAAAGATTTTTCTGCATTGTCCTTTCAAAGTTTTATTAGTTGGCTTTTGCACTTAAGCATACTGTACCATAATTAGCAAATATATTCTTCCATTCAGTGTGTTGTCTTTGCATTTTGTTAATAATTTCCTGTGCTGTGCAATAACTTTTTAGTTTGAACTGGTGCCATTCACTATTTTTTCTTTTGTTTTCTTCAACTGAAAATATAAATCAGAAAAAAAATTGCTACAGGATATGTCCAAGATTTTACTGCCTATATAATCTTCTAGGAATTGTATGGTTTTGAGTCTAACATTTAAGTCTTTAATTCATTTTGAATTACTCTTATGTATGGTACAACAAGATGGTCTAGTTTAAATTTCTTTTGTACATATCTTTCTAATATTGGCAACACCATGTATTGAATAAGTTATGTTTACTCCATTGTAGGTTTTTATCTTTTTTCCAAAATATTAATTAACAGTAAAGTCTTGGGGATATTTCTGAGCTCTGTACTTTGTTCCATGGATATACATATCTATTTTTATGGCAGTACCAGTCTCCCTTGATTATTATGGACTTGTAGTGTAGTTTGATATCAGGTATTGTGTTTCATCCAACTTTATTCTTCTTTCTCGAGATTGCTGAGGGTACCTGGGGTCTTTGTGATTCTATATAAATTCTTGGAATATTTGTTTTAGCTCTGTGAAACACACCATTGGTATTTTCATAGTAATTGAATTCAATCTATAGGTTGCTCTAGGTAGTGTGGATATTTTAACGATGTTAATTCTTCCTATCCATGAACACAGTCTATGAGGTCTGTCTGGAAAAAGTGCAACTATTGATAATATAATGAGAACAGTTTGTGTGACATTAATGCAACCTGGCAGCCAAGGAGAGTGGACTGGACTGCACATGCATGAACAATGATGCCTTCACTCTACTAGTCAGTAGGGGTGGTAGATACCATTTAGTGAGCTTGTGTACTGTGTGACCATTGCGTTCAAAATGACTGAGTAGAGCAGTGAATCTGCATCAAATTTTGTGTTAAAGTTGAACATTCCTCTTCAGAACCTCTTCAGATGCTTCAGAAAATGACTGCTGTGGACAACTGGTGATTGGCAGCTTTATCAAAACAATGTGCCCACTTATGCATCATGTCTGGAGAGTTTTTTGGTGTAACATCAAATCACCCAAGTGACTCAGCCCTGCTGCAGTACAGATTTGGCTCCCTGAAACTTCTGGCTTTTCCAAAAACTAAAATCACCTTTGAAAGGGAAGACATTTCAGACCTTTCATGAAATTCGGGAAAATATGATGGGGCAGCTGATGGTATTTGGGAGAAATATATGAGGTCCCAATGTGCTTACTTTGAAGGGACTGAGGCATTAGTGTCCTATGTACAATGTTTCTTGTATCTTGTATCTTCTCCAATAAAAGTTTTTATTTTTTATATTACATGGCTGGATACTTTCTGGAGTGACTTCATATGTTTACACTTTTATTTAATTTTTTTCATCAGTGTCTTATAATTTTCCAATTACAGGACTTTTTCATACTTGGTTAATTTTATTTCTAGAATTTTTTAATGCAATTTTAAAGAGGCTTGTTTTATTTCTTTTTTGATAATTCACTATTGTGTATAGAAATGTAACTGATTTCTGGATATTTACTTTGTATTTTATTACTGTACTGAATTCAATTATCAATTCTAGTGGTGTTTTGGTGTAATCTTTATGCTTCTCCATACTCAGTATCATGCCATCTGTAGATAATGGCAATTTTGCTCCTTCTTTTTAAATTTGGATTTTTTTTATTTCTTTTTTCTTTGTTTGTTTGACTGCTGCAGCTAAGTCTTTTAGTACTATGTTAAATGAGAATGATGAAAGTGTACCTCCCTTTCTTGCTCCCAATCTTAAGGGAACACTTGTAGTTTTCCCCATTGAGTATAAATGTTTGTTGTGGGTGTCATATATGGCCTTTATTACCTTGTTTTATTTTCACTGTATTCCCACTTTGCTGGAAGTATTTATTATAAATGGGTGCTGCACTTTATAAAATGCCTCTTCTGCATATATTGATATGATCATGTGTTTTTTAAAGTTCATTTTGTTAATGTGGTGTATCATATTTATTGATTTGCAGATATTTTACACTAACAACCATGTATCCCAGAATTAATATCACTTTATCATGGTGTATAATCTTTTAAAAGTCTTGCTAAAACTGCTTAGCTAATATTTTCTTGAGAATTTTAGCATCAATGTTTAGCAAACATATTGGCTTAAAATTTTCTTTCCTTGTACTGTCTTTATATGATTTTGGAATTAAGATAATATTGGCCTTGTAAAATGAACTTGAAAATCTTCCTTTTTCTTAATTTTTTTGGAATAGTTTGAGGAGAAGTGTTAGTTCTTCTCTGAATGTTTGGTAAAATTTACCTGTGAAGGAAACCATCCTGTCCAGTTCTTTTGTTTGTTGAGAGCTTTTTGATTATTGTTTGTATTTCACTAGTTGTAATCTATTCAGATAACCGATTCTTTCTGATTCAGTTTTGAAAGATTGTATGTTTCTACCAATTTATTTGTTTCATCCAGATTCTCTAGTTTATTAGCATATAGTTTTTAACATTTTTTTTACAATCTTTTGTATTTCTTTGGTGTCAGTTATTATTTCTCCTCTTTTATTTTTGATTCTATTTATTTGGGCCCTCTTCTTCTTTTTATTTTTTTGTGAGTCCAGTTAAAGGTTTGTCAATCTTGTTTATCTTTTCAAAAAACAAACTCTTGGTTTCATTGATCTTTTGTATTTCTTTCAACTTTATTGCATTTATTTCTGCTCTTATCTTTATTATCTTCTTCTCTCTACTCACTTTGGACTTTGTTGTCATTTTTCTAGTTCCTTTATGTATAAAGTTAGATTCTTTATTTGAGATTTTTATTGTGTTTTGAAGTAGGTCTGTAATGGCATGAGTTTTCCTCTTAGGAATGCTTTCATTGTGTGCTATAGATTACTTGTTGTGGTTTCATTTTCCTTTGCTTCAAGGTCTTTTGAATTCATTGTGAACCCATTCATTGTTTTGTAACATATTATGTAGGCTCTGTGTCTTTGTGTGATTCTCAGTTATTTTTTTCTTGTGATTGATTTCTAGTTTCATACAATTATGGTCAGAGAAGATGTCTGATGTGTTTTTAGTCTTTTAAAATTTATTGACATTTTTTGTGTGTCCCAACATATGGTCTATCCTAGATAATTTTCCACGTGTACTTGAAAAGGATGTATATTCAGCTACTTTGGAGGTGAAAAGCTCTGAAGATATCAATTAAATCCATCTGATCTGGTATGTCTCTTAACACCACCATTTCCTTGTAAATTTTCTGTCTAGACAATCTCTGCCAATGTCAATGGGGTTTTAAAATTTCCTACTAGGACTTCATTACCATTGATCTCCCCCTTTATGGACATCAAGATCTGATTATATATATATATTTAAGCACTCATATTTTGGGTGCAAAAATGTTTACAAAAGTTATATCCTTTTGTTGGATTGCTCCCTTTGTTATCATGAAATGTCCTTTTTTGTCTCTTACTATAGCATTTGTTTTAAAGTTTATTTTGTCAGTTATAAATATCGCTATTCCAGCTTTTTTCCCCTTTCAATTTGCATGAAATATCAATTTACCTCTTTTTACTTTTAGTTTGTATGTCATTTTATACTGTGGTAAACCTTTTGTAGACAGTATATATAAGTGTCTTTTTTCTTATTTATTCGGCTATCTTGTGTCTCTTGATTAGATCAGTTAAGCCATTTCAAATGGAAGTGGCCATTGATAGGTTAATATTTATTTTCATTTTATTCTTTTAATAATGTTGCTTTATCTTCTTTTTCTTTTCCTCCTCCTCCTCCTTCTCTTTTTCTCTCTTTCCTTTTCTCCTTCTTCTCCTTCTCTTTCTTCTTTTTTAGGGCTCTTTAATGTTTCTTGTAATACCAGTTTGGTAGTAATAAACTCCTTCAGCTTTTTCTTGTCTGGGAAGAAAGCTCTTTATTACTCTTTTAATTTTAAACGACAACCTTGCTGGGTAAAGTAATCATGGTTCTATGTACTCGATTTTCATCATTTTAAATATTTCATGTCAGTCTTTTCTGGCCTCAAATATATGTGTTGAGAAATCAGCTGACAATTTTATAAGAGCTTTCTTGTTGTTTTTCTCTTTCTTCTTTTGGAATTTTATGTTTGCTTTTAGCCTTTGCCATTTTAATTATCATGTATCTTGGTGTGGGGCTTTTTAGTTCTTCTTGTTTGGGATTCTCTGTGCTTCCTTGACTTGTAAGTCTTTTTTCCTTTACCAGGATACTTTTCAGTTATTATTTTTTATATGTTCTTGATCATTTGCTTTTTCTCTTCTCCTTCTGGCACCTCTGTGATATTGATTTTTTTAATGTTTTGTACTGTCATATAAGTCCCTTAAATTATCCTCACTTAAAAGAAAAAAAAAACTAAATACAAAAAAAAAGTTTTTGCTGCTATGATTGGGTCTTTTTTCTGCCTTTTCTACATTGTCTTCCAAATTGCTGATTTAACCAACCTACCCTTTCTTCCCTCCACTGTGTTCTTCATTTCAGATATTGCACTCTTCTTTTTGACATGTTCTGTTTCAAGGTGTCTATGTCCTCTCTCATGCTGTTGAGCATCCTAATAACCATTGCTTTGAATGCTCTATGTGATAAATTACTTGTCTTCAGTTCACTGAACTCTTTTTCTGGAGATTTTTCTTGCTTTTTATTTGGGACATGTTTCTTTGTCTTCCCATTATGGCTCCTTTTTTTGTGTTTATTTCTATATATTATATAAGTCTGGTATGACTCTCAATCTTGGTGGAATAGCTTTATGTAATAGGTGTCCTTTGGGTTTCAATGGTGCAGGCTTCTTGATCCCCTGAGCTGGGTGCTCCAGGAATACCCCATCTCTGTTTCATGTAAGCACTCTTTTTGTAGTTGGGTCTTGATAGCTATTGGCCAGTGAGCTGCTGTACAGGTGCTGGCCACACAAAGCAGAATTAGCTTCTGCGGTGTGTGGTGCCTGCCAAGATCTTCCTTTGCATATGCTACTTGTAAAGCTCATTGGATCTTGCTTTGATATTTTCTGAAGCTAGCCACTAGGTGTGTTGTTTCTGAGTCTCTTGGGATAAACTCTGGTGCAGAACAATTTCAAACACAGCCTGTAACTGGTCTTGGGCAACCTGTTTGAAGCCACAAGTGATCAATAGTCTTTGTCTGCTTTTACTGTTCCTGGGTAAGCATAGGAAGGACAAACTTGCTCATGAAGGCTGGGTTTTCAACACACCAGGCCTGGGTCAGGTCAGTAAAAGTCCTAAAGCGGCCCAGATTTACCTCTTCCTGCCTCCACCTACCAGCTGCCTGTTAGGCTCAGTCATTGAAAAAGCCTCTGTTGGTACTTCTCTTGTGACTCTTAGGGAGTCACAGCAGATTAGTACAGGTTCAATCTTGTGCCAGTGCTGGTTTAGAAATCCCTCAGCAAATGTCTCAGTGTATACCAAGTCTAACTGCCACCTGCTGGTTTCTCAGATATCTTTGTGTTGGAAATGGGTCTCGAGGAGTAATCAGGGTAAGGCCAGCAGAATTTATTAGGTTCAAAGAGACCATGATTTGTCCATGTGAAGAGAGGGCTTTGCACTAGCTAGGTGTCTAAAGGAAAAATGGCCTCTGTTGTAGAGCCACTCAACTGTCTGTCCCAGGTTTTGCTGGGAGGAGATGGCGCTGAACAGGGTGGGGTACTTAGAGTCAGCGGGATGGGGCTTGTGAATCTTCAGTGAGGAGGAGTTGAAGATCAGGCTGTGAAGAAGGTAGAGGGTACGGCCTCCACCTCAGAGCTACACAACTGAGTCCATTTCAGATTTTGCCACTGCTCTCAGCTGAACAGAGCCACTAGGAGCCTAGTGGGTAGGGCCACTGGAGTCCAGAGGGTAGGGCTAGTGGATCTCTCATGAGGAGTAACACTAGTCAGGTTTCATGGGAATGTGAAGAAAATATCCCGTACACCAATGCCATAGAACTCATTCCCTGACATTGCTTGAGTCTGCTGAGACCCTTACACCCAAGTCAAGGCAGCTAACTTCTCAGTAGGGCATAAGTTCCACAGGATGGGACAAGAGAGAATCCACAGTGTGGGGCTATTGCTCTCCTCCAGGCTGATCCCAAAAGGAGGAAAGTGCTCTGCCCACAAAAGATGGTTGTTGCAGTATAGGAAAATGAATCAACACAGTGATTCTGGTATCTATTCTTTCAGCTCTTTCTCCAGAGCCACAAACTCCAGACACAAACCCCAGACTGTCCTCACACAACTCTAGACCACTCACCATCCTTTTGCCATAGCTCAGGGTGAATGGCTGCAAACAACTTTGTGTGTTTCCCTTTACCAGAGTTCCTATAACCTGATGTTACATGGGCACCTCTTTCAAGCTCCACTGCTCTGGGCTGGGGAGCCAGGCTTGGGATTTAGACCTCACATTTCTCATGGGGAACCCCTCTGCTTATGAAACATCCCTCTGGAACATCACCTACCACCTGTGGCAGCAGGGCCAGCCCTTTTCATGTCTCCATCCTTCCTAAAAGTCTCGATGTGGGTTTTTTTCCCTAAAAATCCTTGGTTATAAGGCTTCTTTCTTACTAGTATTCAGTTGGTTATTCGGATGATTGTTTGATATTTTAGTTGTAATTCCAGTTTTATTCCATGAGGAGGTGAGTGTAGCTTCTATGTATGCTATCACCATCTTGGATTCCCACAAAACTTTTCTTTTAACTGGAAATTTATTCTACTAATATTTATTGTTGTCATTCTTTAATTTAATTTATTTTATTTATTAATATTTTTCTAGTACCAAAACTCATGATCAAACCAAGTGACTGTTAATTTTAGATCTATTTTTAACTTCTTATTTTGTATGATGTGTTCTTATTTTTTTCTGCTGTTTTTATGTCCTTTTTCTCTTTCTTCTTACCAGTTTTTGGATTTAGAAAATTTAAAAAAATGTGCTCCACTTATTTGGAGGGAAACTTTTTAAATATTCCTTTAGTAATCAGTATGAGAGAATATGACTGCTTTTGTATAATGGAGGCAAAGAAAAGTATGTGGGAGAACCTAGATGCTCTACCTGGGCACATTTGGTACTTCCCTGTCCAATGATAACAATGAATGAAAAAGTGCAGTCCATGGCAAGTACCTCAACCATGGGAGTTAGGGTCATGGTACCAGAAAAGTCACCCATACTTGCAGAGATAAGAGCTAAGGGTGAGGGGAATTCAGAACGGGAAGTTTCTGTTGAAACTTTACAGTTCAAGGTTGAATCCTGTAGGGAAATAGCCTCCTCTTACTTCCCATATGCAGGAATTAGAGAAAAATTGACCTATCATAGAACTCCTTGCTCTACAACATACTTACCTGTTTTCTTTTTAATTTCACTTTCTTGATTTATTCTTTTTTATGTTTAATTTACTTTTTATTTTTATTTAACCTTTATTGTACTTTTTTCCATTACCATTTAGTCCCCTTATACTGCAATTGTCCCAGGTATAGACTATCATTTCTTCACAATTATCAGCTAGATTCCAGTGCATGAAATGTTCTATTGGAAACAAAGAAAAATTTCTGAATATTCTATGTTTAAGAAAAACTGGACATAAAATAACAACATTATAAGAATGTATGCATATTTTACTGAGATATTTCTAAAGACTCAGTTAAATTTACTAAGAATCACTCTTTCATATTCGATCATTTTTCCCATTCCTGAACTTTTGAGGTTGCACCTTTTAAAACACAAATATTTATTTTTCTTATTTTATGTTAATTTTCAAACATAGAATAAAAGAATAGTGTATTCATCACTACACATCAAGTATGGAATTTTGCATTGGAGTGGCTTTTATATGTTTTTCAACAAAATCAGTGAATGTGTTCAGAGTGAGTAGAATGTTAGTTTCTGAGAAAGAGGTAGACAAGGGAGTGGTTACAAAGAAACATGGGTATAGCTCTCCACATACAAATAACATCCTAGTGAGGTTTTAACAGGCTTATATACGGTGTTTCAGATTATAAGATGCACCTCCTTTCCCACCTCAAATTTGAGAGGAAAAGGGGATGAGTCTTATATCCAAATGTAGCTTACCTGGCTTACTGTGGGGGGGGGGGTCAGCTTATATTACTTATGTTATTAAATATTTTAACACACTTTTTGCTTCAAAATATTTTTTCTATTTTCCTCCTCTAAAACCTAGGTGTGTCTTACAGTCTGAAAACTTTGGTAGTTTTATAAGGCCATTTGCTTTTGTAGAAACATCGTCGTTCCTACATCTCTAAACCACACCTTATTTTCCTACCTGACTCCATTCATCAGGAAATAGTCCTATGTAATCCATTTTGTTTAATATGGATTCCCCAGACAGAGAGAGCAAGAAGAACTCTTTATATGTACTAGTTCTGTTGAGAAATACCCTAAGACATTGAAACATAAAATATTTCCATAGGATGTTATCAGATGCTTAGAAAGAAAAGAGATTATGAGGGACAATTGCAGCAAAAAGAACATGAGAGGGAGCTACTATCTTCATGATCTACAGTCTCTTTTCTTTACTATATCCTTCCTCATATAAGGTGTGTCTGGAAAAAGTTCAGCCATTGTTAATATCAAGAGAATGGTTTGCATGACATCATTGTAACCTGGCAGCCAAGAAAGGTGGACTGAGATGTCCATGTGTGAACAATGATGATTTACTGTACTAGTTAGTAGGGGTGATAGATGCCACTGAGTGAGCATGTGTACTGTGTGGCTGTCACATTCAAAATGACTGATTGAGTAGAACAATGAATCTGCATCAAATTTTGTATTTAGCTTGAACATTCTCCATGGAAACTACTTGGATGATTTCAGAAGGCTTTCAGGGATGATGAAATAAGTGCAGTGCAAATAAAAGTATGGCACAAACAATTCAAAGATGGCCAAGATGCTGTTAAAAGTGACCCACATTCTGCAAGGCCAGTAACAAGTAGAACACATGAAAATGTTGAATATATATAGGCCACAATAAACAAAGATCAACAACTGACACTGTGAGATCTAGAAGCTAACCTTGGGATTCCCAAACTACTGTGTGAGATTTTTATGCAGGATCTTGGCATGAAACATGTGGCAAAATACATTCAATGGCTTCTGCTACCAGAGTAGAAGGAATATTGTGCTGCAGTTGCTAACGATGCTTGGAGAACTGTGTGAGGTCCTAAGGTGCCTATTTGAAAGGCACCCACTGAGGCATCCACAGTCCCCACTGAGGAATCATTGTCTTGTGTACAATTTTTCTGGTATCTTCTTCAATAACTGTATTTCTCATATTATGTGGCTGGATACTTTATGTACAGAACTCATCATGTGTCTATTTGGCTAATCTACAAAAAAACCCACATTTCCTAACAAATAGGTTGTAAGAATATGACATCACTGAAATGATATCATGTACAGATTTATTTGAAATTATAATACTATTCAGACATATGAAGTATGTCAAATACTAGCTTGTCTAAAATGTATAGAGTGGACTTAGAATTTTTTCTTATAAAAGCTTACCACTTTCATGAAGTCATAAATATTTAGTTTTGATATGGGAAATTCATGTCATTATATTGACAGTAGATTCCTCTTTGGAGGTCTTAGGGCAAGTATTCAAAGGGCTTTCTGGCTTTTTAGGTAATAGAGAAACAGTTTTCCTTGCCATTTACACAGTGTACTGTTGCTTTGTTATTTTTATTTATTTATTTTTTTAATGCTACACAGCAAGAGCATTTTGACCATCAAGCAGTAATGCTCTATTGGGGAAGTTTTCACAAGAAAAGTGTTAGAGATGTAATGTGACAGCACCAGTCAATATTGTCTTTCCAGGGCTAATTTATCTCTTCTTATTTTTTAATTTTATTTTTTAAATTTACTTTTATTTATTTTTACCTTATTGTTGTTCAAGTACAGTTGTCTGCATTTCCTTCCACCACTCCACCCCACCCCAGTCATCCCTACTTCCCTCCTCTGATTCCACTCCCTCCTTGGTTTTGTCCATGTGTCCTTTATAGTTGTTCCTGTAAACCCTTCCTCCCTTCCCCCCTTATCCCCTCTCACCTCCCCTCTGGTTACTGTTAGATTGTTCTTAATTTCAATATCTCTGGTTTTATTTTGCTTGCTTATTTGTTTTGTAGATAAGGTTCCAGTTAAAGTGAGATCATATGGTATTTGTCTTTCACCACCTGGCTTATTTCATTTAGCATAATGCTCTCCAGTTCCATCCATGCTGTTCCAAAGGGTAGGAGCTCCTTCTTTCTTTCTGCTGCATAGAATTCCACTGTGTAAATGTACCATAGTTTTTTGATCCATTCACTTACTGATGATCACTTAGGTTGCTTCCAGCACTTGGCTATTGTAAATTGTGCTGCTATGTATATTGAGGAGCATAGATTCTTATGGATTGTTGTTTCAGGGTTCTTAGGATATAATCCCAGCTGTGGAATTCCCGGGTCAAAAGCTAGTTGCATTTTTAGTTTTCTGAGGAAAACCCATACTGTTTTCTACAGTAGCTGCACCAGTCTGCATTCCTACAAACAATGCACTAGGGTTCCCTTTTCTACACATCCTCTCCAATGCTTGTTTGTTGATTTGTTTGTGATTGCCATTCTCACTGGTATAAAGTGGTATCTCATTGTGGTTTTAATTTGCATCTCTCTGATGGCTAGTGATGCTGAGCATCTTTTCATATGTCTCTGGACCCTCTTTATATCCTCTTTGGAGAAATGTCTGTTCAAGTCTTTTGCCCATTTTTTAATTGGGTTATCTTCCTGAAGTGGAGTCATGGGAATTCTTTTTATATTTTGGAGATCAAACCTTGTCTGAGGTATCATTGGCAAATAAGTCTTCCCATAAAGTTGGTTTTCTTAAAAAAAAAGTAATTTTTTTGTTGTAATCAAAGATGACTTCATCCATATATTTGTTTGATATGTTTCATCCAAAAATGATGGCTGGAGATAATAAAGTCTGCTTTCCCCATTGGAATGGGAACCTGGGGATTTTTATTTGTTTCTTGCCTGCACAATCCTCTGCTAAATTAATTTAAGCAAGTCACTCTGTTTCTCTGTGTCTGAGCTTCTACAGCCATAACATGAGGTAAGTAGTTTAATTCTACTTGCTCCTTTGGAAAATCGTGCAAGATATGTACACAATATTTGAGTGTGCATGTCATGAGCACAAGTATGTGCATAAGTTAGTGTGTGATTAAATGTTTTGTGGGGCACAAGGAGATTAGAGTAGGAACTAAACTTTATGTCATTATGCAATAATTTATATTATTATGATTATTACTTTACTATAGGGTGGCTTCTAAAAAGTAAATGCCATCTTGGCTGGGTAACTCGGTTGATTGGAGAATTTTTTCATTCACCAAAAGTCTCTGGGTTAGATTCCTGGTCCAGACACATGCCTAGTTTGTGAATTTGATCTCCAGCTGGGTGCATACTGGATGCAAACAGTTGATTCTCCTCTCTCACATCAATGTATTCTTTTCTTTTCTCTCTGTCTAAAATCAATAAGCATATACTCAGGTGAAGATTAAAAAAGTAAATGCCGTGAGATATGGACTTTTCTGAATTTAGGATACATTAAGGAACCTTTAGATACCTTAGAATGTTCATGTTTAAAGGTTTCAAAGCAAGAGGTCAATAAAACTTTATTCATTGATATTACATTTTGTCAATGCTGAAGAGCCATTTAAATATTTGTAAACTATGATTTATATATTTTATTTGTAGAATTTGATGGTAAGATCTCTCTTTAGTCTTTGATAAATATTATTTTATATATAAAAAACAGAGACTTCTTGAAATCCTGTGGTTTGAACAAGTGGGCAGTGTTAGAGCTGGGGCTGGGAACAACATGCTTGATGACAATGTTTTGAGAATAACTTATTTCCAGGTTGTTTCTCTACTCAAAAGTTATTCACTTGCTCTTCAACAGATGTGGTCAATAGCTATTACCTCAATGCCATAGGAAATGTGCCCAGTCTCTCCTCAAATATTTATTCTTGAGATTTAGTTTTCTTGCTTCCTTAAACTAAGGGTTTATAGATGTCAAATCCTGTCTTTTTTT
The DNA here is from genome assembly GCA_004024845.1 of Tonatia bakeri. Classification (NCBI taxonomy): domain Eukaryota; kingdom Metazoa; phylum Chordata; class Mammalia; order Chiroptera; family Phyllostomidae; genus Tonatia; species Tonatia bakeri. The sequence goes on from PVIA01000063.1 coordinate 548,989, forward strand.
TTTCTCCCTAAGACTCCTCGATAAAATTTTTAGGTGCCTGAGGTAGAGTAGGCTATTGAAAGCTGCCCTTTTGAATGTCAAAAATGAAATGCATTTAGATGTACTTTTCACCTAAAACAAAATAAGTCACTGAAATAGCCTGAGAGTGATGGTCACTCTGAGGGTCCTGAGGGTGGCAGGGGTCCACCACAAATAACAGAATGCATCACAAGGTTAGAACATAGGTCCTGGAAGAAAATTCATGACCCAAATTTTTGGAATAACAAAGGATATTATCATCAAGTCCTGGGTCTTTAGGAGCAAACTATATTTAAAGTCTATGCTTACAGCTTTATACATTTAGAGTTGATATAATTTCTTTAATTATCAGTTGAAATAATACTATAAACATTTTAAATATGTAGATATTATTTTGCTAAAGCTGTCATAGCAATGTACCATAGCCTAGTGGTACCGTCCTATGGTTTCAGAGGCTAACAAGTCTGAAATTAAGATGTTGGCAGGACTGGTTCTTTCTAAGGGTTATGAAGGAAGGATCTGTTCCAAGCCTCTTGAAGACGGCTATTGTTTTCATGTGTCTCCTCACATCATCTGTCTTTTCTTTATGCTTGTTGGTCTGTGTCAAAATTTCTCCTTTTTATGAAAAGACCATTCATTTTGGATTAGGGCTACCCCTATGCCTTTGTTTTAATGTTATAAATATCCTATATTCAAATTACTTCACATTCTGTGGTACTGGGGGTCAAGACTCCAACATATCTCTAGTAGGGCAACATAATTTAATCCCTCACAATGTCCTTTCTTGTTACTCCCAGTCTTCAGAGTGTTAAATAAGACAGATCCCTCCTATCGTGAGATCCTAATGATAAAAAGTGATATTCCTGAGGAAGTCTGGAGTTCCATTGAGGGAGGAAAAAGGAGAGAAGGGCGGTTACTTATTGGTTGAGATTTTCACATAATCACACCATTCTCTCTATATTATCAGAGAATCTGAAAGTGGATTGGAGAGCATGACACCTCTGAATTGCAGTGTTTCTCTGGTTTAATACTTGACCTATAGTTGACTATGGTGCACAGAACCTCTGCCTCTATTTGAGATATGCTCTTACCCAGTGATTAAAAATCAGGGACAGGGAATTTGCTTTTGCTGTCTGTTGTGTCCAGTGCCTTTAAAGTGATCTTTCCCTTGCTTAAAGAGCACAAAAGTGGGAACAAGGCAAACAAACTTCTCATATTGCTCAAGGAAGTATAAATATTAAAAGATAAAATGAAGAACAAATTAAATTATAGTGAACATTTAGGTAGAAGAAGAAAAGATAAGGGTCAGCAAAAGAAGAAGTCTTGTGAGATATTAGAGAGGCAAAAAAAAATGACACAAAGAAAACCTGTTAAATAAACATATACATCCAATATTCATTCCAGTGTAAACAAAGGTAACAGGTCATCATTGAGTCATGTATTAGCATTATTTCTCATTAAAAATTTATTTTTATAATTTTTGTTTACAGATAAGTTATAATAGAACAAGGTAGTCTGTGCTAAAACAAAACAAAACACAACAAAACAAAACAGAAAACAAAAACCAAACAAAAACAACAAAAAACAACCCTGAAGATCTTTCTGCTTTAAAACAATGAAATTTGTTTTTTGCTTTGCAATAGTACACAAAATATGGTTGGAGACTTTTTTCTAGGCCTCTTCACTCTAGGACATTGTGTGATGAAGCAGAGACTTTGGCAGGACATTTTATCTTTTGGTAAAATGATCTGGTCTCAAAGTTCCTAGCACTGTCAGGTCTGCTCACAATACAACTATCAAAACTAGTCACACAGCCCCACCCAACCTCAGTGGGACCAACTGGCTTCATTTAGTTTAGAAGTTCAGATTCTACCTTCTGAAAGGTTTTTCCTTCTCAGTTTCCCCCCTTGGCAGTATCTGCCATGGGTGTTAGAAAATATTCTCTTCTTGGAGTTAAACTGCTTTCTCAGAATGTTTCTTGCCCATAGAACAATGGGAAATCATGAGGCATTTTATGTCTTGACTCTTCACAGATTTTTTTATAGTCAGAGCTATTATTTCTTTGGTCTTAAACTTCTTTAAAATACAACATCATAGTTATATAACACTTTATTTCAATTGTCTCCATAGGTCAAGGTCTACATCCATAGCTCTCAAGATAATACTTAGTGATTTTCTATTCTCCTCTTTCCTTTTTATGACCCTGTCTTTCTCACACTAATTATGGGACTTAAGAACCTAATCTTCAGAACCACACTTTAATCATTTTTCTTCTGAAATATTTTGTTCTATTGATCATATTTACTGGATATCAAAAATTTAATTATATTCAGGTAGTATGGTATCTCCAGCTTCATTCTTTTTTCTCAAGATTGCTTTGGCTATTCCAGATCTTCTGTGGTTCCTTACAAATCTGAAAATTTTTTGCTTTATTCCATTTAAAAAAATGACATTAGGATTTTTATGTGAATTGCACTAAATTTGTATATTGCTTTGGGTAATATGATAATTCTAACCATGTTGATGCTTACAATCCATGAACATGGAATATCTTTCTGTTTCATTTTGTCTTTTTCAGTATCTTTTAATAATGCTTTGTAGTTTTTGGTATATAGATTCTTCACATCCTCTGTTAATTTTGTTCCTTTGTTTCTAGGTATTTTATTTTTTGGGGTTGCAGTTGCAAAAGAAATCTTTTTTCATTTCTTTTGTCTAAAGCTTTGTTGTCAGCATATAGGAAAACAATGGATTTGTGTACATTAATTTTGTAACCTGCAACATTACTGTCCAACCAAAGTGTCTTTTAATAGATCATTGGATAAAGAAGATATGGTACATATATACAGTGAATATTACTCAGCCATAAGAAAAGATGAAATACTGTTATTTGCAGCAGCATGTATGGATCTTGAGAATATTATGCTAGGCAAAATAAGTCAGTTAGAAAAAAAACCTAAGAACCATATGATTTCAATATTATGTGGGATATAAAATTGAAACTCATAGACACATACATATAACAGCATGGTGCTTATCAAAGGGACAGGGATAAGGAGTAGTAAAAAGGTAAAGGTGTCCAAATATATGGTAACAGAAGATGATATGACTTTGGGTGGTTGACATATTTGTGATATACAGATCACGTATCACAGAAATGTAAACCTGAAACTTATATGACATTATGAACCAATTTCACTCCAAGAAATTTAATTTAGAAAATCCAATTATGTCTATACAGACAGTCCCTGACTTAAGACTGTTTGCTTATAATTTTCAACTTTATCATGAAGTAGTCATATTCAGTTGAAACTGCACTTTAAATTTGGAATGTTGATCTTTTCCTGGGCTGGTGATATGCACTACAATATCTCTCGTGATGCTGGAAGCAGCAGTGTCTTGTCTTCACCCAGCTGTAGGCTAATATAAGAGTTCTGAGCACATTTAAGTTAAGCTAGCCTAGGCCACAATTTGAGTAGGTGAGATATACTAAATGCACTTTTGACTTATGATAGTTTCACATTACAAGAAGTTTAATGGGATGCAAATGTCATTGAAACTGGAGGAGCATTTGTATTCTGAAAAACCTTAATACATGGTGGGGCAAAAGTAGATTTTCAATTGATTCTATGGAAGATAATATAATAATTAATAAATAATAATAAAATCTGTGTTTTCAACACTCACAACTCTAAACCTACTTTCCCCCATCTTGTTTATTCATGTACTTTTAAAAATAATTCTCACCCAAGGATATGTTTAATGTTTATTGATTTAGAGACAGAAGAAGGGAGGGGGAGAGAGAGTCATCAACATAGGAGAGAAACATCAATTAGTTGCTTCCAGCAGGTACCCCAATCAGGAATTGAATCCACAACCTTTTGCTGCATGGGAAAATGTTCCAACCAACTGAGCCACCTGGCCAGGGCCATTCAGGTATTTTAACAAAAATATGTGGAAGTTATGTCTTTAATTTTATTCTTTCTGCAAGTTGAAATTCTAATAGACCTTCCCAGTTTTATCTTTTATTCCCTGGGCACAAAAGCAACTTTCCCTTTATTCCTGCAAGACCTTCCATTTATGACATCTCTTCTCTCTTTCACTCTTTTTTTTTTTTTTTTGAATTGACCAGTTCTTTTGTGAATTCATCTCTCTTTTGTGCTAGCCCATTAAAAGCAGCTAATGGTTTTGAACACATGGTACTAACATCTCATTTTCCAACCTCTTCTTGAGAGTCAGAATCCATTAGGTTACATATCTCCCAAAATAGTAGAGGCAACAGTTTTAATCAACTATTCTTTCTTGCATAATGTACATCAACCATCTTCCAGCCTTCTCCTGGTTCCTTTGCCAAGTAGTAATAACAATAACCATACTTAATATGTTATAAATATTGTACTAAACATTTTCTCTACATTATTCTATTTGATATCTATCAACTTTATTATATGATGATTATGCACCCATTAAATAGATCAGCTTAAAGAGCTTAAATGAGTTATTTAAGGTGACACACTAGTAAGCTCATTCACTCTCACTACTGCATAACTCTCTTAAATCAACAAATCATGATTTTTGTTTTCCTTTTTTGACCAATCTAATATGTATGCTATATGGCGAGGTAGCATGTAACTGCAGGAATGAGGAATATGTCTACATATATATGCAATATATATATGCATTATAGAAAAAAGTGTGTTCAAAGATGTAAAAGACCTGTACTCAAAATTATGATGCTGAAGAAAGATATTTTAAGAAGATACAATTAATTGAAAGCACACACCATGTTCATGGATAGAAAGAATTAACATCATTAAAATGTCCATAGTACCCAAAGCAATGTATAGATTCAATGTAGTTCCTACCAAGATTCCAATGACGTATATCACAGACCTAGAACAAATATTTTAAAATTTATATGTAACTACAAAAATGTTCCACATAGCAACAGTGAGCCTGAGAAAGAAGAAGGTAGTTGGAAGAATCATGCTACCTAATATCAAACTATACTATAAGGTCATAGTAATCAAAGCATCATGGTACTGGCATACAAAGAGCCATGTACATCAATGTAACAGAATAGAGAGCTGAGAAATAAACCCAAACCTTCATGGTTAATTAACATTTGACAGAAGAAGCAAGCACATACAATGGGCTAAAGATAATTTATTCAATAAATGGCATTGGGAAAATTGGACAGATACATACAGGAAAATTAAAGTACACCACCTTCTTATACTACACGCAAGAATAAATCCAAAATGGATCAAAGATTTAAATGTTAGATCTGAAACCATAAAAATTCTAGAAGAAGACATAGGTGATAAAGTCTCTGGAATTGCTCATAGAAATATTTTATCTGATATATCTACCCAGGTAAAGGAAACAAAAATAAACAAGTGGGCCTGCATCAAACTAAAAAGTTTTGCATAGCAAAAGAAAACATCAACAAAGTAAAATGACAACTCAAAGAATTGAAAAATATATTTGCTCATACATTTGATATGGGGATAATGGGGATAATATCCAAAATTTATAAAGAACTTACAAAAGTTAATACCAAAAAAATGCAATTAAAAAAATGGGCAAAGGAAATGAATAAATGCTTCTCTGAAAAAGACATGCAGATGGACAATTGTCATATGAAAAGATGCTCAACATCCCTAATCATCAGAGGGATGCAAATTAAAACTACAAGGAGATACCATCTCATAGATATCAGAATGGCTATCACTAGTAAATCAACAAACAAGTGCTGAAGATGTGGAGAACAGGAAACTCTTTTGTACTGCTGGTGGGAGTGCAGACTGGTGTAGCCACTGTGGAAAGCAGTATGGAGATATCTCAAAATATTAAAATGTATCTGCCTTTAGACCCAGATATCCCACTTTGGGGAATGTATCCAATGGGAGAAAATACACTAATTCAAAATAACATAAGCACCCCTATGTTCATTGCAATATTATCTGCAAACGATTGCCAAGATATGGAAGCAGCCCAAGCTTCCATCAGTAGATGAGTGGATAAAACAACTATGGGACATTGACACAATGGACTATTACTCAGCTATAAAAAAAGAGAAAAGTTTACCTTTTGCTACAGTATGGATGGACCTGGAGAACATTACGCTAAATGAAATTAGCCAGTCAGAGAAAGGCAAATACCAAATGAATTGAAGAATATGTGGAAATCTAATGAATAAACTGAACTAACAAGGAAAATGAGGACAGACTCATAGATGGAGAACAGTTGACAGCTAGTGTGGCAGGAGGTTAGGGGGTGGAGTTAGTGAGCAAAAAGCAAAAAGGACACATGGACAAGGACTACAGTGTGGTGATAGTGAGAGTAGGGAGTTATAATTAGTCTAAATGATAATGGGAAAATACAGTAAAATTTAAAAAATTAAGACAGAAAAAGGTGTGCAGTGTGCTATACTATCTCTCTGAAGGGAATGAGGTATGGATGCACAGGAACACCTAAAAGAGGGCATATGTGTACACACACAAAATACTGCTATGCATATATTATATATTTTATATCTATTTCAAAAACAAATATTTGTTTGATTATATTAAATACATATGTGCTTATACTAAAGTTTCAAACATGTTTTTTTTAAGTTTATATATCACTCTTCTAAAAGAGAAAGAAGCATGAAGCAGAGGGGAGAGAACAAGAAGGGAAATTAAATTGATTGCCATATAAGGCATAATGTAGGAATCTACAATAATTTATTTTTTCCTCCATGTGTGTAACCAATTATTACAGAAATATGCATCCTGTCCCCATCAATTTACTATGTCATATACCAGGTGTGTACATATTGTGCAAGTCTACTCTTGAGCATTATTTTTTCCTATTATACTATCTGTTTATACCTTTTTAAACCTGTACCAACATAACTCTATTCTAATTATTCTTGCTTGTCTTGTCTGGTAAAAAAGATCTTGTTATCTGGTTGGATAAGTACCCTAAATTGTTATTCTTTCAAGAAGTTTTAAGAAACTTCCAGCCAAGATGGAGGTGTAGGTAGACACACTGTGCCTCCTAATACACACAAAATAAGGACAACAAAAATTTAGAAACAAAAAAACAACCAGAACTGATGGAAAATTGAACTGTATGGAAGTCTGACAACCAAGGAGTTAAAACAGACACATTCATCCAGATGGGTTGGAGGGGCAGAGTCAGGTGGCCCAGGAGAGAGGGGTTGTGGTAAAAGAAAAAAAAAAAAGCCTTGACTTGTGGAACCTGGGCATGCAAGACAGCAGCAGGTGGACCCCGGGCATGAGGTACAAGCAGGCAGACATAGCAAGGTGGGCAGATTGTAGAGGGGCAAGGGGCACGAGGTGGCTGGCTGACCAGTGGTCACACATTTGTGTGCAGATAAACCAGGCAAAACTGAGGAGTGAGACAGACCCCACAACCCAGGGCTTCAGCATGGGGAAATAAAGAATAAAAACACTGACTGAAAATACCTGTGGAGGTTGAGGCAGTGGAAGAGACTCCCAGCTTCACAGGAGAGTTCATTGGAGAGACCCACAGGGTCCTAGAACATACACAAGCCCACTCACATGGTAATTAGCACCAGAAAGGTCCAGTTTGCTTCAGGGAAGCTGCAGAAGTGACTGAAATCCAACAGAGAGTGGAGCAAGCACCATTGTTCCCTCTTTGACTCCTCTCCACATACAGCATCACAACCCAGTAACTGGGTTGCCCTGCCCTGGCGAACACCTAAGACTCAGTCCCTCATTATGTAACAGATGCGTCAAGACAGAAAAAAATGGCCCAAATGGAAGAACAGATGGAAGCTCCAGAACAAATAAAACTATGCAACTAAGAGATAGCCAACCTATTAGACGCACAGTTAAAAGCAATGGTGATCAGGATGCTCACAGAACTGGTTGAATTTGGTCCCAAATTAAATGAAAAAATGAAGGCTACAATAAGTGAAATGAAGAAAAATGTACAGGGAACCAATAGTGATAGGAAGGGAACTGGGACTCAAATCAATGGAGTGGACCAGAAGGAAGAAAGAAACATCCAACCAGAAGAGAATGAAAAAGTGAGAATTCAAAAAACTGAGGAGAGGCTTAGGAACCTCCAGGACATCTTTAAATGTTCCCACATCCAAATTATAGGGGCACCAGAAGGGCAGGAGGAAGAGCAATAAGTGGAAAAGTTATTTGAACAAATAAAGGAGAATTTCCCCAATCTGACAAAGGAAATAGACTTCCAGGAAGTCCTGGAAGCTTAGAGATTCCCAAAGAAGTTGGACTGCAGGAGGAACATACCAAGGCACATCATAATTACATTACTCAAGATTAAAATGTGGGAGAGAATCCTAGAAGCAGCAAGAGATAAGGACACAGTTACCAACAAAGGAATTCCCATCAGACTGACAGATGTTTCTCAAAGGAGATCTTGCAGGCAAAAAGGGACTGGAAAGAAGTATTCCAAGTCATGAAAGGCAAGGACCTACGTCCAAGATTGTTCTATCCAGCAAAACTTTCATTTAGAATGGAAGGGCAGACAAAGTGCTTCTCAGAAAAGGACAAGTTAAAGGAGTTCATCATCACAAAGCCCCTATTATATGAAATGTTAAAGGGACTTATCTAAGAAAAAGAAGATAAAAAAACATGTATAGTAAAATGACAGTAAACTCACAATTATTAACAACCACACCTAAAACAAAAACAAACTAATCAAACAACTAGAATAGGAACAGAACCACAGAAATGGAGATCCCATGGAGGGTTAGCAACAGGGGAGTGGGATGATGAGAGAGGGGAAAGGGTACAGAGAATAAATAGCATAGAGGGTAGGTAGAAAATAGACAGGGGTAGGGCAACAATAGCATTGGAAATGTAGAAGCTAAAGAACTTATGATACATGGACATAAACTAAAGGGGGGGATGTGGGTGGAGAGGGTGTGCAGGGTGGAGGGGAATGAAAGGGGTAAAATGGGACAACTGTAATAGCATAATTAATAAAATATATTTTTAAAAAAGTTTTGAGTTACCTAACCATTTTGCCTCCATAAAATTCTACCTGTTGTCATACCATTTTTTTTCTCCATCAGTATCTAATGTGCTGATTAATTCACCCATTAAAGTTTTATTTATTTTTTATTTTAATTGTTTAAGTACAGTTTTCTGTCTTTTACTCCCATCCCACCCCACACCCCCAGTGCTCCCCACCACCCTCCCATTTCCAGCCCACCTAGTTTTTGTCCATGGGTCTTTTATACTTCTTCCTGTAAACCCTTCTCCTTTTCCACTGAAATTCTCTCCCTTCTCCTCTCTGGTCATTGTCAACCTGTTTTCTATTTCAGTTTCTTTGGTTATATTTGCTTGTTTGTTTATTTTGTTGTTTATGTTCCTGTTAAAGGTGAGATCATATGATATTTGTCTTTCACTGCCTGGCTTATTTCACTCAGCATAATGCTTTCCAGTTCCATCCATGCTGTCACAAAGGGTAGGAGCTCCTTCTTCCTTTCTGCTGCATAGAATTCCATTGTGCAAATGTACCAGTATTTTTGATCCATTCATTTACTGATGGGCACCTTGGTTGTTTCCAGCACTTGGTTATTGTACATTGTGCTGCTATGAACATTGGGATGAATAGGTTCTTTTGGACTGGACTTTCAAGGTTTAGGATATAATCCTAGCAGTGGAATTGCTGGGTCAAAAGGCAGATCCATTTTTAGTTTTCTGAGGAAGTTCCATGCTGCTTTTTACAGTGGTTGTACCAGTCTGCAGTCCCACCAACAGGGCACTAGGGTCCCCTTTTCTCCACAACCTCTCCAACACTTGTTTGTTGCTTTGTTTATGATGGCCATTCTGACTGGTGTGAAATGGCATCTCATTGTGGTTTTAATATGCATCTCTCTGATAGCTAGCAATATTAAACATCATTTCATGTGTCTTTGGATGCTCTGTATGTCCTCCTTGGAGAAATGTCTGTTCAAGCCCTTTGCCCATTTTTTTTTTATTTGGGTTGTTTGTCTTCTTAGAGTGGATTAGTGTAAGTTATTTGTATATGTTGGAGATTAAACCCTTGTTTGAGGTATCATTGGCAAATATGTTTTCCCACACAGTTGGTTCTCTTTTTATTTTAATACTGTTTTCTTTAGCCATGCAGAAGCTTTTTATTTTGATGGGATCCCATTTTTTTATTCTTTCCTTTATGTCCCTTGCTCTAGTGGACATGTCAGTAAAATGTTGCTTTGTGAAATATCTGAGATTTCCCTGCCTATGTTCTCCTCTAGGACTTTAATGGTGTCACCGCTTATATTTAAGTGTTTCATCCTCCTTGAATTTGTTTTTGTCTATGGTGTAAGTTGGAGCTCAAGTTTCATTTTTTTGCACGTAGCTATCCAGTTCTCTCAACACCATTTGTTGAAGAGGCTATTTTTGCTCCATTTTATGTTGCTGCTCCCTTTGTCAAATATTAATTGACTGTAGAGACTTGGGTTTACTTCTACACTCTCTGTCCTGTTCCACTGGTCCATGTGCCTGTTTTTATGCCAGTGGCCTTGATTACAGTGGCCTTGTAATACCATTTGGTGTCAGGTATTGTGAACCATCCTACTTTACTCTTCTTTTTCAAAATTGTAGCAGCTATTGGGGGTTGTTTGTGGTTCTATATAAATTTCTGAAGTGTTTGTTCTATGTCTGTGAAATATGCCATTGGTACTTTAATAGGTATTGCATTGAATGTGTAAATTGCTTTGGGTAGTATGGACATTTTCATGATGTTAATTTTTCCAATCCATGAACATGGTATGTGTTTCCATTTGTTTGTGTCTTCCTTGATTTCTTTCTTCAGTGTTATGTAGTTTTCTGCATACAGGTCTTTTACCTCCTTGGTTAGGTTTATTCCTAGGTATTTTATTTTTCTTTTTGCTATATCAAGTGGGCTTTTTCTCTTGATTTATGCTTCTGCTGTTTCATTTCATAGAAAAATGCCTTTGATTTCTGGATATTGACTTTGTATCCCACTGTTTTGCCAAATTCATTTATTAAGTTGAGCACTTTTTGGTGGAGTCTATAGGATTTTCTGTGTACATGGTCCTGTCATCTACAAACTGACAGTTTTGTTTCCTCCTTTCTGATTTGGATGCCTTTTATTTCCTTTTCTTGTCTGATCACTGTGGTTAAAACTTCCAATACTGTATTGAATAGAAGTGGTGAAAGTGGACAGCCTTCTCTTGTTCCTGATCTTAGTGGAAAAGATTTTAGTTTTTGCCCATTGAGTAGGATGTTGGCTGTAGGTCTCTCATATATGGCCTTTATTATGTTGAGGAATGCTCCCTCTATTCCCACTTTGCTGAGTGTTTTTATCATAAATGGGTGCTGTACCTTAACAAATGTTTTTTCTGCATCTATTGATATGATCATGTGATTTTTGTCTTTGCTTTCATTTGTGTGATATATTACATTTACTGATTTATGAATATTGTACCATCCTTGGATCCCTGGGATGAATCCCACTTGATCATGGTGTATGATCTTTTTAATGTATTGTTGGATGTGGTTTGCCAATATTTTATTGAGGATTATAGCTTCTATGTTCATCAGCAATACTGGCCTGACATTTTCCTTCTTTGTTGTGCCTTTATCTGGTTTGGGGATTAGGGTGATCTTGGCTTCATAAAGAGAGTTTGTGAGTCTCCTATCATTTTAGATTTTTTTGAATAGTCTGTGAAGGATAGGGGTCAGCTCTTCCTTAAATACTTTGTAGAATTCTCCTGTGAAGCCATGTGGTCCAGGGCTATTGTGTGTTGGGAGTTTTTGATTACCGCTTCAATTTCATCTGCTGTTATTGGTCTGTTCAGGCTTTCTGCTTCTTCATTGATTTTTGGAAGATTATGTTTTTCCAGAAATTTGTCCATTTCACCTAGGTTTTCAAATTTCTTGGCATACAGTTCTTCATAGTAATTTCTTACAATCCTTTGTATTTCTGTGGTGTCAGTTGTAATCTCTCCTCTTTCATTTCTGATTGTGTTTATTTGGGCCCTCTCTCTTTTCTTTTTGGTGCGTCTGCTTAAAAGCTTGTGGATTTTGTTTACCTTTTCAAAGAAGCAACTCCTGGATTCATTGATCCTTAAAATTGTGCTTTTAGTCTCTATATCATTGAATTCTGCTCTGATCTTGATTATTTACTTCCTTCTACTTGCTCTGGGCTGTCTTTGTTGTTGTTCCTGGAGTTCTTGTAGACGTAGGGTTAGGTTGCTTGTTTGAAATGTTTCTATCTTTTCTAGGTAAACCTGTATTGCTATAAAGTTCCCTCTCAGAACTGCCTTCACTGTGTCTCACAAGTTTTGGATTGTTGTGAGTTCATTTTCATTTGTTTCCAGAAACATTTTGATTTCTTCTCTAATTTCATTCTCTGTCCATTCATTGTTTAATAGCATGCTATTTAATCTCCATGATTTTGAGTGTTTTGGGTTTTTTTCCTTGGGGTTTGTTTCTAGTTTCAGTCCCTTGTGATCCGAGAAGATGCCTGGTATAATTTCAATTTTCTTGAGTTTGTTGAGCCTTGTTTTGTGTCTTATCATGTGGTCTATCTTTTAAAATGTTCCATGTGCATTTGAAAACAATGTGTATTTAGCTTCTTTGAAATGAAGGGCTCTATATATATCAGTTAAGTCCATTTCATTTAGGGCATTGTTCAATGCCACAATATCTGTGTTGATATTTTGTATGAAAGATCTGTCCATTTTTGACAGTGGGGTGTTAAAGTTCCCTACTATAATTCTGTTGCTGTCAACATTTTTCTTGAAGTCTTTTAAGATTTTCTTTATGTATTTGGGTACTTTTATGTTTGGTGCATATATATTTACAATGTTTTCGTCTTCTTGGTGGATTCTTACATTGAGTATTATGAAGTGACCTTGTGCGTCTCTCTTTATGGCCCTTTTTTGGAAGTCTATGTTGTCTGATGTGAGTATTGCTACCCCAGCTTTTTTCCCCCTGTCCATTTGATTGAAAAATGTGTTTCCAGCACTTCACTTTCAGTTTGTTCAGGTCTTTTATCCTGAGGTGGGTTTCTTGTAGGCAGTATATGTGTAAGTCATGCTTCCTTATCCATTCAGCTATTCTGTGTCTTTTGATTGGAGCCTTTAATCCATTTACTTTTAAGTTTATTATTGATAGGTACTTATTCATTGCCATTTTCATAACGGTGTTCCTCTCTGTCTCTCTGTTTTCCTTCCTTTTCTTAGATCAGTCCTTGTAGCATCTCTTGCAGAGCTGGTGTTTTCTTTTAGACTTCTTTTGTCTGGGAAGCTTCTTATTGGGCCTTCTATCTTGATTGAGAGCCTTGCTGGGTAAAGTAGATTTGGTTGTTGGAATCTGGTTCTCATTACTTGGAATATTTCTTGCCATCCTCTTCTTGCTCATAGCCTTTCCATTGAGAAGTCAGCTGCTAACCTTATCAGGGCTCCCTTGTATGTTACTTCCTGTTTCTCCCTTGCTGCTTTTAAGATTCTCTCTTTGTCTTGGTATTTTTCTATTTTAATTATGGTGTGTCTTGAGGTGGGCCTCTTTGGGTTCCTCTTGATTAGGACTCTATGTTTCCTGGATTCATGTGACTGTTTCTCTCATCAAAGTAGGGAAGTTTTCCATTATTACTTTTTCAAATAGGTTTTCTATCCCTTGCTCTTCTTCTTCTCCTTCTGGTATCCCTATTATATGGATAGATATTATTATATTTGATATTGTCTTGCATTTGTCTTAATCCTTCTTCATTCTTTCTGAGCCTCTTCTTTCTTCTTGCTCTTCCTGGGTATTTTTTCTACTTTGTCCTCCAATTCGCTGATCCAATCTTCTACTTCGTCAGTCCTGCTTTTCATTCCTTCTACTGTGTTCTTCAGTTCAGAAAATGTATTCTTCATTTCCTCTTGGCCCTTGTTGATAGTTTCTATTTCCTTTTTCATGTTGATATAGCTTTCAGTGAGTTCACTGTAGCTTCCCTGTCATTTCTGGAAGCTCATTGTGAGCTCATTGAACTTACTTATAACCATTGCTTTGAACTCAATATCTGATAGTTGAGTTGCCTCTATTTCATTTAGCATTCTTTCTGAGGTTTCCTCCTTGCCTTTCATTTGGGGATTGTTTCTTTGTCTTCCCATTGTTTGTGAGTATCTTCTTGTTAGCTGCAGCTTCTTAAATTGATCTGTTCTGGCTCCCTGGGTTTATGGTGTGAACTTCTGTGGTAGAATACCTGTGAGATTCAGTAGTGCAGTCTCCTTGATCTCCCAACCTCACTAGTCTTGGACTGTTGTTTCAGTTGGCTCTGTGTTTTTCTTTGGGTTTTGATTGTTGTTGGGTCTTTGTTTGGTGGGTTCTTCCCACCAGCTTCTTGATGAGGGTCACTCTGTCCACCATCTCTTGCATTTTGTTGTGCTGGTGAATGCAGGTTGTGTTGAAGCTGTTTCTTCCATGTATACAAGGTTTTGAGGATTCTCTCTTGTTCTTGTTCAGTTTTTTTGTTGCAGGTAATTTCTCCACTATTTAGTTGTATTTTCAGAGAGGTCCTGGATTGAGGTTTGTGTGGTTTCCACTCCCTCCTTCACCTTCTTCTGTTGTTATCTGTTTGTGATTCCTATGTTGTTGGCTTTCCTCTTGCAGTGGGTATGCTGGTGTTCACCACTTCCACCTACTCTTTTTTGTGATCAGTTGGAGAGGGAAGGCAAAATGGTTTAAAACAGCAAGAGAGTATTCTATGATATTTACAGTAGCAGCAGGTAGAGAAAATATAGGAGATCCCTTGGCTATGTATAATGTTAACTGTGATCTTCCACCCAACTAGCCACTTTTTAGAAAGGATGGAAAGAAGATGACACTCTTGTTGGGGATGGAAGGATTGTGAGTTGGCTCTAGAAAGCAGTGAGGTTGTGAGAGGTCAGATTTTAAGGTAAGGTGAGAGTAAAGGGTAGTAAATTAGTGTAGTGTGTGAGAGAATAGACTTAATCACTACAGTAATAGAGTTCAGGAAACTGAAATGGGCTAATTTGGGGAGTGGCATTTTGCGGTGTTTACAATTGTATGGAACAGCTATTATTTACAATAATATTAGAGCAACAATCATATGACAGAATCTATGTGATCTGGATAATAAGAATAGGGAGTATAGAACCTTGAGTAGTGTGCTAAAGGAACACAAGTGACGTGAAGGACAGTAAATTAGCAATACATTATGAAAGACAGAACAGGGGAAACCTGTCAAATGATACAATATAACCAGCCAAGCAAAACAGACTATACATAAAGAGGACTACACAAATACTATTAAAATAGAAGATGTAAGAATAATGAAAAAAATAATACAAATATGCAATAACTTGCAGGTTCTCTGTAATAGCAAAGTGAATTTTTTATCACTGTCTCAACTGTTGGGATTCCCCTTCTTTGGGCCTGACTCTGATCTTTTCACAGTTCTAAGTTTTTTTGGTTTCACTTGTGGGTATTTAAAAGAAAAAGGCAGAAGAAGGTAGGAAGGAGACATAAATTGGAAAGAAAAGAAGGAGGAATAAAACAGAAAGAAAGAAAGAAAGAAAGAAAGAAAGAAAGAAAGAAAGAAAGAAAGAAAGAAAGAAAGAAAGAAAGAAAGAAAGAAAGAAAGAAAGAAAGAAAGAAAGAAAGAAAGAAAGAAAGAAAGAAAGAGGAAAAGTATTGAAAGAGAAAACAATAATAAAAATTAAAAAAATAAAAATTAAAAAAAATAAAAATTAAAAAAATAAAATATTACTTAAAAAAAACCCCTCTTGTTGGTTTCAACTTTGCCAAACCAGTTTTTCTGGTCTTGCTGGCTCCATCAGGCTGAGGGGCGATTGGTATGGCTTTTCTCCCTTAGGGATCTGCACTCAGCCAGTCTTGAGCCCACTCTCTCCAAAGCTAGCCTGAGGCCTCTCCCTGGTGCCTTGGGTGTCAGATTCAGGTTTTCCTGAGAGTACTCTTTCCCCTGGGTTACAGCTGTGGTCTGGGGTGCAGTGCACACTCGTTCGACCAAGCTGCCTTGGTCCCATGGGCTCTGGAGCACACCCTTCCTAATGGTATGGGGGTGCAGAGGGCCTTCTGTGCAAATTTCCATGCCACCTCGGGAGAGATGCCTGGCTGGGTGGGGAGGAGGCCAAGCAGTTGTTGCTGGAGTATTCCCCAAACAGTTTTTCTTTTTGAGAAATTCCTTCTACTCAAGCATGCTGCTTTCTCCAGCCAGACCAGTGACTATCAGGGGTCAGTGGCTGTCACTGTGTAATCCTCAACTCTCCCAAACCGGTGTCCACAGAGTTTGTGGGTGATCATAGCCCCTGTGTGCGCCAATTTGTTTTTTTTCCCCTCTCTGCCACTTCAAGCAACAAGGTCTCTACCAGTGCTGTTTAAACCTTGATTGGCCAAGGAGGGAAGGAGCAGTTGAACTGGATCTCTTCCAAGGACTCTGAGGCACACCCAGGGGCGGGCGCTGAGCCTGGGGTTGTAGCCGCCCTGGTTCCCGAGCTGGTCCCTGGGATCTTATTGACCTGAAGCACTCTTCTTACCATCTGGTTTTTCAGTGTCTGCTACAGTTTTTGTTCTCTTATTTTCATATATGTTAGGGTACTGTTGGTTGTTTGCTCTTTTCTTCCATAGATAAGCTAGTTTTTTCTCCCGAGTGTAGGGGGAATTGGAATCTACTCCTTCCTACTCTAACACCATCTTCCCTCCTCCTGGTGTCCCCATTAAAGTTCTAAATTTAATGAAATATTTTTATTAATAAATATTTCCCTGCTTCCTTTTCAAACGTCTACTTTTAACACTGAGTTCCTTTCTCAAGTTTTGAAGCTATCTGAATTTTGCATCTTTTGTCATTTTAAACATAATTATTTTAGAATTTATGCCTGGTAATCCAGTATCTGTGCTTCCTGAGTATAAGACTTATATATTTCTTGATTGTGTTACAATCTAGAATGAATTTTCATGTTAATTTCTCAATTAAGATTTCCGGGACCTTACAAATCATATAAATTCAAACTCCAAGCTCAAGTAGGGGTAGTACTATGGTTATAAATTCTCAGAAGACAATTTTTTTCCAGGCAAAGTATAGACCATGCAAACTTTATTCATTCCCTTATCTTATTAGATGAGGGATTGTTCTTCCTAAATTATTTTTATGTCTAATGTAAACTCTCACCATGTTTTAGGTAAGTATTATGATTTCAACTCTTCCTCTTATCTTCTTCACTTCATAGATGTTGAAATACAATGCCTTGGTTATATATGAGTAAGTAAATGTCATGACTGTGAAAGCATCAGTACCTAGTTATCACTCAGATTGTTAGTTTCTCCACTTTGGGATTCAATGGATTTTCCTTCCTTTCTTGTAATGTCAGCTATATATTTAAGATGACGTGTATTTTATTTAATATGCTTAGATTTATTTAGTCATGTGGCAAATAGTTATCATTTTAAAACTAATAAGATAAATAAATCAAATGACCATATTTCTTGGACTATAAGACACACCTAGGTTTTAGAGTAGGAAAAAAATTTGAAGCAAAAAGTGTGGTAAAATGTTTAATAACTAAATAACATAATATTTCACCAATGTAAATGGAAACAGAACTCAACAGCAGCATTAACAACCATTATTTCTCCCAAATTTGAGGGGGAGTTGTGTAACAAGTGAGTCTTATAGTCTGAAAAATATGGTATACCTACTTTAAGGAATCAATTTCAGATATGTCTAAAAACTAGACCCAAGATTCCTAGGAAAGTGATCTTTCCTGTACTCAATCTCTGATGTAAGAAATGTGTTGGGACTTTATAGACATTTTTTTCTGTACTTGGAGAGTACATATAGTTAAAATAGAAAGAATATTTAAGTGCTGAGGGAAATTCAGGATATCAGAAAGACCCAGTAATGTCGCCAAAGGGAGTATCTTACGCTATACAAATCCTCCTTCAACAGATGAGGTATGGTCTTCAGCCATATGAGCCTCTGGGGAAATTCTACAGACTTGAGAAGCCACATTTTCCTGGAAATAAACTGTTTCTTTCTTTATAAAATTACCTCTGTAAGTATATGAGTTTCTTTAATTTTTGAAATTAAAGAAACTTTGTTGAAATTTTTTCCTATTCTTCACATCACTAACAACCGTGTACTCTTTCATCTATCAATTTTAATATAGGAATTAAAATAATCATTATAGGCATTATTTACAAAATAAATGATCATCAGTTAATTAATTTATTAATTGAATTAAATGAGTGATTGAGTTTTGTTGAATACATCATAAAACAAATAAAAGATAGAGTGGTAGTTGGGGCTAGGCATACTAGGCCTAATGATACATTTTAAATTAAAACAATAGATAGTATTAGTTATCATCATCATTATCATCATTGCTCTACCAAATAAGTTTATTGTTATGCTTTTGTCATTATTCAGAACTATCTGCTTTTTCCTCCCTTCTCTCTCCCATTTTCTCCCTATATTCAATGTCTAATGGCCTTCTTTGGTCAAAAAAATCTTGATTGAAAGAAATAAATATTAATTGATCCTAAAGTTGCAGGTTTATTTCTGGGTTCTCTATTCTGTTTCATTGATTAATATGATAGTTTTTATGTCAGTACCATGCCCTTTTGATAACTATAGCATTGTAGCATATTTTACTATCAGGTAGTGTGATTCCTCCAAGTTTGTTCTTCTTTCTCGAGGTTGCTATAGTTATTCAGGTTCTTTAGTAGCTCCATATAAATTTTTAGAATATTTGATCTAGGTCTGTGAAGTAGACCATTGGTGCCTTGTTAGGAACTGCATTGAATCTATAGCTTGCTTCGGGTAGTGTGAATCTATAGATTGCTTTGGGTAATGATGTTTATCCTTGCTATCTATGAGCACAGTTTATGCTTTCACTTATTTGTACGTTCAATTTTTTCTTTAGTTTCTATAATTTTCTGAGTACAAGTGTTTTACATACTTGGTTAAATTTATTCTTAGGTATTTTATTTATGTATTTATGTATTATTGATGCAATTGTAAATGGGATTGTTTTCTAATTTTCCCTTTATAATAGTGGATTATTGATGTATAGACATGTGACTGATTTCTGGATACTTATTTTGTATTTTGCTACTTTACTAGATTCATTGATCAGTATTCCTAGTTTTTTGGTGAAATCCTTAGGGTTCTTTATAAACAGTATCATGCCATCGGCTAACAGTGACAGTTTAATCTTTTCTTTGCAAATTTGGACATCTTATTTCTTCTTCTTGTCTGATTGTTGTGGCTAGAAATCCCAATGCTATCTAATTCTCCATCTTAAGGGAAACACTTGCAGTTTTTGCCCTTGAGTAGGATGCTTGCTGTGGGTTTTTCATATATGGCCTTTATCGCTTTTAAGTATTTTCCCTCTATTCCCACTTTGTTGAGTTTTTAACATAAATGGGTGCTGGATTTTATAAAATGCTTCTCTGCATCTATTGATATGATGATGTGATTTTTATCCTTAAATTCTTCTTGATAATGGTATATTATCTTTTTTAATGTATTTCTATATCCAGGTTGCTAATATTATGTTGAGAATTTTAGCACCTATGTTCTTCAGGGATATTGGATTATAATTTTCTTTGTTTATCTGGTGTTAGTGTCTTAATATGGTTTCGCAATAAGGAAAATGCTGGCCTTGGAAAATGAGCTTTGGAGTCTTCCCTCTTCTTAATTTTTTGGGAATATTATGAGAAGGATAAGTTTTACTTTTTTGAAGGCTCTGTAAAATTATCCTGTGAAGCTATTTGGTCTAGAACCTGTCTTTGTGAGGAATTTTTTTGTTACCACTTCAAGTTCATTAGCTATTATCAATCTATTCAGATTTACTGGCTCTTCCTCATTCAATTTTGAATACTTATATATTACTAATGTTGAACCATTTCTTCATGATTGTCCAATTTGTTGGCATACAATTGAAATATTTTTTACAATCTTTTGTATTTATTTGATGTCAGTTGTTACTTCTTCGTGTTAACTTTTGATTTTATTTATTTGTGTTCTCTCTCTCTTTCTTTGTTTCTCAAGAGTCTGGTTAAAGATTTGTCAATCTTGGTTATCTTTCCAAAGAAAAAGCTCTTGGTTTTATTAATCTTTTGTTTTTTTAAAGATTCAATTTATTTTATTCTGATCTTTATTATTTCCTTCCAACTACTTACTTTGGGCTTTGTTTATTGTTCTACTTCAAGTTTCTTAAAGTATAAATTTAGATAGTTAAATTTTTTTATTTGAGATTTTTTCTTGTTTTTTAAGGTAGGTCTGTCATGCTATGAGTTTCCTTCTTAGGACTGCTTTTTTTGAGTCCTATATGTATTGTGTTGTTATGTTCTTATTTTTTATTTTTTCAAGGTGTCTTTTCATTTCTTTATCTCAATAACTCAGTCAATGCTTCATAACATATTTAGTCTCCATGTTTTTGTGTGTTTTCCATTTTTGTGTGCGATTGATTTCTAATTTCATGCCATTATAGTCAAAGAAGATGCTTGGTATGATTTCAACCTGCTTAAATTTTTTGAGACATGGTTTGTATTCTAACTTGTGGTCTCTCATAGAAAATGTTTCATATGCACTTGAAAAGAATGTATATTCTATTAGTTTAGGGGAGACATGCTCTGAAGATATCAATTGAATCCATCTGATCTAGTGAATCATTTAAGGCTGCTTTTTCCTTGTTGATTTTCTGTCTGGAAGATTTATCCATTGATGTCAAGGAGTGTCAAAATTCCATACTATAACTGTATTGCTGTCAATCTCCCTTTTTTGTCCGTCATGATTTGATTTATATATTTAGGTGCTCCTGTGTTGGGTGCATAAATGTTTACAAGGGCTATATACTCTTGTTGGATTACCCCATTTATCATTATGTAGTGTTCTTCTTTGTCTCTTCATATAGCTTTTGTTTTAAATTTTATTTTGTCAGATATAAATATTGCTACTTCAGCTTTTTTTCATGCCTATTTGCACAAAATTTATTTTTCATCCCATTAATTTTAGTCTGTGTGTATGCTTTGTTTTGAGATGGGGCTCTTGTAGACTGCATACATAGGTCTTCTTTTTATCCATTTGACTACTTTACATCTACTTATTGGAATAGTTAACCTATTAACATTTGACATGATAATTTATAGGTACGTGTTTATTGCCATTTTATACTTTTAATATGATCCTCTGCTTCTGTTGTTTTTTAAATTCTTCTTCCACTTACTGTAAACCCTTCAATCTTTCTTGTAATAGTGGTTTGGTGGTAATGAACTCCTTTGTCAATTTCTGGTCTGGGAAGCTCTTTTTTGTTTCTTTTCTTTAGTAGCTTCCTGGGTAAAGTAGTCTTGATTGCAAGTTTTTGCTTTTTATCACTGCAAATATTTCATGCCAATCCCTTCTGGCCCGAAATGTTTCTATTCAGAAATCAATTGGCAAACTCATGGGATCCCCCTTGTAAGTAATTGTCTTTCTCTTGTTGCTTTTAGGATTATCTCTTTGTTTTTAAATTTTGATATTTCAATTATGATGTGTCTTGGTGTGGCCCTCATTTGGTTCATCTTGTTTGGGACTCTGTGCATTCCCTGAACTTAATGTAACTTTCCTTCACCAGGTTAGGGAAGTTTTCAGTCATTTTTTAAATGATTTTATTTATTTATTTTTAGAGAGAGGGAAAGGGAAGGAGAAAGTAAGAGAGAAAAATATCAATGTGTGGTTGCCTCTCACATGACCCCCTACTGGAGACCTGGCCCACAACCCAGGCATGTGTCCTAGATTGGGAATCGAACTGGTGCCCCCTGGGTTCGCAGGTCCATGCTTAATTCACTGAGCTATGCCAGCCAGGGCATCAGTCATTATTTCTTTAATGAGTTCTCAATCCCTTGCCCTCTCTCTTCTTTTCCTGGTATACCTATGATGTAGAAGTTGATACACTTTATATTGACCTAAAGTTCCCTTAAACTATCCTCATTTTTAACTATTACTGTTATTATTATTTTGCTGCTCTGATTAGGTGTGTTCTGCTACATTGTCTTCCAATCACTGATTCAGTCCTCTGCTTCATCTTACCCACTGTTTATTTCCTCTATTGTATTCTTCTGCTTAGATACTGTATTCTTCATTTCTGATTAGTCCTTTTTTATGGTTTCTGTGTTCTTTTTCATGTTGCTGTAGTTCTCACTAAGTTCCTTTTAGTTTTAAGCTCTGTGAGCATCCTTATATCCATTTTTTAAACTCCATGTCTTATAAGTTGCTTGCCTCCATTTCATTTAGATATTATTCTGAAAATTTCTCCTGTTCTTTTACTTGGGGCATGTTTCTTTCTTCCCTTATGTTGGCCACCTCTTTGTTTTTGGTTCTATGCATTAAGTAGATCTGCTATGACTCCCTTTTTTGGTATGGTGGCCTTATATTTTAAGTATCCTAGGAGACACTTAAAATATAGGAGCTCTAGTGCTGCTGTTTGTTTTTTTTTTTAATCACCTGAGCTGGGTGTTCCAGGAATGTACCTTATATTGGTTATGTGGTCACTCCTGTTGTAATTGAGTCTTGATTGTTATTGGCCTAATTGTTCTTAGGTCAAATTCAGGCTGGTTTCATGTGAGGATCAACTCCATAGTGTACAAGCTGCTGTGCAGGTGCTGACCACATGAAGCAGAATTTATCTCAGCAGGATCTGACATCTGCCAAGATCTCCCTTTGAATATACCCCTTATGAAGCTAATTGGATCTTGATCTAATGTGTCTGAAGCTGGCCACTTGAGGCTGGTTCTAAGGCTTTTTGGGAGGTATTCTAGTGTAGGCAAATGTCAGAAGCTGCCTGTGATTAGCTCTGGGGAACCTGTTTGGAGCTACAAAGAATCCATAATGTGTAGTTGTCTCTGTTGGGCTGGGAGTTCATGTGAAGGGTCAAACCGCATGCCAAAACTGTTTTTTACCATCACTGGGTTCTGGGACAGGTCAGGAAAAAACCCAAGTCAGCCCAAGATCTGCTTCCACCTGCCTTTGCCTGTTAGACTCAGTCACTGAAAGAACCTCTGATGGCATTTGGGTTGTTCGTATGAAGTATGTTCTTAGAAAGTCACCAGGTAGGGGCAGGTGGTGTTTACTAGATCTATACAGGTTCAAATCAGTGCCAGTGCTGGGTCAGAGGCCTCTCAGCCAATGTCTCCCAATATATAAAATTTTGCTGCTACCTGCTGCATTGTCACATACCTTTGTGTTGGGGTGAGGTCTCAAGGAGTCATCAGGGTGAGGCCAGCAGGGTTTATCTGGCCCAATAGACCAAGATTTGACCATGCGAAGAGGGGGCTCTGCACTGGTTGGGTGTGCAAGGGAAATTTTTCTGTATCCTAGAGTCAATCAAATCAGTCTGTTCCAGATTCTCCTAGGTGCCCAATCTCAGCATCCAAAGTTGCCAGGAATTGGGAGGGGGGAGATGCCAATCAGGCTTGGGGGAAGTTGAGGGGAATGGCCATCTTCCAAGATTCTATCTGTGATTCTGCACTGACCTTGGCAGAGTAGAATGATCAAGAGTAGGGAGGGTGGGGATACTGAGAGCACAGAGTATGGGACTAGATTTCATATGAGCAGGAGGAACCAGTCAGTTTCATGGGAAAGTGGGCAGAATGATCTACACTTCAAAGCCACACAATTCAGTCACAGACTCCCACTGAATCTGCCTAGACATCCACACCTCAGCCCAGGCAACTGACTCCTCAGCAAGGTGCAAGCTCCCCAGTGGGGGGCAATAGGGAATCCACAAGGTAGGGTTATTACTTTCTCCTAGGCTGATGCTGCAGGAAGGGTAGTGCTCCACCAAGAAAGATGGGGTCTGTGATATGAGAGAGTGACTCAGCATGAAGATCCTAGTGCTAGTGGCTTTCCTCTCACTTCTCTTCCCAGCACCAGAAACCCCAGTCTCTTCCTGCCAACTCTAGTTCACTCTACTCTCCCTCCATTGGAGCCCAGGGTACATGCCTGTAAATGAGATTTTTGTGCATTGGCCCTTTCACAGCACTGCTCTGTATCTACTGAACTCCTATCTCTTTCTGGTGGACCAAATCCCTGCTGATTTTCACAACCAGATATTCTATGGGCACTCCTTTTCAGCTCTGGTGCCCTGGGCTAAGAAGCCCAGTATAAGGTTGAAACCCTATACTCCTCAGGGGGAACGTTTGTAGTTGAGATATTTTCCTGGATTCTCAGCTGCTGCCCATGGGAACAGGGCCAATCCTTTTTCACACCTCCACCTTTCCTGACAACCTGTATGTGGCTTTTTCTGAATTTTTTGGTAATAAGACTTCTCTTCAGCTAGTCTTCAGTTGGTAATTTGGGTTGATTGCTTTATATTTTAGTTGTAATTTCAATTTGTTACAGAGAAGAGGTTAATATATTCACCTACTCTACCACCATTTTGGATCTCTCTTTTTTTCTTTCTTAATTACATTTTTTCCTAAGTTGAACTTCATGCTATTCCATAATTTTAAACTTCTGTTGCCCTTTGATGTATGTGTCTTATTCTTTCTGTTGTTGAAAGAAATAAGTCATCATGAAGCTCTTTTCAAAATATGAAGTGGTAATAAGTAGGTTTAGAATAATTAAAAATCATTCTCAGTTTCCTGCCCTCTACCATTTCTATCCTGTCAGTTTTGAGGATTTTCTAATGCTCCTCCAAGTCCTTATATTTACCCATCTTAAAAAGGAGTAAAAGCATTCTCAAGTTCTCAATCTCCTTTTCTCTGACACTAGGGTCTCATCTGTCTCTTCATGCATTTTTCATCTTCCATTAATATTTATAGAGCATCACAATATAGTAGGTACTGTATAGCAGGGAAGACCATGTGAAGCCACTTCAGCCACTGATGATGCAGAAAACATCTCCTCAGAAGCTCTTGGGTTCTGTAATACTTTCTCTCTCTGTATATTTAAAATCCACTCCCAACACTCATTAAGTCTTAAGAGAAACGTTATAATTCTTCCTGTAGCTTTATGCTCTCCCTTGGACTATTATTCACCACTAAATACTGTTTATTTATTCCCTTTTGCCATGAGCAACATTTATGAATAAAAAGTTGAACTATGAAACTAGAAAATAATCTACTTTATGATTGCTGCAAATAATAATCCTGTTTTACAACCTTGGCCCATGACTGAAGTGTGCCACTGAAAAGGAATATGATTTGTGCTGGCTCCCTTCTTGTTCAGGTCTCCAAATTAATAACATATTCTTTATCAAAATATTATTTTGGTATATTTCTTTCCTAGTATGCTAGGGCTGGTAGATCAAACAGAACTTAGCTGAGGAGAGTAACTGAAATCACTGTCTGCTAACCAAAGAAGACAAGAAAAAGAGCATGGCTTGGCCTCTGGTATGCAAGGAGAACATCTTCAAATTATCAGAATTTTTTTATGGATTTTCTTCAGGGAAATGCTCTGATTTTATTCTCACTCTAGTACAGTCAGAGCACAGCTACTGCATGATGGCAATACTTATGGGTTGTTCTACCTATGTTTTATCATAGATCCATTGGGGATAAAGGAAAAATTTGGCTCTCTCTACTCTAAGATGTATTGCTCTTGCTTTCCTGTGTAAGAGATTTCCAGTGTAAATCTCTATGCCAGATGCTGTTTTTAGGAAATTTCATTAAACTGTCAGAAAAACTCAATAGAAATAACTAGCATTGCAGTAAAAGACTCATAGTAGTTTTGCTTGTTTCATTTCTGTTATGAAATTTCTATGAACCTATTTGGGATTTTTTTCTCATTTGAACAACCCCAGATAAATGATAATTTTGTTATATTTACTGGCAGTATAAGTAATAACATTTTGAGCTCAACATAGGTGATATCCTTTCACAAATGTCTGAGCCTGGTTTCAACATTTTGATATATCGGAATCAGGTGAGGAAACAATTAAAGTAAAACTTCATTATTTGGTTCCATCAAATATAGAGTGAGTAGGCATTCTGGTTTTCATAATTTTAAACTTAAATTTTATTTTGATAGGAAAAGAGAATGAATAAGCAGAAATTTAGATGAAAATAGTAAGATGAATCAGTAATCCGAATGTGTTTTAAGTCAGATTGGCTTTTTGGGAACACACAACAATTTAATAGAAGGTCATTGTGAAAAGATTCTTGTGCTAAAAATATTTTTTTCCAAATGGCTCTGAAAGGCTAGAGTTTCTATAAAATGATTTTTTAAAGATTTAGGTTATATTACAGTTAATTATTCAATGGACCATTTCAGTATTACAGGTTGAATTTATTTAAATGATTACCTGCCTGATAGAAACAAATATGAAAGTGGAAAATGATGACAAAAATTTAGATTAATTTTCTTCTTCTTTTTAACAAGCTGGGGTTTTGTTTATGTGTGATGTGGATTTCTCTGGATAATACATAGAAACATATGGGAAATTAATCTCAAGAAGCAGTACCAACCGATACTGTGAGAATAAACTGTAGCATCCATGAAAACAGAAGAACACAGTGTACCTGTCATTTTGCAGGCAAATGTAAGGAAATCTGAAGTTCTAGTTTTTTTCTTCTTTAGGAACTGTAAGCATTTCTGCATGTCAAAAGATATCCTTTGCAGAATAAAAATATAAAAAAGATATCCTTTGTGTTAACTAAGGATAATGATTTCATTTATACTTCAATCAAATTGAAACATGAGCACAAGATGGTATTTAGAAATAGTTAAAACTGGGAATGGGGAGGGGGCAAGAAACAGCTAAAATCAGTATTTTTATAGATACTGTAAATTTTACAGTAATACTATAAAATTTACAGTATTTTATAGATCTGTAAATTTTATCATGGATACTGACTGAAATTGAGACAATTATATGTCAAAAAGAGGAAGGATAAGAGTCATTGTGACTATTTCCTCATAATCTCCCTGGAAAAGAAAATGCTTTCTCATTGCTTAAGAATTTCTGAAACTAAGTTAGAAAGTAAAAAAAAAAAAAGATATAAAAGATGCTTGCCATGTTCTTATTACCATGTGCCTTGACAGGAAAAACAACAGCATCTTGCCTCCTCAGCTTATTCCTCATCAGTGAACTCTTCCCCAAACAAGACACTGCACATCAGCCATTTGGGATCTTTTCCATCAGTGTTGTAACAAGCTCTTCTGTGCAGTTTGTACTCACTGTAAAGTGTACAGAAGCCAAGAACAAGGAGTTGGTAATCTGGGCACCCACAGTTGTGATGAAGCATCGTCAGTTTAATCGTCCAAATCAAATATTTGGCTGTGCTTCATCAGATGCGTATCTCATATTGTCACTGTTGTGCTGGCAGGGGAGCGGAGCTCTCACTAGAGGAGAGGCACCCAAGGGAGAGGGGGATGGGGATAAAAAGTGTCCTCACTGCGTGTGCCATCCTTCTGCAGAATCTCCAGCCCTTTTCTCATCTGAGACTCAATCTAAACCTGCTGCCTCACTTGGACAAGTGCCAAATCTGCATAAATCCAACGAAGACTGCAGAAAAACACACTGTTTAACATTATTTCTCACATTACTAGTATTTTACTATTATAGTATATGATCCACTTCTATGCTGTTATCCATGATGTTGATGTGGTGACATGCTTTTGAAAAGCACCCAGTTAATATAGCAGTTTTTGCATATATTGTTTCATTTGGTTCTTAAAACAACTCCAGAAATTGAGACTGTAGATCAGGAACAGCCGCTTTCATTATAGAAGAGACCCTAAGGCCTTCAGAGGCCTAATAGTTCATATAAGGAACTGAGAAGACAGTCTCTAAATTTGTGTCCACTTTTCTGAGTTTGCAATGCTACTTCTCCATCTTCAATGATTATCATTAAGAAAAATTACTAACACTTTAAAAAACATTCACTGTCATCTCACAAATGTGCTACTCTCTGTCACAAATATTCAAGGGAAAACCTCTGTGGCTGTCTTCAAAATTTGCCACAAAAATAACATTTTTATTTGTATATCCTTCATTGTTGGGATAGAGGATTGATTACACAAGCATAGTTTTTCAGTAACATTCCTATGTTCTACCAACTTGTTCTACCAGTTTGAATGAACTGGGCTGACTATTTTGGTCCTGATGTCCCCATCACTCTTACCTTGGTTCCTTCTTTTTTTTGTAAATAAAGCCTTTTTTAAAAGATTTTCTTTATTTATTTTTAGAGAGGGAAGGGGGGGGGGAGAGAGAGAGAGAGAGAGAGAGAGAGAGAGAGATATCAATGTGGTTGCTGGGGGCCATGGCCTGTAACCCAGGCATGTGCCCTGACTGGGAATCAAACCTGCGATGCTTGGGTTCCCAGCCCATGCTCAATCCACTGAGCTACACCAGCCAGGGCTACCTTGGTTCCTTCTAACACTAGGTTCTGTTTTGTTAATTTTCATAGACCCAACAGTTCATCCCCCAAACCTAGAACCTATTTCTGAACTTTATAGCCCAGTGGCTTATGGTTTCATTCTACTAGCAGAATTTCCACTGTGGCCTGCCTACTTGCAGTTCAGGTAACCTGTCCTTAGATTTCCTATTGCTGGGTGTCATCCACCTGTTGGAACCAATTGCTACTTTTTCTAGACCTCTTGATGCTATATTTACATTTGCTTGTTTATTAATTATAAAAATCTTTCTGACATGTTGTTTAGCCTGCTGGTTCCCAGAAACATTCCAGATCTACTTCTAGATTTTATCTACCTAAAAATACATTGTAAATTATTAGATCCTGGTTTCTCTCACAACTCCTACATCCTGGTTTTTTTCCCCAAACAAGCCAAGTTTATACATAGCCTAAAATCTGATGAATAAGATAGATTGATATTGTAATAGTTCATAGAAGTTAGTAGTTTTAGATTTGATAAGGTGTGAGAAGGTAAGCCATGTAAATAAGGAGATAAATGAGTAAATGTAAATAGCATTAAAAAAGAATAATTAAGAGTAGATTGGAGAATTGAGCTTTAGGGCAGTGATTGATGACAACTTATTTGAATATGAGTAAGGAAAATAACAGGTGGGATTGGGAAGGAAAAGAAACTGTGAGGTATATTTCAAAAAACAAAGGGACATTTCACTAACTTTTTTAGTAATTCAATATGCATTTATTCAGCACATTTGTTATGGATTAATATGTTACCCCCAATTCATGTGTTGAAATCCTAGCACCCTCAATACTTCAGAATATACACTTCTTTCAAAACAGAGCCCATGTAGATATAATAACTTAAGATGAAGTCATACTGAATAAGGTGAGCTCTTAATCCAAAATAATTGATGTTCTTATAAAAAGGAGAAATTTGGACAGAAAGGTACATGTAGAGATAAAATGATGTGAAGATGTATAAAGAGATGATGGCTATCTACAAGCCAAGGAAAGAAGCCTGGGACAGATCTGCTTATCAGCCCTCAAAAAAAGCCAACCTTGCTATCATGTTGATCTCAGGCATCCAGCTTCCAGAACTGTGAGGCAATAAATTTCCATTGTTTAGTTCACCCAGTTTTTGGTACTTTGTTATGGTAGCCATAGAAACTTAACACAAAATTGAGTGTGACCTTTTTCTATATTTTGGAACACCAGTGGAAATGGGGTGGAGGCAGAGCAGTTCTCCCTGCTTTGAGAAACAACTTGAGTCATTATACAGGCAAATAAGTATGCATTAAGATGAGTAACATTATAAAAATATAAAGTAATGATGCTTGGGAACATGAGAGTAGTTCCATTACAAAGATGACATTTTATCTGGTTATTAAGAGATGGGCAGAAATTTGTGAGAAGGTGGAAAGTGCACTCTAAATTAGAGGAAAAGACAAGGCACCTGAAAGGGTTTAGGGATAAACAAGAACTCAAGGGTGCTGGAGCATGTGTATGGTGAAAGAAGATTGAGAAATGAGGGTAAGAAAGAGTAGGTTAAAAATAAAGATATATTAGCTAAGAAACCCAGATCAGTGATATGAGTGGTTTTGAATTCTTTGGAGGATAACTTGAACAGAAATGTTAAAGATGGAAGGATTGCAGAGGGACTGGCAGCAGGGAGCTCAAATGGCAGGGTCCTTAAGTATCAAAGTGAAAAATCATCAAGCAGGGTACTAAGGCAATATCCAGAGAGCCCAGACAAGAAAGACAGAAATCCAGGGATGTCTGTGAGTAGAATAAGCTAGAACTGGAACTACAAATATAGGAAATAGATCAGGAGTGAGCAGTGAGTAAGGAATAAAAATACAGAACTTAGCACAATATCTGACTGATGATAGAGGTTCAATTAATGATGCAGACTCTAACTAGCAGGGTCTGTGGTGTTGTGGATGCTACAAATTCACATGGAGTGCAGAAGTCTTGTGGAGAAAAAGGGACCTCATGGCCACTCTCTGAGTGAGAGACTGCCTTGACTCTTGACTGGACAGGCTTTTATTGCTTTTCTGGGAACATTACCTCAAGGAAGGTCTTCATTCACCATTGTCAGGCAGTAATGATCAAATAATAGATAACATTCAAAGAACTATGAAGGCTTATTCTGAGTCAGAGTCAGTTAGCTAAAGGGCCATAAAACTTTGGGAAACAAACTCATTTCATGCTTGGACCCTTGTCAGGAAATTGAGGACATTCTTAGCAAAGCATGTTCTGCAGGATTTTATACATTCTTTCTTAGGCCTGATCAGCCTGGGGAACCATCTGTTCCTACCCAGGGCTGCACTGCCCTCTGGCATTGTTCCAGGCTTAAGTGAGGCAGGGGAAGTAAGGCAGCCAAGAGATTAGGAGATTTCTTGCAGACAGAATGAGGACTCAGGCTGTGTCAAAGCCAATGGGTGAGGGTTCATCACCCCCTTTTTCTATAGCCCCCCAAATCCTTTCCTGAGGGCCCCTTCATGACTGTGCCTGTCTTAGGTCATCCCTCTTTTGAGGAATCTTACCTGTCATTGGCTAATCAGTCATCCACCTGGGGTCAAGCAGGATGAAGTAAAAGGTGGCAGAGGCAGTGCCCCTGCTAGGGAGGTAAGTTTTGTCTCCTTACTGGCTTATGTTCCCAAGGTCTCTTTACTCATTCTTAGCCATGGGGAGTTACAGCTTCTGAAACCAGGCAGTGTGGTTCCCAACAAATTAATGCCAATTATTTATGCAGTTCCTCAGCCTCCAAGTAGAAAATGAGTTGTAAATACAAGAGGTGGAATGTGTTTGGAGGAGGATTTGAAAGGCAGGAGGTTGTCTTTTTACTCTTTCAAAATATCTATTGAGTGCCTGCTCTCTGCCAAAGATTGACAATGGATAGTGTTTTTTTTTAAATTATAATAAATATTTTAAGAGTTAGTAAAAAGCATACATTACAATGCAAAGTATTCTGACTGGAAGTTAGCTTATAAAAACAAAGACGCAAAAAGAAAAACACATGGGTGAATAAGATTCCCACTGTCCCAACCTACTATCCAGCGAAAGGAAATAGGCAAGGAAATGGGCTTGGCGAAATCAGCAGGGAAAGAAGACTCTGTTGAGCTTGACTTTACTCTAGCATGATGAAGAAACATGAAAGGTACAGAACAAGTGTGAGGCCACTGATGTTTTCCTGCTTCCACAAAGGCATGTGGCAGGGCATGCCTGCCTTGTGAGAAAAGGAAGGAAAAGCATGAGAGACAGAGGAACACAAGTATGAAAAAATGACAATGAATAAGTACCTATCAATAATAACCTTAAACATAAAAGGATTGAATGGTTCAATCAAAAAACATAGAATAGCTGAATGGATACTAAAGCATGACATGTATGTACATATGCTGCCTACAAGAGACACAGCTGAGAGCAAAAGACCTACACAGACTGAAAGTGAAGGGCTGGAAACACATATTTCAAGCAAACAGGGGGGGAAAAAGCTGGGGTAGCAATAATTATATCAGACTAAATAGACATAAAAAAAAGAGTCATAAAAAATGACCCAGAAGGTCACTTCATAATACTCAAGGGAAGAATCCACCAAGAAGACATAAACATTATAAATATATATGCACCCAACATAGAAACACCCAAATATATAAGGAAAATCTTGGAAGACTTCAAGAAAGATATTGACAGCAACACAATTATAGTAGGGGATTTCAACATCCCATTGTCAAAAATGGATGGATCTTCCAAGTAAGATATCAACAAAGATACTGCAGCATTGAACAATGTACTAGATCAAGTGAACTTAACCAATATATATAGAGCCTTTCATCTCAAAGAAGCAAAATAAACATTCTTTTCAAGTGCACATGGATAATTTCAAAGATAAACCACATGATAGGACACAAAACAAGCCTGAACAAATTCAAGAAAATTGAAATTATATCAAGCATTTTCTCTGACCACCAGGACAAAAACTAGAAACCAAACTCAAAGAAAAAACTCAAAAACACTCAAACTCATGGAGATCAAATAATGTGCTATTAAACAATGAATGGGTCAAGAATGAGATCAAGGAAGAAATCAAATTCTAGAAACAAATGAAAATGAACTCACAACAACCCAAACCTTATGGAACACAGCAAAAGCAGTCCTGGGAGGGAATTTCATAGCAATAATACAGGCCTACCTAATAAAAATAGAAATATTTTAAATAAAAAACCTAACCCTATACCTACAAGAACTTGAAGAACAACAACAAAGACAGCCCAGAGAAAGTAGAAGGAAGGAAATAACCAAGATCAGAGCAGAATTAAATGAAATGGAGACTAAAAGCATAATTCTAAAGATCATAAATTCAGGAATTGGTTCTTTGAAAGGAAAAACAAATTGACAAACCTTTAAGCAGACTCATCAAGAAAAAAAGAAAGAATACCCAAATAAACACAATCAGAAATGAAAGAGGATGGATTACAACTGATATCACAGAAATACAAAGGATTGTAAAAAGTTATTACAAAGAATTATATGCCAAGAAATTTGAAAACCTAGGTGAAGTGGACAAATTTCTAGAAAAATATATCTTCCAAAACTCAATGAAGAAGAAGCAGAAAGCCTGGACAGATCAAAAACAACTGACAAAATTGAAGCAGGAATAAAAAAACTCCCAACACACAAAAGCCCTGGACCAGAGGGTTTCACAAAAGAATCATACAAGGCATTTAAGAAAGAGCTAACCCCTATGCTTCACAGACTATTCCAAAAAATCCAAAATGATGGAATACTCTCAAACTCTTTTTATGAAGTGAGCATCATCCTAATCCCAAAATCAGATAATGACACAGCAAACAAAAAAAACTTCAGGACAATAGCCCTGATGAACATAGAAGCTATAATCCTCAATAAAATATTGGCAAACCTCATCAAACAATACATTAAAAAGATCATACTGCATGATCATTTGGGATTCATCCCAGGGATGCGAGGATGGTACAATATTCACAAATAAATAAATCTAATATGTCACACAAACAAAAGCAAAGACAAAAATCACATGATCCTATCAAAAGATGCAGAAAAATCAATTGATAGGGTACAATATACATTTATGATTAAACACTCAGCAAAGTGGGGACAGAGGGAACATTCCTCAACATAATAAAGGCATTGTATGAGAGACCTACAGCCACATCATCTATTTGGGAAAAAACTAGAAACTTTCTCACTAAGATCAAGAAAAAGTCTAGGCTGTCCACTTTCACCACTTCTATTCAATATAATATTAGAAATCCTAGCCACAGCAATCAGACAAGAAAATGAAATAAAAGGCATCCAAATTAGAAAAGAGGAAACAAATTGTCATTGTTTGCAGATGGCATAATAGTATACATAGAAAATCCTATAGATACCACCAAAAATCTGCTCAATCTAATAAATGAATTTGTCAAAACTTCAGGATACAAAGTCAATATTCAGAGATTAAAGACATTTTTGTATCCAACAATGAAACATCAAAAATAGAAATCAGAAAAAAAAATCCATTTTATAGAGCAACAAGAAAAATAAAATACCTAGGAATAAACCTAACCTAGGAGGTAAAATACATGTAGTGAGAAAACTACATAACACTGAAGAAATAAATTAAGAAAGACACAAACAAATGGAAACATATACTGTGTTCATGGATTGAAGAATTAGCATCATCAAAATGTCCATTCTACCCAACACAATTTATAGATTCAATACAATACCTATTAAAGTACCAATGTCAAATTTCACAGATTTAGAACAAACAATTCAAAAATTTATATAGAACTATAAAGGACCCCAAATAGCTGCAGCAATTTTGAGAAAGCAGAGCAAAGTAGGGGGGATCACAATACCTGATATCAAACTGTAGTACAAGGTCACTGTAATCAAAACAGCCTGGTACTGGCATGAGAACAGACACATGGACCAATGAAACAGAATAAAGAGCCCAGAAATAAACTCAAGTTTCTACAGTCAACTAATTTTTGACAAAGTGGGCACCAGTATAAAATGGAGCAAAAATAGCCTCTTCAACAAATGGTGTTGGGAGAG
Organism: Tonatia bakeri; assembly: GCA_004024845.1. Taxonomy (NCBI): domain Eukaryota; kingdom Metazoa; phylum Chordata; class Mammalia; order Chiroptera; family Phyllostomidae; genus Tonatia; species Tonatia bakeri. The sequence continues at coordinate 583,452 of PVIA01000063.1, forward strand.
CTGGACAGGTACATGCAAAAAAACAACAACAACCCAAAACAGAAACTCAAATGCAAACTTACACCATAAACAAAAATAAATTCAAGGTGGATAAAATATTTAAATACAAGTCATGAGACTATTAAAGTCCTTCAGGAGAACATACACAGGAAAATCTCAGATATTCCAGGAAGCAATATTTTTACTGATGTGTCCTGTAGAACAAGGGACAAAATGAAAAGAATAAACAAATGGGATCTCATCAAAATACAAAGCTTCTACACTGCTAAAGAAAACAACATTAAAATTAAAAGGGAACCAACCATGAGGGAAAACATATTTGCCAATGATACCTCAGACAAGGGTTTGACGTCCAAAATATATAAAGAACTCACATGACTCTACTCTAAGAAGATGAGCAACCCAATTAAAAAATGGGGAAAGGAGTTAAACAGACAATTCTCCAAGGAGGACATACAAAGGGTCCAGAGACATATGCAAAGATTCTCAGTATCACTAGCCATCAGAGAGGTGCAAATTAAAACCACAACGAGATATCACTTCACACCAGTCAGAATGGCCACCATAAGCAAAGCAACAAACAAATGTTGGATAGGTTGTGCAGAAAAGGGAACCCTAGTTCACCATTGGTGGGATTGCAGACTCATACAGTCGCTGTGGGAAACAATATGGAATTTCCTCAGAAAACTAAAAATGCAACTGCTTTTTGGCCTGGCAATTCCACAGCTAGGATTATATCCTACAAACCCTGAAACAGCAATCCAAAAGAACCTATGCACACCAATGTTCATAGCAGTACAATTTGCAATAGCCAAGTGCTGGAAGCAACCTAAGTGACCATCAGTAAATGAATAGATCGAAAACTACAGTACATTTGCACAATGGAATATTACTCAACATAAAGAAAGGAGGAGCTTCTACCCTTTGAGACAGCATGGATGGAACTGGAGAGCATTATGCTAAGTGAAATAAGCCAGGTGGTGAAAGACAAATACCATATGATCTCACCTTTAACTAGAACCTAATCAACAAAATGAACAATCCAGCAAAATATAATCAGAAACATAAAAATTCAGAACAAACAAACAGTAACCGAAGAGGAGATGTACGGGGATAATGAGGAGAAAAGGGTGAAGGGTTTACAGGAATAACTATAAAGGACACATGGACAAAGTCAAGTAGGGGTGTTATCAGGAAAGGGAGGTGGGGATGGCTAGAGTGGTGTGGAGAGTTGGGGGAAAAGGCCGAAAACTGTAGTTGAGCAACAGTGAAATTTAAAATTAGTGCAAAAAAAATAAGAGAAAAAGATAGATGTATGATTGTCTCTTGTATGCCCCCTACTGGGGTCATGGTCCAGAATCCAGGCTTGTACCCTGACTGGGAATCAAACCAGTGATCCTCCTTTGGCTAACAGGCCTGCACTCAGTGACTGAACCACACCAGCCAAGGCTAAGTTCTTTGATTTTAAATTTAAAAATTTTTAAAGATTTTATTTATTTATTTTTAGAAATATATTTATATTTCAATTTTATAAGACTTTGTTATTTTTAATATTATTGTGTACAGTCAGTCAACATGGAGATTTATCAAAATATTTACATTTTTACACTTTTTTCTTTTTATTTTTTTCTTCATTTGGTTTAATTTTTTCTGCCTGAAATATCTCTTAAGTATTAGTTTCTCAAAATTATATATTATTGATTATATTATTAAAATTGTCCTTATTTGTGCCCCTTTCCTGCCCTACTCAATGTCCTCAGCTCCCTAAGGCAATGCCCCCACCATTGTTCTTGTCCCTAGGTCGTTCATATAAGTTCTTTAGGCTACTCCATTTCCTATACTGTACTTTACCTCCCCATGGCTATTTTGTAACTACCTATTTGTACTTTTTAATCCTCTCACCTCTTCACTTATTCTCCCCTCCCCCCTCCCATCTGGCAACCTTCCAGTAAATACCTTCTTTTCTCTTGGTTTTAACATTCTCTCTTTATCTTTAATTTTTGGTATTTTAGTTATAATGTATGTTGGAGTGAACCTCTTTGCCACCATCATAATTTGGACTCTGTGCTTCCTGCACTTGCCTACCTATTTTCTTCACTAAATCATCTCCTTCTGTCAGCCCTATGAGAAAACTTTCATAAAATTGTCCCAGAGACTGTTTATACTATCCTCATTTTTTTAATTCTTTTTTCTTCTTGTTTTTCATGGTTGTTTTTTGGTTCTTTATGTTCCAAATCATTGATTTGATTCTCAGCTTCATCCACTCTACTGTTGATTCCTTATAAATTGTTCTTTGTTTTAATTAGTGTATCTTTAATTTCTGAGAGGGTATTTTTTACTCTGCTTGGGTCCTCCCTAAGTTCCTTGAGCATCCTTATAGACAGTGTTTTGAACTGTGCTACTGATAGATTGTTTATCTCCATTTCACTTAGCTCTTTTTTTTCTGGAGTTTTGATCTGTTCTTTCATTCAGGCCATGTTTCTTTGTCTTCTCATTTTGGCAGCCTCCCTGTGTTTGTTTCTATGTATTGGGTAGAGCTGCTTTGACTCCACATCTTGGTAGTGTGGCCTAATGTAGTAAGTGTTCTGTAGGGTCCAGTGGCACAGCCACCCTTATCACTCAAGCTGTGTACTCAAGGTGCACCCTTTGTGTGGGCTAAATACACCTTCCTCTTATAATTGAGTTTTGGTTGCTGTTGACAGATCAATGGGAGTGATTTGTCCAGGCAAGTTAGCTTCAAGAAGTGACTGTGGCCACTGACCACCTGTGGCAGACTCTGGCCAGCGGAGTCCACCTGTTGTGACTGAAGATGAGAACAAATGCACAGGCTACAGCAATCCTGTGGAGAAAAAGGGGATGACACAGCTACTCTCTCAAGAAGAGAGCACCTCTGAGTGCCTCAGCTACTCTCTCAAGAGGAGAGCACCCTAACCCTTGTCTAGACAAGCTTTTATTGTTTTTCTTGGGTATTACATTAAAGAATGATTTATAGAATACTGTTGTCCACATTTTAGGTACAATGAAGGAAATGAAAATAACAAATGCAGAAGGGAAAGGCAGTGAGCTGATTAGCTCCATCCTTGGAGAAATTTACACAGGCTTTGGAAACTATCTTGAAGGTATACAACACACATCTATTGTTTCAGACAAGGGTGAGGGAATTTTAGCAAGAGCAAGCCATAACAGTCTGTATGCGTTTTCTAAGCCTGATTCCCACAGGAAAACTCAGTCTGAAGGTCTGGCTCCTGCCTACCACCTTGTTTCTGTAGGTTTTCCATACAGAGGTGAGTCACATTTGCCAGACCAAAACAAACCGGTCCTCTACAACCACCAACCTCTGCCCTCTGTGTAGGATCAACTGTGCACAGGCAGGATGGTGGTGCTCCTACATGGTCTGTAGCTATCCACTGGGTACGTTGGCCCTGGGGTTTCCAGGGTGGTGCAGGCCAAGGTCAGCCCTCACCTGTGTTTAGCCCAGGGCACCCTGTCTGAACTATAAAGCAATCTGAGATGGCCACTACTTATGCTGGGCTTGGAGATCCCCAGTTGAAGCCAAACTGTGACAACAATCTGATTGCCAGTAGGGTTCAGTGAAGCCATCTATTGCTTGTTTGATAGGATTTAAGAGCCAAAACTAGCCACTCTTATGGAAAAGCAGCTTGGGTAAGCCCATAAGATGGTTGGGGTAGAGCTTCTGTGGATCTCCATGGTGCATCTTACATTGTTAGCCAGGTTGATGTAGTCTCAGATATGGCACTAGCCTACTAGCTCTGTGGGGAAAGGCCTCAGTAAAAGGACGATGGGTTCTGCTCACCCTCATGCCAGACATGTCAGTTTCTCCCTATATTCCACTGGTGCCTTTCAAGCTGCCACTCCCATGCTGGAGATCATGGACAGCAAGTCTGAATATGTGAGTCCATGTGTGGGCTCCCAAAAAGGAACTGTGTATGGCTCTAGCAGCCTCCTCCACTGACTCAATCCCTACTGGTTTTCACAGCCACAAGTGTGGGGACTTACGTTCCTGGTACTGGAATTCCAGCCTGGGGAGCCTGGTGTGGGTCTGGGACTTCTGGCTCCTGAGATGTCCTTTCTGGATTTTTACCCACATGGGTGTGGGGTTAGCCTGTTCAACATCTGCGCTCCTCCTAGCAGCCTGGACGGATGTGATTTCTTCAATTCTGTAGTTGTCAGACTTCTATTTGACTAAATTTCTGATATTTCTGAGTGATGATTGTTACAACTATATTTTAGTTACAGTTTTTATGTGGTTGCGGGAACAGGCAAGGCATGTCTGCTTATGTTGCCATCTTTACTGGAAGCCTTCCTCCTTTTAGTATTACATTTTGTGTGGGTTTGCTGAAATTATATTTTGTTTCTCTTGTCTGAAAAATATCTCATTTTTACTTTCATTTCTCCGAATATTTTTGCTGGTTATAGAGTTCTAGTCTACCACTTACTTTTATTGTCTTTGAATACATTGTTTCCAAGCTTTCCATTTCTTTTGAGCAGTCGGCTTTTAGACTTTTTATTGCTTCTTTGAGGATAATGTGATATTTAAATAAAATCCACTGCTGCCCTAGTTGCTTTTTATATCTTATCATTGGTTTTCTGTAGTTTGATTCTGATATGACTACATGTGTGCTTTTTCTTTGCAATTTTTTTATTAGTTTGTTTCTGGTATTTGTTTATGGCTTATAAACTATAACTAGGAATATGTGACTTTATTTCTCACTAGTTTTTTTTTTAATATTTTATTTATTTTTAGAGAGGGAAGGGAAGGAGAAAGAGAGAGAGAGACATCAATGTGAGGTTGCTGGGACCCGTGGCCTGCAACCCAGGCATGTGCCCTGACTGGGAATCAAACCTGCGATGCTTTGGTTCCCAGCCTGTGCTCAATCCACTGAGCTACACCAGCCAGGGCTATTTCTCACTAGTTTTAAAAGTATGTTAGTGTCTTTAGGCATTGCTTCTACCTCATTCTCTTTTCATTTGTGATGATAATAACATGTGTCAGGGTTTTCACCATGATATTTATTATATAATGATATGACTTTTCCTGTATTTTTAATTTTTTTCTTTCCTCCTCTGTGATTTATGCTGAGTATTTCATACTGAATTTTTTTCTAGTTCACAAATCCTCTCTTTTGATGCAAACATGCAGTATTAAATTTATTTGTTAATATCCAAATTTTAGTTACTAACATATATACATACACATTTATTCTAGATTTTCCATTTCATTTTATTTTAAATGTTTTTTACCTTTATTCTTTTAAAAATATATTATTTATGTATTTTTAGAGAGAGGGGAAGGAGAAAAAGAGGGAGAGAAACATCAATGTGTGGTTGCCTCTTGCATTCCCCACACTGGGTACCTGGCCTGTGGTCCAGGCATGTGCCCTGACTGAGAGTCAAAGGACCCTTTGGTTTGCAGGCCCATGCCCAATCCACTGAGCTACACTAGCCAGGGTATCTTTATTCTGATATAAGTCAGAATTAATTTGAGGTGTAATTCTGTTAACTACAATGTGTGTCTATTTCGTTTTTTGTTGTTATCTTCTTTGTTGATAGGTTTTGGACTAATCTGAAAAATTTTCTTCCAATTCAAAGGTTGACTGGGTGTGACATTATGGGGAGTCTATGATCTGAAGGTACAAAAAAGACCACTGTTAAATATATCAAGTTGCTATATAAATTAGGAGAAATTTATCCTCCTGGCAGAACTCAGCCTCAGAGACTCATGACATGGTGAGCCTGTGCAAAATTAAGTTCTCCTTAATTCTGAATTCTCCTTAGTTCTCCTCACTGAATATAGTTTAACTGGGACTGAGGCTTGGTGAAATGACAGTGGACTTGATTTCAGACTCCATTCTTTCAGTGAGATGTCTTTGCGTACGGTGCTACCTACATAAAACATTCATCGTGATCCCATATTCAGACTTTCATACATACAATCAAATCCACAAAGTCTGTCAGGACTCCAAGAATTTCTCAAGTGTGTCCTGGGAATATGAGGTCAGAGTCTACTTAGTCTGTAAGGTTATAAGTTTTATGTATGTACTTGCAAGGCATTTCATATACTAATATTTAAGCATAAAAATAAATGTATAATATATACTGATATTGACATTTAATATATAAATACTCTCATTCAAGGATTTTAGAGAGAGGAGAATGGAGGGAGAGATAGAGAGAAACATTGATCAGTTGCCTCACATTTGCACCCAACCAGGCACTGAACCCACAACCTAGGCATTAACATGTATTTTTAATGTGATGTTAAATTTAAATGTGATGTTTAAATTAGTACAATTTTTGAAAAAAATATCATCCACACATTTTACAATATTATCACAAATACATATAAAATATTTGCATATATGTTAGCTAAGTAAATTTTATACTGGTACAGGTAGTTAATACCAAAAGCCTCTGCCAAATTCTTTCATTCACAGAATATTCTCTTTTATTGAGTAAAAAAAGAAGTTCTAGTATGATAATCATGACAAAAACTTGACTATATAGGACAGAGATAACTACTGGAGCAGTTTTGTGGTCTAAATCCAGTTGCAAGAGCCCATTTTTTGAAGCTCAGTGTAGCCTCTACACTGAGCTATTTAGACCATATCCAAAAGAAAATAAGAAATTAAGAATAAACTGACAGTAACCAGAGGGAAGGTGGGTGGGGATAATGGTGGGAAAGGGGGAAGAGTTTTCAGGAACAACTATAAAGGACACATGGACAAAACCAAGGGGGCAGGGTGAGATCAGGGGAGGGAGGTAGGGATGGCTGGGGTGGGGAAGTGTAGTGGGGGGGGATGCAGACAACTATAGCTGAACAACAATAAAAAAGGAAAAGAAATGACTGAAATGAACTGTTTTTTAAATATAGATTATCTAAATCTTCTCAATATATTTATTCATTTATTTTCTTTGATACTTCAGTGATGAAATTGAGATGTACTGTCAGAATATCTGACTCTAAAAGATCCTGAGAATAATCTTCTGACTCCAAGATTATGACAGTTTTTTACATTAAGAAATTTCTTCAAATTTCTATTTTCTTCCCTTTCTCATCATCTTTAAGAGTTGCAGAGGGTCAGTTTATATGTCTGTGTAATCAAAACTATTTAAATAAATAGATTCTTAACATAATAAAAAAGTATTATTTCAGAGGCTGACTTTAAGGAGACCCAAGGATTGGCCTTAATGCTGCCATTAACTGAATGATTGGGAACAATTCTGGGTTTTCAATATCCTAAGTCTCAAATGACATGATTTTTAGTTTTAAAATTTAACTTAGATGCTAACTCTTCTGTGAGGTCTTTTTGATTTTCTTATGGGGTTAAAATTTGCTTGTTAATCTCTCTACCACTCTTTTTTGCTTTGTTTTTGAAATTCACTATTTTACTCTACTAGTAACTTGCATGCACACTGGTCTCTATCTTCTGAGGTAAAGCCAAAATTTTATGTACTTTTGTTTTTGAAGAAAGTTATTATGGTATTATTATTTATCAGGATAGGCTAGGTCACACTAAGATTAAAAATCAACTAACATTAATGATCTCAGTTTTAACTGGATTGTAATCAACAAAAGAAAAAAGCAAGCAAAATATAACCAGAAACACTGAAATTAAGAACAATCTGGCAATAACTAGAGGGGAGGTGGAAGGGGATAATGGAGGACGGTGGGGAGGGTTTTCAGGAACAACTATAAAGGACATGTGGACACAGCCAAGGGAGAGTGGGAGCAAGAGAAGGAGGACGGTTTGGCTGGGGTGTGGGGGGACTGGTGGGGATTAAATGCAGATAACTGTAATTGAACAACAATAAAATAATTTTAAAAAGAAATGAAGAGTCTGAAATAAAAAATCAACTAACAAATCCCAGTTTCTTAACCATGAAAATCTTTTTTTTCACCCAAACAGCTTGTCTGGTCCCCATTCAGACATAAAAATTGAGAGAATTTATACTATCTTATGGTTTCATTACCCTGAAAAAAAGCCTCCTTAGTTGGCATGGCAGTTTATAAATATGTTTATCTGCTATTGACACATTGCACTTCTGCCTACAGTCCATTGGCCATATGTAGTCACAGGACTTCCCAGTGCAGCTGAGAATGTGGGTGAAAAGCTGGAATGTTTGATATGTATCATAATCAGTGTCAAAACCACTTCACTTACTTCAACATTATTCTGTTTCTCTATTGGGAAGTTACATACCCAGATTTTACATATATCAAATTCAAATAGATGAAATACTTTCAAGGAATCCAGAAAAAAAAAAAACAAAACATTTTCTTGAGAGGAACATACACAATATGAACATCAGATTTCTTGTGACAACCATGCAAGCAAAATGGCAATGTGCTGGGAGAAAAAAAAATCAATACTAAACAAAAATATATCTAAAAGTAATAAAGAATAAAAAGATTTCAACTGAGAAACATTGAGTCAATTAATTCTAGAACTATTCTACAGGAAATGTTAAAAGAATATCTTCAGGCCAAAGCAATTTTCAATAGGTCAGGAAATTTGATTCACACAAAGGAATGAAGAACATTCAAAAAAAGAATAAAAGTCACTTTAAATTCACTTATATCTATCTTTAATTGCAAGGTCAATGAATACTCAAAGGAAAAGTAGTAGCAATGTATTTGTTTATAAGATGTAAAAAGTAAAAATAAAACTAATTACACAAAAAATAGAAGGGAGTAATTGGAAATATAGTTTAATAAAGTCTTATACTACACATGAAACAATATTGTTTGAAGTTAGACTCAGATTATGTGACAATGAATAGAACAAATTTCCAGGTGACTACTAAAACATTCATAAGAAATATAAATAATAAGTCAATAGAATAGTTAAAATGGATTGTCAAAGGAATGTTCAACTAAACCTAGAGAAGTAAGAAGAGAAAATAAACAAAGAATAAATTGAAAAAAATATAAAACAGTAGGGCAGCTAGTAGATTTTAATTAATAATCACCTTATTTTTCCCAGAAAATAGGTTCTTATGAAATATTTTTAAATAAAAAATAAAAGCATATCATAAAGGTCTTGTTTCTTTATAATATATATATAATGGTAGAAAATTATAAAATTATGTACAACTATATGGGATAACATATATTAAGTAAATTATGTCAAACCAGTTTTATGGAATATTATGAAACATTCAAATTGCAGTTATGAACATCATGTAGCAATTCCAACAGATTAAGTAAGAATAGACATTAAATTTATATAATTATATGTAATATGTTGGCATATAGACTAAAATGAAGATTTGAAGAAGTCTTCAACATCTCATCACCATCATTCAACTCATCTCAATACTTTATTATTTACTTTTATTGAGCTATAATTCACATGTAACATTTTATTAGTTTCAGGTATATATATAATGATTCAATATTTCTATGTATTGAAAAATGATCATCACAGTAAGTTTAGTTAACATCCATTCTTTGTAGTTACTTTTTTTTGTGATGAGGACATTTAATATTTAATCTCAGCAGCTTCAAAATATGTGATATAATATCATTAACTTAGTGATCATGCTGTACATTATATTCCTATAACTTAATTACTTTGTAAGTAAAAGTTTGTATCTTTTGGCCCCTTGCCCCATTACATTCACTCACCAATCCCCTCCTCTGGCAACCACCAGTTTCTTCTCTTTATCTCTGAACTTGGTCTTGCTTTGTTTTAGATTCCACATGTAAGTGAAACCATACAATATTTGTCTTTATCTATTTGACTTATTTCACTTAGCATAATGTCCTCAAGGTTCATCCATGTTGTGCAAATGATAAGATTTCATTCTTCCTTTTATATATTCTTCTTTATATATTTCTGACATCAGATATATGATTTACAAATATTTTCTCTCATTCTGTAAAATGTCTTTACATTTTGGTGATGATTTTCTTTGCTGTACACATGAGTTTTTTATTTGACATAGTCCCATTTGTTTATTTTTGCTTGTGTTGCCTTTACTTTTGGGATCAGATCCAAAAAAATCATTGCTAGTGTCAGAAACCTATATTTCCTCCTAGGAGTTTTATTGTCTCAAGTCTTACATTTAAGTCATTAATACATTTTGAGTTAATTTTTGTGTATGGTGTAATATAATATTTCAGTTTTATTAATTTGTGTTTCCCACACCATCTTAAAGAGACTGTTCTTTTCCTATTCTATATTTTTGGCTTGTTTGCAGTAAATTATTTAACCATATATGTGTTGATATATTATACTTTGCTTTTTTTTAATGCCAAAACTACATCGTTTTGATTAATATAGCTTTATTCTTTTTCAAGATTGATTTGTCTCTCTGGGGTCATAAGGGGTTCCATACAAATTTTAGAATTGTTTATTTTATTTCTGTGAAAAACGCCATTGGGATTTTTGTAGGGATTACATTGAATCTAAAGATTGCTTTGGGTGGTATGGACATGTATTTGTGTTTTCTTCAGTAATCATTTTAAGTCTAAAAAAAAAGTTAAAAGATGGAGATAGGTAAATTGAATAGTAAAGAATAAAGTACACCTCTATGCTCACTACAAAGAAAACATTTTATATATGACAACATAGGCTGAAAATAAGAAGATGGAGTAATATATAAAACACCAATGTGAATGGAGTTAATGTAGCTTTACTATTGGGTTGGCCTAAAAGTTCATTTTTTTTCTATAAGATGGATCTAGTAGTGCTTAGTTGTCTTTAACTTCATTCAAAATAATTTTATTAGATTGTGTTTTGACAGCTGTCATATCAGGATGCATTTAAAAAAGCATCAGAATTGTTGAATTTTTATATAGCCATTTTAATATTGAAGATGGAAGAAAATAAGCAACATTTTCATCACATTATGATTTATTATTTCGAGAAAGATAAAAATGCAACTGAAACACACAAAAAAAGATTTGTGCAGTGCAAGGAGAAGGTGCTGTGACTGATTGAATATGTCAAAAGTCATTTTCAAAGATTTGTTCTGGAGATTTCTCTCTGGATAATGCTCCATGGTCAGTTAGACTATCTATATTTGATAGCGACCAAACTGAAATATTAATTGAGAACAATCAATGTTATACTATGTAGGAGATAGCTGACAAACTCAAATATCTAAATCAATAAACATTAATGAAAATTATAAATGTCTTCTATTTTATGAAAAAAACTAAATGAACCTTTGCCCAATCCAAAACTTTCATAAAAAATAGACAAGTATTTTTATTGGGGTTTTAAAAATATATTTTATAATGATCAATGAATCAAATTTTTAAGAGGCTATAACAACTCCTTATGTGTATACACATAAAAATTGAACTTACAAAAACAGAAGCAAGCATAAGTAGATTTGAAGAAATAAATAAACAAATTCACAATTATATTTGGAATAGTTAAAACAGTTTTTCAGTAATTATAGAATGAGTACACAGCAAATCAATAAGGATATAAATGACCACCAGATCAGCACTATCAATCAAAATGACCAAATTGATATTTACAGAACACTTTCTTCAATTGCAGAAGAATATATATTTTCTCAAGTGCACATAGAAAATTAAGCAAGAATAGGAGATAAGTTGGTAATAAAACACAACTTAAAGAATTAAA